>JBBDGP010001628.1:30000-1230000 GCA_037952835.1 Lithobates septentrionalis
TTCCGACGGACTTTGTCCACCAGGTGCGCCGGACTTTAAAACGGACGGACTTGCCCACACACGCCGGGACTTTCCGGCGGGCTAAGTCCGCCCGTCTTTCCGACGGACTTTCGCCGGAGTTCCAGCGGACTTTCAGAATGAACGGACTTGCCCACACACGGCCAAGTCCGTTCATTTTGAACGTGACTCGGGTACGACGGGACTAGAAAAGGAAGTCAATCTCGCCGCTTTTATCGGCGAGATTGACACCTTGCGAGCCCCGTTGCGGGGCATACCAGGCCCTTAGGTCTGGTATGGATTATAAAGGGAAGCCCCTACGCCGAAAAAACGGCGTGGGGTCCCCCCTAAAATCCATACCAGACCCCGATCCGAGCACGCAGCCTGGCCGGTCAGGAAAGGGGGTGGGGACGAGCGAGCGCCCCCCCCTCCTGAACCGTACCAGGCCGCATGCCCTCAACATGGGGGGGTGGGTGCTTTGGGGGAGGGGGGCGCCCTGCGGGGCCCCCCCACCCCAAAGCACCTTGTCCCCATGTTGATGAGGACAAGGGCCTCTTCCCGACAACCCTGGCCGTTGGTTGTCGGGGTCTGCGGGCGGGGGGCTTATCGGAATCTGGGAGCCCCCTTTAATAAGGGGGCCCCCAGATCCCGGCACCCCACCCTATGTGAATGAGTATGGGGTACATGGTCCCCCTACCCATTCACCTAGGGAAAAATTGTAAGTAATAAAACACACTACACAGGTTTTTAAAATATTTTATTAAACAGCTCCGGGGGTGGGGATCTTCCTCCGGCTTCGGGGGTCTTCTTCCGGCTTCGGGGGTCCCTCCACTTCATCTTCTCCCGGCGTCCGGTTGGTTCTTCTCCGCTCTCTTCTCCCGGTGTTCCAGTTCTTCGGCCGGCTCCTCTGCTGTGTTCAGGTAGCTCTCTTGCCAGCAGAGGTCCGGACTTCTGAGCTGCTGGGCTTCTTCTCTTCTCTTCTCCAGATGTTGACACAACGCTCTCTCCGGCTGGACTGCTCTCCGAGGGCTGCGTTGTGACTTATATAGGCGGAGACCCCGCCCCCTTTTGATGTCACAGTCCCTGGGCATGCTGGGACTGTGACGTTTTAGGGGGCGTGGTCACTGGGTGATGTTGAAGAGAAGAGAAGAAGCCCAGCAGCTCAGAAGTCCGGACCTCTGCTGGCAAGAGAGCTACCTGAACACAGCAGAGGACCCGGCCGAAGAACTGGAACACCGGGAGAAGAGAGCGGAGAAGAACCAACCGGACGCCGGGAGACGATGAAGCGGAGGGACCCCCGAAGCCGGAAGAAGACCCCCGAAGCCGGAGGAAGATCCCCACCCCCGGAGCTGTTTAATAAAATATTTTAAAAACCTGTGTAGTGTGTTTTATTACATACAATTTTTCCCTAGGTGAATGGGTAGGGGGACCATGTACCCCATACTCATTCACATAGGGTGGGGTGCCGGGATCTGGGGGCCCCCTTATTAAAGGGGGCTCCCAGATTCCGATAAGCCCCCCGCCCGCAGACCCCGACAACCAACGGCCAGGGTTGTCGGGAAGAGGCCCTTGTCCTCATCAACATGGGGACAAGGTGCTTTGGGGTGGGGGGGCCCCGCAGGGCGCCCCCCTCCCCCAAAGCACCCACCCCCCCATGTTGAGGGCATGCGGCCTGGTACGGTTCAGGAGGGGGGGCGCTCGCTCGTCCCCACCCCCTTTCCTGACCGGCCAGGCTGCGTGCTCGGATCGGGGTCTGGTATGGATTTTAGGGGGGACCCCACGCCGTTTTTTCGGCGTAGGGGCTTCCCTTTATAATCCATACCAGACCTAAGGGCCTGGTATGCCCCGCGCTCGCCGCAATAGGAAAATTTGTTTTTCCTATTGCAGCGAGCGCGAGATGCAATACCCTGCCCTCGCGTCGTATCTGGTCCGTCGGACCAGCCTACACACGAGCGGCCTTTCCGTCGGGCCAGCACACACACGAGCGGACTTTCCGCCCGAAACTGAGTCCGACGGAAAGATTTGAAACTTGGTTCAAATCTAGGTCCGGCGGGCTTTTGGGAAGAAGTCCGCCGGAAAAGTCCGCCGGCGCCCACACACGGGCGGATTGTCCGGCACACTCTGGTCCGCCGGACCAAGTATGCCGGAAAGTCCGACCGTGTGTACGCGGCATTATAGTGACTACTATATTTATAAACTCAGAATTCTGACTTTGAAACTCAGAATTCTGACTTTTAATCTCAGAATTCTGACTTTAAATCTCAGAATTCTGACTTTGAAACTCAGAATTCTGACTTTGAAACTCAGAATTCTGACTTTTAAATCTCAGATAATCTCAGAATTCTGACTTTTAATCTCAGAATTCTGACTTTAAATCTCAGAATTCTGACTTTTAATCTCAGAATTCTGACTTTCAAACTCAGAATTCTGACTTTCAAACTCAGAATTCTATAAGAAAAAAAAAAACATTTTTTTTTTTCAAACTCATTCTGTTTTTTTTTTTATGATGGCCCCAGGGCTCTTCCATAGTAGAGAGGTTTCCACCATCCCTGCTAAGTTTTTTTTAAAAAAAATTTGTCTTATTATCATTTTGATGTGAATTACATGTGAAATCACACATCACTGTAATTATTGCACTTACATAGTAGGTGAGGTTGAAAAAAGACACAAGTCCATCAAGTCCAAGTCCAACTTGAAGTTGATCTGTATGGCAAATATCTATGGGAGGGGTTCCACCATCCCTGCTAAGTTTAATTTTATACATTATGTCTTATTTTCAGTTTGATGTGTATTATATGTGATTTTACATATTACAGAGATTGGTACTGTGGTAATATTGAAGTTTATTGAGATTTCCATACATTGACGGGTTCCACCATTATTGTTAAGTTATTAATCAGTAAGTTAGCGCTGCACTTTTTTAAATTTTTTTCGTGGTGTGGGAACACATAACAGTGCTTAGTGGCAGGCCTTTTACTGACAGTTTTTTATTTTACCTCCAGTAGTTTATTGTAAATAGTAGTGTGGTGATTACCTATTATACTAAAGATTGGCATGTGGCATTAATAAACATCAACAGATGTTGATCAACATCAACGTATTTGTGCCCCACCATGCCGGCTCCCCTTGGACAATGTGCCTGAGTTCATCTCTCCATCCTTGCACTCGGTGCACCAATGGGCACTGACAGGCAGCACTGATGGGCACTGATAGGCACCACTTATTGTTAGCACTGATAGGCACCACTGATTGGCAGCACTAAGGGCCACTGATAGTCAGCACTGGTTGGAAGCACTGATTGGCACTGAGTGACAGCGCTGATGGGCACTGATAGGCACTGCTTGGTGACACTGATGGGTGGCACTGAACGAGGACCGCTGCGGGGGCTTCGATCTCAGGTAAGTAATTCATAATGAGCTAGTATGCTATGCAAAAAAAAAAAAAAACAACCAAGAACACCAACAAAAGCAAAAGAAAAAAAAATAAAGCAAGAGTAAGCTTCTGTACTAAGCAATACGTGTACCCTATACCTTTAAATATTTATGGCAGTCTTCTGATCCTTTGGGGAAGATAAAAATCTGTATTAGTAACCATGTTTGAATACCTAGCCTAATATACGTTACCTTTGTTAGGTGTGTGTATTTATGTATATATACATCTATATAGATACACCTGCTTAATATGTAAATAATTTTTCATGAGCTTCACTGCACCTGGAAAATATAGCTTATAGCAGGGCCGATCCTAGGGTCCCCGGCGCCTGGGTGCAGAAATATTTCTGGCGCCCCCACATGGGCGTGGTCATCTTACCAACTCCTCCCCTTTACAAACGATTCTATGGCAACGACTCAAATACTGAGCTGCTCCTCTAAGAAGTCTTCGTTACCCTGAAATCCTCCCATGATCTCTTAACAATAAAGAAAATACAGGAAGAGAGAACACTAATGAGACCAGGAGGGGAGTCTCTCTGATGCACACAGAGAGGGCTTCTGTTAGAAAGAGTCCCTAGACATAATACAGGATACGGTCAAAGACTGCAGACATGATACAAGAGATGGTCAGAGACTGCAGACATAGTACAGGAGATGATCAGAGACTGCAGACATAATACAGGAGATGATCAGAGACTGCAGACATAGTACAGGAGATGATCAGAGACTGCAGACATAGTACAGGAGATGATCAGAGACTGCAGACATGGTACAGGAGATGATCAGAGACTGCAGACATGGTACAGGAGATGATCAGAGACTGCAGACATGGTACAGGAGATGATCAGAGACTGCAGACTGTTGTGGAAAATTTTATATTAATGTGTTGTCATAAGTCTCCCAGTGTGTGTTCAATCACAGCCCGCTCTAATAGCTGACTGGGGCAGACCAACCCTGGTTGAGATCCGTTTGGTAGTGAAAAGCTCTTTGGGGATGTAGAGAAATGTTTGTGGAGTGGGGACATGTCCGCCAGCTAAGGGTCCCTGTGCGATGCACAGAACGATCGTCTGTTGGGGATGTGTTCGCTCTGCAAAGACATTATCGGTTTAACGAGTGTGCTCTCGTGTTGCCCCTGTGTGCCTGATCAACACATTTGTGGCCCAATGAGTGTACACCTGCCGATAATCTCTCGTCCACAAAGACAGTAGAATAATCCAGGTATACTTTGTTCTCTGGAACAATGTATAATAGGGATTTTTATCAACGGAAATACGGGAGTCTTTTGGGTTCTGGTTGGAGACAGGGTTAATGTTTGAAAGCCATGTGGCTTCTAAAAACATACATGCACCCTGTCTCTGCTCAGACACACCCATAAGACTCCTGTAGTCATTGTTCATTGGTTGTTGCATTTTCCTGTGTTGTCAAATCCTTATATGGTCATTGATATCCTGTGAGGTCACAAGCTTTGTAAGAGGTGTTTGGCTGTTGGAGGCGGAACCCTCGAGCTTTTGGGACCTCCTATTGATATGCTAATAAAGTGGCTCACGCAGACAGCTAAGGGAGGCTGGCGAGCAGTGTGGTCTTGAAAGTGGAACCGGAAACATGTGTTTTGTCTAGTTGGTTGCATGGGGCACACACCAGAGGATGGATACGATCAAAAGGTGAGATGCATTTATTTAATTAGACGAAATTGTTATTATGATTAGAAACAGGAGATTTGGCTGTGTGTTTTGCGTACAACCAAATTTCGCTAACAAGACATAATACAGGAGATGATCAGAGACTGCAGACATGGTACAGGAGATGATCAGAGACTGCAGACGTGATACAGGAGATGATCAGAGACTGCAGACGTGGTACAGGAGATGATCAGAGACTGTAGACATGGTACAGGAGATGATCAGAGACTGCAGACATGGTACAGGAGATGATCAGAGACTGCAGACATATTACAGGAGATGGTCAGAGACTGCATACATGGTACAGAAGCTGGTCAGAGATTGCAGACATGATACAAGAGATGGTCAGAGACTGCAGACATAGTACAGGAGATGATCAGAGACTGCAGACATAATACAGGAGATGATCAGAGACTGCAGACATAGTACAGGAGATGATCAGAGACTGCAGACATGGTACAGGAGATGATCAGAGACTGCAGACATAGTACAGGAGATGATCAGAGACTGCAGACATGATACAAGAGACAGTCAGAGACTGTAGACATGATACAAGAGACAGTCAGAGACTGCAGACATAGTACAGAAGCTGGTCAGAGATTGCAGACATGATACAAGAGATGGTCAGAGACTGCAGACATAGTACAGGAGATGATCAGAGACTGCAGACATGATACAAGAGACAGTCAGAGACTGTAGACATGATACAAGAGACAGTCAGAGACTGCAGACATAGTACAGGAGATGGTCAGAGACTGCAGACATAATACAGGAGATTATCAGAGACTGCAGACATAGTACAGGAGATGATAAGAGACTGCAGACATGATACAAGAGACAGTCAGAGACTGTAGACATGATACAAGAGACAGTCAGAGACTGCAGACATAGTACAGGAGATGGTCAGAGACTGCAGACATAATACAGGAGATTATCAGAGACTGCAGACATGGTACAGGAGATGATCAGAGACTGCAGACATGGTACAGGAGATGATCGGAGACTGCAGACATAGTACAGGAGATGATCAGAGACTGCAGACATGGTACAGGAGATGATCAGAGACTGTAGACATGGTACAGGAGATGATCAGAGACTGCAGACATAGTACAGGAGATGATCAGAGACTGCAGACATGGTACAGGAGATGATCAGAGACTGTAGACATAGTACAGGAGATGATCAGAGACTGCAGACATGGTACAGGAGATGATCAGAGACTGCAGACATAGTACAGGAGATGGTCAGAGACTGTAGAAATGATACAAGAGACAGTCAGAGACTGCAGACATAGTACAGGAGATGATCAGAGACTGTAGACATGATACAAGAGACAGTCAGAGACTGCAGACATAGTACAGGAGGTGGTCAGAGACTGCAGACATGGTGCAGGAGATGATCAGAGACTGCAGACATAGTACAGGAGATGGTCAGAGACTGTAGACATGATACAAGAGACAGTCAGAGACTGCAGACATAGTACAGCAGATGGTCAGAGACTGCAGACATGATACAAGAGATGGTCAGAGACTGCAGAATTAATACAGGAGATGGTCAGAGACTACAGACAAGATAGAATAGATGGTCAGAGACTGTAGACATGGTACAGGAGATGATCAGAGACTGCAGACATGGTACAGGAGATGATCAGAGACTGTAGACATGGTACAGGAGATGATCAGAGACTGCAGACATAGTACAGGAGATGATCAGAGACTGCAGACATAATACAGGAGATGGTCAGAGACTACAGACAAGATAGAATAGATGGTCAGAGACTGCAGACATAGTACAGGAGATGATCAGAGACTTCAGACATGGTACAGGAGATGATCAGAGACTTCAGACATGGTACAGGAGATGATCAGAGACTGTAGACATGGTACAGGAGGAGATGATCAGAGACTGCAGACATAGTACAGGAGATGATCAGAGACTGCAGACATGGTACAGGAGATGTTCAGAGACTGCAGACATAGTACAGGAGATGGTCAGAGACTGTAGACATGATACAAGAGACAGTCAGAGACTGCAGACATAGTACAGGAGATGATCAGAGACTGTAGACATGATACAAGAGACAGTCAGAGACTGCAGACATAGTACAGGAGATGATCAGAGACTGCAGACATAGTACAGGAGATGATCAGAGACTGCAGACATAGTACAGGAGATGATCAGGGACTGTAGACATGGTACAGGAGATGATCAGAGACTGCAGACATAGTATAGGAGATAATCAGAGACTGCAGACATGGTACAGGAGATGATCAGAGACTGTAGACATAGTACAGGAGATGATCAGAGACTGCAGACATGGTACAGGAGATGATCAGAGACTGCAGACATAGTACAGGAGATGGTCAGAGACTGTAGACATGATACAAGAGACAGTCAGAGACTGCAGACATAGTACAGGAGATGGTCAGAGACTGCAGACATGATACAAGAGATGGTCAGAGACTGCAGACATAATACAGGAGATGGTCAGAGACTACAGACAAGATAGAATAGATGGTCAGAGACTGTTGACATGATACAAGAGACAGTCAGACACTGCAGACATGGTACAGAAGCTGGTCAGAGATTGCAGACATGATACAAGAGTTGGTCAGAGACTGCAGACATGATACAAGAGATGGTCAGAGACTGCAGACATGATACAAGAGATGGTCAGAGACTGCAGACATGATACAGGAGATGGTCAGAGACTGCAGACATGATACAAGAGATGGTCAGAGACTGCAGACATGATACAAGAGAAGGTCAGAGACTGCAGACATGATACAGGAGATGGTCAGAGACTGCAGACATGATACAAGAGAAGGTCAGAGACTGAAGACATGATACAAGAGAAGGTCAGAGACTGAAGACATGATACAGGAGATGGTCAGAGACTGCAGTTCCTATGGACGTTAGTAGATAATGGCCGATCGGCCCTCTCACCTGACCCAGCGATGGTTCCTCTGATCAGGAGTCAGCTCACTCTGAATTGCCCATGGTGACTCCGCTGGGTAGAACCCAGATCTGTATTCTGGCAATGACTCCATTCCTTTCTCTGCCAGGGATGGCACCAGGCTGTGTGTCTTTCCCTCTGGTGGCGCAGGGCAGTGGGGTTTCCTCTCTGATGGTGTTTCCTCAGCACTGCCCTCTCCCTCTGGAGTCCTGGGTGTACTTCCCTGAAAGCTTTCCCAGGCTCCTGTATCTCTCTCTCTCTCCCATTCAGCTGAGCCTGCTGTGTGGGCTGCAGTTTCTGTGTTACAGTGGGGCTGCCAGTCCTCGGGACTACATGTCCCACAATCCTCTTCTGCTTTTTCTATTCTATTTTTCCCTGGCTGATATAAAGGCGGGGGAAGAAACATAGTGGGAGGCTGTGCTGGCCAGCGCCGCTCACTAGTATAGCAGTGCACGTGCGGAGGAGAGGGAGAGGGAGGGGAAGGGGCGAAAGGAGAGCCCGCAGCTGCAGTGACGTCACTAGGGTTGGTGTCACCAGGTGCGGTATAACATGGTGTCACCCTCCTTCCACCAACTTTAGTCGCCCCCTCAGTACAGACTCCCCCTCCACTAAGTATAGACCCCCCTTCGTCAGTGCAGACCCCCCACTAAGTATAAACCCCTCTCTCAGTACAGACCCCCCCTTCATCAGTATAGACCCCCCCAGGACAAACCACCCCCCCTCCATTAGTAGACCCCCACCAGGACAACCCCCCCTCCATTAGTACAAATCCCCCCCAGGACAAAGCCCCCCTTCATTAGTACAGACCCCCCAGGACAACCCCCCTCCATTAGTACAGACCCCCAGGACAAACCCCCCCTCTATTAGTACAGACCCCCAGGACAAACCCCCTCCATTAGTACAGACCCCCCAGGAGAACCCCCCTCCACTAGTACAGACCCCCACAGGACAAATCCCCCCTTCATTAGTACAGACCCCCCCAGGACAAACCCCCCTCCATTAGTACAGACCCCCCCAGGACAAACCCCCACCATTACTACAGACCCCCCAGGAAAACCCCCCCTCCACTAGTACAGACCCCCACAGGACAAATCCCCCCTTCATTAGTACAGACCCCCCCCAGGACAAACCCCCCCTCCTCTAGTACAGACCCCCCACCAGGACAAACCCCCCTCCAATAGTAGACCCCCCACCAGGACAAACCCCCCTCCATTAGTACAAACCCCCCCCCCAGGACATCCCCCCTCCATTAGTACAGACCCTCCCGGACAAACACCCCCCTCCATTAGTACAGACTCCCCCAGAACAACCCCCCTCCATTAGTACAGACCCCCCCAGGACAACCCCCCCATTAGTACAGACCCCCCAGGACAGCCCCCCCCATTAGTACAGACCCCCCAGGACAACCCCCCCATTAGTACAGACCCCCCAGGACAGCCCCCCATTAGTACAGACCCCCAGGACAACCCCCCCATTAGTACAGACCCCCAGGACAACCCCCCATTAGTACAGACCCCCCAGGACAACCCCCCATTAGTACAGACCCCCAGGACAACCCCCCATTAGTACAGACCCCCAGGACAACCCCCCATTAGTACAGACCCCCCAGGACAACCCCCCCATTAGTACAGACCCCCCAGGACAGCCCCCCCATTAGTACAGACCCCCCAGGACAGCCCCCCCATTAGTACAGACCCCCCAGGACCGCCCCCCCATTAGTACAGACCCCCAGGACAACCCCCCCATTAGTACAGACCCCCAGGACAACCCTCCATTAGTACAGACCCCCAGGACACCCCCCCCCCATTAGTACAGACCGCCCAGGACAACCCCCCATTAGTACAGACCGCCCCAGGGACAAACCTCCCTCTATCAGTACAGACACATAACACCCGTGTGGCAGCTAGAGAGGACAGTGTGAAGCCGCGCCGCCCGGGTGAAGAACATATCGAGACAGGCAGCAGCTTAGGCGGGAGTGAGAGACAGAGGAGAGAACCTGTGTCAGGCGGCAGGCACGGGCCGCCCCCCCTCCTCCCCCCAGCAAAGTCACTGCGCGGCTGGTCTCTCTCAACACAGAGACCAGCCGCTCCGATCTCCGGCGGCTGCTCTCCTCTGACAGGAGGAGGAGGGAGGGGGGCGGGCTCTAGCAGTGAAAAGCACAGCGGCCGCTCCGCGGCGGAGACCTGCGGACAGAGCTATCCAGAAGTGTCCAGAAGCACGGAGGGGAGAAGGAGGAGGGAGGGGAGCACTCTGGCGCTTCAGCGCCCCCACCTCTCTGGCGCCTGGGTGCACTGCACCCCGTGCACCCGCCTGGGACCGGCCCTGGCTTATAGACAAAAGTTATTACCCCTTTCCCTTTCTTTGACACACAAAGAAAGCAAACACTGCCACATTGTTACATTTACATATTTATATCGGTATATGTTCACTGACATTCACATCTGGGTCTGGTGAAAATAAATTACTCAGATCATAGACCTCTGAATGACACATTATATTTGGTATTTCTTTCGCTGTTTCTACATTACTTATATTTAAGTTTTGTTCCCAGTAAGGTGAAGTCCTAGCAGATAACATAGATAGGTTGGGCCTCCCTCCTGTATTTTCTGTTTGAATGGAACAGATGTTTTTTTGTGGGACCTTAACCCCCCCTAGTGGTATTCCTGAGTCTGGCTCGGGGTGGATTTTCAATACCAAAAGTGGTATCCCCGAGCCAGACTCAGAATTGCATTGCAGGATCCAGGAAGAGTTTACTTACCTTGTCCCCTGGATCCTGCGATGTCTCCCCGCTGTGATCGGCGAGCCGCCGTGTCTCACTCGATTCACAGTGCCGAGCTCCGTTCCCTGCGAGCGTGGGGACGGAGTTCGGCGGCAAATTCAAAAAGTGAAACACACAGTATAGATACAGTATACTGTAATCTTACAGATTACAGTACTGTATCAAATAATTACACATCCCCTTTGTCCCTAGTGGTCTGTCCAGTGTCCTGCATGCAGTTTTATATTATAAATACTGGTTTTTTTTGCCTGGAAACTGGAGATTGTCCATAGCAACCAAAACTGTCCCTTTACATCAAAAGTGGCTTTAGAGCAGCTAAAAAACAGCGATAATAAATTAGAATCACTCGCAGAATTGAGTGATAGTGATTTGTGGGAAAATCCGTCATCAAACACTAAAAGTAACGAAAGCGACAATTCTGCAACTGAGCAAATTTCAGTGTTTTTGATTTGATTACATTATTGAATAATTTTTATTATTATTATTATATTATTATTTGTTATAATTATTTATAGTTTTTTTTATTATATTATAATTTTTTATTTCGTTTTTCAAACTTTATCATACCCGGGATGTCTACTAGACTCTGGTTTGGACAGATTTAAGTGAATTATTCCTAAGAATTATAGGCCTACAATATAAAACGCCGTATTTCTGTGCAAAATAATGGTACCGCTTTCAGCACCTAAAATCTGAAATAATCATACCGCCAGGGAGGTTAACAATTTGATCAAAAGATTGTTTTATTTCTTTCAGTTCTTTCCTACACCGTACCATCTGCATGGCATGCTTCATATTTTACCTTAACCACTTGCCAACCAGCCGCCGCAGTTGTACTGCGGCAGAATAGCACGGCTGGGCGAAACGACGTTATGTACCGTCGCTCCGCCCTGTGGACACTAGGGGCACGCGTGTGCCCCCCGAGCCGATGCGAGTGCCCGGTGGTCATGATCACCGCCGGGCTCCCGCAACCGCCGCTGACACACGGAGAACTGGGATCTGTGTGTATAAACACACAGTTTCCGGTTCTCTGAGGGGAGAAGTGACTGATCGTCTGTTCATACAGAGTATGAACAGCGATCTGTCATCTCCCCTGCGCAATCTCCTCCCCCATTTAGTTAGAACACACACTAGGGAACACATTAACCCCTTGATCGCCCCCTAGTGTTAACCCCTTCACTGCCAGTGACATTTTTACAGTAATCAATGCATTTTTATAGCATTGATCGCTGTATTAATGCCAATGGTCCCAAAAATGTGTCAAAATTGTCCGACGTGTCCGCCATAATGTCGCAGTCCCAATAAAAATCGCAGATCACCGCCACTACTAGTAAAAAAAAAAAATAATGATAAAAATGCCATAAAACTATCCCCTATTTTGTAGACGCGATAACTTTTGCACAAACCAATCAATATACGCTTATTGCGATATTTTTTTTTTTTTACCAAAAATATGTAGAAAAATACATACCGGCCTAAACTGAGGAAAAAAAATATTTTTTTAATATATATTTTTTGGGGATATTTATTATAGCAAAAAGTAAAAAATAATGCGTTTTCTTCAAAATTGTCGCTCTTTCTTTGTTTATAGCGCAAAAAATAAAAACCGCAGAGGTGATCAAATACCACCAAAAGAAAGCTCTATTTGTGGGGAAACTCTGGTAATATGTTTTTGATTTCACAGAATTAGACCTTCTGACTACATGAAAATACTTGTGCATACAGTCCATGATGCATTGATATAAATCTTTAAGAGGATTTATAAAAAAAATCCACATTCAATTAAAAATTTTGGATGGGCATTAGATATTAGGAGGGTTTTGTACTCTGGGTCTTCTGTGTGTCCGTTTCTCCGTTTGCCTACATAATAAGCTGACCATATCCTGTTTGCATAAAGAAGTGGATTCTCATTATTTTACGGTTTTGTTCTATACGCTGCTATTTAGCCTAGGTCAAAGGGATATAATATTTTTAGCAATTCATCTACAGTTTCATTGTAATCTGCTCTTCCTTCTTTAACATGGTCTGGTAGGGAAGACCATGTGTCTAAGTTAACTGTTAAGGTGCTTTGGGGGGGACCCCAAAGCACCCTCCCCACGTTGAGGGCAAGCGGCCTGGTATGGTCCAGGAGGGGGGGCGTTCGCTTGGCCTGGCCTGCCAGGCTGCTTGCTCGGATAAGGGTCTGGTATGGATTTTGAGGGGGACCCCACGCTTTTTTTTTTTTTTTTTTACATTTTGGCATGGAGTTCCCCCTTAAAGTCTATACCAGACCCAAAGGGCCTGGTATGGATTTTGGGGTGGATCCCATGCCATTTTTTTTCTTAACTCTGTCATAGGGTTCCCCTTAACCACTTCAGCCCCGGAAGGATTTACCCCCTTCCTGACCAGAGCACTTTTTACAATTTGGCACTGCGTCGCTTTAACTGCTAATTGCGCGGTCATGCAATGCTGTACCCAAACGAAATTTGCGCCCTTTTCTTCCCACAAATAGAGCTTTCTTTTGATGGCATTTGATCACCTCTGCCGTTTTTTTTTTTTGTGCTATACACGGAAAAAGACCGAAAATTTTGAAAAAAAATGATATTTTCTACTTTTTGTTCTAAAAAAAATCCAATAAACTCAATTTTAGTCATACATTTAGGCCAAAATGTATTCGGCCACATGTCTTTGGTAAAAAAATGTCAATAAGTGTATATTTATTGGTTTGCGCAAAAGTTATAGCGCCTACAAACTAGGGTACATTTTCTGGAATTTACACAGCCTTTAATTTATGACTGCCTATGTCGTTTCTCGAGGTGCTAAAATGGCAGGGCAGTACAAAACCCCCACAAATGACCCCATTTTGGAAAGTAGACACCCCAAGGAAATTGCTGAGAGGCATGTTGAGCCCATTGAATATTCATTTTTTTTGTCCCAAGTGATTGAAAAATGACAAAAAAAAAAAAACTATAAAAAGTTGTCACTAAATGATATATTGCTCACACAGGCCATGGGCATATGTGGAATTGCACCCCAAAATACATTTAGCTGCTTCTCCTGAGTATGGGGATACCACATGTGTGGAAATTTTTGGGAGCCTAGCCACGTACGGGGCCCTGAAAACCAATCACTGCCTTCAGGATTTCTAAGGGTGTAAATTTTTGATTTTACTCCTCACTACCTATCACAGTTTTGAAGGCCATAAAATGCCCAGATGGCATAAAACCCCCCCCCCCAAATGACCCCATTTTGGAAAGTAGACACCCCAAGCTATTTGCTTAGAGGCATGTTTAGTCCATGGAATGTTTTATATTTTGACACAAGTTGCTGGAACGTGACAAAAGTAGTTTTTTTTTTTTTGTTTGTTTTTTTGCACAAAGTTGTCACTAAATTATATATTGCTCACACAGGCCATGGGCATATGTGGAATTGCACCCCAAAATACATTTAGCTACTTCTCCTGAGTACGGGGATACCACATGTGTGGGACTTTTTGGGAGCCTAGCTGCGTACGGGGCCCCGAAAACCAATCACTGCCTTCAGGATTTCTAAGGGTGTAAATTTTTGATTTCACTCTTCACTGCCTATCACAGTTTCGGAGGCCATGGAATGCCCAGGTGGCACAAACCCCCTCCCAAATGACCCCATTTTGGAAAGTAGACACCCCAAGCTATTTGCTGAGAGGCATGGTGAGTATTTTGCAGCTCTCATTTGTTTTTGAAAATAAAGAAAGACAAGAAATTTTTTTTTTTTCAATTTTCAAAACTTTGTGACAAAAAGTGAGGTCTGCAAAATACTCACTATACCTCTCAGCAAATAGCTTGGGATGTCTACTTTCCAAAATGGGGTCATTTGGGGGGGGGGGGGGGTTTGTGCCGCCTGGGCATTCCATGGCCTCCAAAACTGGCGAAACTGTGATAGGCAGTGAAGAGTGAAATCAAAAATTTACGGCCTTAGAAAGCCTGAAGGCGGTGCCTGGTTTTCGGGGTCCCGTACGCGGCTAGGCTCCCAAAAAGTCTCACACATGTGGTATCCCCGTACTCAGGAGAAGCAACAGAATGTATTTTGGGGTGTATTTTCACATATTTCCATGGCATGTTTGAGCAATATATCATTTAGTGACAACTTTGTGCAAAAAAAAAAAAAATTGTCTCTTTCCCGCAACTTGTGTCACAATATAAAATATTCCATGGACTCGACATGACTCTCAGCAAATAGCTTGGGGTGTCTACTTTCCAAAATGGGGTCATTTGGGGGGGGGGTTTGAACTGTCCTGGCATTTTATGCACAACATTTAGAAGCTTATGTCACACATCACCCACTCTTCTAACCACTTGAAGACAAAGCCCTTTCTGACACTTTTTGATTACATGAAAAAATTATTTTTTTTTGCAAGAAAATTACTTTGAACCCCCACACATTATATATTTTTTTTTAAAGCAAATGCCCTACAGATTAAAATGGTGGGTGTTTCATTTTTTTTTTTCACACAGTATTTGCGCAGCGATTTTTCAAACGCATTTTTTGGGGAAAAAACACACTTTTTTAAATTTTAATGCACTAAAACACACTATATTGCCCAAATGTTTGATGAAATAAAAAAAATGATCTTAGGCCGAGTACATGGATACCAAACATGACATGCTTTAAAATTGCGCACAAACGTGCAGTGGTGACAAACTAAATACATTTTTAAAATCCTTTAAAAGCCTTTACAGATTACCACTTTAGATTTACAGAGGAGGTCTACTGCTAAAATTACTGCCCTCGATCTGACCTTCGCGGTGATACCTCACATGCATGGTGCAATTGCTGTTTACATTTGACGCCAGACCGACGCTTGCGTTCGCCTTAGCGCGAGAGCAGGGGGGACAGGGGTGCTTTTTTTTTTTTCTTTATTATTTTTTTGCTTTTTTATCTTATTTTTAAACTGTTCCTTTCATTTTTTTTTAAATCATTTTTATTGTTATCTCAGGGAATGTAAATATCCCCTATCATAGCAATAGGTAGTGACAGGTACTCTTTTTTGAAAAAATTGGGGTCTATTAGACCCTAGATTTCTCCTCTGCCCTCAAAACATCTGACCACACCAAGATCGGTGTGATAAAATGCTTTCCCAATGGCGCTGTTTACATCCGGCAAAATCTAAGTCATAAAATGCTCGTAGCTTCCGGTTTCTTAGGCCATAGAGATGTTTGGAGCCACTCTGGTCTCTGATCAGCTCTATGGTCAGCTGGCTGAATCACCGGCTGCATTCTCAGGTTCCCTGTTGAGACAGGAGAGCCAGAGAAAAACACGGAAGACGGTGGGGGGGGGCATTCCCTCCCACTGCTTGTAAAAGCAGTCTAGAGGCTAATTAGCCGCTAGGATTGCTTTTACATGAAAGCCGACCGCTGGCTGAAAAGAATGATACCAAGATGATACCTAAACCTGCAGGCATCATTCTGGTATAACCATTTAAAGTCGTGAATTGCGTACCTGAAGACAAAAAAAGGGTTAACAATAAAGCACAGTAAACGGTAAAGTATAAAAAATTGCATACCTGAAAAGCAAACATGATAAAACATAATAACAATAAAACATTGCAGAATAGAATACAGTAAAAAAGAGCAGAACAATAAAGAGAGAATAGAGAGAGAGAGAACAATAAAACGACAACTATTTTTTTTTATTTTATATTTTTGTATGTGTTTTTTTTTTTTTTTTTACACTTTTTTTTGTAACTGTAACTTTTATAACTGTAACCGGTTCCCGTTTCGGGTCTCTCAAAATGCGATGGCATCTTGGGAGACCCTGTGAAAGTGCGCCTAGTCTGTGCAGTGCTGTACCCTACGCTAATACTCAACTAGTGAATGGTAGCGTTCAAAACATTCACCAATGCAAAAACCAGGATTGTCAGGACAGTAGAGACAATAATAGCGGGTGTCACGCCTATATCCGCGCTTGCTGCAGACACAACATCTTTTTTGGGGGGGTTTGTTGGGTAGGGGTACTCGGGAGGACATAAAGAAAATGCCTCTCATGCAGCCGACTGCATTTGGTTGGGGATGTGAATGGGGGAAGTACGGGCGCTGCAGAAGCGGTGGGTTCCCAATTTGGATTGGCGAATGCAGCAGGAAGGGCATTATGGGCACGACGGGCCTGTGTTTGTCTTTTTGGTGGCAGCGGGACATTACTTGTGCTTGCCACCTCACCAGCTTGAACTGCACTTATAGGACTCGCCACGTCACCAAGTGTTACTGCAGTGCTGGTTTGACTACGACCGGGGTGTACTAGGCCGCTGGTGCTTGCCAGTTCACCAAAACGCTATCAAAAAATCTGTTAGCGATCGCAGGGATCAGGCCTGACTCTGCGAATGCTGCAGTTATGCGTTTAGTGTTTTGTAAGTGACAGTGATCGATCGATACTGCACTTGGGTGGCCTGGGCTGGGCCGTGCGGAGGGGCAAAACGCAGGTGCTAGCAGGTATCTGGGCTGATCCCACTAACACTGTGTTTTTGGGAACCCTAAACTGCTGGGGACGCTAGTATAGATCTGATCGGATCAGATATTGATCCGATCAGATACTATACCACTAAGGGAGGTGTACGGTGCGTGCTTGGGTGTTAGCGGTACTGGCGCTAATCTGACGCTGCTTGGGGCTGGTGCTTGCCAGTTCACCAAAACGCTACCAAGAAAACTGTTAGCGATTGCAGGGATCAGGCCTGACTCTGCGAACGCTGCAGTTATGCGTTTAGTATTTTGTAAGTGACAGTGATCGATCGATACTGTACTTTGGTGGGCTGGGCCGGGCCGGGCGGAGGGGAAAAACGCAGGTGCTAGCAGGTATCTGGGCTGATCCCGCTAACACTGCGTTTTTGGGAACCCTAAACTGCTGGGGACGCTAGTATAGATCTGATCGGATCAGATATTGATCCGTTCAGATACTATACCACTAAGGGAGGCGTATGCTGCGTGCGTGGGTGTTAGCGGTACTGGCGCTAATCTGACGCTGCCTGGGGCGACGCATATCACCGCCGGGCGATCAGGGGGCTAAACCTTTATTCGGTAATAAACGGCGGGTGCCCTGACACTATAAAAAATAAACGACCTAACCAGCGTCAACCGTAACGGTTATACAGTGATCAGTGGTGAAAGGGTTAACTAGGGGGCAATCAAGGGGTTAAAACATTTATTAGGTAGTATATGGGGGTCCCTGATGCTATAAAACGCTGACGGCGAACCTAAATATTTACGCCCCTAACTAGCGTCACCAGTGACACTAATACAGCGATCAGAAAAATTATCGCTTGGCGACACTGGTGACGGGGGGTGATCAAGGGGCTAAAACTTTATTAGGGGGGGTTAGGGGGGTACCCTAGACCTACAGGGGGCTAACACTCACTGCCCTACCACTTCTAACTGTCACAAACTGACACCATGCAGTAATCAGGAAAGAAAAAAAAAAAAAAATACTGCTTGGTGTCAGTGTGACAGGGAGGGGTGATTGGGGGGTGATTGGGGGGGGATCGGGGGGCGATCGGGGGGGGGGGGGGTCGGGGGTGTAAAGTATGCCTGGCATGTTCTACTATGTGTGTGTGTATGTGTTGTGTACTACACACAGGCAGGGGAGGATTCCCACTGGCTGGGAGCGATCGCGAGGGGGGGGCCACGATCGGATGGCCTCCCCCTCGCCTCTCAACGCTCCCGGACAAATGCCGACCGCCGCTGGCACCGGGGGGGGGGGGGTACGTGATTCTGCCTGCCCGTGGCATTCTGCCGACGTATATCGTCGTTAGGCGGTCGGCAAGTGGTTAACCACTTCAATGCACTGTATTATATACCCTGCACTGTGTGTGTATCTGTGTATATATATATATATATATATTTATGGTTGGAGCCCTATGTCCGATATGGACATAGATAACATTTATAGTTAAGATAAGACTTACCATCGGAAATAGACCTGGAAGTGTGGACTTACCATATGAAATGGACCTGAAAGTGTGCCTTGGTCTAATGGCCGGTATGCCAAAATAAGGGGGCATACCCTGGTTTAAGAAATGATTATTCTGTAAAGAGAAATGAATAGTTGAGAAATGCTGTGAAATGGGGATGGGAGGGTGGGTATCGCGCACAGGAAACCGACAAGCACCACAGGTGAGCGGGCTGCTTAAATACCCCCCGGGCTCCTCCCATAAATTCAGGCCACCATACTGGCCTTCCTACTTATGGTTGGAGCCCTATGTCCGATATGGACATAGATAACATTTATAGTTAAGATAAGACTTACCATCGGAAATAGACCTGGAAGTGTGGACTTACCATATGAAATGGACCTGAAAGTGTGCCTTGGTCTAATGGCCGGTATGCCAAAATAAGGGGGCAAAAACATTCAGGTAGGGGTATAATATTTTATTGGTTTTCAGTTATTCATTGAACCAATTTGGAGAATGCCTGTGCCATCTCTACTTGAGGATTGGGGATATACCGGGCGAAGCAGGCTGATTTCCACCTGCCTAGTCTTTTGATGACGTGGTCTGGAACCCCGTGGCGGGATGCTGTGGAGGCTGCTCCGATGCGAAAGGAGTGTCCGGAATACTGACTGGGGTTAAGGTGAAGATTGCGGAGAAGTATCCTTATGTGTTTTACAAACTGACAGGCGCTTAAGGGTTTAACTGGGAATGGTAGAAGAGGACTGGTGTCCGGTTGTTCAGGCAGGAGTGACAGTAGACGGTTGAGTACGGTGACTGGACACCAGCTGTTATTGGTTTTGTAGAGGTGAATGTCCACTCCAGAGCCTGTTTGCTGGGTTTTAGAGACCTCGAGGTGAAGGATGAAATGGTCTTGGTAGCGAAGCAAGTGCCGTCTGCATAGTACTTGGTCTGTGGGGTTGTTATAGGTGAATTTGCCAGGTCGCAAGAACCCGTAGTAAGCCAAATATATGGCTGCTTGTAGGACCGTGCTGGGGAGCAGACCGAATGGCGAAGTAGCCAGAATAGTCGACATGTCCCTGAAGATGGGCCCCGTAATGGGTAAGCGCTTGGTGCTGATGACTGGTTGTTGTTTCTGAATGCCCCTTAGGATGGCTCATATAGCGTGTGATGAGAACAGTGAAGATTTTGTGGGGTCTTCAAGCGTCAAGAAATGTTGTATGCCGGCTAGGTATAGCCGAATGGTATTGTAAGATAAGGCCAGCTGAGTGTGGCAGTATGAAGTGAAGGCCAGTACCTGTTTGACATCTGTTGGTCCTTTACGGCAGGATGTGAGAAATTTATTGTACGCCTTCCAAGCTGTCTGGTAGGCTTTGAGTGTGTTATGAGAGAGTGAGTGATTGATGAGCTGCGTTGCTCCGTGTAAATGTTGAACTAGTCCAGGGTCAGCTGTGACCAGACAGGGATAGGGGCCGACACTGGTTCGGCTTCGGGAACCTGTTTGAAAAAGGAGGTGTAGTTAAAACGTGACAGTGCGTCAGCAGCTAAATTGTATCTGCCTGGAATAAATGCACAGTGTATGTTAAACTGATGCTGTAAAGACAGTTGTACCAATCTGCGCAGGAAGGACATGACTGCTAGGGACTTGGACCTGCCTTTGTTGATGATGTCTGCCGTGGCCTGATTGTCGGTGGTGAAGACTACGGTTTGCTCTGTCCAATGGTGGCCCCAGAGTTGTGCAGCTGCCACTATGGGATAGAGTTCGAAGAGGGAAGATGTTCGAATAAAGCCGGGTATCAACAGTATCTGTTGAGGCCAGGGTCCTGAAAACCATTGGTGGCCAAAAATTGCCGCGAAACCTGTGGAGGCTGCAGCGTCTGTCACCACCTGGGGTGACAGGACCGAAACCATGGGTATAAATAGGGATATGCCATTCCAGGCGGACAGGAATTCCTCCCACATAGATAGGTCCGCTATTGCTGCGGAGTCTAGATTTAGGATCTGATCGGGGTCTTGTGTTTCTGACAGGAATCTCAGCAGGCGTGACACGAAGGTGCGGCCTTGTGGAATAATTCGCATGGCGAAATTAAGCATTCCCAGGAGAGATTGCAACTGCTTTTTGGTACAGCCCTTGGTGTGGGTGAATTTGTGAAGGACCGCCCTAATGCGGGTTAGTTTGTCGAGGGGGAGACTGGCTTGCATAGCGCAGGTGTCTAAGTTGACCCCGAGAAAGGTGATGATGTGTGCTGGGCCGTCGACTTTGTGCTCGGCGATGGGAACATTGAGATTTCCGAATATCACTCTGAGTTTGTTGAGGTCTCCTGGGGGCTTGCTGGGAGGTTCTATTAGTAGGAAGTCGTCCAGGTAATGGATGACTTCTTGGCATTGACCCTTGTGTAACAGTATCCAAGCAAGGGACTGAGCGAATGTGTCGAAGAGCCAAGGACTACTCTTCGAACCGAAGGTCCGTTTTGTGGCAAAATAATATGCCTCCTTCCACTTGATGCCATGCCAGCACCAAAGGGATGGGTGGATGGGCAGGAGCTTGAAGGCATCCGAGATGTCGGCTTTGGAGAGCCAGGCACCTGTACCTGCTTTGATGACTGCTTGTATTGCCATGTCCACGGAGGAATATTTTAGGGAGAATTTTTCGGAGGGGATCAGGGAATTGAGACTGGGGATGTGGGAAGAATGAGGCGCAGACAGGTCGTACACCAAACTTAATTTATTTGTGAATTTGCCCTTGACAAGCCCAATAGGGCTGACTCTCCAAGTGCTGAAAGGGGGCTGAGTGAAAGGGCCTATAACGTACTCTCGGTCTACTTGTAAGTTGTAAGAGCCGATCTATGGCTTGTTCGTCAATGGCTGCTGAACGAAGATTCCCACATTCGTAAGTACTGTGGGGTAGTGAAATGAGGCCGGTGTGAAAGCCTACTGTGAAGCCCTGGATAAGGTAGGTGGCCAGGGAGGGGGTGGGATGTGAGGTGAGGTAGAGTCCTAGCCATAAGACGTTGATCCGGCTTAGTCATGCCCTCTTCTGTTGTTTGACTTCGCACAAGTTTCTTGGGTGCGCTCTTTGGCATAAGGTGCAGATGTGGAGTAGGCGGCACTGACTGAAGTTGCAGGACCCGTAATTGTAATTATTGCAGATGGCTGCCCCTCCCACGGTTCGGACTGGGCATCCGAATTTGTCCACCTGAGGCGTTTGTTCAGGGGGCGACTGACCCTGAAGTGCACCGGAGGTAGAGGGAAATTCGAAGGGACGTCTGATCGCCGCATTGGCGCACCAGGTGGCAGTGTGGGTGGAGGACTGGCAAATCGCACACAAGGGTGTCCGTAAGCCGGCAAAATGGCGGCAGAAGAGCTCTGTGTCCATGAGACTCCAATTTGTTGTTGTTTGGAACTGTGTGAGTCTGGCAGCAGCCTTTGCGGAAAAGGAACGGTGGTAGTCGTAAAAGGAAAATCCTCCATACTTGTAGCCCAAGTCTACTACCGTATGGAGGTACAAGTCCAGCTCTTCCCTTCTGCTGGGGGCGGCTGAGCATAGGACGTCTCTCAGCATGCCAAAGGCCAAGGTGAATTCTGGGACAGATAACTTGCGGTTCAATCTGGGGTCTTTGGCTTTAAGGACCACCGATATGTCACCCCAGGAGTAGGCCTTATTTTCTGCCAGATCGTGCACAGAAATAAGGAGAGAGGCCAGGTTGACGTCCCTTCCGTCCAAAATGTCCTTCCTGATGCTGGTTGGAACCAAATGGGAGGGGTAGACAATGGGGCTCCAGCCTGAGGTACCTGCAGGAAGGGGTGTTAAGGTTTGGGTTGCGGTTGGGTCGGGGACAGCCGCGGCCGGTCGAGCCTCCAGGAGTGCCACCCTGGTTTGGACGTCTGTGACCGAGGTAGACAGGGATGACACCATCGTGTGTAGTTGGGAGATGGCTGAAGATATTGACTGGAGGGATGCCTGTTGGGTACTGGGTCCTGCTGCTGGTGGGGGAAAGAGGAGTTTGAACAGCTCGCCTTTCCTCGCTGTGGCGGGGAAGGGCACACCTCTGCGTCTGAGCTCTGCCGTCAGTTTGGGGATAGTCCATCCCCTGAGGGACTGCACGCTGCCGCTCTCTGAGACCGGGGAAAGTGACAGAGGGGCCGTGAAGTCTTCGCTGCCGGCCTGAGACATGGTTGATCTGCTGAGAATATCCTGTCTTTGAGCTCGTATTTTTTGGTTGACTTTAACCTATTTGGGGGTGACATGAATTTCAAGTTTTTTCTTTGATCCCCTGAGTCATACTTACCCGACTTATTTTCTCCCATTTTTTTTTTATTTTTTTTATTTTTTTTACCTGGGGGGATATCGTCCAACCTGGTGCAGGGTGGACCTACTGAACTTTGACTGACCTGGAGGAAAATGAAAGGTGATAATTCGTGAAGGGTTTGCTGACTAACTTGAAGAAATGACTTGTATGGTGCTTGCAATCTTGTGACAATGAAATGATTTGAAATGTTTGCCTTGTTTATGAAATGAGTGAACTCCATGACAGAGGTCCGGCTCGGTCGTGTCGTGACTGAACCGACCGTGAACCGGGCTCTGGAGCATGTACTGAAATGAGGCAACTGAAAAAACATTGGTGCACACCGGGACGAATCGGTGCATGTTTGATGCATCTGGATTAGAATCGGAGCGCAGTATGAAACGAAATGAGAGAAATGTTTACCTTGACCGAAGCTCGAATTGGTTGTGCCGCATTTTGCGACTGGCAACGAACCGAGCTCTGGTATAGGTATGGATACGGCCGAAACAACTGAGGCATTCCGTGACGAATCGGTGCATCTCGGATGCGACTGGTTTCGAAACGGTGATGCGCTGTGGGAGTGAAATGGTAGCAATTCCATGACAGAGATGCGGATCGGTCGCCCGATATCTGCGACTAGCTATGATCCAGACTCTGGAGCATGTTTCAGAAATGAGGCCGAGCCCTGGGGCACGCCGTAACGAATCGGTGCATGGAGGATGCGACTGGATTCGAAGCGGAGCGCGGTAAGTGCAGGTGTAACATATTGTTTGCCATGACAGAGGCGCGAATCGGTCGTGCTGCTGTAGCGACTGACTACGAATCGGACTCTGGAGCATGTACTGAAATGTGGCTAATACCTGGGGCACGCCGAGACGAATCGGTGCATTTCCATGCGACTGAATTCGTATCGGAGCGTGATACGTGGCAATGAAATGATAACCATGACAGAGGTACGAATCGGTGAGTCGAAGCGACTGATAATGACGTGACTCTGGAGCATGTACTGAAATGAGGCCGTAACTACTGGGGCACACCGGAGCGAATCGGTGCATCTTTTAGGTGCGACTGGATTCGAATCGGAGCGCGGTACGTGACTGAAATGACAAATGATTGAAATGGTTTGAAATGTTAGAAATGTATTTAGAAATGTTTCAGAAATGAGAAATGATTGGTATCGAACTGACGTGGTTCGATAAGATTTGTGCATTTACGAATCGCTATGGCTGTCTACTGACACATGTTTAACAATTTAGACCTGTCTGAAATGAAGCGACGCTTGCGTCGCTGTGGTTTCCTCAGATAACGCGAAATGGTAACATGACGACAGTGCGAGTGATACACATGCGGTTACGTTCGTGAAATTTGCGAGTGATTCGTGATTCTGATATCACGGTTTAGTGACATGACATAAAAGTACGTAATAACAAAAATCCGAGGGGACCCTACCTGCGACAGCCCAGCCAGACGCGTGGTGCGAACGAATCGGTAAACGCGGACTTCAAAAAACTCTCGGGCACGGAGATCACGAATGCGGGAACTTGCGAGCCAAGTACTTGCGAACGCTGGAAATGGAATAGTCGGCCTAGTGACGTATATCGCGCACAGGAAACCGACAAGCACCACAGGTGAGCGGGCTGCTTAAATACCCCCCGGGCTCCTCCCATAAATTCAGGCCACCATACTGGCCTTCCTACATATATATATATATGTTAGATTGCCTGCACTGTTTATATAGGCTACATTGAATGCACTGTGTGTGTGTGTATGTATGTATATATATATCTTCACGTTATCACACTACATACGGCCGCCGTGTAAGCAGCCTTATATAGTGTGGGGCGTTGATCGTGCTGTGATTGGCCAAAGCATGCAGGTCAGGTGCATGCTTTGGCCAATCAGCAGCCGTCAATGCACTGCGATCTCGCTCGAATTTGCCGCGAACGCTCCATATGTTCGGTTTGTTTGCAGTAGGGTTGTCCCGATACCGATACTAGTATCGGTATCGGCACCAATACCGAGCATTTGCCCAAGTACTTGTACTCGGGCAAATGCTCCCGATGCTTCCACCGATACCTGGAAGTCAGCGGTGATCGGCGCGTGGGGGAGTTACAAGATTCTCCCCAGCGGCTTTCAGCTGCTTTAGTGACATACAGCGGTGATCGCTCACCGCTGACTGTCACTGCATCCTCCTTTCCTCTGTCCCCCTCCGCTGTCCCCCTCCGTTCCTCTCTCCTTTCCTGTCCCCCTCCGCTGTCCCCTCCGTTCCTCTTTCATTCTCTGTGCCTCTCCGCTGTCCCCTCCGTTCCTCTTTCATTCTCTGTGCCTCTCCTGTCCCCTCCATTCCTCTCTCCTTTTCTGTCCCCCTCCGCTGTCCCCTCCGTTCTGCTGTGCCTCTCCGCTGTCCCCTCCATTCTCCCCTCTGTTCTCCCCTCTGTTCCCCTCTCCTTCTCTGTCCCCTCCGTTATCTCCCTCCGTTCCGCTGTCCTCCTCCTCCTTCCTTTGTGTATGGACAGAGTCAGCTGACTCTGTCCATTCACATAACTGAAACATTGTAATCTCCTGTGATTACGATGTGTCAGTTTATGTTAGAGAAATTATACTTTAAATGTCAGTTATGAAAGACGCCATTTTGATTATCATGGCCTAGAAATAAGCTATAGTGATAATATGGAGTCAGCAATATATACTCAGCAATATAATATGCTTAGACGTGCAGTTTTGAATATATCCTGTATTTTTGTGTTGACTTGGGGAGTTTTCAAGTCAGTATCCTGTAAGCATTGTTATATGCAGATAACAGTCTGTAACAGACACTTCCACCTTTCCTGTTGTGTCCAGAATAAAGTTGAAAATACATGAGACTGGGCATTTTAAGACAGGAAAGGGGGGTGTCCAGGGCTTATAAAAAAAGACATGTACCACAGTAATCTCTTAGAAATGATGAAGGCTGCATTAACGTGTAATTCATTTCTCTTGCATATGCAATAAATATTACCTTGATGCCCGAGGACGGTCTGAGATGGTGAAATTATTTCCCTAACAATTTGGTCTTTCGAGCCGGGAGTCCAATTCCCCGAGACGCACTGGCCAACAGTGACCGATGACCGTACGGCAAAACTGTAAGTCCTCCATCTCAAATTAGATGTTAAAAAGAGGCCGGTCTGCTGAACTAGTGCCTCCCGGGCAGCGACAATATAGAGATTGATTGAAGGTTTATCTGTTTCTGTCCTATCTGCTTTACTCTTGTTGAGGGGAAATAAGTGGTCACGTACTCCCCGTATAGATCCGTCTGTGGCCATCCTGGATGGGCAGACCTAGTGACTAGCCCGCGTTTTGGGAAGACGCGCTCAGGGCGACCTGGCGGCAGTCGAGCATTGCGGGTGTTCTCTCTTGTGTGTTTTGATCGAAGGTTTATCTGTTTCTGTCCTATCTGCTTACTCTTGTTGAGGGGAAATAAGTGGTCACGTATTCCCCGTATAGATCCGTCTGTGGCCATCCTGGATGGGCAGACCTAGTGACTAGCCCGCGTTTTGGGAAGACGCGCTCAGGGCGACCTGGTGGCAGTCGAGCATTGCGGGTGTTCTCTCTTGTGTGTTCTTGTTTGTTTCTTCTGGTTAATTGTCATTTGATATAGGGGTATGGTCCCATACTAATATCCGGGTGCAGATAAAGGAAATTTGTCGATTGGATCTTAGATCCAGACAGCCTTGTAAACTGCAGAAAATCCCTTGGGGACACATAAATACTCCTAGATCAAAACCTAAAAGAACCCCCCATTGATACAAGGGTGTGGCCTGATAGATTTCTAGGCATATAAATACCCTTGGATCAAAAATACTTCCAGATAAAGAACCCCCCCCCCTCCGTTGATACAAGGGTGTGGCCTGATAGATTTCCAGGTAACAAACAGAGGACATTTGGCGGACCGCAGTGTTCATGCCAGCCTCATATGTTGTATTAATCCTGAGCAGGCACATAAATACCCTTGGATCAAGGACTGAAATATTAAATGTTTTGATAGGATGAAAGAACAGTCGGGAGAATTCAGTTTCCTCGTAATTCTGTAAATGCTCTCTACAAGTTAGTGAAGTATTAAGTAATGATAAAAGAACAGTCGGGAGAATACAGTCTCCCCGTAATTCTGTAATTCTCTAAGACACCAGTGTTTTAGCAATACACAAGATCAGTAATCTAGAAGTGATATATCATGACTAGAAAGTCTGTGAGTGATTGCAAGTGATAAGATACTGTGTGCGTGTGTTGTGTCATTGTGAGAAGACATTAACAAAAAAAGAGCTCCGTGTGCACGATAAACAAAGTAGGTATGATCCATGGAAAATCTGTTGGTGTGAATGAAGATGTTAAGTATATGTGTAGTCTAGACAAAGAGAATGTGACATTTCTTTAAATGTGGAAAACAAAGTATGATTTTGATGCGTTTTTAAATAAGGATTATTGTGTAATACTGTGTAGAAAGCTTAAAAATGATGCCGCATGAAAATAAGAAAACAGAAGAAATTAGGCCTTCCCCAGGCAAAGAAATGGCTTGAGGAGGCTAACCATAGGTTAAATTCAGAAAACCATAAAAAGACTATGTTTTTGAACAAAAGAGGAGGACAATAATATGACCGTCCTCTGACGTTTAGTTCAGCAAGTATTGACTGAACAAAACGTAACAAACCAAATGCAACCTGACTCTCCACTGTTTGTTGTTCCCCCGTGGTCACCTGGGTCACCCGCAGATGCAACCGATTCTCCTATGGCTGCAGCTAAACCCCCTCTCAAAATGACTCTTGCTGTCCAGAGGAGTCCACAAGGGACCCCCTTTACAGCAACTGTTACAAAATTTTTCGGGGACCTGGTGAACCAATTGATATCCCCCTCAGCTGGGGAACAAACAGAATGTGGAGAGGAAGAATTTCCACTAATTGAAGTTCCCAAACCTAGGGCAGGACAAAATGTAGGAGGTATAGTAGTCCCCAACACTATGATGGTCTATCGCCCCTGGACCCCTGAGGATGTTAAAAAAAAACTACTGAAGGGGTACCACATCCCAAGGTGAACATAGCTTAAATTAGGGATGGTACCATGGGAATGATTGCTAACTATCATCCTATTGGGAGGGAAATAGAGCAGGTCACCAGACAGATCCTGGGTCCCGACTGGCATCATGTAGTGGGAGATTGGAGTGGATTAAACAATCAGGGAGTTGTGTTGCCTCATGATGATGCAGCACTAGAAAACAGGAGAAATGCTCTTATAGCAAGGATAGAGAATAGATGGATACGTCGAGCCGACTGGTCCATTATAAATCAGTGTGTGCAGGGAGAAGAGGAAACAGTGGACAATTTCATTGTTAGGATGAGGGAGATTTTCAATAATCACTCAGGAATAGAAGTCCCAGTAAATCAAGTAAACGATAGCCCATATGAGCAACAGCTAAAGGATGCAATCTCAAAGGGGCTGTTTGCCCCTATGTCAAGTTTGTTATCAAACACATGATCAACCATAGGATCTGCAGACTACAAGGGCTGATAGAGTATGCGAGGCATGCTGAGCGGCACTTCCAATCAAAAAAGAGAGTAAAGAAAGGGAAAGTGTTTATGTAGATGAAGGTAATGATGTGTATGTCATTGAGAAGGAGAACAGAAGGATAGGAAACACCTGAACAAGGCCCCGCATTTAGGACTATGAAAAAAAAAAAGAGAAGGGAGTGTTTCCTGTGAGGTAAAAGAGGTCACTTGGCAAAAGAATGTAGGTCAAACAGAGAGGAAGATGCATGAAGATGTTGGTATGTCTGCAGAGAGAGAGATACAGAAGAAAATGATGAGAAAGAATCTCAAATTTTGGATGTGTGCGCTGTTGAAACTTGTTTGCATGCTAAAGTCAAGTCAGAAATAATCTTGGTTCGTGAAGGGTAGATGGCTAACATTTCTCTGTGATACTGGGGCTTGTAGGACCCTAATACACCCGCTGGATATGAAAAAGGTAAAGAAAAAGGTGTAGTATATGTAAAATCTGCAAAATGGGTTGATGCACCAGGAGGCCGTGTCCGAAGGCCTTACTGTGGAAGATCCACAGACAGGTAAATAGGCTCAGTGTAAAATTGTCATTATGACTAAATGTCCTGTTAATTTGTTGGGTAGAGACATGTTGCACGCTCTTGATATTTCTGTCATACCAGTGGAGGGAGGTCTCAGAGCCCATCGGCCGTGTGAAAAACAAATCACAGCCGTGGATAATGAGCCCTAATACTGGTACAGCCTGGAATTTGCAAACTGAGGGATTAAATATACCCAAAACCCTGGCAGAAATAATTGACAAAGAGTCGATGAGGAAAAGGTATAAGGTCCAGACAAACCTCTATTGCACCATGTATTACAGAAAGATCTCTGGGCCTGATAAGTCCTATGAGAAACAGTTAATGAGTCTCACTAACACTGAAGTTCTCTTAAAATGTCTGTACTGTGATAAGAGGGGAAATAGCGTGGCTACTTGTCTCCTACCACAGCCTATTCTGCAAATATACAGGCAGGATACTGTACCTTGTGTTTCGGTCACCCAGAATTCCAAGGTATCATGGCATGAGCTAGGAGAACTTATCACGAACTGGGTCCAACTGACAGATGAGAAACTAAAATCCAGAGGGATTCAGAGGTATAGAAGTCATAAGGGAGAGAAAGATGGGTGGAGACTCGTGCAGGATTTACAGGCAGTCAATGGGGCCGTATTACCGAGGGCCCCGGTGGTCCCAGACATGCATGTCCTCCTGAACGAGCTCTACCCAGAGAACGAGGTATTTTATGTTATTGATAACAGTAATCCTTCTTTTCCATTCCCTTACACAAAGACAGTCAGTTCTGGGTTGCATTTATGTACACGGAAAAAAAAAAAAAAGAGGTACACATACACTAGGTTATCCCAGGGATATTGTGAAAGTCCAACTACCTTCTCACAAAGAATGTCCAATAATTTGTCTCGGTTTGTACCTCCCAGTGTGTTAAATTCTCTTGTATTTGGATGACATTCTGGTAGTAATGTATGTAAAATTACCATGGTTCTGATGCATTTCCTCGCAGACCAAGGTCAAAAGGTCAGCAAAGACTAATTACAACTGTGGAAAGAAAAGGTGAAATACCTGGGTTACATTTTATCTCAAGAAGGTAGACTTTTGCATGAGATCCGAAAAGAGGCCATCCTTCAAGTCCCCAAATCACATACCAAAAAAAGAAATGATGTCATTTCTTGGCATGGCAAATGTCTGTAGAGCATGGATAGCAAATTATGCTATGGAGGTGGAGCCTCTTTCTGATCTCATCTATGGTTCACTAATGTCTGCAAAAGATTCCATTCAGTGGAATGTGCAAGCAGAGGATGCATTTACGAAGGTAAAGCACCTCATTGTGGGTTATGCTTAGCCTTCCCAATTACAGTAAAACCTTTTATCAGACTGTAGATTGTAAGGAAGGATCTCACGGATGTTCCCTTTCTAGATGCTGACATTACCTTTTGTGTTGATGGGTCTTGTAAAAAGGACGATAAAGGGGTACATCAAACGGCATACGCTATAGTAACACATGACCAGGTCATTGAAGCCAGACCCCTTCCCAATTCCTACTCTACACAACAAGCTGAAATTATTGCCCTATTCAGGGCCTGTAGTCTAGGGGAAGGGAAGAAAATAAATATTTATACAGACAGCCAATACGCTTTTACTACTATACACATATTTGCCCAGGAATGGAAAAATAGGGGTATGATTACGTCCACAGGTAAACCAATCTCACATAGAGATCTTATCCTGGCCCTTCTAGAAAATGTACAGAAACCAACACAAGTGGCTATTTGTAAATGTACAGCACACAGAAAGGGAACAGATCCAATTACTCTAGAAAATGCACTAACGGACAAAGATCCCAAGGGAAGCTGCTACAGGACCGCAAAAAAAAAAACACACACATATACTATACAGGTCCCCAAGAAAATGGTGAGGTACGGAAAGCTATTGATAAAACATGGTTATCAGAAATGCAGAAAACATCACCGGCAGGTGAAGAACAAAAATGGTTATCTAAAGGGGCAACGCTGGTCAATGGTATATACACAAGTACAGAAGGTAAACCCATCTTACCTACATCACTGTTTAGATATGCTGCGTTATTGAGCCATGGGCAAGCCCATATCTCAAAAGGAGGGATGGTGCAGGTGATCAATAAGGTGTTCACAACATATGGGTTTACGAATGACTCTAGAGATTTTTGCCTCACATGTCCGCTTTGTAACAGATACCATGCTCAAGGTGCCCTAAGACCCTTAAGAGGTCATTTCTCACAACCCTCTTATCCCTTTCACACGATATGCATGGATTTTATGATTATTGTTGTTTATAAAGTGGGCGGAAGCTTTTCCTATGACACACCCAAATGGGCAGTCAGTAGCCAAAGTACTTATTAAAGAGGTGATTCCACTTCATGGGATCCCCTCTATGATTTACAGTGACAACGGCTCCCATTTTGTAAACCGAACAATACAACAAATTGGTAAATGGTACAATATTGACCTAAAAAAAAAAAAAAACAGTGTCTACCACCCACAATCTGTGGGCACAGTGGAGAGATACAATGGTACCTTAAAGAGTAAACTAAGAAAATTGTTGAAGGAAACAGGGAAAAATAAATGGGTTTAGTGTTTGCCAATGGCATTGTTGAGTATAAGAATTACCCCTACTGCTAAAGGACTAACACCGTATGAAATGCTGTATGGTAAACCTTATTATATTCAATAACTAGCCACCGTTCCTCTCCCTGAAGAGGAAATAGACTTGACTTGTATAATAAGAATGTTTTCATAAAATATTACTGGGTCAGAATGTGTAAATGAGAAAAAGAGCTACCCTAAGACTAAAATGCAAAGTATACCCCCATCAGTACAAGCATTACCAGGAAATTTTACTTGTTTTTCTAACAATGACAGTAATGGTACAAATGTTGGCACCCTATCCCCTGAATACTGTGCAATTACAACCCTTACTACAGACATTAAGTACCAACTAAAATGGTTTCAGGAACAAAAACAGCAATTGGCTGATGTTTGGTGTCTGTGTGGAGATAAGAGACTAAGGCCCAGACTGCCACCTAGATGGGAGGGTAGTTGTGCCCTTACCCGATTGCTGCTTCCCTTTTATATAGTTCCTATGAGTGATAAATCAATGAAACTACCAGGTAAATACCTTTTTTTTAAACGAATTAAGCGAGAAACACCACAAGGCTCATTTGACAACCGAGTGTATATAGGTGTTCCATGAGGAGTTCCAGATGAAATTAAAGCGCAGAATCAAATAATAGCAGGACTCACCTCACTCTTCATATGAGTCCAGCCCAACAAGAACGTCGACTGGATAAACTACATCTACTACAACCAGCAGAAGTTTGTGAATTACACCAGAGATGCTATTAAAGGTATAGCAGCACAATTGGACGCCACCTCTTTGACAGCGTGGCAGAACCGTATAGTGTTGGATATGTTGCTGGCAGAAAGGGGCGGGGTATGCAAAATGTTCGGCACCTTCTGCTGCACTTTTATTCCAAACAATACGGCACCTGATGGAAGTATCACCAAAGCCTTACAAGGCCTACAAATGCTATCCAAAGAATTAGCTGAGAACTCTGGTGTAGAGAACCCCCTGACAGGACTTTTCGGAAAATGGTTTGGTAAATGGGGTGATCTTGCAAAAAGTTTGCTTATCTCTATTGTCATGGCAGCCGCAGTTCTTACATTGTGTGGATGTTGCTGCATTCCCTGTATTAGGGGAATTCTTCAAAGACTGATTGACACATCTTTAACAAAAACTATGGAACTCCAGAGCGACACGGAACTATACTCGGAACCTGATGATGAATTTACAACTTTCGCTAAGGACTTATCTGTCTAAATGATAATACCTGGTAAAATAAAATAACCTGGATATTTGAAGTATTGACATTATTAGTATAAAAGGAGGGAGATGTTAGAGAAATTATACTTTAAATGTCAGTTATGAAAGACGCCATTTTGATTATCATGGCCTAGAAATAAGCTATAGTGATAATATGGAGTCAGCAATATATACTCAGCAATATAATATGCTTAGACGTGCAGTTTTGAATATATCCTGTATTTTTGTGTTGACTTGGGGAGTTTTCAAGTCAGTATCCTGTAAGCATTGTTATATGCAGATAACAGTCTGTAACAGACACTTCCACCTTTCCTGTTGTGTCCAGAATAAAGTTGAAAATACATGAGACTGGGCATTTTAAGACAGGAAAGGGGTGTGTCCAGGGCTTATAAAAAAGACATGTACCACAGTAATCTCTTAGAAATGATGAAGGCTGCATTAACGTGTAATTCATTTCTCTTGCATATGCAATAAATATTACCTTGATGCCCGAGGACGGTCTGAGATGGTGAAATTATTTCCCTAACAGTTTATGAATGGAGAGGAGCCGCTGTCTTCTCTCCATTCATTCTCAGTGCAGCTCAGGCTGCAGAGAAAGGGACTGGGGAATCTCTATCCTCTGTCTCTTTCTCTGTCTCAAGGGGGAGATATCAGAGGTCTGTTAAGACCCCTGATATCTCACCAAAGCCCCCCAACAGGGCTGATTAAAAAAACACAAAAAAAACCAAAAACACATATTGCAATAAAGAATAAAAAAAATTATTGTAAAAAATAAAAATTGTAAATAAAAAAAAAACGCACACACATACAACGTTCACCCCCCCCCCCCAAAAAAAAGCACTGTTAAAAACAAAACAAAAAAAAAACACTGTCACGTGACATTAAAAAGAAAGTATCGGTAATCGGCAGAGGTGGGGGACTCGAGTCACATGACTTGACTCGAGTCGGACTCGAGTCACCTGTTTGAGGACTTGCGACTTGCTTGACAAAATTAAATAAATGACTCGACTTGACTTTGACTTGCCACTAATGACTTGCGACTTGACTTTGACTTGGGCTATTTGACTTGCAATGACTTGCAATGACTTGGCACCACCAGTGCTGTGTCTTGGCCTAGGCAAAAGCCGCCCCCCCCACAAAAGAAAGCTCCCCCGAGTCCCGGCTTCTGCCCGCACAAATACAGCTTGCTAACATTGTGGGCGGGAATCGGATAGGTGTCCGCGAGCGGCGCTTGCAGTGTTCGCGGCCGCCGCAAACTTTTTTTTATTTGATGATGACTGCACTGCAGTCTCTCCTCCTAGGCTGTACAGGTCTCTGTATTCCGTCCGGCCAGTCCACGGCGACGCCCCCCTCCTGCTGCGGAGTGATCTCTGAGGGAGGGGCTGGGCTACTGTGCAAGTGTGCAGAGCCAGCAGCGTGAGTCGCGGGCCTCATGGTGGGGGAGGAAGAAGGAACTGGAAGTTGCCCAAGAGGCCAGCCAAGCCTAGCTGACTGACCGAATCTGAGTGGAGTCCAGTCCAGCAGCCATAGAGTAAGTCATGGCAGACTATTATTCTTCTACTGAGGGGGCACTGGAGCAGGGAGGAACTGGTCTGAGAATGGGGGTCAGTGCAGTGGTCGTCGCAGTGCAGAAGAAAAAGCACAGGGCAGAGGAGGAGGAAACAGATTTGCAGAAGCTGCAGGTTTGTTTGATGCAGTGCCAAGCAAATGCCTCCCTGAAAACTTCCCTGCAAACTTTGCAGGGAAGCATTAGCTTGCTTGGCACTGCATCAAACAGACCTGCAGCTTCTGCAAATCTGCACTAGTGATGTAGCAGCTAGCAGGGCCCTGGCCGCAGGGCCCTGGCCGCAGGGCCCTGGCCAGCGGCCTGTACTGATGATTGCAGGATGCAGATATGATTGCAGATGCAATCAATCATCAATATCATTGCACATGCTAAAACTATGAAACCTAGGTAGGTACAAACCTTCTTTCCTTGTTTTCTCCTCCTCCTCGGCTCTGTGCTTTTTTCTCCTGCGCTGCGACGGCCACTGCACTGACCCCCAGTCCCACACCAGTTCCTCCCTGAGTCCTTCACTAATTAACTATTACTTGTGCGAAGTACAAAGTGCTCAACGTGAATATTACATAAAAATCATATTGCAATTAAGTGCTCCATGCGTACTACAAACTCATTAAACAGTCCACATCCAGTGAAAGTTCATGTACTGCAGTGCTCCATGCATGCTGAAATCAATGCAAACTTTAGCACTGGTCACTGTATTGGTGTCACTGGTGCCCAAAAAGTGTCACTATGAGTCACTAATGTAATATTCTAATCTGGAATGATAAACGAGTCACTGTTTTAAACAAGGTTAGGTTAGGACCGTATATATATAATACATTAAAAATAGTTCTGTAAGTACTAGTGTACTAAGCAACACCTTATTTTCAGGCTTGTTGGCCATTTAATTGCTGAGTGTTCTGCTCCTTGTCTGCTATTTGGGCATTCAAAGTGTTTCTTTAATATGCCAAGAAAAAAGCACTAAGCAGTTTTGTTAATGTTGAAAATAAAAAAAAAACATTTCCTGAAAACTGACTTTTAACTCATTTAAAGGATGGAAATGGGGTAGATCAGTATTTTGACTTAATTTGTGACTTGACCAAAATAAATGACTTGACTTGACTTGCTTGACTTCTAGCAGGGACTCGACTTGACTTGCTTGCTTTTCGCCACAGTAACTTGGGACTTGCTTATGACTTGAAGGTTAAGACTTGAGACTTGCTTGTGACTTGCACATGTGTGACTTACCCCCATGTCTGGTAATCGGTATCGGCGAGTACTTGAAAAAAGTATCGGTACTTGTACTCGGTCCTAAAAAAGTGGTATCGGGACAACCCTAGTTTGCAGACATACACCCGATGTTCGAGTCGAACTTACGTTCAATTCGAACACTGGAACCATCCCTAGTGTCATCCAATGGCCTTTCTTACAGGCTATTGCATTTTTTGCAGGGAGATATGTGGCACTAGCAATGCTTTCCCAATTATTTTTATGTAGGAAGAAGCATGCAATGACTACTTTGTTGTCAGGGACTGATAAAAGAAGTATGCTGAACAGAAGTAAATAGTAGAGGGTCAGGAAGGATGTCAACATATCCACTTATATGAGAGACAAAGGAGAATGCAACGCCTTAGGGATGAGGCTGACCTTATGACTTTTAGACATTATAAGGACGAGGAAGAAACTTGTAAACGTTTACAGGAGGGAGCAGAAAGCAAGACTTAGCTAGCTTGGCTACCACAACAGGCTGTAGCTTGCTCCTTAGGTGGATGGATGCAGACCTTTTGTCTCCTTTTTAATACTTTTCCTACTTCTTAAAGCGGGGTTCCACCCAAAATTTGAACAATATCTGTATGTATTCTCTTCCTTGCCTAGATGCTGACATGCCGTTTAAAAAAATTTAAATTGCCGTAATTACCTTTTATTTTTCTATTCTTCTTTGCACTTCCTGGTTCTCCTCCCATGGGAGTAGGCGTGTTTCTAGCCTCTCCCAGACTCCTGGGAGCTAGTCTCAGGCTTCCCAGGATGCCACTGAGCATGTGCGGGAACGAGCGGTGAATGCTGGGAGCACAGCATTCACCACATCCAGGAAATAAATGCTTGTGGGCTTCAAATGCCCACAATGAAGATGGAAACCGCCTGCAGTGAATAATATAAGTTATTCTTTCCGACGAAATCTGACACAGGCGGACATATTACACACAATATGTGAGTATGTAATACTGAGAAGAAAAGTTTGTGAATGAACTAAAAAAAAAAAAAACGATAGATAGGTGGACCCCCGCTTTAAGTCACAGTTCATAGCTTCTTGTTTTTTTGGCTGATATAAAAAATTCACATAACAGACCCAAGCTAACACTCCCAATATTCGGGCAAGCCTGCTAACAGTGATCTCACTCAACATAGGAAAGTGACATAGCTCCAACCCTTCCACTTAGCACCACAATTTGTATGAAGGTGCTGTCCCAATGGACTTTAAGAGCCATTAGAAAAATGTTTAAAAGAAGTTACTTAAATCTTTAAGAGACCTAACAGGTCGGTTCAGACAAAAATAGCTTCTGAAAGTAAGAAGGGTGCAGGCTGTTATTGTAGATGGAAGGATGCAGTCTGGCATTAGACTGTGATGGGTACAGGCAGGCAGGTATTAGGTTGTCAAAGGTACAGGCAGCCATTGGGCCATGAAGGGTGTAGGCTCCTACTGGGTTGTAACATGTACGGGCATGTAATGGATACAGGGTGTAAGCCAGTGGTGTATTTTGGTTTTGTGCTGCCCTAGGCAAGACTAAAATCGGGCGCCCCCTATGTATATGTGCCCCACCCCTTCCTGTTTAATGGATGTGACTGCTTCCAAAATTGAAGGACTACAAGTTCCAGTATGAACCCCTGATCTCTCACGGGTTCATGCTCAGACCTGTAGTCCTTCACTAATTGACTAGTTTGGGGGGAGAGGGGGTCATATCCTCAGCTCTGAGCAGTTCATGCTGGGACCTGCAGTCCTTCTCTTTTGGGGTCAATCCCCAGATGGGGGGGGGGGCGTGTCACATCCTCAGCTCTGAGGGGCTCATGCTGGGGGGGAGGGGGTCACATCACCCAAAAGTGAAGAACTACAAGTTCCAACATGAGCTTCTCCTTATTTTTTTTTTTTTTTTTAATGTTTATTGAGTTTTGTATATTACATTGGCGAGTAGAAAATTAATTTTAAGTCATATACAGTCATGTAATAGAAGAAAAAAATCTAAAACATACAAAAAAACAAACAAAAGTAAACAATTGGGAGAGGGGTTTGGGGGGGATGTAAGGGGAAGGAAGAGGGATGGTATGGAGATAATATTTACCTGTATAACATTAATACAACATCACAATGAAACAACAGTGTAAACCTTAGTGCCTTCAGGAGAGGAAGCAACATTTGGAATATTAAATTAGTAACCTCAGATATTGAACTAGCTACAGCTGTGGAGGTGGGTGAGATTGACAGATGTGGATATAAAGGAATCATGACCGTCAAAGAGCTTCAAGGGTTTGCTTTTGTGGTTCAGGGCAGAAAAAAAGCAGAGGGGTCAGACAGGTTGGATAGTTTGAGGTTGCCTAGGGAATTTGTAAGGTCTCGTTTGAGATACCAGTCTGTATAGCAAAATGGTTGCATGAGAATATGTAGATCCTTTTGGGTGAACGTGTGTTCCATGAATTTACTCCATCTCATGAAGAATCGTGAGATGGAGCGAAAGTTCAAGACAATGGTGTCTAACCTCTTCAGATAAAAGAGCGATAAGAGGGCTTCCTTCACAGCCGGTAGATTTGGCGATGTTGACTTGATCCAATGTGACATGATAGTTCTGCGGGCCACCAGGAGGCAGATCTGAGTACTGTGGGAGATGTTGAGTGGATTCTTTGCTGGTGGTGTAGATAGGGGTGGTTCACAGCCGAACAGGCATATAAGGTGATGTCTTGGAATCCGTATTTTAGTGATCTTGTAGATAACGTTCAGTATGGAGTCCCAATATGTGTTGATGGGTTGGCATTCCCAAAGGCGGTGAAGCATTGTGGGGAACATGAGCTTCTTAGATCTAAGAATGTGACTCCCCCCAAAATTGAAGGAATACAAGTCCCGGCATGAACCCCTAAGATCTAGGGATGTAACCCTTTAGATCTCACGGGTTCATGCTGGGACCTGTAGTCCTTCATTAGGAGGATGGAATTAGTGGCAGCGGTGGTGGTGCTTGGGGGGGTGGGTTCGGTGTCAGTGCTTGGTGGGATGGGTTCCGTGTCAGTGCTTGGGTGAGAGAGGGGGTGAGAGAGGGAGGGGAGAGAAAGAGGTGGAGAGAGAGTGGGGTTGTGTGGGGTGGGAGAGAGAGAGGGGGGTGGGAGAGAGAGGGGTTGGTGTAAGACAGAGGGGGAGAGAGAGAAGGGGTGGGAGAGAGAGGGGATGGGTGTGGGAGAAAGAGAGGGGGTAGGAGAGATAGAGGGGGTGAGTGTGAGGGTGGGGTGGGAGAGAGAGGGGGGTGGGTGTGGGAGAGAGAGAGAGGGATGGGTGTAAGACAGGGGGGAGAGGGGAATAGGGGGGAGGGGTGGGAAAGAGAGACCCCCTAGCCCTGCCTGCAGTCCCTACTGTCCCCCCATGTGACTGTCCCAGGCAGCCCCTGTCTGTGTTGGTAGATGTGTGTGATACACCTACCTCACGCTCGTCTTCGGTCAGCCAGTCTTCTTCCTGTTCCAATCCAGTCATAGCTGGGAGAGGAGTTGGAAAAGGAGTGCAGGCTCTGCCACTCTGGGATGAGTCGGGGATGCTGCTCAAGTCAGGGTGGCGGTAAGGCGTAGTCTTCTCTCACTCCCTCACAGGCTCTTGGTTATGGCAAGCTGTCAGCATCTTCCCAGCTACCGGGACCTCAATCTTGCTATTTGAAAATACCGCTGCCCTGCACCCCACCAGCACCGGACCAACGGCAGACTCTCCAGGACCATGACAAAGGGGTGGGGCTCAGCTCAAGTGGCCAGGCAGCTGCTTTGAGCCCTTCCGCTCTGGAGGAGGAAGTTAAGTTCTCCTCCGCTTTGATTGCTGGGTAGGGAGGGAGTCTCGGCCATGACATCACTGGTTGCTAGATGCCAGGCGGCTTTAGCAACCAATGGCCAGGAGTCAGGCGGAGCTGGAGCCAGCGCTACCGCGGCTCAGTCTGCCCCTGTCCCCTGCATTCCGGACTGTTCCCAATGTCACTTTTATTCCAGGACACGTGGCCACCCTACCGCCGGGGGGCTATATTTGTACGGGACCCTGGACTCTGGAGGACGGGTCAGGGAGAGGGATTTTTTCGCGGGGGGCGTTTTTCTTGTTGCCCCCCGCAGAGTGCCGACCTAGGCCTGGGCCTTGTTGGCTTAGTCCAAGAGACAGCACTGGTGTAAGCTGGTAGTGAGGTGTGTGTGAGGTGTGCTGGCTGGTTTTGGTTTGTGAAGGGTGCAGGCTGGTTCTGGGCGATTAAGGGTGCAGACTAATGTTATGGTGTGAAGGATACCAGCAGGCATTGGGCTGTAAAGCATGAAAGCTGGAATGGGGAAGTGAAGTGAATGGTACAGGGGTATTCACAAGGCTGGTGCGCCCTAGATAAGATCATCTACTTGCACCCCCCCCCCCAAAAAAAACCCATAAAACTTAAAAATTAAGAAAATATTAACCGCCTGTAGCTGGCTCTCTGGACACTGGACTTTGTGTCATGCCCAGAAGAGGTCTGGCGGTGTGCTGCACTGGGATCACAGAAACCTTGGTCTCTGTATGTCCTGAGTGTGGAGTCCTGATATTGGCTCTCACATCCTGGGCCTGTTGTGGGGAGTGTCAGGCTATCCTCTTTAAGGTGCTCCCAGTCCCAGTCAGGGAGGCTCAGTGTGACTACCTGGTATCCTACAAAGACACAATGCAATATAGACCATTAAAGAAAAAAGCAAAACCCAAATAGTACCTAAGCGCACTCGCCCCCTATATGTAAAAATGCCTTTGAAAGTGGAATGTTTAAAACAAAATAAATCAAATAAATATAGGTACCGCTGCTCACACAAAATTAGACAGTGTAAAATATAAAATCAGTGTCGCACAGTACTATATCATGTGAGTATATATACAAACAAATGTGAAATAAATCAGAATCATGCCATATTCATATGTACTCAAACTTAAATCAAATAAAACTTAATTTATTTAAATTAATCAAAAAACAATATGACCAGGTTGGACCCCCTTCAGAACTGCCTTAATTCTTCGTGGCATAGATATGTATATATATATATATATATATATATATATATATATATATATATATATACACACACACACACATCAGGGTCCCCAGAGAGCCCCTTCCTTACATCAGGGTCCCCAGAGAGCCTCCCCTTACATCAGGGTTTCCAGAGAGCCTTCCCTTACATCAGGGTTTCCAGAGAGCCCCTCCTTACATCAAGGTCTCCAGAGAGCCCCCCTTACATCAGGGCCCCAGAGGGCCCCCTTACACCAGGGACCCAAAGAGCCGCCCCTTACATCAGGGTCCCCAGAGGGCCCCCTTACATCAGGGCTCCGTTTCACCACATCCCAAAGGTGCTCTATTGGATTGAGATCTGGTGACCGTGGAGGCCATTGGAGTACAGTGAACGCATCTTGAACATTGTCAGGTTGAAGAAACCAGTTTGATATGATTTGAGCTTTGTGACATGGCGCATTATATCCCCCACACCATTACACCACCACCACCAGCCTGAATCGCTGATACAAGGCAGGATGGATCCATGATTTCATGTTGTTTACAACAAATTCTGACTTTCTCATCTGAATGTCGCAGATAAAATAGAGACTTTTCAGAGCAGGCGATATTTTTCCAGTCTTCTATTGTCCATTTTTAGTGAGCCTGTGCAAATTGTAGCCTCAGTTTCCTGTTCTTAGCTGACAGGAGTGGCACCCGGTGTAGTCTTCTGCTGCTGTAGCCCATCTGCTTCAAGTTTTGATGTGTTGTACGTTCAGACGTTGGTATTCTGCATACCTTGGTTGTAACAAGTGGTTATTTGACTTACTGCTGCCTTTCTATCATCTGAAACCAGTCTGCCCATTCTCCTCTGACATCAAGAAGGCATTTTCGCTCACACAACTGCCGCTCACTGGATATTTTCTCTTCTTCTCACCATTCTCTGTAAACCCTAGAGATGGTTGTGTATGAAAATCCCAGTAGATAAGCAGTTTTTGAAATACTTAGACCAGCCCATCTGGCACCAACAACCATGCCATGTTCAAAGTCACCTAAATCCCCTTTCTTCCCTATTCTGATGCTCGGTTCGAACTTCAGCAAGTCATCTTCCCCACATCTAGATGCCTAAATGCATTGAGTTGCTGCCATGTGATTGACTGATTAGCAATTTGGGTTACCAAGCAATTGAACAGGTGTACCTAATAAAGTGGTTGGTGAATGTAATGTCCAGGGTGATATAAAGTTCAAAAAGAAGACCATATAGTGCTCTCTGCTAAAATTATATTATTTTTCAATTTAAACTAAATGCACTTAATGGTAAAAGTGCACAAAGGAACTGGTGCACATCTGTATAGGGCTTTAAAATAGGAAAACATCCAACAATATGGCCTCCCGCACACTTCTGGGTTACGGTGTGATGTCACCGACTCCGCCCAACGCGTTACGTCAAATCACATGACTTCTTTAGGGGTCCAGGTTTTTCTTCCACTTTAACACCTTTGCTGAGCCTATTTTAAAAAGTGCAAGGTTCAGGAGAAAGTAATACAAAACATAGACTACATAGTTACATAGGAGTTTGTAAACCACAACATAGTGTATGGAGTGCAGTGGTAAGGAGTATGTATGTCACAAACTGAGATTTAAACCCTGCCCTTCTGTGTGATGACTTTCCCTGTGAGTGGAGTCTAACTGGTAGCTGTGCTTGACTGAGACACCCTCACCAGACTTAGCTGCTGGCTATCTCCAGATCATTCTACGATTGCTGCCAGTAACAGATAGCTGGAGTGAGAGAAAGGCATGAGGCACAGAACAGCTGGGAACAGGAAAGAGGCTGAAAGCTTACAAAAAAATCGAAAATTTCCCCAGGGGGTTTTTAAAGCAGCAAAACATTAATTGATAATTGAAAATATAGTAGATCAAATATTCAAAATAATTCAAATTTGCGATAAGTTTATTGTAAAATACAAACTCTGGTTCATGTTCAACAAACAGCATAAAACATCACTCATGGCCAAAAGGCCCCCAAGTGAACATATTGTAGCGTAGAACAATAGCATACCCAAATTAATATCCACATAAATACCCCAATGCATTTCGACCCATTCTGGTCTTCTTCAGGGGGATTTTGATTCTAGGAAGATATATCAAAATTAAAATTGGACTTAGGACTTTGAGAAATATGCAAAACATTTGTACAACATTTGAATTATTCAGAACAATGTCTCATCGTATTTGTAAAGGCATATTTACTATTAGGTGGATGATAAAATGAAGGTGCATCGCACAAACCAGGTTGTTAAAAAACATGAAAGCTCAAAGATACCAAGGACCACACATACCCCATCCATGCCCTCCAGGCGCATCCACAGTCCATCGGACTTACAAGAGGCCACACACTTGGACCTGGAGGAGAGGACCGGGCGGCAAGGCACCTGCCATTAGGTATAAAAAACTTTGTTAGTAGGTATTCTGAAAATATCTAGTGCAGTTGGGCGGTTGCAAACTAGCCCTCACTGCAACAAATGTTTATTTATAATAATCAAACCTATTGATTTTGGTGTGTGACTTAAAGTGGAGTTTCGCAAAAAATTTTTTTTAGATGTCAGCAGCTGCAAATACTGCAGCTGCTGACTTTTAAAATAAGGACACCCACCTGTCCCGGGGTCCAGCGATGTCGGCACCCGAGACCGAACCATCCCTCGATCCTCGGGTGCTGCCGCCGCCATTCTCACTGAGGGAATCAGCAAGTGAAGCATTGCGGCTTCACTGCCCGGTTCCCTACTGCGCATGCACGAGTCGCGCTGCACGTCTACACTGGTCCCCGTTGTGTTGTGGGAACTGTGTATTTCCCACAACACAACGGGGGTGGGCGGGGGGTTTGCAGCTAGCTGCTGCTAGCTATACCCGGAAGTGGGTGTAGATACCTGTATTATACAGGTATCTGCACCCCCCTCCCCCCTGAAAGGTGCCAATTGTGACACCGGAGGGGGGGAGGAATCCGATGAGCAGAAGTTCCACTTTAGGGTGGAACTCCGCTTTAATAATTGGAATAGTCTAGAATTCGTGTGATAAATGGAGTGAATTTATATTGAATGGGGTATACTACCCAATTAGGTCAAAATGAGAAAATGAATGTGCTGGGTGTGCCACATGTGATAATGAAGAGTGTGAAAATAATCGTGTTGCAAAGCACTATAGGATATATGGTATGGGAAACAAAAATGGTGTAATATAAACCAAAAGTGATGAAAACTTGGAAATGCATATTAGGTGCCTATAACAGTGAAAAATCCATATATCGATTAATTTAAAATATCGATTAATTTAAACAAAATAGAAAGTGTAAGGAAGTAGTGCAAGTGTAAAAATATTAACGCAAACAAAAGTGTTGTATTGATAAAGAAGTGAAATGGGTGTACTAGATTAGGAATACCGAGAGCCCAAAGAGGGGAAGGTGTGGATTGATACTAAATTCATTGAAAGGAATACCGATGTCAACCAGTCTTATATATTCTTTTATTCGTATATTCTTATATATTTGTTGTTCATAACACTGCACTTACCTAGTGCTACCTTCTTCTTAGTATATGGTGGCGACATTCCCGAGATCAACTCAAGATCATGTGAGAACTGCCAATTTATATTGCCTCAAGGGGCTAGCCTACAAATTCCAGGTGCCGAACTCCTCCCTGTCACATCCTCCCCCACATCCGCTATCTAGCGACGTCTGAGTGGCCCCCCCGGCGTTCCGGAAGGCGCGAGCCCCGGCAATCGTCATCGCCTCTGACGCAATTGCGTGACCTCATGACGTCACACACGTGCATGGGGATACCCGCACGCGCCTGACGTCACCGACAGTCCGGCGGTGATCACGGGACGCCGCCGCCACGAGGGAAGCTCCCCACAGCGCCCCTAGTGAAAGGGCCTAACTGTGGGAAACACCAGGGGGAGAACCGCTAAATGAAAATCGTCTCCCCTCATGTGCCGGGAAGCCAGGTGGAAATAGAAATGCTGGCCCAGTGACACGGAGTGGAAGGCGATAGCCCATGGGAAATGAACACTGCATGCCAAAACATGATGTTGCAAAAACATGAAAATTAAATATTTGAAAATATTATTTGGTCTAGTCGTATGTATATATTTTAAATAGTTTATTTATTAGAGAAGCCCGGGGCATATTCCTTGAACCAATTGATGAAAAATGGGGAGGGAAAAATGATTGTTTTCCTTCATCCCAGGAGTGATATTCTCCTATGCCTAAACGGTAGATACAATCTATACAACATTTTCAAACAATTGGAATATGCCTTGGCTTATGTTGGGTCTCTCATGTGTTAAAAGGGGAAGCGGGTGTTTAACCACCCAAATAGACAGAAAAAGCTGGGAAAACACATATGCGAGAGTACCCGGAACTGCACAACCCAAAAGTAGGATACAAAAAAATCGAAAATTTCCCCAGGGGGTTTTTAAAGCAGCAAAACATTAATTGATAATTGAAAATATAGTAGATCAAATATTCAAAATAATTCAAATTTGCGATAAGTCTATTGTAAAATACAAACACCGGTTCATGTTCAACAAACAACAGCATAAAACATCACTCATGGCCAAAAGGCCCCCAGGTGAACATATTGTATCGTAGAACAATAGCATAACCAAATTTATATCCACATGAATAACCCCAATGCATTTCGACCCATTCTGGTCTTCTTCAGGGGGATTTAGATTCTAGGAAGATATATCAAAATTAAAATTGGATTGAGGACTTTGAGCAATATGCAAAACATTTCTACAACATTTGAAATATTCAGAACAATAAGGCTGAGGCTGAAAGCTTTGAGTACTGAGATGACACCGCAGAAGTTCAGACTGGAAAAGAGTGGAGACTGTGGGTAAAGAGATGGCAATGTTTAGACTGTGGGTGTTTCTGAGACTGGTTCAGCTGAGGAGCAATCAAGGCTGTAGATATAATAATTTTTAGCAGGGGTTCCCAAAGATTTCAAAATTATATTAAAAAGTGTTTGTAGAGGGGAATTTAAAAAAAATAAAAATAAACATGTTATACTTACCTGCCCTGTGCAATGGTTTTGCATAGAGCAGCCCTGATCCTCCTCTTCTGGAGTCTACTGTTGCCTCCTCCCCCCTGTTGAGTGCCCCCAGAGCAAGCTGCTTGCCCTGGAGGCACGCTTGCCACCTCTGTCTCGAGTCACGCTCTGTGTGTCCATTGACCCCGGCTCCCTTCTTACTGGCTGTGGTTGACAGCAGCAAGTCAATGACTCCCGCTGCTGCCTCTGAGCCGGTGAGGAGAGAGAGCAGCAATGCTGCTCTCGGGCACAGTGTTCAGAATCAAGCTCAGGTAAGTATAAGGGGGTGGGGGTGGGGGGTAGCTAAACTCAGAAGTTTTTTTTACCTTAATGCATAGAATGCATTAGGGTAAAAAACCTTCTGCCTTTAGAACCACTTTAAGGATTTCTCTAGGGTAAAATAGTTGGAACAGAATGTAGCAATCAGACAATGTAAAGACAAGATAGCTAATTGTTTTTGCTTTGGATTATTTTGATCCAAACATTACAACACAAGTAAAAAGTTTTTAACTTTTGCCTTAATTCCAGGTAAACTAACCGCCTTTAAAAAAAAAAAATTAAATGTAAAATGAAGTAAATAGAACATAAATGTATGTTTGGCTCCATCTAGTGATAAACAGTGATATTGTTCACAGCACAATAGACAGTATTTTCTGAAGTTTTGAGTGATTGCTCAGTTTTATTTAAAAAATAACTCTATTAACTTCATGACTTGAATGTTAAACCCCTTACTATTCAGGCCATTTTTCAGTTTTCAGCACATACTTTGAATGATAATTACTTAGTTATGCAACACTGTACATAAATAATTTTATATAATTTTTTGAGACTAATGGAGCTTTCTTTTGGGGGTATTTAAACCCCACTGGGTTTATTTTAATTTTTTACTATACAAAGGAAAAAAATTGAACATCTTGAAAAATAAAAGTTTTTCATAGTTTCCGTTACACAAATTTGCAAATATATAATCTTTCTTCGTCAATTTAGGCCAAAATGTATTTTGCTACATTTTCATGGTGAAAATAAATAGTTGCATATTATTTAGTCTGTGTGAAAGTTACAAACCATGGCATATGTAGAGCCTACAAACCATGGTATATACAAGGGAGTCCGTCCATTAGGGCTGCACAGGCGCCGCCCCCCTCCTATCCATGTGTCTGGCCCCCTGATCTACATGCAGGAACGCCGGACCATGGATAGAAATGGGAGGGGGTGGTATTTGTTTTCTTTTGAAGCATGTGATTAGAGCCATGGGCTCTAATAGGCTTCAATAAAGGGTGGGCTCGGGGCGCACAGCACTGCACTCTGAGCCCAACCAGTTGTGTGAGAATAGCTAATGAATATTCACTATTCTCACACTAATTCTCCTCCGGGCGAATCAGGAAGCAGGTCGTGAGACTTGTCACCCGATTGGCTGAAAGGACAGGTGATCATTTTGGACGCTTAGGAGGAGGAGAGAGGAGATGCACAAAAGCCACCGTGATAGAGAAGAGGACACACAGGAGCTGCTGCCTGTCGCCCACTGGAGCCGGAGCGCTGCCCGCCCGCAACCTATGGGGTAAGTGCCGGCCACCGACCTAAAGCGGGGCAGACGGGGGGGGGGGGCGCCGCCAGCTGACCGGGATGGGTGTGGTAGTTTGCCGCCCCCCCCCCAAAAAAAACACCAGCCGCCATTGCAAGGGACAGTTTGTACTCCACAGAGCTGGCTTATCTCTGAGAACAGCTGATGCCACTAGCTTATTGTCATGGACCTATGGACTTATTACAGTTGATACATTAAAGGACTAAAGCTACTGCTTGTTTTTACATGTGTCCTTTTGGGGTTTTCATGACTACACTGTGTTTGCGCCAGCAATTGTTGTTTCTTTTCTGGTAAACCATGGTATATATACTGTATATGAAAATTTTTCAAACCAAATGTACTGACTGATCTAATTTCTTGAGGCCCTAAAAAGCCAGGATTGTACAAGCACCACCAAAATGATCCATTTTTGCAAAGTAGGCAGTTCCAGGTATTTTGTGAGAGGCATGATGAGTTTTTTGAAGATCACAATTTTTTTCCACAAGTTTTTGGAAAATGAAGAAAGAAAATGATTTTTTTTTTACACACAGCTGTCAATTAATAATCTATTTCTCACACACAGCATGCGCATACTTAAAATTACACCCATAATACCACAAATATGCCTCTTTTGCAACTTAGCCACATGTTGGGGCCCAAAATCCAAGGAGCACCTTTAAGCTTTCAAGGGGCATAAATTAGGCATCTAATTCTCTGACTACCTATACCTATGTTTGGAGGCCCAGGAGTGCCAGGACAGCAGAAACACCCACAAATTGACCACATTGTGGAGAATAAAAACATTAAGATATTTTTAAAAGGCAGTGAGTCTTTTGAAAATGTATTTTTTTTCTGCCACAAGCTTTTGGAAAATGCAAAAATAAAATTATTGTTTTTTTTTTACACTAAGTTATAAATTACAAATATATTTATACCAAATAGCATAGGCATACTTAGAGTTACATCCCAAAACATTTTCTGCTACTCCTCTTGATTTTGGGGATACCACATGTGTGATACTTTTAGGTGTCTAGCTGCATAGAGGTGCCCAAAAGCCAAACAGCATCTTCAGGTTTACAAGAGGCATAAATTACGCAACCAATTATTTGACTGCCTATCACATTTTGGAGGCGATGGAGCACCAGGACAGTAGAAATACCCACAAAATGACCACATTTCAGAATACAAACTCTCCAAAGTATATTTTTTAAGAGGCATTTTGAAGATTTCATTTATTGCCACACATTTTTGGAAAATAAAAAAGGAAAAATTATTTCTTTTTTTTTTGTGCACAAAGTTGTCAATTAATACAATATTCTTAACACACAGTATAGACATACTTAGAATTACACCCTAAAACACATTCTGCTATACCGTATATGTGAGACTTTTCTGCAGGATAGCCATATAGAGGGGCCCAAAATTCAAACACCACCTTCAGTCTTTTAAGGGGTGTAAATTAGACATCGAATTTCCTGATTACCTATCACATTTTTGGTGGCCCTGGTGTACCAGGACAGTAGAAACACCCACAAAATGACCACATTTGAAGAGTAAACACCCTAAGGTATTTTTTAGAGTCATGGTGAGTCTTTTGAAGAGTTTTTTTGCCACAAGTTTTTGGAAAATGCGGAAAGAAAATTTTAATTATTATTTTTTTACACAAAGTTGTCATTTTAATAAGATAATTTTCACATACAGCATAGACATACTTAGAATTACAACCCAAAACACATTCTGCTACTCTTCCTGAGTACAGGGATACCACAAATGTGAGACATTTTTAGAGTTGGCATTGATGTACCAGAACATTTTATCTTGTGTATCACAAAAATCAACCAAGTGTATCAAATCAGTGTACTGTAATGTAATGTAAGCAGTGTACTGTGGTCGCCTTTGTAACAATGATCAGGGAATATAGCTTAGTGTAGCATCACCTGTAGTCCCTGTTTCTATAAGCCAAGCAAGCCTAGCATACTAGTACTAGGCTGTCCCAGGCAGCCATGCTCACTGGCCAGGAGGTACAATAGGCTGAAGAAAGGAAGAACATAAGAGTTCCCGTGGTTCCAGGAGTGTAGTTGTATGCAGGAGATGGCTGGGACTGGTGTCTCATGGGAATGTAGTCAGTGGGATGTGCAGATGGATCAGTTCAGGCATCAGGCAAAGACATGGTCAGCAAACAGACAAAGGATCAGTCCATGCAGCATGCAGAAACGTGGCCAAAAACAGGTCAGGGTTAATGCATGCGGCAGGCAGAGGCAATACAGCACTGGTGTGCCGATGATTGGGGACACTGTTGATGGTTGCACTGGCAACACTTTACTGATGTGGTGATCAGGGACACAGTAGATGACTGCACTGGCACTGGTGTGGCTATTGATCAGGAACACTGTTGCTGGTTGCACTGGTCTGGTGACATTGTCACTGTTGTAGAAGCAATCAGAAACTCTTTGATATAAGAATGGCTTGGTGGCAATCAGGAACACTGTTGCTGGCATACACTGGTCTGGTGACACTGGGACTGGTGTGGTGGCAATCAGGAACACTGCTGCTGGCTTACACTGATCTAGTGACACTGGGACTGGTGTGGTGGCAATCAGGAACACTGCTAATGGCTTACACTGATCTAGTGACACTGGGATTGGTGTGCAGCAATCAGGAACACTGTCAGGAACTTGATTACTAGCCACAGCAGTACAATGTCACCATAATGACACTGCACTGCTCTGGTGACTGTGTTAAAAAGGATCACAGTCACCAGAGCAGTGCAGTGTCAGTATGGAGATTTTGTACTGCTGTGGTCTTTGATCAGAGACACTGGCTGCTGCACTGGCATAGTGACGTCAATGCAGCCAGCCATTATCTCTGATCACCAGACAGAGCAATACAATATCACCATAGTCGTACTATACATATTTTTTTTTCTACATTTTGAATGTTCATTACAATGCTGATCACTTGGTGAACACTCTGTTACCTCACAGCTGATTGCTGTAAGAGGAAATAGCTCAAAGGCTATATCATGCAGCCTTTGTTTATAAGTGTGATCGCATGATAAATTTTATTGTCCCTGTACCCCAATCTGTGATCCACTGTGTCCAAAGGACAGGCACAGGCAGGCAGGCAGGCACATATCTTAAAAGGATCGTTGAATGGTTTGTATATATTTAAAGGGGTTGTAAAGGCAGAAGGTTTTTTATCTTAATGCATTCTATGCATTAAGATAAAAAGCCTTCTGTGTGCAGGAGCCCCCCTAACACTTACCTGAGGTCCCTCTCTGTCCAGCAATGTTCACGAGTGTCTCAGCCAACCGAGAATCCCAACCGAGTATTACAAATTACCCCGCTGCCAGACTCCCATACATCCCTTGCAGAGACAATGAACAGTCTTTTGCTGGTTTTGTTTTTGTTTATTGGGGGGTACAACTTGGTGGGGGAAAAGGGGTATATGGGATGCCCATAGGATAGTTAATTTGCCATCATATTTTAAAGATTTCACTCACTAGCACATAGTTAGAGCCAAAAGAGATGATGTGCATATATTAATTGCTATAATCTTCCTCCTGCATCACCATGCGGACTGTTGCTCCTCCTCTGCTTAACTCCCGCAGACTATTGCTTCCAGGCATTCCTCATCTATCACCGTGTAAAGAATGAGGACATCACTCTTGACCGTGTAAGGGTGATGTTCCCATAACTCCTCTCCTGCACAAAACTTATTCTGAAGTAAAGTATGTCACATCTTCTTCCTTAAGCATGAGGGACCCACTCTGAATAAATCCCCAAGCTGGCTCTGATTGCTCGCTGCTACTAGGCCAGAGGCCTGCAGCACCTCTCCCCGGAGGCCTAGTAGTTTAAAAGCACATGTTGGATAATGGACTACTGCTCCCAGCCAGACCAGCTTGCAAATCCTGTGCCCTCAGGCCATATCGATTTGACATATATCCCCACAGTCTCTCCTCTGATCCAGAACTCCCCATCATTGACCGTGTAATTATGAAGACTTTGTTGATGACCGTGTAAAAACAACAGTTCCCTCACAGACTTCCTGGCACATCCAGCCCTCCACTGTGGTACACTCACCGACATTTCTCTGCCCTGAGTCCTTGATGGAGAACTTGACCGGACCATACGTTCCGACAGCATCATCTGCCCCTCTGCTCCAGGAGTTCCTTATCAATGACCATTTGATGATAAGGACATTGCCAATGACCGTGTAAAGGCAAAGTTCCCTCACAGCTCTCCCTGGGCCTCCTCCTGCGATCGGTGCACCTCCCCAGATGGGGGTGCCCTCCTGCTGCTGTCTAGTATTCCATTCTCCACTTCACTCAGCCGACAAATCCCCCCCCCCCGTGGCATGTTACCTCAGGTTATATAGGAGGCCCGCCCCTGCCAATACCAGTTGGGGATTGGTCAGGGCTCCCACATGAGTTGCCTGCAACTCCAATTCCAGGCCCTGCCCCTCTTCCAGAACATTCTCAGTGGAAGCAGGGGATGTGCCTCAGAACTAGAGCACTGGTGGTCACACCCACTGCTATTTTAACCACTCCCAGCCTCCAGATCGAAACAGACAGGCCTAGCTCAAAGCATATTTTACACCCATACCTACACACACTACACACATACACACACTTTTGTAAAAGTAGAACCTTTCTGTAGATGTCTTCTATCCAGTGCAGCCACAGCTTCCTTCTCCTTTCGGTGCACTGGGTATTTTCGGCTACTGGACTCCCAGAGCAAGAAGGAGATAAGGATTAGGGGGCAGCTCAGCCCCTTCTCGAACATGCTGCAGTCAGCCTTTCACTTGCCCCGACTCTAGTGCAGAGCAGAGAGGCTGTTGAAGGAGCCAAACTGTTACTTTCACTTTCAACTACAGAAGCCCAGCTTCTGTATTTAGGTAAAAGTGGGGAGCTGCCTGTGAGTGCAGGGCTAATGGACGCTGAAGAACCCCGAGGGAGAGGAATAGACAACTGATCATGACCCTCTGCAACTCTGTCCCAGCCAGCAATGTATGAATGCCGACTCTTTTGCTATGCACTGGTTTGACAGAGGGGCAGGTCTGGGTAGCAGTCCCGCCCCTACCTGACATCACACTCTCGTTTTGACAGATGAAGCCTCTCATTGGGGCTGCACAGTGCACATCCAGCTGACTTGCTAGCCAATCCCTGGCTGTGCTGGATGTGCACACTGCTGCAGGTCCTATTGAGACAGAATTTAGCTTGTAGTCAATAGCATTATGCGGGACAAAGCCTCTGTATGGCGGGATAGCGGGAAAAAGGTGTCAATGCGGGAAAGTCCCGCCCAATCCGGGACTGTTGGGAGGTATGCTTATCTAGTAAAAATCTTATTACTAGCACCTACCTATTGGTAGAGGGTGCTACAGGACAGCTCCATCTAAGATTTCAGTCAGGCAAAATGACAGGCAGCTGCTGCAATAAAGGGGACAGAGACCCTAAAATGTGTAGCAGCTCTTCCCATTGCCAACATTACTGGCGCCAGTAGATAATTGCTTTCTGCCTGTCCACTCCCGACATCATTGTTGGATCTTGACAGCTGCTATTTCTCCCATGTGGCGGAGGACACTGCTGCTTTGCCTGGCAGCTCCAAGAGCAGTGTATGGTGTTCACAGTGTCCGTACCTGCTACATGTCCTGCTTGGCTTCCTGTGACTGTTATACTTAATTATGTTTGCGGTGCCAGTGTTGGTTCCTCCTTGCTGAACATCAAGTTTTTAACATGTAGGTGTGCTATTTTATATACGTGTTGTGAATATGGTTGTACTACCTTCGGCCCCCTTGCTCTGTCTTTTGCATTCTGCCTCTGCAGAGGCTTGTGTGATAGGTTGCTGTGGAACCAAAGCAACTTTTTCTACATCAAAAACAATTGTTACTTTTTATGGCTTTTAATGCAGGGAATATGGAATCAACAATAAGAAAAGGAGCCAATGTTTGAGCTTTCCCGGGGATCACTGTCACATCCCATGTAAGGAAGAAAACCAAAAAAGGAGGGTGTGCCCCAGAGGGATAATATGGACAGTGTATCACCGGGAATAGGTAAGTGGGTGTCCTATTTGACTTTAAACCACTTTAGAAGAGAAGTCACCTTCTTCACTTATTTAGAGTTACAGTTATTGGAGTATAAATGCCTAACTGGAAATATCATTTTAAACCTCAGCCTAACCCTTAACAACAAATCTTAACTCTGAAACTAACCAACAAACCTACTGCTATTCCCATTTACCTTTTGTTTGATATTTTAGATTGTAAGCTCTAACGAGCAGGGCCCTCTGATTCCTCCTGTATTGAATTGTATTGTAACTGTACTGTTTGCCCTAACTTTGTAAAGCGCTGTGCAAACTGTTGGCGCTATATACCTGTAAATCCTGTTTAATAATAATAATATTGTCAGCATGCTGCTTTCACTGTCAGTGTACCAGCTTTCAGCTTCTGTTACCTGTTTTAAAAAATAGGTATGCCTGTGCCCTCTGCTGGCTGAAATGAAATGCTTCACGTGGACATGCTATCAATGTGACAGCTAGTTTAACCAGCTCAGTCCACTCTCTCCTCTAAAATCCCAGACTTTTTTTGTTGTTTTTTTTTAACATGTCTTGTAACTCTTCACTTTTGTAGCTGGCTGTATGTATTACATTTCTATAGCAGGCAGGGTTTTAATTTGGTTGCAGAATTGTATACATATATTTTTGTATGCCAGGTCTTGTTTAAGAAGAAAGAGGGAAAAAGTGGGTTAAAAAATAGGCTTTGTTGTAATTTTTACCAATGCAGCTACATACATAGTCTAGATCAACCAATAAAAGAAAAAAAATAAAACTACCAATGCAGCTGTTCTGGAATCTGCACGGCCCCAGATATTTAACCTAAAATGTGATTGACAAAGAGTTCTGGTTATAGAGATATTAAATATGTGTGATGTTTATGTAACATTGCAGGATAGTAACACAGCCAAAGCTCATTATGATGCAAGGACAAAAAATAATCTGTTTGCACAAACTGTTACTGTACCATTATGATAAAATTTAATCAGATTTGCACAGGCAGCAATTAGAATTATGGGGCTATACAGTTTTTGATCACAAAAATTCTGGATATTAGTGCGCATGCTTTTGTGAATGTTTGCTGTGATTGCAAATGTCGTCCAAAGCAGCCAACATATTTGCTGGGACCTGGAGTTTATTGGAAAGTTTTTTCATTGTTTTTATTTTTTAAAGATTGATCAATTTTTTTTTTTAATAAATATTTGTACTTGTTTTAAACTTTTCCTTACTTCACAAGGATACTGAATCATATCAGAGGGAAGCCCCCTGTGTAGTTTGCAGCGATCCGTTGCAATGTATCCCCTATATAAAAAAGGCTACTCACTGGAAATGCCAATGATTTTACTGACAATATTAAAAAAAAAACTATACTATACTATACTATATATACATATATTTTTTCTTGCTGTCTGTGTTCCATTGGGGACATTTTCCCTCACTTCCTGTCTCAGGGAAACAACACAACAAGTATCTCCATTAGAAGAGGCAGGTACTAATATTACTAAATTTGAGTGCTGAATCATTAGTCGATGGTAGCCGAATGTTAAAAAATATATATAATCACCATTTTATAGGCTAAAAGGCAAGGAATTGTCAAACAAATTGCATGCCCTAACCCTGAAGAAGATTTCCCCTCACCAGACAACTCTAATGCCCCGTACACACGGTCGGACATTGATCGGACATTCCGACAACAAAATCCTAGGATTTTTTCCGACGGATGTTGGCTCAAACTTGTCTTGCATACACATGGTCACACAAAGTTGTCGGAAAATCCGATCATTCTGAACGCGGTGACGTAAAACACGTACGTCGGGACTATAAACGGGGCAGTAGCCAATAGCTTTCATCTCTTAATTTACTCTGAGCATGCGTGGCACTTTGTGCGTCGGATTTGTGTACACACGATTGGAAATTCCGACAACGGATTTTGTAGTCGGAAAATTTTATAGCCTGCTCTCAAACTTTGTGTGTCGGAAATCCGATGGAAAATGTGTGATGGAGCCTACACACGGTCGGAATTTCCGACAACAAGGTCCTATCACACATTTTCCGTCGGAAAATCCGACCGTGTGTACGGGGCATAAGATTTTGGATTTTCCCTCACTTTCTGTTTAAAGTGATTGTAAACATGTCATGCTTACCTGCTCTGTGCAAGGGTTTTGCATAGGTCAGCCCCGATCTTCCTCTTCTGGGGTGCCCTGGCGGTGCTCCTGGCTTCTCCTCTTCATCGGGTGCCCCCATGGAGGGAAATTTTTCCAGGAGTCCCGCTGCTGCATCCATTGACATAGACAGCGGGACTCCGCCCTGCCCCCGCCTCCCGTGTCACTGGATTTGATTGACAGCAGCGGGAGCCAATGGCTGCTGCTGCTATCAATCTATCCAATGAGGACCCGAGACAGCGGCTGCAGCCACTGGGCTTGTGCTCGTTGCTGGAATGATTGGGTTCAGGTAAGGAAAAGGGGGGCTCTGGGGGGCAGCAGAAGCACAGAAGGTTTTTCACCTTAATGCATAGAATACATTAAGGTGAAAAACCATGAGACTTTACAACCCCTATAAGTGACAATGATGATCGGACAAATAGAGGGGTGAATCTCCATAATGGGAAGTCGCACAGCAATAAAAGCGTCTAACCCACATTTCCCAACCTGTTTACTGCAGGAGAAACCTTAAAATAATTTTAAGTCGTAGCCTCCCTGGCGGTTTTCCCGAGTGTGGCTCGGGGTTAAAATTCAGCACCATTAGCGGTAACCCCGAGCCACACTCGGGATCGCATTGCAGGATCCTGGGGCGGCGTTACTTACCTTGTCCCCGGGATCCTGCGATGTCCCCCGCAGTGTCCGAGGGCTGTGTCCTTCTCCGAAGCCTCTCTGTGCCAGGCTCCGTTCCCTGCGAGCGTCGCGGAGCCTGGCGGCAAATTCAAAAAAATGTCAAAAGCATAACACATACAGTACTGTAATCTTACAGATTACAGTACTGTATGAAATCATTTCACATCCCATTTGTCCCCAGTGCTCTGGCCCATGCCCTGCATGCAGTTTTATATTGCATATACTGTTCTTTCTGCCTGGAAACTGGAGATTGTCCATAGCAACCAAAAAGTGTCCCTTTACATCAAAAATGGCTTTAGACCAGCTAGAAAACAGCGATAGTAAATTAGAACACTTGCAGAATTGAGCGATAGTGAATCGTGGGGAAAATTTATTTTATTACTATTTATTTTTATTTTTTTTAATTATTATTTTTTTTTTATTATATTATAATTTATGTTTTTGTGTTTCAAACTTTATCATACCCGGGATATCTACTAGACTCTTGTTTGGACAGATTTAAGTGTGTTATTGTTAATAATTACAGACCTACAATATAAACGCCAAATTTCCATGAAAAATAATTGTACCGCTTTCAGCACCTAAAATCAGAAAGAATCATACCGCCAGGGAGGTTAACCACTTCAGCCCCGGAAGGATTTACCCCCTTCCTGACCAGAGCACTTTTTACAATTCGGCACTGCGTCGCTTTAACTGCTAATTGCGCGGTCATGCAATGGTGTACCCAAACGGAATTTGCGTCCTTTTCTTCCCACAAATAGAGCTTTCTTTTGATGGTATTTGATCACCTCTGCCGTTTTTATTTTTTGCGCTATACACGGAAAAAGACCGAAAATTTTGAAAAAAAATGATATTTTCTACTTTTTGTTCTAAAAAAAATCCAATAAACTCAATTTTAGTCATACATTTAGGCCAAAATGTATTCGGCCACATGTCTTTGGTAAAAAAAATGTCAATAAGCGTATATTTATTGGTTTGCGCAAAAGTTATAGCGTCTACAAACTAGGGTACATTTTCTGGAATTTACACAGCCTTTAATTTATGACTGCCTATGTCGTTTCTTGAGGTGCTAAAATGGCAGGGCAGTACAAAACCCCCACAAATGACCCCATTTTGGAAAGTAGACACCCCAAGGAATTTGCTGAGAGGCATGTTGAGCCCATTGAATATTCATTTTTTTTGTCCCAAGTGATTGAATAATGACAAAAAAAAAAAAAAAAAAAAAAAATTACAAAAAGTTGTCACTAAATGATATATTGCTCACACAGGCCATGGGCATATGTGGAATTGCACCCCAAAATACATTTAGCTGCTTCTCCTGAGTACGGGGATACCACATGTGTGGGACTTTTTGGGAGCCTAGCCGCGTACGGGGCCCCGAAAACCAATCACTGCCTTCAGGATTTCTAAGGGCGTACATTTTTGATTTTACTCCTCACTACCTATCACAGTTTTGAAGGCCATAAAATGCCCAGATGACATAAAACCCCCCCAAATTACCCCATTTTGGAAAGTAGACACCCCAAGCTATTTGCTTTGAGGCATGTTGAGTCCATGGAATGTTTTATATTTTGACACAAGTTGCGGGAAAGTGACAAATTTTTTTTTTTTTTTTTTTTTTTTTGCACAAAGTTGTCACTAAATGATATATTGCTCACACAGGCCATGGGCATATGTGGAATTGCACCCCAAAATACATTTAGCTGCTTCTCCTGAGTATGGGGATACCACATGTGTGGGACTTTTTGGGAGCCTAGCCGCGTACGGGACCCCGAAAACCAATCACTGCCTTCAGGAATTCTAAGGGCGTACATTTTTGATTTTACTCCTCACTGCCTATCACAGTTTCGGAGGCCATGGAATGCCCAGGTGGCACAAACCCCCCCCAAATGACCCCATTTTGGAAAGTAGACACCCCAAGCTATTTGCTGAGAGGCATGGTGAGTATTTTGCAGCTCTCATTTGTTTTTGAAAATAAAGAAAGACGAGAAAAAAAAATTTTTTTTTTCTTTTTTCAATTTTCAAAACTTTGTGACAAAAAGTGAGGTCTGCAAAATACTCACTATACCTCTCATCAAATAGCTTGGGGTGTCTACTTTCCAAAATGGGGTCATTTGGGGTTTTTTTTTGCCACCTGGGCATTCCATGGCCTCCGAAACTGTGATAGGCAGTGAAGAGTGAAATCAAAAATTTACGGCCTTAGAAAGCCTGAAGGCGGTGCTTGGTTTTCGGGGTCCCGTACGCGGCTAGGCTCCCAAAAAGTCTCACACATGTGGTATCCCCGTACTCAGGAGAAGCAACAGAATGTATTTTGGGGTGTAATTTCACATATTCCCATGGCATGTTTGAGCAATATATCATTTAGTGACAACTTTGCGCAAAAAAAAATAAAAAAAATAAAAAATTGTCTCTTTCCCGCAACTTGTGTCACAATATAAATTATTCCATGGACTCAACATGACTCTCAGCAAATAGCTTGGGGTGTCTACTTTCCAAAATGGGGTCATTTGGGGGGGTTTTGAACTGTCCTGGCATTTTATGCACAACATCTAGAAGCTTATGTCACACATCACCCACTCTTCTAACCACTTGAAGACAAAGCCCTTTCTGACACTTATTGTTTACATAAAAAAATAATTTTTTTTTGCAAGAAAATTACTTTGAACCCCCAAACATTATATATTTTTTTTAAAGCAAATGCCCTACAGATTAAAATGGTGGGTGTTTCATTTTTTTTTTTCACACAGTATTTGCGCCGCAATTTTTCAAACGCATTTTTTGGGGAAAAAACACACTTTTTTACATTTTAATGCACTAAAACACACTATATTGCCCAAATGTTTGATGAAATAAAAAAGATGATCTTAGGCCGAGTACATGGATACCAAACATGACATGCTTTAAAATTGCGCACAAACGTGCAGTGGCGACAAACTAAATACATTTTTAAAAGCCTTTAAAAGCCTTTACAGGTTACCACTTTAGATTTACAGAGGAGGTCTACTGCTAAACTTACTGCCCTCGATCTGACCTTCGCGGCGATACCTCACATGCATGGTGCAATTGCTGTTTACATTTGACGCCAGACCGACGCTTGCGTTCGCCTTAGCGCGAGAGCAGGGGGGACAGGGGTGCTTTTTTTTTTTTTTTTTTTTTTTTTTTTTCTTTATTATTATTATTTTTTTATCTTATTTTTAAACTGTTCCTTTCATTTTTTTTTTTAAATCATTTTTATTGTTATCTCAGGGAATGTAAATATCCCCTATCATAGCAATAGGTAGTGACAGGTACTCTTTTTTGCAAAAATTGGGGTCTATTAGACCCTAGATTTCTCCTCTGCCCTCAAAGCATCTGACCACACCAAGATCGGTGTGATAAAATGCTTTCCCAATTTCCCAATGGCGCTATTTACATCCGGCGAAATCTAAGTCATAAAATGCTCGTAGCTTCCGGTTTCTTAGGCCATAGAGATGTTTGGAGCCACTCTGGTCTCTGATCAGCTCTATGGTCAGCTGGCTGAATCACCGGCTGCATTTTCAGGTTCCCTGTTGAGACAGGAGAGCCAGAGAAAAACACGGAAGACGGTGGGGGGGGGGCATTCCCTCCCACTGCTTGTAAAAGCAGTCTAGAGGCTAATTAGCCGCTAGGATTGCTTTTACATGAAAGCCGACCGCTGGCTGAAAAGAATGATACCAAGATGATACCTAAACCTGCAGGCATCATTCTGGTATAACCATTCAAAGTCGTGAATGGCGTACCTGAAGACAAAAAAATGGTTAACAATAAAGCACAGTAAACGGTAAAGTATAAAAAATTGCATACCTGAAAAACAAACATGATAAAACATAATAACAATAAAACATTGCAGAATAGAATACAGTAAAAAAGAGCAGAACAATAGAGAGAGAGAATAGAGAGAGAAAGAACAATAAAACGACAACTATTTTTTTTTTATTTTATATTTTTGTATGTGTTTTTTTTTTTTTTTTTTTTTGTAACTAACTTTTATAACTGTACCCGGTTCCAGGTTCGGGTCTCTCAAAATGCGATGGCATCTTGGGAGACCCTGTGAAAGTGTGCCTAGTCTGTGGAATGCTGTACCCTACGCTAATAGTCAACTAGTGAATGGTAGCGTTCAAAACATTCACCAATGCAAAGACCAGGATTGTCAGGACAGGAGGGACAATAATAGCGGGTGTCACGCCTATATCAGCGCTTGCTGCAGACACAACATCTTTTTTGGGGGGGTTCGTTGGGTAGGGGTACTCGGGAGGACATAAAGAAAATGCCTCTCATGCAGCCGACTGCATTTGGTTGGGGATGTGAATGGGGGAAGTACGGGCGCTGCAGAAGCGGTGGGTTCCCAATTAGGATTGGCGAATGCAGCAGGAAGGGCACTATGGGCACGACGGGCCTGTGTTTGTCTTTTTGGTGGCAGCGGGACACTACTTGTGCTTGCCACCTCACCAGCTTGAACTGCACTTATGGGACTCGCCACGTCACCAAGTGTTACTGCAGTGCTGGTTTGACTACGACCGGGGTGTACTAGGCCGCTGGCGCTTGCCAGTTCACCAAAACGCTACCAAAAAATCTGTTAGCGATCGCAGGGATCAGGCCTGACTCTGCGAACGCTGCAGTTATGCGTTTAGTGTTCTGTAAGTGACAGTGATCGATCGATACTGCACTTGGGTGGGCTGGGCTGGGCCGGGCGGAGGGGCAAAACGCAGGTGCTAGCAGGTATCTGGGCTGATCCCGCTAACACTGCGTTTGTGGGAACCCTAAACTGCTGGGGACGCTAGTATAGATCTGATCGGATCAGATATTGATCCGTTCAGATACTATACCACTAAGGGAGGCGTATGCTGCGTGCATGGGTGTTAGCGGTACTGGCGCTAATCTGACGCTGCCTGGGGCTGGTGCTTGCCAGTTCACCAAAACGCTACCAAAAAAACTGTTAGCGATCGCAGGGATCAGGCGTGACTCTGCGAACGCTGCAGTTATGCGTTTAGTGTTTTGTAAGTGACAGTGATCGATTGATACTGCACTTGGGTGGGCTGGGCCGGGCGGACGGGAAAAACGCAGGTGCTAGCAGGTATCTGGGCTGATCCCGCTAACACTGCGTGTTTGGGAACCCTAAACTGCTGGGGACACTAGTATAGATCTGATCGGATCAGATATTGATCCGTTCAGATACTATACCACTAAGGGAGGTGTACGGTGCGTGCGTAGGTGTTAGCGCTACTGGCGCTAACCTGACGCTGCCTGGGGCTGGTGCTTGCCAGTTCACCAAAACGCTACCAAAAAAACTGTTAGCGATCGCAGGGATCAGGCCTGACTCTGCGTACGCTGCAGTTATGCGCTTAGTGTTTTGTAAGTGACAGTGATCGATCGATACTGCACTTGGGTGGGCTGGGCTGGGCTGGGCCGGGCGGAGGGGCAAAACGCAGGTGCTAGCAGGTATCTGGGCTGATCCCGCTAACACTGCGTTTTCGGGAACCCTAAACTGCTGGGGACGCTAGTATAGATCTGATTGGATCAGATATTGATGCGTTCAGATACTATACCACTAAGGGAGGTGTATGCTGCGTGCGTGGGTGTTAGCGGTACTGGCGCTAATCTAACGCTGCCTGGGGCGACGCATATCACCGCCGGGCGATCAGGGGGCTAAACCTTTATTCGGTAATAAACGGCGGGTGCCCTGACACTATAAAAAATAAACGAACTAACCAGCGTCACCCGTAACAGTTATACGGTGATCAGTGGTGAAAGGGTTAACTAGGGGGCAATCAAGGGGTTAAAACATTTATTAGGTAGTATATGGGGGTCCCTGTCGCTATAAAACGCTGACGGCGAACCTAAATATTTATGTCCCTAACTAGCGTCACCAGCGACACTAATACAGCGATCAGAAAAATGATCGCTTAGTGACACTGGTGACGGAGGGTGATCAAGGGGTTAAAACTTTATTAGGGGGGGTTAGGAGGGTACCCTAGACCTAAAGGGGGCCTAACATTCACTGCCCTAACACACTAACTGTCACAAACTGACACCAATACAGTAATCAGAAAAAAAAAAAAAAAAAAAAAAAAAACCTGCTTTGTGTCAGTTTGTGACAGGGGGGGGGGGGTGATTGGGGGGGGATCGGGGGGGGGATCGGGGTGTAATGTGTGCCTGGCATGTTCTACTGTGTGTGTGTGTGTTGTGCACTCACATTCCAGTCTTCTCTCCTCGGCCCGGAACGGAAAATACCGAGCCGAGGAGAGATGACATCATTTCCTCTGCCTCTGTGTACAATACAGAGGCAGGGAAATGATCCCATTGGCTGGGAGCGATCGCGAGGGGGGGGCCACGAATGGATGGCCTCCCCCTCACCACCGATCGCCGGGGGACATTTGCCGACCGTCGCAGGCACCGGGGGGGGGTCCGATCGGACCCCCCACCCGCGGGCAGGCAGGGACGTACAGGTAAGCCCTTTTGCCTGCCCGTGCCGCTTTGTCGACGTACATCTGTGTGCGGCGGTCGGCAAGTGGTTAAGGAAACCCTACAAAAATAGTTTTAATGAATAAAAGTTTATTTTTTATATTTTGACAGCAGAGTCACTATTATGCCCTGTACACACAATAGGATTTTCCGACAACAAATGTTGGATGTGAGGTTGTTGTCGGAAAGTCCGACTGTGTGTATGCTCTATAGAACATTTGTTGTCGGAATTTCTGCCAACAAATGTTTGAGAGCAGGTTCTCAAATTCCTAACGTGTGTACATAAGTCCGACGCACAAAAGTCCACGCATGCTCGGAATCAAGCAGAAGACCAGCACTGGCTATTATACTTCATTTTTCTCGGCTCATCGTACGTGTTGTATGTCACCACGTTCTTGACGTTCTGAATTTCCGACAACATTTGTGTGACCGTGTGTTTGCAAGACAAGTTTGAGCCAACATGCTTTGGAAAAAAATCCACGGTTTTGTTATCAGAAAATCCTATCGTGTGTACAGGGCATAAGACATAAGACAGTCACTATGAACCATCATATGGATGTTGAGGGTTACCCATACAAAAAAAATGATTATATCTACAGGTGGCAGTTTATTAGCATAATTAGTAAGTTGTAAAATGTGGTAACGTGGAACTCTATGGAAAAGAATTAAAATGGATGAACAAGCAGGATTTTTAATACCGAAGAGACATGTGTGTCTCTTCAGCATTAAAGTTGCTTACCTGCCTGCTCGCTCCTGTACAGTGAGCTGCGCACGCACAGCTAATTTTACAAATTCGGCAATGCTGAAGCTGACTGAACACCCAGGAATGCGTGTGGTGACGTCATCTCGGTCCGGCCAATGAAATTGGCCAGCAATCAAGACCAGGAAGCCGGACATCCGAACATCACATCGCTGGACTGAAGAGTACATAAAATAGAAAAATAATTAGCAGCAGATTTTTTTTTCCCAACACACTCTTGCTCTATGTGCCAATTATAAGTAGTGTAATTAAGAACTAAAATTTGATAAGCTGTTGCCATGATAGCTGCCCCAAGTTTCTAGTTTTAGGGAGCCTCCTTTCTCCTACTAAGCCACCCTTGCATGCAGACCCTAGAGTTCTGTTTCCTTAAACTGTGTGCATCAATAGAAACACATAACCCCATAGCCTAGGATGGCAAGGCACCCCACTGCTCTGTCTCCTCCTCCCTTTTCCACGCTAACAGACTGGCTAGGAGACTGCACTGTTTTCTATTAATGCTCTGAATTCACAAAAGCAACACTGAGAGAGCAGGAGTCAGGGCTGAGCTGAGCTGGCCGCTCAGCTGTCGGCTAATTGCCAGCTCCTATCTCTCCACAGTTACTCAGCTGTTGATGATATCCTGCTTGTCAGTCCTGCCTACTTAAGCCGTCCAGAGACTATTGCCTGCGTTTCTGTTTAAAGACTTGCTTGGCTGACATCCCTTCTGCCTCCAGATTCTGCTTGCTGTTCCACTACATTTATCCCTGACTTCTGGCTTGGCTGACTATCCTTTCCGGTTCCTGAACTTTTGTTCTTTTTACTTTTATTAAACAAGTGTGATTTAACTGTACATCTGTCTTGGTCTGATTTCATGGTTTCTGACACTAAGCAGCATTGAAAGTTGTAAAGTACAAGTGCTGGGGTGAGAATTTTAACAAACTGGGAAATATTTATTTTATTTTGTGCTTAATGCATTAAGCTAACAAATGCATAGGGTTTAAAGCGGAGTTCCACCCAAAAATGGAACTTCCGCTTTAAGTGAAGGTGACCCCCTGACATGCCACATTTGGCATGTTGTTTTTTTGGGGGGGAGCGATACCCTCTTTTTAGAGGCACCCAACTCCCACTTCCTCCAGGGGCTCCGCGGCATCGGGAGGAAGTTCACCCCTCCCTCCCTGCAATCTTCTGGGACACGTCACAGGTCCCAGAAGATTGCCCGGCCATTCGCAGCTTCACAGCCGGGCGCCCACGGTAAGAATGCTTGTGCCGTGGAGAGGAGGGGGAGAGGAGCGGGGCTTTGTATGCCCGCATCGCTGGACTGTGGGACAGGTGGGTGTCAGATTATTAAAAGTCAGCAGCTACACTTTAGGCAATAAAGAATAAATGAAAAAAATAAAGTTTTTTCAGTATTGCAGCAGCGCTGTACGCCCCAAATTAATAGGGTCCACTTCACAGTAAAGTTCCTTAAGTTCAAATGGAACAGGTGGTAAGAGTCCTACTAATGAATATTGCTGTATTCCGTGAGGGTAGTTATTCCTTTCACCAAGTGATAAGCGACGCCCTCAGAAGTCTAGGTAGTAACAAAACGTCAGGGACGTGACGCACTGGAAGTGACGCATGCACTCCAACGATCCAGGAAGAATCAGGAAGCGTGTGGCTGTAGTCTCACACAGCGAGCGCTCCTGACATCCTTTCCGATTTAAGGACGCAACAGGCACAGTGCACTTTTCCATTTTTTGCTCTTTTTAATGTTTCTCTGGTACGCATGTTATTTAAGGGGGATATTTGGATGTTTTAATAAAAGTGTTTTAGCAATATCACACTATGTGGACATTCCATTTCTCCCACATATCTTATTAGAGCTACCAAGAGTAAGACTGACATCTGCTGGTCGTTTGGAAGGTGGTGCAGACCTACTATTATTACTCAAGGCTCATATTGGTTGGATTTCTGGTGAGTGCGTTTTCATTGGGGTTCCCCGCACGTGCTGTATCACTTGGTGAAAGGAATAACTACCCTCACGGAATACAGCAATATTCATTAGTAGGACTCTTACCACCTGTTCCATTTGAACTTAAGGAAATTTACTGTGAAGTGGACCCTATTAATTTGGGGCGTACAGCGCTGCTGCAATACTGAAAAAACTTTATTTATTTAATTTATTCTTTATTGCCTATACTAACAAATATATATAATATATATATATTTTTTAAAGCGCCCCTGTACCCAGTGCTAGCATGCAAAGGAGAACACATACGTAGGTCATGCACGCATACGTAAATGGTATTCGCACCAACCATGTAAGGTATTGCTGTGAACTTTATAGCGAGAGCAGTAATTTTAGTGCTTTGTAAATCTTAACTGGTAACCTGTAACATAGTTTAAAGTGTGGCATATGGAGATTTTTAAGTATCATAGTTTGGCACCATTCCACAAACGTACACTATTTTAAAGTGTGACATGTTAGGTATTTATTTACTCAGCATAACATCATCTTTTAAACTTTACCAAAAAACGTTGTTATAACGTTGTTATAAATGTTTTTTACATTGAAATTCATTAAATTGTATTGCTTCCAAAACAAATTGCATTTCAAAAACTGCTGAGCAAATACCGTGTGACATAAAAAATTGCAACAACCACCATTTTATTCTTTAGGGCCTCTGCAAAAAAAAAATATATAATGTTTGGGGGTTCTAAGTAACTTTCTAGCAAAAAATAAATAAATATTGGTTTTTACATTTAAACAAAAAGTGTCAGAATACACCTGGTCTTCAGGTGGATAAAGTCTGATTAATAGACTCTGCTATTGCACGTTGGCTGCTGTGTACTTTGGCATCTGTTTGACTCTGTCATATCTTTGGATCCTTTTTCTTTGCTTCAAATAATCATTTCAGGTGGAGAAACCTTTTATACTCCACTCACTCAATGCTTTTCTTCTATATATGCACATACACCAAACAACTGTAACTTTAGCAATCACCCGTCCTATCCTTTACACAGCACTGTTCACACAGATTTCTATGCTCATATACATAAAATAACCACTATCTTTGCAATAAATAATAATACCACTCTTAGCTTTAGCAATCACCCCTCTTGATTTGCGCACAGTTAATGGACCCAGAGAAACTTTCAGCAGTCAAACAGTGGCCCCGACCCGTGGGTTTACATCCTCTGCAGCATTTTCTTGGCTTTGCCAACTATTATCGGAAGTTTATTCGTAACTTCTCGTCTCTGGTCAAGCCCCTGACTGATATGACCAGAAAGGACGGTAACCCACAGAGTTGGTCTCCGGAGCCCATTAAGGCCTTTGAGTGTCTCAAGGCTGCCTTTGTTTCTGCTCCTGTGTTGGCACATCCTGATCCTACGTTACCTTTTATCCTTGAGGTTGATGCTGTTGGCGATCATTTTAGCCCCGAAAGAATGGAGACATCTCCTCAAAGGTACCACTGTGCCGGTTCTCATTCTTACTGACCATAAGAATCCCACATCCTTGTCTGAGGCTAAACCCCTCTCTCCCAGAAGGGAGCGACGGGCTCTTTTCTTGTCTAGTTTCAATTACATTGTTTCATTCTTACCCAGTACTAAGAATGTAAGGGCTGGCGCTTTGTCACGGCAATTTTTGACCACTTCCCAGATGGAGTCGGTTTTGATTCCTGTGATTCCTCCTGATCGTATTCTGGCTACGGTTCGCACCAGTCTCACTTCTCCTTTGGGTGACAAAATTCTTGCTGCTCAGGTTCATGCTCCTCCTGAGAAACCTTGTGACCGCTGCTATGTCTCAGAGAGTCTCTGTACTGCCGTGCTCCAGACTTACCATTCTCCCAAGGCTGCTGGCCACCCTGGGAGGAATCAACTCTTTTGAGCTTTTCCCAACAATTCTGGTGGCCTAGTCTACGTGCTGATGTAACTGCCTTCGTAGCTGCCTGTTCTGTGTGTGCTCAGAGTAAGACTCCACGACACCTTCCAGTGGGCCTCCTACAACCCATACCCAATGGGGAGAGACCTTGGACCCACCTGTCTATGGATTTCATTGTGGAGTTACCCAACTCCCAGGGCAACATGGTGGTTGACCGGTTTCTCTAAAATGTCTCATTGTATTCTACTTAAAAAGTTGCCCACTTCTACGGAACTGGCTTACATTTTTGCTAAGGGAGATCTTTCGCTTATATGGGCTACCCAAGGTGATTGTCTCAGACAGGGGTAGTCAGTTTGTGTCCCCGTTCTGGCGAGCCTTTTTTGCACAGTTGGGAATTCAGCTTGCTTTCTCCTCTGCGTATCACCCGCAGTCTAATGGGGCCACAGAACGAGCAAATCAGTCCTTGGAGCAATTCCTACGTTGCTATATTTCTGACCATCATAACAACTGATCAGACCTCTTACCGTGAGCGCAGTTTGCTCACAATAGTGCCTTGAATTCTGCTTCCCAATTGCCCCCGTTTATGGCGAACTATAGTTTCCAACCTTCCATGTTGCCTGACTCAGTTTTTTCCGCAGAGTATTCCTGCGTTAGAGGAGCACCTCCATGGTCTTCGCTCCACTTGGGCACAAGTCCAGGAGGCTTTGCAACATGCTAATGATAGGAACAGACTCGACACTAACTGCAGACGCCTGCCTGTGCTTTCCTACCAGTTTGGGGACAGGGTCTGGCTGTCATCTTGCAACCTCCGACTTTTTGTCTCTTTCTTCCATGCATTTTCTCCTGGAAGATCTACAATCAACTGCCAGGCTGGGTGACGGGCTGGATAATCTATATCCAGTGGTCTTCCAAGTCCAGCCAGTGAGTGCGTGCAGACCACAGCTACTCGCTAGGTCGAGATAGTCTCAACGGACGGAGGCTGGCCCGAGAGTTAAACGTCTCACAAGGTCGCATACGAACAGGCTCTGATCCGAGTCGCAGTGTTCCCTTGGCCGACAGCCCCGACTTTGGTGGCGAGGATTTCTGTCTGGAGGTCACCCACACCATGGATTGATAAGTACAGTTCCCCCTCTCCTCCTTTGTGCAGTTTGGGGTGGATGCGGGTACCCTCCAGGGATAGTTGGACCTGCCTGCAAGATCCCTCCTCCCATCCTAAAGTCCCTTGGTTAAGCTGGTCTTCCCTGGATTGGTGGGAGTCCAAGGGCAAGCAGCAGGGACCCCTGGGGCTGTCCCCCGCCATTCCCCTTCTGGGTGGTGTGTGTCCTGCCCTGGCAGTATGGGGGGGTTCCAGTGCAGAGGGTGCAGCGGAGACCCCTAGGTGCATGCCCTGCTGTGTATGCAGTGTGAGGTAGTGTGCAGTTTGGGGGTCCCAGTGCTGAGAGCGTAGCAGTGCAGAGTGCACAGCGGTGTCCCCTTAAATGTTAACTCGGCCTGGTGGTGTATAGTACCTTTTGGAGGGGGGCCCCTTGCAGAGGGTGCAGCGATGTTGAAGGCACAGAGAGGATCCTGGCAGCATGCTTTAGCATGCCAAACGGCCGGCGGCCATGTTTGGGAAATCCAATGACATCATGGTGGCCATTTTCCCTTGGTTTGGCTGGTCTCTGGCCAGCGGCCATGTTTGCGTAACCGATGATGTCACGCCAACCATTTACTGTTAATCTAGTGAGATGCTGGAGTTCCTCCTATTTTTCTCCTCTTCCTGTCTCAGGATAAATGAATTAGATGGCGTCCATGTTGGTGCTGAGTCCGAATTGCGGTGCTCCTCCACTGGCAGGGTGAGTCTTTGGGGGTCCTTGTGTATCTCCCTCTTTGCTGGTAGGTGGCCTGGGCATTGGGGGGTCCCTTAGTGGTGTCAAAGTTTTTGTACTACAGGGTCTTCTTCCCTATGGAGCCTCAGGGTCACATCTCACCCACTGATCCCCTCATGAAGGTTACAGGTCCCTCGGAACCCCAGCTTCCCATGGTTGCGCTGATGGCGGTCCTTGAGTCATTGGTATCCCGGGTGGAAGTAGCATGTGGGCAAAGACCCACCTTCACCTGCTCAGTCTGTCTCATCAGATTCTGAGCCTGATGCTGCTGGGGACTCAGCCCATGCAGGGAGGTTTAATATCGCGCCCCCTGACCCATCCGATAGTGAGGATGAGTCCTCCACAGTCTCAGCAGTGAGTGAAAAAGCACTGGTGGACGCACTTGTTGCTGTGGTGCAGGAGAATCTAAAGATGGAGGATGCGGCTGACAGGGCCACGGATGTGGCTGTGTCCTTTGGTAAGCATAAGTCACCTCGCACACCAAAAGGTGTTTCCTTATCTGCCTTATTTTGATATGTTTACCTATAAGGAATGGGAACAACCAACGTTTCTCAGTACGCTACCCCTTTGAAGAATCACTTTTTAAAAAGTGGACTACCCCACCAGTGGTGGACCCTCCTATTTCCAGGTTGAATAAAGCAACCATGATCCCAGTAGAGGAATCCCCATCCTTTAAGGACCTGGCTGACAGGAAAGCAGAGGCTGTTGCACGCAGCATGTTTACTATGGATGGTTCGGCATTGCGTCCAGTCTTGGCCTCGGCCCTGGTGTCGCAGACCCTAACTGAATGGTCCAAGCTTTTGCGCCAGGGTCTGGGTAGTAAGCAGCGGGAACCTGCTCATGTTGATTTAGAGGACCAGTTGGTCCATGGCCGGCAGTATATTTGTGATGTAGCCTTGGCTGCAGCTCCTGTGCTGTCCAAGCTTTCTGTTTCAGCGGTGGTGATTAGACGTGTGCTGTGGCTTAAGAATTGGTCGGCAGACCAAGCCTCTAAGAAAGCTCTCATTGATCTGCCCTTTTTAAGGCAACCGCCTGCTTGGGGCTACCCTGGATGACATCATTAAAGATGTCACAGGGGGGAAGAGTACCTTCCTGCATCAATCTAGGAAAGGGAAGGAGCCTTGTCACAAATGGGGGCCGTCCTGAGCTCATAAGAAATTCTTCCGGGCTCCCGGGACTGCAGATAAAGGAAACAGATCTCTCAAGTGTTCCCCGGGAAGTTCCAAGCAATCTTGGTCTGGAAAGCCTGGAGCAGGCTTCTCCGGATCCACTGACAAGACTCCTTCAGCATGAAGGTCTGCCCTCACCCATTGCTGGAGTGGGGGGACATCTTCGCTGGACTTCCTTGGTAAGGAAGGGGGTCCACAAATTGAAACTTTTGGGGGTACCAAAGAAGGGGGACAGGGTTCCTCCACTTCAGGGGGGGGGGCCCTGTGTCTCCTTGTGCGAGTATAATTCCTGTAAAGGTTTGGATGACGTCCGAACTACCTAAGGTACCCTCATCCAGGAAATTGGGTTACCTGGGTCTGACTCTGTTGTGCATCCTGACCAGGTTAGTAGTTTTTCTTCTCAAATGTCTGCCCCTTCAGCAGGTTCAGTTCAACAGGAAGTAACTGAGACTCATGGCAATCTTACGGGGTCCTTTGGTAGACGCCACAGTCGTTCTAGTGCCATTGCGGGGCCATCACCCTCCTCTTCTGTGGTGCCTGTGAACGACCGAGGGCAAAAGTCTTCTGGTCATTCTGGTAGCCGTAAACATCCCTCAGAAGCTACCTCTGAAACAGGACCAGTTGTATTTAGGGCTGAGCTTCCATCCTGCTTTACAGTAACTGGTTTTAATTTTTTTATTTTTTGTAACAACTTTTTTTGACCAGCTAACAGGTTTTTATAAGTGTAAAAAATGTCGGGTTTGTTCTTTAAATAGTTGCCCGTATAGGAGAACCCAGTCCTTTGTTTCTACAAGTACTGGTAAGACCCATACTATTACCCCATTTATTACTTGCTCCACCTTTGGCGTGGTCTATTTGTTGCAATGCCCATGTGGCTTGCAATATATTGGACGGACCAAACGCCCTCTTCAAGTTAGGCTCAATGAGCATATTACCAACATTTTGACTGGGTTCAGGAACCATTCGGTCTCTAAGCATTACCGTTTAGTGCACAATAGGGAACCCTCCAATACCCTTTTTTTAGGGATTGATAGATACAAACCTCACTGGCGTGGGAGCTTGAGATGTCTTGGATCCATAGGATCAGAACTTATACGCCCTATGGATTAAATGTCGATGTAGATGTTAATGCCTTCATTGATAATTCCTAACTTCTGGGTCGCCTTGGGTCCTAACAGAGGTTTCTATTAGTCCCTATCAATATACCCATTCAGTATTAAACATTAGTATTAAAACACATTAACATTTTTTAAAAATTTATTTTTCTAATAGAATGTTTTCTCAATTATTAAGATATATTATCTAGTTATAAAAATAAATAAAATTATTTTATAGAGATAGCGAATTCATTTTATATTTTATATTATTTTTTGCGCTGGTTTAATATTCAGTGCTATCAGCCACTTACTATCTTGTATGATCGATTCAACTATTTTATTTGTATTGATCTTTAAATGGGAGAACCGGTTTTCTTATTTTTAGATTAACGGTATATTTTTTATCCTTTAAATGTTTAAAAAAGTTCCCCCTCTCCTGTTTCAATAGTAGTTATTGGCTGCGCCCACACCAAAGATGGCGCCGTGAAATTCTCCTAGCAGGACTCAAGGCGAGGCTTGGTGTATACATAAAAGGTGGTTGTTCAGCACGCTGCCCGTTCCCCATTGAAAACGTCACCTTATGACGAAACGCGTCTGTGAGGTACATGCTGTCGCCCTATTGAGGAGGACGGGAGTTTGTTTGTTTGCCGGCCGGCATTGGTTTTATCTCTTATGCCTTCAAACCAAGATTACATTGGAAGTGTTATTCTACTTTTTAAATAAATTAGTTTAAACAGTATCACACTATTTTTCCAATTACACTATGTGTATCGCGGAGCCTCTGACATGTCTGCTATGAAGGATCTACACCTCTCTCTACATTAAGTTGGTCGTTTCCTTTGGCTGTGTCACCGAAGTTTGACATCTGGTAAGCAGGATCTTTATGCGGTTTGCTGCACGCATTAATCCCTTCACAGATAGGCATTCGGTTGACAGATATAATATCCACATTTGTTATATATCATCTGGTAAGCTGACCCTCCGTGTGGTGCTGGTGTATTTACTATCTTTTTCACTGGAAGATGATCCACATACCCGCATGATTTGCACTAAATTTTTGCCAATATTAAAGAGGCCCTTCGTGTGTTATCTGCTGTCTCCAAGCACTGGGTGTTTATATGATTCTCTCACTTTGTGAGTGTCACTTTTTCCTTTTTATTTACAAAGTTATATGTCAGTATTACGCTATGTTGCTTTATATCTTTTTGGGTTGAATTTTTTGTGAATACACGTCAATCTCACGAGTGAAAATTGCCATATTCCACTGTGATCGGTTTCTTAAAGGCCTAGGCTGGGTTTAAGCCATCTGCTCGATTTGGCTTGCCATCTGGTAAGCATGCCATTCATCAGTTAGGACTTTTATTTGTTTCATTCAATTATTAAGTGGTAACAATTGGACAGTCGAGGAGTTTTGGATTTCCTTTCTTGTAGTTGGACTTTTATTAGTTCTATATCACAAAGGAACTTTTTCATATAATTTTTCACAGATTCATTTTTATTATCAATTTATTTATGCATATATCAGTCTAATGCACGGCTTTTCTATTTTTACTGGTTTTAATGGCCTAGCCATTGAAAGCCAGGTACTGAGAGATAGAGGCCTGTTGGGATCAGTGATCTCTACTATGGTGAAGGCGAGGAAGTGGACTTAGGATAAGTTAAGTCAAGATATACCATCGTAAATGGAAAGCGTATATTTCTTGGTGTGAGTCGATTGGCGCTCATCCTCGATCCTTTTCTGTGGCTTGGATCTTAGCTTTTCTTCAACGGGGCGTTGATCAGAAGTTGGCCTTGAGTACCATCAAGGGCCAGGTGTCTGCCTTAGCAGTCTTTTTTTCAGCGACCTCTAGCCATTCACTCTTTAATTCGTACCTTCATTCATGGAGTCCGGCATGTGGCTCCACCTGTACGGTCTCTTTTGCCGCCATGAGATTTAAACTTAGTAGTATCGTTCTCCAGAAACCTCCATTTGAGAATATTCAGGAGAGTCCCTTACCTATGTTGTCCCAGAAGGTGGCATTCTTGGTGGCTATTACCTCGGCCCGCAGGGTTTCGGAGTTGGCGGCATTATCCTGTCGTAGTCCCTATTTAGTACTCCATAGGGATAAAGTGGTTCTTGGTCCCTGTCTGTCATTTTTGCCCAAGGTTGTCTCTGACTTCCATTTGAATGAAGACATTGTGTTGCTGTCCTTGTGTCCCAAGCCAGCTCATTCCAAGGAAATTGCTTTGCATACCTTGTATGTGGTTTGTGCGATTCGGGTGTATATGGCAGCCACTGAGTCCTCCCGGAGGTCAGACTCGCTTCTTTTGGTTACACAGGGACCAAGGAAAGGGCTGGCCACTTCCTCGGCTATCATCTCCAGATGAATCAGACACTGTGACTCAGGCCTATTCTATTAAGGGTCAGGTTCCTCCTTTCCCTGTTACGGCGCATTCTACTCGGGCGCTTAGCACTTCTTGGGTCTTCCGTCATCAAGCGTCAATATCATAGGTTTGCAAGGTGGTCACTTGGTCGTCAGTGCATACCTTCACTAAATTCTATAAAGTAGATATTTTTGCATCTGTGGATGCTTCTTTTGGCTGCAAGGTTTTGCAGGCTGCTGTTTAAAGAGGGCAGTTTCCTCTTGAGGGATGTTTTTCTTCAAATTTTATTTTTCAGATGGGGTTCTTGTGACCCGGTTAAGGCTCCTGTGTCCTAGTTAGGGCTCTTATGGTTAGCCTTTTGCTTAGCTGCAAGGTCACACGCTGTAAGGTGAGCGTACACACTGAAGGGGGGAGCAAAGGAGTGGACACAAGCACATGTTTGGTCATTACCAATAGAGTCTGTGGATTAGAGTCTGTGGATTTGATTTAATTGGAACAGACTTTGTTTTCATCAGTGCATGATATTGCATGAAGGATTTTGCACGTTAGCACTTTTAGTGCACTTGGAACGCTTTTTGTTTTATAATTGAAGCACTGTAAAAGGACTGTTCATATATAAGTGGATGCGCTATATTATATTGTTGCACATAATCACTTTGTTAGCATGAGGTCTTTTTAACTACTTGATTATGTATATAAAATATGTCTGACTATGCATTTCAAATAAATTGGTGTAAATAGTAGCACTATATCTAGTGTGGTTACCACACTGCGCAACACTTTCTTTTGCATTTAGTTTGGTCTGCATGATCGTATGGGACGTGATCAGTGCTAGCAGCTGTCTAGATTAACTAATCATCATACATATATAGTAGCTTGCAAGAACCCTATTATTTAGTCAATAACACCTTGTTCTTGATTATCCCTCACTAGGTGATACTTGACGTCGATGTGTTTGGTCCTAGGATTGACCCTTTCTGATTGCGTAAGCTTTATACATATAACAACAAAACCTGGGGAATGCCCAGGAAAAAATTCCAAGCCTACTTACCACCAGCTCGCAGACAACCAATTGACCTGTCTAACAGTGCGTTAAAAACAGGGGTTCAGTCCGCACGCATTTATACATCCCTGGTTGTCTTCAAAAATGGGAATTGGTTTGGACACGTCTATCCCAATGTCCACAAAAAGTTGACGAATCCATATCGCTTCTTGACATGCGTATGCTGCTGCAATGTATTTTGCTTCAGGTGAAGATAGAGCGGCATTTGCTTGCTTTTGACTAGACCAACTTATGTATACTATGGTTTTGGTTCCGAATATGGGAAAAACACCCTAGGAAGTAGGCACCACATCCCTGAACATAATTATAAATTGCAGAAGGGATAAAGGGATTTTGACGGTGCAGGCAAACTAGACATGAAAAAAGTTTTTTTCTTAAAGAACAATTTTTAATTCAACCATTAAAAAAACATACAGTTTGTACAAAATTTATGAAATTTCAATTCAGATAAAACACAGTGGTCAAATGGGATATGAGTGTATATATAGTTTAGAAGATGATATTTATTGCATACTAGCCCGACATGTTTCGCATTGTCGCTTTTTCAAGGGATATGCAAGCTGAAGGTGATATCATCCAACACTCTTAATGATTCTAGAAAAATAAAAATTACATAAATAACATTGTAATTTACATAAAGAGACAAGGTGACACAATAATTGAACATAAACCAGCGCAGTGTCATCTCTGAAACAGCATTAATAAAATGCTTACCCCCAAAGAGACCCAACAAAACCTTGTCAATCCCTACGTGCACTAACCAAAACCGGGACAGCGATGAGGCCGAAAATGCAACCACAGGGAACAGAAGGGTGGAGCTGTATATAGATTATAAAATGCAGTGTGTCAAAAAAAGAGGACTGTTTGGTGGTATTAAACGAATAGGTATATAACTAGTTGTGTGGATATCAATGAATGAAATATTCATTGACATCTTGAAGTTTTATCGACAATCGCAGAGGATGCATACATAGAGTTAATTAAGTCAAAGATAGAAAAACTATTTAGTACTTACTCTATTGATTGATCAGAGCAACACCGAAGGGCGGAGGCAGCTGTCAATGTCAATTGGGTTGCAGTTACAAGGAATGGTTCAATACTGCTGATGAGTAAAACAAAAAAATGGAGTAATAAGAAAGTGGGACTTTGCTAAAAATGAAGAGTTAGTTGAAGGACTGAGGGGTGTGAGCAAAATGAAACATATCCATAAAGTAATAGTAAAAATTTAAGTGTAAATCATCCAGTATAATTATACCCAGATGGTAATGGACACATTGTCTCAATGTTTACATATTAGAGAAGGGAAAATCAGCAGTTTGGGCACTTTCTACACTGAAATATAGGAAACCTAGGGGTAATAGGTAATGAATGAGAAATGAACGCAAACAATTGATTGTAGAGCAGTGTGTGGTAAACTTAGCAGTCACTGACACTGCTGAGAGATGAGTTCCATCCTCCGGCGCTGACAGACAAGACTGTCAGATAGGCCGGCTTAAATGCTGTTCCCCATCGAGCTGGCGTGTGACGTAGCCAGCTCGATGCGGACGTGGAGGCGCCAGTGCGCATGCCCGGGGGGTCGAGATTCCCATCTTACTACAAGTCCCAAGGAGCATAGCGACCGCAATGGGAGCCGACATGCGCAATAACTACGCACGACGGCTCCGACTGTTGCTCCGCCGTGCCCGGACTGCAGGGATGGGAAGCGGGGCACCGAAGTGACCCACTGCTGGAACCGATCCCTCGGGAAGCGCGGTGCAATGTGGGCACATCTAAGGGATGTGCCCCGGGCATCCGTGTGGTTGCGATAGACCCCCCTGACACCAGTGAGGGAGGAGGGCTGAGAGCGACCTGGCAGAGGAGGATCAAAGAGGCAACCGATCGGATAGAAGAGGACCACAGACATTCCAATCCGATCAGTGAATCAGAGGGACAAGGCGCTTATAAAAACACCCAAAATAAATCAAAATTACATACAGATTACAAATATTAAATTTTGTTACACATTGGTTGTATATTTAAATCAGAAGTTACATACTTCTAAATACATACAATTTATAATAGGAAAAAAGTGATATATATAAACTAAAATAGAGACTAATAGGAAGGGAGAGGGAGGGGGGGGGGGGAAGGGGAGAAGGGGGGAGAGAGAGAGGGGAAAGGGAAAAGGGGGGAAAAAGGAAGGGGTTGAGTGTCAGATGGAAAATGACACAGATAATAAAATGTTACATGGATCGCTATACAGATTTACCGGAAGGGCTTATAGCTCAGGCTCTCATTCAAACTCGGGAAATCAGTGGCCCTAAGAGTGTAGATCCAGCGGGCTTCAAGCTGGAGCAGTGTGCGGTCGACACTGCCCCCTCTTTCGTCCAGCCGGATGTGCTCCAAAGCCAGGAATTTGATGGTATGTGGGTTGAAGTTGTGACATATACCAACGTGCCTAGCAATAGCAGTGTTCATTTGTTTTTTAAGGATGGGTTTTATATGATCCCTTATCCGTTTAAAAAATGGTCGCTTTGTCTTGCCGACGTAGAAGCCGCCACAGACACATTGAGCCAGGTAAATTATGCCCGGAGTTTGGCAAGTCACATTGAATTTAATCGAATGCCACTTCCCATTGGGAAGAAGAAAACGAGATGTATTTTCTACAAAATTGCAGATATCACATTTACCACATGGAGAAATGCCTATATTGGTTGACTTATTATTGAGGGAGGCTTCATTGAAGTGGCTGTGAATGAAGGAACTCGTCTAAACGTTATCTCTGGGAATGGATTTATATACTTCCTGGCTACTGGGTCGGCTGATAGGAGGGGCCAGAATTTAGTTAAGATTCTTCTAATCTAACTATGTTGACTAGAAAGCGAGTGATTAGTCTGACTGTATCCAATTTTTTCGGAGGTTTATTTGAAAATATTAAGGAGTCCCTATTTTGGGTCTTAACACGATTATATGCCCTTTTGAGGCATGAATGGCTGTATCCCCGAGAGAGCAGTCTACTGTATAGATCCTTTGCAGCTACCTGAAAGTCTGAGTCCTTACTGCAATTGCGTTTAAGTCGCAAGTATTGGCTGTAAGGGATACTCCTCAATAGAGAATCTGGATGTGAGCTGTCCGCATGGAGGATTGTATTGCCCGCGGAGGGTTTTCTGTACAGTGACAAGTCCAATTTTCCATTGGCATCAATGGAAATGGTTAAGTCAAGAAAATTAATTGCAGTTGTGCTGTATTCCATAGTAAATCTGAGATTGAAGTCATTGTTGGAAATCAGTCTCAGAAACTCATTCAACTCTGCCTCAGAACCAGACCAAAAGATCAACACATCGTCTATAAACCTATACCATGAGACGACCCTTTCCATAAGATGGGCCAGGTCTTCTCTGCAAAATACATCCTTCTCCCACCCCCCCAGGTACAGGTTGGCATACGATGGGGCACACTTTGTCCCCATCGCAACCCCCTGCACCTGGAGGTAGTGGGAGGAGTTAAACATAAAAACATTGTGTCTTAAGATGTAATCAAGAAGTTCCAAAACAAATTCATTATACTTCTCAAAGGAGGGGCCTCTCTCAATTAAATGATTTCTCACTATCTCAATGCCCTTACTGTGAGGGATGGTATTGTATAGACTTTCGATATCGAGTGCAACCAACCATGTGCCTGGTGAAAGTGAGATACCTTCAATAGTTCTTAATAAATCGATGGTGTCTTTGATATAGGAGAAGAGGGAGGTAACATGGGGATGTAAGTAACTATCCACTAAACTGCTTGCATTTTCCGTAAGGCATAGGCATCCTGATATTATAGGGCGTCCAGGGGGCTCCACGATAGATTTATGTACCTTAGGTAAGGCATAAAAAGTAGGCATCCGTGGATCCCTTACATTTAGATAATTCCAGGTGTTCTTGTCTATAGTGCCCTTATGGTATGCATACCATCCCCTTCCTTTTTCCCCCCTTTTCCCTTTCCCCTCTCTCTCTCCCCCCTTCTCCCCTCCCCCCCCCTCTCCCTTCCTATTAGTCTCTATTTTAGTTTATATATATCACTTTTTTCCTATTATAAATTGTATGTATTTAGAAGTATGTAACTTCTGATTTAAATATACAACCAATGTGTAACAAAATTTAATATTTGTAATCTGTATGTAATTTTGATTTATTTTGGGTGTTTTTATAAGCGCCTTGTCCCTCTGATTCACTGATCGGATTGGAATGTCTGTGGTCCTCTTCTATCCGATCGGTTGCCTCTTTGATCCCCCTCTGCCAGGTCGCTCTCAGCCCTCCTCCCTCACTGGTGTCAGGGGGGCCTATGGCAACCACACGGACGCCCGGGGCACATCCCTGAGATGTGCCCACATTGCGCTTCCCGAGGGATCGGTTCCAGCAGTGGGTCACTTCGGTGCCCCGCTTCCCATCCCTGCAGTCCGGGCACGGCGGAGCAACAGTCGGAGCCGTCGTGCATAGTTATTGCGCATGTCGGCTCTGGTTGCGGTCGCTATGCTCCTTGGGGCTTGTAGTAAGATGGGAATCTCGGCCCCCCGGGCATGCGCACTGGCGCCTCCACGTCCGCATCGAGCTGGCTACGTCACACGCCAGCTCGATGGGGAACAGCATTTAAGCCGGCCTATCTGACAGTCTTGTCTGTCAGCACCGGAGGATGGAACTCATCTCTCAGCAGTGTCAGTGACTGCTAAGTTTACCACACACTGCTCTACAATCAATTGTTTGCGTTCATTTCTCATTCATTACCTATTACCCCTAGGTTCCCTATATTTCAGTGTAGAAAGTGCCCAAACTGCTGATTTTCCCTTCTCTAATATGTAAACATTGAGACAATGTGTCCATTACCATCTGGGTATAATTATACTGGATGATTTACACTTAAATTTTTACTATTACTTTATGGATATGTTTCATTTTGCTCACACCCCTCAGTCCTTCAACTAACTCTTCATTTTTAGCAAAGTCCCACTTTCTTATTACTCCATTTTTTTGTTTTACTCATCAGCAGTATTGAACCATTCCTTGTAACTGCAACCCAATTGACATTGACGGCTGCCTCCACCCTTCGGGTGTTGCTCTGATCAATCAATAGAGTAAGTGCTAAATAGTTTTTCTATCTTTGACTTAATTAACTCTATGTATGCATCCTCTGCGATTGTCGATAAAACTTCAAGATGTCAATGAATATTTCATTCATTGATATCCACACAACTAGTTATATATCTATTCGTTTAATACCACCAAACAGTCCTCCTTTTTTGACACACTGCATTTTATAATCTATATACAGCTCCACCCTTCTGTTCCCTGTGGTTGCATTTTCGGCCTCATCGCTGTCCCAGTTTTGGTTGGTGCACGCTGGGATTGACAAGGTTTTGTTGGGCCTCTTTGGGGGTAAGAATTTTATTAATGCTGTTTCAGAGATGACACTGCGCTGGTTTATGTTCAATTATTGTGTCACCTTGTCTCTTTATGTAAATTACAATGTTATTTATGTAATTTTTATTTTTCTAGAATCATTAAGAGTGTTGGATGATATCACCTTCAGCTTGCATATCCCTTGAAAAAGCGACAATGCGAAACATGTCGGGCTAGTATGCAATAAATATCATCTTCTAAACTATATATACACTCATATCCCATTTGACCACTGTGTTTTATCTGAATTGAAATTTCATAAATTTTGTACAAACTGTATGTTTTTTTAATGGTTGAATTAAAAATTGTTCTTTAAGAAAAAAACTTTTTTCATGTCTAGTTTGCCTGCACCGTCAAAATCCCTTTATCCCTTCTGCAATTTATAGACCAACTTATGGTTCCTTCCCCATACTGGAAGATGAATCCACTTGTGGATTTGCAGTCTCTGCAGTCCCCAGCCCAATCAGCATCCACATACCCGACCAGTTTTGGATCTGATGTTGCTGGTAGCCATAACTTCATCTGAATTGTTCCTTTGAGGTACTGCATCACTCTTTTTACTGCATTCCAGTCATGCTGACAGGGAGCTGAGACTTTCCTGCATAGTATGCCCACTGCTGCGGTTATGTCTGGTCTTGTCACAGTAGCAACATTTAGCAGCTTACCGATTGCTCTGCTATACATGTCATTGTTGGGTACCAAGTTTTCTGCTTCATTGCTCTTTTGATAGCCTGGTTCCATAGGAGTTTTCACTTCCTTTGCATCTTGCATATGGAATTGTTCTAAGATTTTGGAGATTTTCTGAGATTGGTTGAAAAGATAACTTCCATTTTCTTCTTCTCTCTATTTGGGTTCCCAGATAATAGCTAATGTTCCTTAGCTCTTTGATTTCAAAATTTTCTTTCAGCTTGTGAACTCTGATTATAATCCCCTTCTTGTTCAAAACAGGTTAGAAAGTCATTGACATAGATAAGGATATATATCCATCTGTCACCTTGATTCCTGGTGTAGAGACAGGGGTCCGCTTTACTTCTTGAGAATCCCTCTCTGGTAAGCACTTCATTCACTTTCTCATTCCACATCCTTGCAGATTGCTTAAGACCGTAGATGCTCTTCTGAAGTTTACACACAAGGTTGTCTCCTTGCTCAAACCCTGGTGGTTGCTCAATGTAGAGATCTTCCTTAATGTCTCTATATAGAAAAGCAGTTTTAACATCTAGGTGTTTCACTTGCATGCCCTTCCCGGCTGTAACGCTAAGAAGCGCTCTGATGGTGGAGTGTTTTACCACTGTAGCAAATGTTTCATCGTAATCTTCACCGAATTTCTGGAGTAACCCTTGGCAAGTAGTCTGGCTTTGTATTTGTGGATATTCCTGTAGCAGTCTCCCCGACCTCCAGAGGCCTGGTGAATGACCCTCAGAGTCAGGAAGAGCTGACATTCCTCCTCAGGGTGCAGGTTACTAGGCATGGTAGGTGTTGCGCAAGGTGAAAAGATGGGCACCAGTCACTTTTAAAAATGAACAAAGAGTTTTATTTCTCCTAACAGGAACAGGGGAGAGAGGGGTAGGGCACAGGACACCCTTAGGCAAATGCAATAACAAATAGGTAGACTCTGCAGACAAAAATAGAACTAGGCAGACAGCAATACAGAAGAAGGGCCTTTAAGCTGAATGCAGCAATCTGTATCTTGTAGCAACTGCTGTCTCCTAAAGCATCAACTTCACTCACAGTACCCCACTGTAGATCTTCAAACTTCGCTTTCAGCTACCTGCTGGACTTCTCAATCTTCACTCTCAGCTACCCACTGTATTCTGCAAGCTCAGCTCGCAGTATGCCATTGGACCTCTTGGACTCTCAGCCATCTGCTGGATCCCTCGAGCTCAACTCACAGCTACTCGCTGTATTCTTCAAGCTTCACCCAAGCTACCCGCTGGGTTCCTCGGACTCACAGCTCCCCGATGGATCCCTTAAGCTTTACTCACAGCTACCGGCTGTACTTCTCTTTAAGCTTTACTTACAGCTACTCGCTGTACTCCTTCAAGCTTTACTCCCACCTACCCGCTGTATTCTTGAAAGAGTTCTCTCACTTACTTCACTGTCCCCGGCTAGTGAAGTGTCTGCTCTGGTACTATTTCAGAACGACATCCCTTTGCACCTGCCTCCGGTAACAAGAGTGGTTGACACTGGCAACTTCCTTGCCTCCTGGCAGTGATCAGGCTCCCCACAGGCTGAGCCGCTTTACACGTGGCTAGGCCCCAGGCTTCAGCCCTACACCTCGGCTTCTGCTCCACACACACACCCAGGCCGAAAGAACCCTGGTCACCTGACTCCTTCCAAATAAATGGACTATTCCAGCATGCTCAGCAGCCAAAAGAACTCCTGCTGATTGGCTGAGACAACATATCTACTCCTAACCTGAATTCACTGTAATCTATCATCCTAATGCCAAAGGCAAAAGTGCCACCTATTGACAGAAGAGAGAGATTACAATTAAACTCAAGCTTAGGCAAAAAAACTGTTGATCAAGAGTACAAATTAGCCAAGCTATTTACCACCTAGCACAGCTACATTTACTAGCAGCCCTGTTTAGGACAAGGGTGCTACATTCCCTTCTGCATCTTTACTTTGAAAGTCCACTTACTTCCTATAGTTTTGCAGTTAGGAGGGAGCTCTGTGAGCGTCCAGGTTTTATTTTCTTGAAATGACTTTAATTCTTCTTCTGCTGCCCTTTTCCATTTATTGGCTTCACGTTTTGGCAGTTTTTCCATGTCTTTCCAGGATGTTGGTTCAAGTATGCTGTGTGTTTTTTGACAGTGTATGACAGCTTGCGGGGTGGTATCCCCTTTGTAGTCTGAGTGGGTCTTCTGACTTCAAGCAGTTCAGCAGGATCTGGTGGGGAACTTGATTTAGGCATTGTGAGTTCAACCTCTTGTTCTGACTTCTGCAAAGGTGCTTTGGTCAAACTTTTTTTTCTGGTTTGCTTGGCATATTCACTTCACAGCTTTCATGGATCTGTGTTCTTGGTGATGGGCTCTCATCAAAATAAACACTATGGCTTATTGTCACTTTGTCAGTCTTTGGGTGTAGGATTCTCTAACCCTTAGTTTGCTCACTGTAGCCTACTAGAATGCCCTCTATGGCTCTGTTCTCCAGCTGGATTGCTTTTCACTTGGAATATAGGCATATGCTTTACATCCAAACACTCTGATGTGCCCTATGCTAGGCTTTGATCCATGTCACATTTCAAATAGAGTACTTTTAATGGCTCTTGAGGGTAGTCGGTTCTGTAGGTAGGTTGCAGTCATGACTGCTTCTCCCCAGTACTTTTGAGGTAGGTTGTCATCCGACAACATGCACCTGGCCATTTCTATAAGAGTGTGATTTTTTTCCTTTCTGCTACATCGTTTTGTTCAGGAGTGTATGGTGTGGTTGTCTGGTGTACTATTCCTTGTCTCTTCAGGTATGTGGCCACTTATTTGCTTATGTATTCTCCCCCATTGTCAGTGCGTATTATTCACAGTTCACGGTTTGCATTGGAATTTGTTTCTAGACATTGCAAGGAACTCTTGAAGTTCCTCTGATGTTTTATTCTTGTGCTTCATCAGATAAGTAGTTGTGTACCTGGAATGATCATCAATGAAAGTCAGTAGATAGCTGTTCCAGCCAGACGTGGGAGTTTTCATTGGACCGCATATGTCACTGTGTATCAGCTGCAGGGGGTGGGTGTTTTTTCTTTGAGATGCCTGTGGAAGGGGAGCATGTGTGGCTTTTGCTTCAGTACAGCACTTGCATTTCATGAGCACTTTGCAAGGCATTATTATCAAATCTTCTGATAAGTCTCTCTTTATAAAGTCCTGTATAGCTTCTGGACTTCTGTGCCCCAGCCGCCTGTGCAATAAGTGAATACATTTTGCTGTGTAGGTCATTAGAGACTATATTGGCTTGCTGGTCTTTGGTGATGAGCCTGTATAGGTGATCATCCAGTTTTCCTTTTGCGAGGAATTCCTTGTTATTGTGAATTGTGCATTGGTCACCCTGGAACTTAACCACAAGACTTTTCACTGACAGAAGGCTGCCTTCTAGTTCTGGAACATACAGCACTTTCTTTATAGGATACTCTGCTTGCCTTGTGGTTTAATGCAGTTCAGGAAGCCCTGGCCTTTACCTTCTGCAGTGATGCTTTTCCCCTTTGCTAGGAAAACTTTGTCTTTTGCACTGTAACCAATGTTTGTGAAGAAGGTCTCATCGCTAGTCATGTGGCTTGTTGCACCTGAGTCTATGCACCAGCTGCGCGGCTTTCCGCTTTGTGTCACTTTAACCACTTAAGGACCGCCTCACGCCGATGTACGTCGGCAAGGTGGCACGGGCAGGCAGAATCACGTACATGTAAGTGATCTGCCTCCCGCGGGAAGGGGGTCCGATCAGACCCCCCCGGTGCCCGAGGCGGTCCGCTTTTGTCCAGCGGCGATCGGAGGTGAGGGGAAGACCATCCATTCGTGGCCCCCCCTCGCGATCGCCGCCGGCCAATCAGATCATTCCTCTGCTGCTGTATGCTAAACAGCAGCAAAGGAAATGATGTCATCTCTTCTCGGCTCTGTATTTTCCGTTCCGGCGCAGAGGAGGGAAGACTGCACTGTGAGTGAAAACACACCCACAGTAGAACATGCCAGGCACACAAAACACCCCCCCTTTACCCCCGATCCCCCCCCCGATTACCCCTCCCCCCCTGTCACACTGACACCAAGCAGTTTTTTTTTTCTGATTACTGCATGGTATCAGTTTGTGACAGTTAGTGTGGTAGGACAGTTAGTGTTAGCCCCCTTTAGGTCTAGGGTACCCCCCTAACCCCCCCTAGTAAAGTTTTAACCCCTTGATCACCCCCCAACACCAGTGTCGCTAAGCGATCATTTTTCTGATCGCTGTATTAGTGTCACTGGTGACGCTAGTTAGGGAGGTAAATATTTAGGTTATGTCCTCCCGAGTACCCCTACCCAGCGAACCCCCCCAAAAAAGATGTTGTGTCTGCAGCAAGCGCGGATTTAGGCGTGACACCCGCTATTATTGTCCCTCCTGTCCTGACAATCCTGGTCTTTGCATTGGTGAATGTTTTGAACGCTACCATTTACTAGTTGAGTATTAGCGTAGGGTACAGCAAACTGACTAGGCAAACTTTCACAGTGTCTCCCAAGATGCCATCGCATTTTGAGAGACCCGAACCTGGAACCGGTTACAGTTATAAAAGTTCGTTACAAAAAAAGTGTAAAAAAAAAAAAAAAATATATATATATATATATATATATATATAAAATAAAAAAAAATAAATGTCGTTGTATTGTTCTCTCTCTCTATATTCTCTCTCTATTCTTTTGCTCTTTTTTACTGTATTCTATTCTGCAATGTTTTATTGTTATTATGTTTTATCATGTTTGCTTTTCAGGTATGCAATTTTTTATACTTTACCGTTTACTGTGTTTTATTGTTAACCATTTTTTTTTGTCTTCAGGTACGCCATTCACGACTTTGAGTGGTTATACCAGAATGATGCCTGCAGGTTTAGGTATCATCTTGGTATCATTCTTTTCAGCCAGCGGTTGACTTTGATGTAAAAGCAATTCTAGCGGCTAATTAGCCTCTAGACTGCTTTTACAAGCAATGGGAGGGAATGCCACCCCCCCACCGTCTTCCGTGTTTTTCTCTGGCTCTCCTGTCTCAACAGGGAACCTGAGAATGCAGCCGGTGATTCAGCCAGCTGACCATAGAGCTGATCAGAGACCAGAGTGGCTCCAAACATCTCTATGGCCTAAGAAACCTGAAGCTACGAGCATTTCATGACTTAGATTTAGCCGGATGTAAACAGCGCCATTGGGAAATTGGGAAAGCCTTTTATCACACCGATCTTGGTGTGGTCAGATGCTTTGAGGGCAGAGGAGAGATCTAGGGTCTAATAGACCCCAATTTTTTCAAAAAAGAGTACCTGTCACTACCTATTGCTATTATAAGGGATATTTACATTCCCTGAGATAACAATAAAAATGATTAAAAAAAATGAAAGCAACCGTTTAAAAATAAGATAAAAAAGCAAAAAAATAATAAAGAAAAAAAAAAAGCACCCCTGTCCCCCCCTGCTCTCGCGCAAAGACGAACGCAAGCGTCGGTCTGGCGTCAAATGTAAACAGCAATTGCACCATGCATGTGAGGTGTCACCGCGAACGTCAGATCGAGGGCAGTAATTTTAGCAGTAGACCTCCTCTGTAAATCTAAAGTGGTAACCTGTAAAGGCTTTTAAAGGCTTTTAAAAATGTATTTAGTTTGTCGCCACTGCACATTTGTGCGCAATTTTAAAGCATGTCATGTTTGGTATCCATGTACTCGGCCTAAGATCATCTTTTTTATTTCATCAAACATTTGGGCAATATAGTGTGTTTTAGTGCATTAAAATTTAAAAAAGTGTGTTTTTCCCCCAAAAATGCGTTTGAAAAATCGCTGCGCAAATACTGTGTGAAAAAAAAATTTGCCACATGTGTGAGACTTTTTGGGAGCCTAGCCGCGTACGGGACCCCGAAAACCAAGCACCTCCTTCAGGCTTTCTAAGGGCGTAAATTTTTGATTTCACTCTTCACTGCCTATCACAGTTTCGGAGGCCATGGAATGCCCAGGTGGCACAACCCCCCCCCAAATGACACCATTTTGGAAAGTAGACACCCCAAGCTATTTGATGAGAGGTATAGTGAGTATTTTGCAGACCTCACTTTTTGTCACAAAGTTTTGAAAATTGAAAAATGAAAAAAAAAAGTTTTTTCTTGTCTTTCTTCATTTTCAAAAACAAATGAAAGCTGCAAAATACTCACCATGCCTCTCAGCAAATAGCTTGAGGTGTCTACTTTCCAAAATGGGGTCATTTGGGGGGGTTTTGTGCCACCTGGGCATTCCATGGCCTCCGAAACTGTGATAGGCATTGAAGAGTGAAATCAAAAATTTACGCCCCTAGAAATCCTGAAGGCGGTGATTGGTTTTCGGGGCCCTGTACGCGGCTAGGCTCCCAAAATGTCCCACACATGTGGTATCCCCATACTCAGGAGAAGCAACTAAATGTATTTTGGGGTGCAATTCCACATATGCCCTTGGCCTGTGTGAGCCATTTATCATTTAGTGACAACTTTGTGCAAAAAAAAAAAAAAAAATTTTCCCGCAACTTGTGTCAAAATATAAAATATTCCATGGACTCAACATGCCTCTCAGCAAATAGCTTGGGGTGTCTACTTTCCAAAATGGGGTCATTTGGGGGGTTTTGTGCCATTTGGGCATTTTATGGCCTTCAAAACTGTGATAGGTAGTGAGGAGTGAAATAAAAAATTTACGCCCTTAGAAATCCTGAAGGCGGTGATTGGTTTTCGGGACCCCGTACGCGGCTAGGCTCCCAAAAAGTCCCACACATGTGGTATCCCTGTACTCAGGAGAAGCAGCTGAATGTATTTTGGGGTGCAATTCCACATATGCCCATGGCCTGTGTGAGCAATATATCATTTAGTGACAACTTTTTGTAATTGTTTTTTTTTGTCAGTATTCAATCACTTGGGACAAAAAAAATTAATATTCAATGGGCTCAACATGCCTCTCAGCAATCTCCTTGGGGTGTCTACTTTCCAAAATGGGGTAATTTGGGGGGGTTTTGTACTGCTCTGCCATTTTAGCACCTCAAGAAATGACATAGGCAGTCATAAACTAAAAGCTGTGTAAATTCCAAAAAATGTACCCTAGCTTGTAGACGCTATAACTTTTGCGCAAACCAATAAATATACGCTTATTGACATTTTTTACCAAAGACATGTGGCCGAATACATTTTGGCCTAAATGTATGACTAAAATTGAGTTTATTGGATTTTTTATAACAAAAAGTAAAAAATATCATTTTTTTTCAAAATTTACCATATTTTTCCATTTATAGCGCAAAAAATAAAAACCGCAGAGGTGATCAAATACTATCAAAAGAAAGCTCTATTTGTGGGAAGAAAAGGACGCAAATTTAGTTTGGGTACAGCATTGCATGACCGCGCAATTAGCAGTTAAAGCGACGCAGTGCCAAATTGGAAGAAGTCCTCTGGTCTTTAGGCAGCCAAATGGTCCGGGGCTGAAGTGGTTAAAGGTGCCACTCCATGATGTGTCTGCAGTTTCCTTTGTGGCTGCTTTGACTCTTTCTTTTTGTGGATAGCTGTAGCTTTCGCTGGTTCGGTTTCCAGATACAGTGCCTTGAAAAAGTATTCATACACCTTAAAATGTTCCACATTTTGTCATGTTACAACCAAAAACAGAAATGTATTTTATTGGGATTTTATGTGATAGACCAACACAAAGTGGCACATAATTGTGAAGTGGAAGGAAAATAATAAATGGTTTTCAAAACTTTTTTTACAAATAAATATGTGAAAAGTGTGGCGTGCATTTGTTTTCAGCCCCCCTAAGTCAATACTTTGTAGAACCACCTTTCGCTGCAATTACAGCTCCAAGTATTTTTGGGGATGTCTCTACCAGCTTTGATCATCTAAAACAGGGGTAGCGAATTAAAATTCAAGGAGGTCCGGTACCGTATATACTCGAGTATAAGTCGTTCCGAGTATAAGTCGAGGCCCTAATTTACCACAAAAAAATGGGAAAAACTTAGTGACCCGAGTATAAGACGAGGGTGAGAAATGCACAGCTACTGTAAGTGGAAAAGAGGGTCAACAATGCTCATTTGCAGCCTCACTGTGCCCATTTGCAGCCATAGGTCCCCCAAACTTCAAACTCGGTAGTTAAGGGTTCCTATATGCCCCCTAGCTGCAGCCAAAATTTGGGGTCTCTGAACCCAAAGGGTCCTGAAATGACATTGCTGCAGATAGACACAGTTGACCAAATTTGGGGCCCCGTATCTTGGGGCCACTTGGTGTTAGGAACCCCAAATTTGGTGTGCAAACCCAGTGGAACTAGCACCATAAAATATCTAAAGCTGGGGTTTCTAGCACCAAGTGTCCCTGAGATACAGGGCCCCAAAAATCGGTTCAGAAAATGTCAAGCACTTTTCTGCAGCAGAGAATGACATTTTACAAACCGGGTTTGGGGCCCCGTATCTCGGGGCCACTTAATCTTAGGAACCCCAGCTGGATATGTTGTGGTACCAGTTCCACTGGGTTTGCACACCAAATTTGGGGTTCCTAGCACAAAGTGCCCCTGAGATACGGGGCCCCAAATTCGGTTCAGAAAATGAAAATTTTTGCTGCAGAAAAGTGCTTGACTCAAGTATAAGTCGAGGGGGGCACTTTCAGCACAAAAAAATGTGCTGAAAAACTCGACTTATACTCGAGTATATACGGTAACTAAAAAATTTTTTCGGCCGAGGTCCGAATGACCAGTCTGTGCCATGAAAGCTTGTACTTGTCTACTTCATTTATTTGGCGCAAGCCGTGATCTCTGGCGCTTTTCTTACTGTTTCCTCCACACTTTCTCTTAATACTCTGTAAATGTAAATGTCCCCAATAGTGTTCCCCCTTACATCAGGTGCTCCTACCAGAGTAATTCATTACATTGGGTGCCCCTATCAGACTACCCCCATAAATCAGTTGCCACGTCAGAGTATCCTCTTATATCAGGTGTGCCCATCAGAGTGTCTCCTTACATCAAGTATTCCCATCAGAGTGCCCTCTTACATCAGGTTTGTTCATCAGAAGCCCCCCTTACATCTGGTGTCTCCCATCACTGTGCTCCCTTACATCATTTGTCCACATCAGAGTGCCCCCGTACATTAGGTGCTGTCATCAGAGTGCCCCTTTACATCAGGTGTTTCCATCCCATCAAGTGTGCCCATCAAAGTGCTCCTTTACATTAGGTGTGCTCATCAGAGTGCCGCTTTACATCAGGTGTCCCCATCAGAGTGCCCCTTTACATCAGGTGTCCCCATCACAGTGCCACCTTAAATCAGGTGTCCCCATCAGCGTGTCCCCTTATAATACATAATATGTGCCCATCAGTGTGCCCCCACTAACATATGTGCCCATCCCTTGGATACCAATGGCGTCAAGAGGTCTTGCAAGGTGGACTTCCCCAATAACATGGGGCTGTTTATCGGTGTAGGACAGAATGAATAAAACCAGCAAATATGCCCCTTGGGTATCTCCGCTGGCGCCATTAGGAGGGTATCCTTGGTTCCCCCCAGAAGAGGTGGGGGCATGGGGCTTGCGGGGATCGAAGGGGAATACAATCTGTGCCCGGTATGCCCCTCAGGGAACCCTATCTCCCTTTGAGGAGGTAGTGGTGTCCCTGGGGAACATATCTATGGCAAGGTGGAGATATTATCAAATATCTAATTTCTTTGGGAAATTAAAGAACCAATTAAGGCCTTTAAGTTCTCTTACTATATTTGAGAAGATGTGTGTGAAAATTTCACAGACTAATCATTTTTTTTCGAGAATGTATAAGATTGTACTTAGTGGCGAAAATAGCCCAATTCCCTATTTTATTAGGGAATAGGAACTAAATTATATGTTTACCTCATCACAGGTGAAGAAGTTATTGGAGGCAACACATTATACCTTTAATAAACTCTTTGACACAAGAAATGTAATATAAGTTTATGGCCAGGTGTTATAGAACACCAACACGATTGGCACAAATATATCGGACATCAAATGATAACTGTTGAAGGGGCTGTGGTCAGAGGGGCACATATCTTCATATATGGTGGGATTGCCCAAGAATTAGATCTTTCTGGAAAGAGGTAGCCCCATTGATAGAAAAGTTATCCAACAAACCTATTGAATTGTCATCTCTACATTTTCTATTCCATGAAATGCCGGCTTCTACTAAATCATATAAAAAAAGTGTTATCCCACATTTGCTAAACGCAGCAAAAACACTGATACCTAGGCACTGGAAACAGATTACATGTCCTACACTCCTGGAATGGAAAAGAGAGGTAGAAGTAATAATGGAGGCGGAAAGATGAGTGCATAAAATCAGAAATCAACAGGACAAATTTGAGAATATATGGGCAGATTGGAAACAATATTCCCCGGAGATTGGGAAAGAGTAAAATACATTAGAAAGGTGGATATAGGTAGGCATTGTAATAATAGGAGGTAACATTGCTGTGAAGTCTCAGTCCTTGTATAGGTGTACCATATTAAGATAATGTATATGAAAATAAATGTAGAGTATTTAATTTGGTGAGTAGAGTGGGGTTTTTTTCTTTTGGGGGAGAGGGGAGGGGACGGAACAGGAAAGTGGAGAGGGGCATTTTTTTTTTATTCCTTATATGGAATATATATATATGGAGAAAGGCACAAACATAAAGTAATACGCTTATAATAGATACACAATTGCACATAAGTTAGGGGTTATGTTCTCTTTTACAGGGGTCTTAAAATGTTTTTTTTGTCTTGTTTTGTTTTTCTTCCCCCATCATTGATGGTAGGCTTCATGCACATTTTTGGTATGTAATGCACTTATAACAGATACACGATTGCACATAACTTAGGAAGAGATACATTCTCTTTTACAGGGGTCTTAAAATGTTTTTTTTTGGTTTGTTTTTCTTCCCCTGTCATTGTTGGTAGGTTCCATGCACTTTTTTTTAACAAATTATTATTATTATTTTTTTGATTGTGCCCCTCTTTTGCCTCCGCTTCCTTCCCTTCCCTCTCCCCTCTCCTGCCCCCCCCCCCTTTTTTTTGGATGAGGTGAGGATGGTCAGTTCTAAATATTGTATAGAAGGGTTTATTTTTTTTTTTACAAGAAAGTATAGAAGGGTTTATTAGATAAACAATATAATTGAGAAAAGTTATTTAAGGTAGAAGAGCAAAGATAAAAGTGTATATATACAGTCTACTCTTTAATTTTTTTTCTTTGTTTTTACATATCTTTTTGTACAGTATTGTATGGTTTGTCTTAAATGTAAAAAAAAAAAAAAAAAAATGTAATTATAAAAAAAATAGGTGCCTATTAGTGTGCCCCATCAGAGGGGCACTCTGATTGGTACATTTACGTTAAGGGGCATGCTAATGGGCACATTTTGTTGTACCCATCAGAGTGCCCCTTAACATAAAATGTGCCCATCAATGTGCCCCTTTACATTAAATATGCCCTGTCAGAGTGCCCCTTAACATAAAATGTGCCCATCAGTGTACCCCTTAACATTAAACATACCTATCAAAGTGCACCTTAACATAAAATGTGCCCATCAGAATGCCCCTCTGATGAGCATATTTAATGTAAGGTTCAGACTGATGGGCACATTTTATGTTAAGCTGCACTCTGATGGGCACATTTTGAGGTGCCCATCAGAGTGAACCTTACAATAACTGTGTCCATCAGAGTGCCCCTTAAGAGAAAATGTGCCCATCAGTGTGCACCTTAAGAGAAAATGTGTCCATCGTGCCCCTGTAACCCCCCCCCATCACCACATACCTTTCTGGCAGGAAGAGATTGGGAGGTAACAAGCTACAGGGGATGAGAGCAGCGCCGGGAGTCTTGCTGAAGGGGGCGGGGTGTGCATATCACATCATACGTCGCAGCTCCCGGCTCTCACTCGGTGATAACAAACATCAGGGGGCGGGGGCGTGCACATGATATCACAGCTTACCTCACAGCCCGGCTGGGAGCCGCGAGATAGTAAGCAGTAGGGGGTGGGCGCACACGCGCTGTCATTGGTTGGTCCCAACAAACAATGGCGGAGGAGTTGGGATGTGGGGCTGCACACTGGCGGCCTGATGGTCCAGACAGGAGCGTCGCTCGGTCTGTGTTCGGACCGCGGGCCGCCATTTAGTGACAGCTGATCTAGAGAGTGAAATTTTTGCCCATTTTTCTTTGCAAAATAGCTCAAGCTCTGTCAGATTGGATGGAGAGTATCTGTGAACAGCAATTTTCAAGTCTTGTCACAGATTCTCAATTGGATTTAGGTCTGGACAGCTCAGTACAGCTCAGTACATTCTCTGCACTCATTTAAGGTGGCCATACTAGGAATGAAATAATAAAAGGAATCATCTATTCTATGGCCACCTTAAAGTGATTGTAAACGCACTTTGAAAAAAAAAAAAAACTAACATCTGCAAGACAAAGGCATAATGAGCTAGTATGCATAGCATATGTAATACTCACCTGAGTAACCTGGGGGTTACTTGCGGGTATCGCGGCTCCGGCGCTGTGTTTGGCCAGAGCTGCGATGACGTCACTCCCATGCTTGCGCATGGGAGCCACCGGTAACGGCACACTCACTGAAGCAAACGGCACGTACGTGCCATTGCTTCAGTTTGCTTCAGTGGGCATGTGCCAATGACATCGGCACATGCAAATACAGGGGATATCTCCTAAACCATGCAGGTTTAGGAGATATCCTGGGTGGCTACAGGTAAGCCTTATTATAGGCTTACCTGTACCAAAAAGTGGTCAGTAAGGGTTTACAACCACTTTAAATGAGTGCAGAGAATGTACTGAGCTGTGTAACAGGTAAAAGAGAAAAAGTAATCTGGGATGGAAAGGGTGTCAGTCAGGCAGGCAGTGATTGGACCCTTATAGAGGAATGCCCAGTGAGGCTGCAATTGACATGCACAGTGAGGCTGCAATTGACGGGCACAGTGAGGCTGTAATTGATGGGCACAGTGAGGCTGTAATTGATGGGCACAGTGAGGCTGTAATTGATGGGCACAGTGAGGCTGCATTTGACGGGCACAGTGAGGCTGCATTTGACGGGCACAGGGAGGCTGCAGTTGACTTGCACAGTGAGGTTGCAATTGATGTGCACAGTGAGGTTGCATTTGATGGGCACAGGGAGGTTGCATTTGATAGGCACAGTGAGGTTGCATTTGATGGGCACAGTGAGGCTGCAATTGATGTGCACAGTGAGGCTGCAATTTACTTGCACAGTAAGGCTGCATTTGATGGGCACAGTGAGGCTGCATTTGATGGGCACAGTGAGGCTGAATTTGATGGGCACAGTGAGGCTGCATTTGATGTGCACAGTGAGGTTGCATTTGATGGGCACAGTGAGGCTGTATTTAATGGACACAGTGAGGCTGCATTTGATGGGCACAGTGAGACTGCAATTGATGGGCACAGTGAGGCTGCAATTGATGTGCACAGTGAGGTTGCATTTGATGTGCACAGTGAGGTTGCATTTGATGTGCACAGTGAGGCTGCATTGTATGGGCACAGTGAAGCTGCATTTGATGGGCACAGTGAGGCTGCATTTGATGGGCACAGTGAGGCTGTAGTTGACTTGCACTGTGAGGCTGTAATTGATGGGCACAGTGAGGCTGCATTTGATGGGCACAGTGAGGCTGCAATTGATGGGCACTGTGAGGCTACAACTGACGGGCACAGTGAGGCTACAATTGACGGGCACAGTGAGGCTACAATTGACGGGCACAGTGAGGCTGCATTTGACGGGCACAGTGGGGCTGCAATTGACTTGCACAATGAGGCTGCAATTGACTGGCAAAGTGAGGCTGCAATTGACTTGCAAAGTGAGGCTGTAATTGACTTGCACAGTGAGGCTGTAATTGACTTGCACAGTGAGGCTGTAATTGACTTGCACAGTGAGGCTGCAATTGATGGGCACAGTGAGGCTGCAATTGATGGGCACAGTGAGACTGCATTTGTTGGGCACAGTGAGGCTGCAATTGACAGGCCCAATGAGGCTACAATTGACAGGCACAGTGAGGCTACAATTGACGGGCACAGTGAGGCTACAATTGACGGGCACAGTGAGGCTGCATTTGACGGGCACAGTGAAGCTGCATTTGACGGGCACAGTAAGGCTGTAAATGATGGGCACAGTGAGGCTGTAATTGATTGGCACAGTGAGGCTGTAATTGATGGGCACAGTGAGGCTGCAATTGATGTGCACAGTGAGGCTGCAATTGATGGGCACAGTAAGGCTGCAATTGATGGGCACAGTGAGGCTGCAATTGATGGGCACAGTGAGGCTGCAATTGATGGACACAGTGAGGCTGCAATTGACGGGCACAGTGAGGCTACAATTGATGGGCACAGTGAGGCTGCATTTGACGGGCACAGTGAGGCTGCATTTGACGGGCACAGTAAGGCTGCAATTGACGGGCACAGTGAGGCTGCAATTGACGGGCACAGTGAGGCTACAATTGATGGACACAGTGAGGCTGCATTTGACCGGCACAGTGAGGCTGCATTTGATGGGCACAGTGAGGCTGCAATTAATGGGCACCGTGAGGCTGTAATTGATGGGCACAGTGAGGCTGCAATTGACTTGCACAGTGAAGCTGCATTTGATGGGCACAGTGAGGCTGCAATTGATGGGCACAGTGAGGCTGCGATTGTCGGGCATAGTGAGGCTGCAATTGATAGGCACAATGAGGCTGCATATGATGAGCATAGTTTTTTCTAGCAGTAATGATACATAATCACTTGATAAATGGCTATTTACAGCCCTACAGTTTTATTTTTCCGTTTGTTTGCGCCCACCCAAAAATTTGGAGCACCAGCCGCCACTGCTATAACACCATAATACTACAGCGCCACCTGCTGCACGGATACGTATAATGCATACAGTATATAGTTCACAGTACTTTACATTACATGCTGTTGTCCTTCCAACAAGAGCAATATTAAGCTTGTTTGTCTATACAGCTGTCGATGGGAGCATGGCAGACACAATATATTGTATAATTTTTCAATTAATATGAAAAATGACATAAATGATGCTAAACTGCAAAATCAGCAAGGCGTCACTTATCTTAGTATGATGGTAACAAATTGCAAAGAGCTGTTCTTTTGCAAAAAGAAAGAAAATAAAAAATAGAATGTCATATTTCAGCACTAATATTTCTCAAAAGTGCTTTATTATAGTGTTTTAAAAATGCTGTATAATGGTAAATATTCACATAATGGTTATGTTGAGATAAATGTCTCCCCCGTGCTTTCCATAATGGCTGTGCAGAGCATTAAACCTATGTAGCTGAGCAACAATAGAAATAAAAAAATCTTGCAGTATTTGTTTTGAACAGCAGATGGGGATACACCCTGCCTTTTCTTACGTAGCGTGTCCAAAACCCAAGTTGTATCTCCAGGCTAGAAATGTACAAATCTGACCATAAAGTGAACCAACATCAACAAAATGTCTATTAAACTGCTAATGTGTCTAGACAGCAGGGCACATTTTTACCAATACTGCAGATTATTGCAGGAGCCCGGAATCCTAGGACACCCTATAATACAAATACCAACCTCATTCCTAAAGTTGACCTTTGGCCATGCCCACTTCTTCCCCTCTCTATTGGTCGGTCAGTAAGGCTGACAATCATCCTTATGGGGCAGTAATGAAGTGTGGTAGGTAGGAAGGGGCAAAGCCAATCATTAACTTAAAAGAGAAGTATGGTATCCTTGGGGAAAAAAAAGATATTTACCTAGGTAGATGCTGCATCTGTCTCCTGCTGGCTCCAGATCGAGAACCCTGTGTATGACCTGGATTGGATATTAGACTATTCCCTGAACTCAGCTTGCCTTTTACCTGTACTGTCATTGGATCGGATATTGGACTATTCCCTGAACTCAGCCTGCCTTTTACCTGGACTGTCATAGAACCACGCTATCTATCTGCAAAACTGCAAGTAGTCTGTTGTTTGCTCTGTTCGTGTCTGCCCTGGTGTGGTGGCCAGACACTATAGCATTGTGTATAAGTCCTGGGGGCAACCAAGCACCATAGGTCTGCTTGCCTTAAGGGAAAGGGGGCTGCTAGAGGTGAAGCACACAGTAGCTAGCTATAGTGTCTAACCACCTGCATTGGGGTAGACGTGACATTTGTGACACAAACATGTCACTTTTGGTGAGACAGCCATGATAAGTATTTTCTGTGTTCATCTTCGACAGACACAGCCAACACTTGTCTCCGTCTCTCTCCTCAAAGCACACACAGCAACGCTCATACAGCAACAAGTGGGACAGCAACTCTGACCTCCCCATCTAATCATGTAGCTCATGGGTCATTATTCTCCCTGCCTCCAAGCTCACGCAGCCATACCTGAAGTCAGTAAAAATGACAAAGACCAGGGGTGACATGACTGCAATAAAAAGACAGCCTATCAGACTTTCAGGTGTAACCGTCCATAATCACTGTGATGCCAAAATTAAATTCTGAACTTGCTGTTGGTTGCTAAGGACAACAGCAATTCAAATTTCATCAGGCCCCAGTTTGATTGCCAAAAATGTAGCATCCCTGACCCCCATATGCTTCCATGGGTCAGGGGGTGCTACATGTAGTACATGGGGGTTCAAAGTGCAGAAATACACCATAAACCTTCCCTTATTCCTGTTCTTCCACCCTTTGTAATAATGACTCTTAAAGCCTCATTTCCATTCCAGTGGTGGTCTCACTCTGGACATTCCGTCATTATATAAGACCAAAAGTATTCTTTTCTATGCCACTCTGGAAGAGGAATTTATGGTCTCCATACGCTCTTTCCAGTCTGGGCAGGATATCTTCGTTAAAAATTACCTTGCAACCTAAATTCTATATTACCGTATTTATCGGCGTATAACACGCACTTTTTTCCCCTTAAAATCAGGGGAAAATCGTGGGTGCGTGTTATACGCCGATCCCCGCTAATTGTGATCTATCGGAGCGATCGCAGCCGACATTCACATAGAGGGTAGTTTTAAATATGGCGCCGCGGAGTTCGGAGGGACTCGGCGGAGCTGAACGAGCGCCGCTGAGATCACAGTGACTTGGCGGAGCCGAGATACACATAGTCGAGTGTTCTCGGCTCTTTCCGGCGCCGCTCACAGTCCCGCCCAGTCCCGCCATTGGACCTGTGTTATGTCCATCATAGTGCGGGACTGGGCGGGACTGTGAGCGGCGCCAGAAAGAGCCGAGTACACTCGACTATGTGTATCTCGGCGGCGCTCGTTCAGCTCCGCCGAGTCCCTCCGAACTCCGCGGCCCCATATTTAAAACTACATGCTATGTGTATGTTGGCGGCGATCTGTCCAAGCATGTAATGGACACTGGGGGGCAAGGCTGCACTGACCACTGGGGCAAGGCTGCACTGACCACTGGGGCAAGGCTGCACTGACCACTGGGGCAAAGCTTCACTGACAAGGCTGCACTGACAAGGCTGCACTGGGGCAAAGCTGCACTGACAAGGCTGCACTGGGGCAAGGCTGCACTGACAAGGCTGCACTGGGGCAAAGCTGCACTGACAAGGCTGCACTGGGGCAAAGCTGCACTGACAAGGCTGCACTGGGGCAAAGCTGCACTGACAAGGCTGCACTGACAATTCTGCACTGGGGCAAAGCTGCACTGACAAGGCTGCAATGGACACTGGGACAAGGCTGCACTGACACTGACAAGGCTGCAGATGGACACGATAAGGCTGCATTGATGGGCATTTTATTGTAAGTTTTTTTCATTAAACTTCCCTCCTAAAAGTTTTTTCCTTAAAATTCCCTCCTAAACTTGGGGTGCGTGTTATACGCCGGCGCGCGTTATACGCCGATAAATACAGTATTTCTTTTCATTGACAATGCCTATCCCTTCTTCACATCTTAATTCCAATCTCTTGTGTTCAAGTATATATAGAGTTTTGTTGGATGTACAGTAGGTTAGCCCACAAAACTTTAAACGCTCCAAAATCGTACAGAAGTCTGGGGGCTTCCCATCCCTTGAGATATTACGGATATGCACAATTGATCCAACTATCGCTAATATACACTACCAATTATAGACTGGACTGGATCAAACATGAATCCAGGGCTTTCCCCTTCCGATAGACCAATTTATTTGGATGTCACCAAAAAATCATAAAACCCTCTTGAGCCCCCACCTTGTCTCATTCATTGCGTCTTTGGGACATTGTTTGCAAAACATCCCTCTTCGAGTCCCCGCACACATCAGTGGTGCCCCTTATCAACAATCTAGCATTCCTATTTGGTTTGTCCTCTCATCTCTCCGCCTGGTGGACACATAAGTCCTATATCGTAAAGGACACTTCTTGAACCATAAAGAAATCAGATCACCAGAATACTTCCTTCAGACAGTCAGGATGCCCCCTTCAGAATCATTCCTTATGCATCAAATACATAATTTTTAGAGCTCTCTTAAAGCGGTAGTACAGTCTTGTTTTAACAATAAAAACGCTGGTCCCCCTGCAGGTTTAAGTCAGAATATACTAGTATGAACTACACATCAGTGTCCAGAGTCCCCCTTTACATCACAGTCCCACTCCCCTTTACATCAGTCCCACTAACCTTTACATCACAGTCCCACTCTCCTTCACATTACAGTCTCATTCGCGTTCACATCACCGCGCCCCATTACACATCACTGTGCCCCCTATTACACATCACAGTGACCCTTTAACACATCACAATGCCCCCTTTACACATCATGGTGCCCCCTTTATACATCACATGCCCCTTTACACATCACCATGCTCTTTCGCATCACAGTGCCCCTTGCAGTCATAGCCCCTCTCTCCTCCTTTACCTCACAGTCCCCCTTTTATTTCCATCCTCCCCTGCACAGTCCTACAGGGCAGAGGCATATAGCATCTAGGTGTTCTCTCTTGGGTCTTCCGCCCAGCTGTGAGTATGATAGCGGCAGCTGGGCAGCAGACCCGAGAGATAACACCCAGGCTGGTAAGTGGCATGGCCACAGTCTAGACAGGACTGTCACTGGGTCTGGGTTGGGGCCATGGTCTGCCATTTAGTGAACCCTGCTCTACACTCTCACTTTCCTGTAGCACTGTCCCCATAGGGCTTGCTGAGTGTTGACTTCTAGGCCTCTCTTTGATTACTTGCAGTCAGTTGCTAATGCCACGTACACACGGTCGGACTTTTCGTCTACAAAAGACACAGATTTGTACTCACTGTAGCTGCCCCCTTCCTCCTGAACTCTGCTCTCAGACTCAACTAACTCTGAGCACATGTGCCCTGGGCTTTTATACAGTATCCCAGCATGCAATGCAGCACTTTTCCTCTGCCAATAGCCAGGGCTGTAACAAAGCCTATGCACTCACTTGCTAGGTCCCCTCCCATTATCCAATATGCCTCCCTCTTGGACCAGTGGGGGACAGTCAGACAAGCTGAGCTGCACCTGAGCACAATAAGCAGACCTAACCAATAGATCCTGCCCTCTGGTAGGCAGAGAGCATTCTAAGTTTTACTTGACCATCTTCCTAGTAAGCAGAAAGACCAAAAACTATATTCTTTTAGCACCTACCTAGGAGGTTGCTACCATCCTTTCTCTTATTGCTCTAATTCACACTTTCTTTTCCTTTACCCTCTTTCTTTCCTTTTCTATCCCTTTATTCTCCTCCCAAAGTTTTTTGAGGAGTAAAGGTTATATTATGGATATTATGTCTTCATCATTCTAATTGCATATTGATCACCTATTTGTAAATTATTCTCCTAGAAGATAGGCTTCTGCAGGGCTTAGTAGAGACCAACAACTTTTGCTATCTTCAAGGCGGCAGGGGGGCCATTGTATTTAATGTTTACTTATTTCTCCACTTGAAGATTGTATTTACTGGTTTTCAAGGCTTATGTCTTTGCTGACCTCTGATTCGAACAACTGTTTGCCTAGCCGTATGTGACCTTGCCTTATTCAAGAAACAATAAAAGTATTGAAACATAATGAATAAAGCAATGCATATTTAGGATAGCAAAGAGCATACATGCACTGCAGAACAATACAAATTAGATTAGGAAAGCAGAACAAATGTAGGGCTCAATTCACTAAAGAATATCTCATGAGATAATTGGAAAAAATGTGTCACGTGATTCAATTATCTCACGACATGCTGAAAATGTCTATTCACTATCACCTTATGAGTTATTTTCCTCACAAATCAAAAACACGAGGTAAATAACTCATAAAATGGCGTTAAAGTCAATTCACTAAAGGACAGAAATAAATAAATGTTAAATAAGTAGTGGTCCACGCATGCGGTATTTAAAGCGGACCTTCAGTCATTTTTTCAACTTTCCATCTATTAAATCCTCTGCCCCTGTTGTTTTATATGGATAGTAAAAATAGGATTTTTTAAATACAGCTTACCTGTAAAATCCTTTTCTTGGGAATACATCACGGGACACAGAGACTTGATACTTACTTAGTGGGTTAGATAGTCACCATCAGGTGATTGGACACTGGCAAGCCTAATAACAAGGCGAGTTCCTCCCCTATATACCCCCTCCCATATGGAGAGTACCTCAGTTTTGTAGCAAAGCAATAAGTGTCCCAACATATAATCCCGAAGAGGGGCGGGAGCTCTGTGTCCCGTTATGTATTACCAAGAAAAGGATTTTACAGGTAAACTGTATTTAAAAAATCCTATTTTCTTGTTCATACATCATGGGACACAGAGACTTGATAATTACTTAGTGGGATGTCCTATAGCAATGCCCAAATTGAGGGGATGGAGACACAGATCAGATAAAAACATAGACCGCCCACGGACTAGAGGAACTATAATGCTGCCTGCAGCACACTGCGCCCGAAGGTGGCATGCTCATGCCCTCTTACATCCACCTGATAGAATCTAGTAAATGTATGGACTGAAGACCAAGTTGCAGCCTTGCAGATCTGAGCCATGGAGGCCTGGTGATACACTGCCCATGAAGCACTAACTGCTCTAGTAGAGTGCTCTTTAACCTGAAAAGGAAGAACTTTTTTCTTTACACCATAAGCCTGAATAATGTCGAATCCAACTAGAGATAGTGGATTTTGATGCTTTCTGGCCTTTTTTGGGGCCCTCCGGCAGAATAAAGAGACAATCAGTCGTTCGTATCTGAGCGGTTGCCTGCAGATAGATATTGACTGGTCTCACAACATCTAAAGAGTATAACAACTCCGGACTGCGGATCTGGAGAAAAGGACGGTAGGACCACATCTTGATTCTGATGGAATCCTGAAACCACTTTAGGCAGAAAAGTCGGGTGAGGGCGCAACACTCCCCTGTCTTTGTGAATAATCAAATATGGCTCTTTACAAGAAAGAGCTGCTGATTCTAATACCCTTCGAGCAGATGATATGGCTACCAGAAACACCAACTTTTTTGTTAAAAGATTTAAAGAAGCTTGGTGCAATGGATCAAAAGGTTGTTCCTGTAAAACAGATAAAACCAAATTCAGATTCCATGGGCACACAGGAGGCTTAACCGGCTGATTCAAGCGTAGTGCTCCCTGAACAAAGGCCCGTACAATGAATGAGAGGCAAGCGGTCTTTGAAAGAATACTGACAAGGTCGAGATCTGGCCTTTGATAGTACTCAAGGCCAGCTTAATTTCTACGCTAATTTCTAATTGGAGAAAGGCAAGAATTCTGCTAATGGCATACTTTCTAGGATGCCACCCTCTGGATTCACACCAGGAAACATATGCCTTCCAGATTCTGTAGTAGATGAGCCGGCTTCCTAGCATTAACCAGGGTGGACAGGACTGGCCCCGAGAGGCCACGACCCTTTAAAATGTGGGTCTCAACCGCCAAACCGTCAAATTTAGACTTTGTAAGGCAGAATGGAATATTGGACCCTGTGAGAGTAGATCTGGGCGGAGCGGAAGAACCCAGGATCTTCCCTCTGCCATCTTTATGATCTCCGCATACCAGGGTCACCTGGGCCAACCTGGAGCCACCAGAATTACCGGCTTTCCTTCCCTTCTGACCCCCTGAAGGAATCGTGGGGGAAGCAGAACCGGAGGGAACGCATAGATCAGAGAGTATTGATCCCATGGAATCGTTAAGGCATCTGACCTTTGTGCTAGTTGATCCTTTGTTCTTGACACAAAGTTGTCCAGTTTCTTGTTGAACCTGGAGGACAACAAGTCCACATCCGGGGTACCCCATTTTCGACATATGGCCTGAAATATGTTGGGGTGTAGAGACCATTCTCCTGGGCACAGCTGCTGGCGACTTATGAAATCCCCCTGCCAATTTTCTACCCCTGGGATGAAGACCGCAGACAGGCAAGGAACATGTCTCTCTGCCCAAGAAAAAATGTGATTCACCTCTTTTTGGGCATCCAGACTCTTGGTGCCCCCTTGGTGATTGACATATGCCACAGCCGTAGCATTGTTGGACTGTATCCGGACAGGACAACCCTGCAACATGCAAGTCCAGATCTTGAGGGCTAGCCACATTGCCCGAATCTCCAGAATGTTGATGGGCAAGAGCCTTTGGGCTCTGGACCATCTTCCTTGGGTGGAAGCTTCATTCAGAACCACTCCCCAGCCTATTAGGCTGGCATCTGTGGTTACCACTTTCCAAGTAACTGGAACAAAAGATTTTCCTTTTAGCAGATTCTTGGTCAGCAGCCACCAATTGAGGTCCTGGCTTACTCAAGGAGACAGGCACATTGGAAGATCCAAGGCTTGTACCCTTTTGCTCCAGGTAGAGAGGATACTGCTCTGCAAAGGCCTTGAGTGAAACTGAGCGTAAGGGACAGCCTCGAAAGAGGCCACCATCTTCCCTAATAGTCTCATACATAGCCGAATGGAGGGATTCTTCCTTGGCAAGACTACCCGGACCAAATCTTTTATGGATTTGGCCTTTGACCCAGGTAAAAATACTCTGCTTTGGACTGTGTCTATGACCATGCCCAGATACTCCAGCCTTTTCAGGGGCTTTTTTATGGAAGATTTTTCTAGATTGAGGACCCAGCCTAAGTACTGTAAGTACTCTACTGTGCTGAGCACACTGCGATCTAAGCGTGTTATGGACTGTTCTACAAGAAGCAAATCGTCCAGATAAGCTGTCACTGTTATGCCCCGAGCCCTTAGTTTTGCCAAGGGCGGGGCTAGAATTTTTGTTTACACTCGAGGTGCTGTAGCAAGACCGAAAGGTAGGGCCGCAAATTGGAAGTGGCGCTGATCCACCGCAAACCTCAGAAATCTCTGGTGAGCGGGAAATTTTGGCACATATAAATATGCATCTTTGATGTCTGTTGATGCCAAGAATTCTCCCCCCTAAAGGGTGGAACTACCGAGCGGATAGATTCTATGCGGAAAGAACGGATGTCTCAAAAACTGATTCGGGTCTTTTAGATCTAGAATAGGTCTGACATTCCCGTTTGGTTTTGGAACCGTAAAGAGGTTTGAGTAGAACCCTGAGCCTTGCTTCTCTGGGGTCACCTCTATAATCACCCCTTGGGATAGTAGACGTTCTAAGACCAGAAACAAGGGTCTTATTTTTTCTGGATCCTTGGAGACTCTTGATCTTAGAAAGGCGGGAACTCCCGGAACTCCAGCTTGTAGCCCAGAGACATTGTGGTGGTTACCCATCTGTCCTGAATCTCTTCCCGCCAGGCGCCTGCAAACTGCAGCAGCCTTCCCCCCACTTGCCCGAGTGGGGGCGCCCCTTCATAGGGAGGTTTTGGGGTTCTGCTTAACAGATCTTGAACCCTAAGACTTCTTTTGCCCTTGGGCTTGGCCTTGGACCGTTCCCCTAGTACTGGATTGGGGAGGCCATCGCCAATGCCTGGAGGACGAGGCTCCAGGGGCTGGGGACAGAGAACGTCTAAATGTGGGACGTTTACTCTTTCTTTTGACTGGTAACAATGTGGTTTTACCCCCGGTAATCTTCTGGATGTATTTGTCCAGGTCATCCCCAAACAGGCGTTCCACATAAAACGGGAACGCAGTAAAATATCTTTTGCACGAATCTTCAGCTGCCCAATGCTTAAGCCAAAGTGCCCTGCGCATGTGTACGAGCAGGATGGAAAGGCGGGATGCTTGCTGAACAGAATCAATAATGACATCAACCGCAAAACATAAGGCCTTAGGAAGGTCTGCATAAACCTCACCCTCCTCAGTGGGAAGGAGGTTAATTACCTGCTTAATTTGTTCCTTGAGGAACTGGCACATGCCGATTGCTGCAACTGCAGGCTGGACCACAGCGCCAGCCATAGAAACGGAGGCTTTAAATAAAGTTTCCAGCTTCTTATCAGTTGGATCCTTGAACCCCTAAACATTGTCCACAGGACAGGTCAGGCTTTTATTCACACAAGAAATAGCAGCATCTATTGCTGGCACCTCCCATTTTTTGGTGAACTTTTCCTCCACCGGATAAAGCATAGAAAACCTCTTAGTAGGAGAAAATAGTTTATCTGGATGACCCCAGTCATCATACAACAACTTGTAAGGGATAAATTGGGAAGGTATATGCAGCCTGTGGGGATTTCCGGGATCCCAGGGAGGAAACCGAGGATTTGGCAGCCTCAGCAGAGGGCAATCTATATGTGGTACGCACCAGCTCAGTAAAGTATTGCACCTGTACTTTGAGGGCCTGGGAGGCAGAAGAGAGCTTCTCCTCTTCCCCTGAATCGTCCGACTGCTCACGATCCCCATCCCCAGATAGGGATATTTCATCATCAGAATGCTCATCCGATGGGGAACCTAAAGCAGAGGGAGGGGATCTACCCCTTTTTCTGCAACTCTTTAAGGAAGCTGTGATAAAAGTAGTAATCCTTCCTTCCAAACCATCCAATGCAGCCTTCATATTGTCTTCAGTGACATGATATACAGGGACTGTAACATTGGAAGAGGCTGCAAAGCCTGACAGAGACACAGACTCATCCTGTGAGGCTGCCTCCAGTCTTTCAGGGGGGATGGAATCCTGCAGGCATGCCCAGAACCCCTAGAAGTAGGCGGTGATCTTTTAGTGCATCTTTTACCTCCCCTGAAGCCCTCTTACGAGGAGACATAGTCCTAAGCTGCAAAGCAGAGGTACTAGTACAAATGCAATCACTGCTGTGCCCTGGTCTTACAATATAAACATTAGCTCAGTCTGCACAACCTGATGCAGAGTAGGTGTCTTAGGTATGCCTAGATCCAAATCCACTGAAATGCTTACTGCCCACAGCTCTGTGTCCCACTGCTTACAGGAGCTCTGGAGTACTGGGCTTTAAACATAGCCGCTTCGCGCCTGCGCACTGGTACGATGTGCATACCTCATGTGTATGGTGCCGCAACCACGCCCCCCTCCTTCCCTGCCAAAAATCACTGTAAAAGTGCGCCCCCGCATGCGCGCACCTGTAGGACTGACCTGGCGGCGGCCAGGGGTGAGCGGGGAGAAAGGGTTATTCCCTGAGAACTGCGCGGGACCCCCGGACAGCGTGGGATCCCCCTCTTCTATATTATGTGGCAGAGCCTGCAGCGGAGAAGGTGAGTGGCTTCTTAGACCAGCTTCACTGAGCATGAATCCTGGATGGCATGTAAGTATACACCAGGTATGTACTTACTCCCTCTAGTGGCAGAAACCGGGTAAGACATGCAATTACTCAAAAGAAGATAATCCATAATGTGTATACTTTAGGATTGTCTTCACTTACCTTATTGTCTTCACTTACCTTATCCCCGCTGCAGGACTGCTGATAACAGACAGATCCAACCTTCACCCATCACGGCGGGTAGCGTTATGCCAACCTTCAGGGTTCTGGGTTCCTACTCACAGGATCCTCTTCCCTGGACCTGTAGAAGACTCTGCCAGAAAAAGTTTTCGTGCAACTTATTTTGTGCACCATCAAAGAGAGACATTACAGGCAAAACCTTGTTTCTTCAAACACAAGGCCCTGGTACCTTCCATCTTAGGCGTATATATTGGCCCGAGGTATGGATCTGGTTGTATAGCTCCTAGGCTCCCACAGAGACCATCAAGCAGAGCTTTCTTCTTGGCACATCTTCTAGCGTGACCAACCACCTTAGACACTGGCGAAAAAACTGAGGTACTCTCCATATGGGAGGGGTTATGTAGGGGAGGAACTCGCCTTGTAATTAGGCTTGCCAGTGTCCAATCACCTGATGGTGACTATCTAACCCACAAGTCTCTGTGTCCCGTGATGTATGAACAAGAAACATTCTTTTTCCTGCCAGTAAATACCTTATACAGCCCACTTCGCCTCTATTTTGTCTGGTCATTAGCCTAGGCTTATGACATCATGCACAGTTATCTCTCTCTCTTGTGAGAGTTTGCCAGGAAAGGAGGTGGGATGGGTCATATAAGGGCCAATGAGAGCTGCAGAGCTGGAGGTGTGCCTCTGTGTGTCTGTGTAAATCCAGGAAGTGAACAGGCAGCAGCTTCAGCACCCAAAGTTAAAATGGTTGCAGCCAGACTCAGTGGAGGGAGATTTCTGCAGCATATTTGGCAAGTACAGAATCACAGTATATATAAAATAATATGCAAAGTGGTTGGAGGGAAGCCTCAGAGTGGCAAATATTTTTTTATTACAAATTACGTGAGCAGACTGCAGTTCCTCTTTAAGAAGTATAAAAATATAATAGCAAATTTGGAGTAGCCTCTAACTTTTTGGATCAGTCTCTCAACAGTAATGCATAGAAACCTAAATATGGAAAAAAAACACAGAATTATTGGGGCTGATTTACATAAAGTATAACTAAAGGCAGAACTTTTAGTTTTGTATAGAGTGGAGATGGATTAGAACCCCTGTCAGGTTTGTATTGCTGTCTGTGCCCCGAGATTCATCCTCTCTATCTGTCCTGTTTACTGTTATCATTGAAAGTGGAAGAAAATCACACATTTTGGGTTGTCCCATAAAAGTAATAGAGGGGAAATCCTCCAATGAGGACACTAGTTCTGATGACCTGGCGGTTCTTAGGGGATTATTTTAACCACTTCAGCCCTGGAAGATTTCCCCCTTAATTACCAGGTCATTTTTTGCGATACGGCACTGCAACGCTTTAACTGACAATTGCGCGGTCGTGCGACGCTGTACCCAAACAAAATTGACGACCATTTTTTCTCACAAATAGAGCTTTCTTTTGGTGGTATTTGATCACCTCTGCGTTTTTTATTTTTTGTGCTATAAGCAGCAAAATGCGTCAATTTTGAAAAAAAAACAACAATATTTTTTACTTTTTTTGCTATAATAAATATCCCCAAAAAAATTTTAAACAAATTTCTTCATCAGTTTAGGCCTATAAGTATTCTACATATTGTTGGTAAAAAAATTGCAATAAGCGTATATTGATTGGTTTACACAAAAGTTATAGCCTCTACAAAAAAGGGGATAGATTTATGCCATTTTTATTATTATTTTTTATTTTTTTACTAGTAATGGTGGTGACCTTTTGATTTTTAGTGGGACGGCGACAAATTGCGGTGGACAGATCAGACACCTTTGACACATTTTTTGGGACCATTGACATTTATACAGCGATCAGCGCTATGAAAATGTGCTCATTACTGTGTAAATGTCACGGGGTTAACACTAGGGGGTGATCAAGGGGTTAAATGTGTTCCCTCGTGTGTTTCTAACTGTGGGGGGATGGGACTGACTGGTGGAGGAGACAGATCGCTGTTCCTAATTACTTGGAACAGACGATCTGTCTCTCCTCTCTTGTCATAACAGGGATTTGTGTGTTTACATACACAGATCCCTGTTCTGGCTCTCGAGCCCTCGATCGTGGGTGGCCGGCGGACATCGCGGCCACCGGCCATGCGCATTGGGTCCCCCACCGTGCAACCTGCTATGGCTCTTAAAGGAGCTAACGTACCAGTACGGCGATTCACGGGAACGAGCCGACCTGCCGTCGTATAATGATGGCGGCTGGTCGGCAATTGGTTAAATTGTAGTTCTTTCCTCTCACTTCCTGTTTTGGCTATGGGACAGAAATAAAGGCAAATCTCCTCAATGACAACGTTGTCTTTTTTTATTGGTGGAACAACGGTGTTTAGATATGTGTGTAATTTTTTCTTATACTATTTTCATTCAATATTTGACATTTATAGAAATATTTTGTGCTTTTGGTACACCACATGTGTCCTGTGAAAGCAGCTTCCCTTTGACTAGTATTCAAGTCACCTTTTTTCCTTATGCTGCAAGGACCACACCGACTTAGTGAGTTGGCATATTTCTACGTTTTAAACCATTTTTCATCTTTATTAGCAATAAAAACTCTACCAAAATCCACCTCCACTGTATCCATTGCACTGAATATCACGTCCTGAGATAAAAGACCGAGTGGTTTCATGAGTAAAGTAACTCACATTTTGATGAAATAACTCATGCTTTTTTTTAGTAGTGTTTTTTTTTTTGAATTGCAAAAAAAAAAGTTCCAAAAACCCTATGGGGTTGATTTACTAAAGGCAAATCCACTTTGCACTACAAGTGCACTGCAAGTGCACTTGAAAGTGCAGTCACTGTAGATCTGAGGGGAAGATCGAAAAGAGGGGAAGCGCTGCTGATTTCTATCATCCAAACATGTACAAGCAAAAAAGCTTTTTTTTTTCCTTGCATGTCCCCCTCAGATCTACAGCGACTGCACTTCCAGGTGCACTTGTAGTGCAAAGTGGATTTGCCTTTAGTAAATAAACCCCTATAAGTTTTTAAGGTTTTTAAGAGAAAAATTACTCTTTGTGAATTGAGCCCCTCGGATTATTCACAGCAATGGCTCAGTCAGGGTATTATGTAGCTGCATAGCACAGTCAGTAAAAGGTTCTACAGCATCAGAAAGTCTAGCTGAGAATCACTACTTCAGTAAAGTCGCATTTATACCAGATGCAATTGGATACTTTTTTGAATGCATCCCGAATGCATGCACGATATAATCACTGTTTTCTAAACACCCTCGTCCACGCTATTGTAATTCGTTCCAGTGCTTTCAATAAAAAGTGCAGCAGCATGTATCTTTTCTCACAGGAATGCGCATAAACGAGTGTAAATGTAATATATGCTATATGCAAGGTTTGCACACTAAATATTGAGTTTTGTAAATGTGCATGTGGAATCTCAGGGATTGCCATGTAAACGAGCACCTAAACAGTTCAGAACACAGCTACTTGTGATCATAAACAGCATCTTCCACAGTGAAGCCCAGGGTATCTTAGGTGAACAGGCAAAGCTTAAAGCCTGGTATACACTAATGCCGCGTACACACGGTCGGACTTTTCGTCTACAAAAGTCAGACAGCCTGTCCGACAGACTTCCGGCAGACTTTCGGCGGACTTTCGACGGACTTGCGGCGGACTTTCTAACGAACAGACTTGCCTACACACGATCACACAAAAGTCCATCGAATTCTTACGTGATGACGTACACCGGACTAAAATAAGGAAGTTCATAGCCAGTAGCCAATAGGTGCCCTAGCGTGGCTTTTTGTCCGTCGGACTAGCACACAGACGAGCGGATTTCGGGGTCCGTCGTAGTTACGAAGTAAAGATTTGAAGCATGTTTCAAATCTAAAGTACGTCGGATTTGAGGCTAAAAAAGTATGTTGAAAGTCCGGAGAAGCCCACACACGATTGGATTACCAGCCAGCTTTAGTCCGTCAGCGTCCGTTGGACTTTTGTAGACGAAAAGTCCGACCGTGTGTACGCGGCATAAAAGTTTTATTTTCGTTCAAAAAAATAGACAGCTCTGTACAGCGATCTCCACTGCTGAGCTGTTGTGTTCTGACAGTGCCCCCCCGCCCCCCCCCCCCCCCCCCCGCCAGAACACTCCAATCAGCCATTGGCTTAGATCGCTGATCAGGAGCTGGTTGGCTGCCGGTTTTCCAGCATGCTCATCCAACAGAAGCCAGCCAAACGGCCGGCTTCTGTCAGACTGGCTGACATACACACGGGGCGAATGTCAGTTGGTTTTTATTGAACCGGCTGATGTCTCCAGACATTCGGGCTGGGTGTACTAGGCTTCACTCTGGGCAAAAAAAAAAAGTTTTCCCATTTTCCTATGCAGTGGGGCTGTGGTTACTGCTTTAACTCTAACTAGAGATCCAGGCTGAAAATATACTTCTTCTGCACCATGTTTCTGATCAGTATATATGTCACCTGCTGCTGATGCTAGAGTATAGAAAATGCACTGTACTTTTGCTTCCCGTCAGTGAATAGATACAGCATGTTTTCTAGGAGCAGGCAGGTCCCGATTAGGAGCAAATGTGGCAGGTCCCAATTAGGAGCAAATTCTCAAACATAAGGATCCAAGCATTATAAGGCATTGCAGGCTCACCAGAGTGTGGAAGTAAAGATGTAGGCTGCAGTAGGGATAGAACAGCCATCCTTGTCGCCAATCATATTGTGTCAGACTGAAGTTTGGAACAATATACATAGTAGCAGTGTTTCTTCATTGTGATTGATGTTGTTCATCATAATTGAGTGTATCTGAATAGCTGGACTTATTCCTCGTTTCCACTGAGCGGATCGGTTCGGGTCGGATCGGTTTGGACGGCCTAGAATGGTCCGGCCTATTCAGGCGAGCGTTTCCACTGCAAGTCGGACCGACAGGGGCCATACGTGGGTTTAGAAAAAATGCCGTCATGGCGTCACACGTCCACCAATCAGTGTAAAGTATTGTAGCTCTGCCCTAACCGAACCGTTCTATTTTCTATGGCCCCACATCTGAAGCAGGACCCTGAATGGAACGGTTCGGTTCGGTTTTATGGGCCGCTTTCATAATGGAAACACCCAAAATAGCGTACTGTACCGAACCGAACCGATCCGCTCGGTGGAAATGAGGCATAAGTTATCGATGATGGATGTAAATTGTGGAACTTTTTTTTTGTAAAGGACTTTTTTGTGTATAAATTAGTAGGGGTACTATGTACCCCTTAGTCATTCACAAAGAGGGATACCAGTATCAGGTCTCCCTTTATTCCTAAAGGCAGACCCTCAAAACCACAGGGCCAGGGTTGTGGGGGAGAGGCCCCCCATGTGGGACAAAGTTCCTTGCTAGATGCACCCCCCCCCCCCCGACAATGTAACCACCAATTTTTAGGGAATGTGGCTTGGAGTGATTTAGAAAAGGGGGGAGGGGTATTGCACACTCATTTTCTCCCTTTCCTGGACAGCCAGGCTGCATGCTAAGATAAGGGTCTGGTATAGAGCCTAGGGGTGAACTCACACTGTTTTGTTTTATTTTGTGTGGGGGGTCTCCCCCATTACCATCTATATGAGATCCTCATCTAAGATAAGGGTCTGGTATAGATGGGAATCCCCAATCATTTGTTTACAAACAGAAGTAAAACAGTCAAATCTGTAATTTGCTAGCAATTTAAATGGCGTTTTTTCTTTTTAAGTTTCATATCATGCTACACATGCATTGTATGTTTGTTTACTTTTAATAACTTTGTCCCCACTTCACTCGGTAGCTAGAGGATGCCCTATGTAGTTAGTCCCAACCTTCTTATTCGTGTTTTGGCCTCACCACATATACTATATTCTTCTGGAGCTAGACACGCTATGGTTTTTTGATGTATCGATGTTTATCTGTTATGATCTGCACAAGTTTTTGGATTTGGGCTTTCTATGATCTGGAAGAGGTCATTTGGATTGAGTCACTATCTGCCAAACTACTAAGGCTTTAAGTAAGGCTGTCTTGGTGAAGAGCTCCAGCAGTCCAGAGGCACATCCAAGATTTTCCACTCCCCAGCAGCCCTGCCTTGTTCTCTCCACAGACCCCTGAGTCCCCCAGTCTATCGGGGAACTACCTGGGGCCGCTGGCGCAGAGCTCCTCTCTGCTCCAGATGGTCCGTGCCTCCGGCCTGTGCACAGGGAGCAGTGGCCATCTTGCTTCACCTCTTTATTTTTTGAATATGTTCAGGTGTTTTTAACTAGCCCTGCAGGAAATGTCATTCTTGTATGTGTGCGCTGTAAAATATTTTGTATCTTGCTTCACCTGGCGGCTGTGCCATCACCGCCTCTTGACTTTCCTGGCTCTCCTGCACCCGGCTCCCTCCTCGCATGATCATCAGGGCTCTCCAACGTGATATCCGCTGCCGACGGCCCCCCTAGTACCGCTCCTGTGTGCCAGCCTGATGGATCCAGCAGGTGAGACGCAGCCATCTTGCTCCACTCAGGCAGACGCCCGCGGCCTCCCCATCTCTCCTGTGCCTGATCCAGACCCCACAGCACAACCGGAACATCCAGAACGGAAAGAGCGAGGCCCTAGTCGGGGATTGCAATGGGTCCCTTCTCCATTTGTGGCGCGGGTAGCGGCCGAGGCCCTGTCCCCATAACCACGTGTGGCGGCCATCTTGCTCCACCCGGCTGCAGTGTTACTGGGGTTTTCCTAACCCCTGTGAGCCTGAATCGCCTCCTGCAATATTGTCAGAGCTGCCCAGCCAGTCCTCATCAAGAGAACTCCTCTGCTTCCACAGCCGCATGGAGAGCAGTTCTCGGCAACAATCCTATGAGTAGCGGCCATCTTGCTACACCCCAACAACTTCTTTTTGGCCTCCCTGATTCATATGTGCATGGAACTTGCTCCATCAGGGCTCCGCAGCTCCCTCATTGGACAGTTTGTTGCCCCACAATAGAATTTGAAGTGCGTCTACACCTCAACCTGGGATGAAGGAGATGAGATGAGCTAAGGCCAAGTTCCTAACTAAGAGGGGGCACATGCGCGATGCAGATCAACAGCTCTATGTAGGAGCTCCATCGGATCAGCGGGGATATAACACACTCTGCAGGGAGAAATCACCACAAATCGCCCCAATTTCCGTCACCACCCCTGTCAGTGCACTCTTTGACCACTTATCTGCTGCGCAATAAAGAGGAGAAGAAATTGGCTCAAAATGGCGCTGGTTCTCCACAGCCTGTACAGTCTCCTATAACAGCTTGCGACCCTCTGCGGGAGTTTGCTTCCACACAAAACAACAATGAGTACTCCTCTCAGCTCACAAAAGCTGATTTAGATGCCAACTTAACTAAGACTTATGAAAAACTTGCTGATAAAATACAGTATGAACTCCAAAAAACAATAAGCACACTCACACAAGAAATAGAAACCCTGTGGGGGCGCACAGACGTTCTAGAAACCAAACATGATGAGCTATCAGTTGCACATAATGATCTTAGAAAAGACTTTGAACTTTTAAACATAAACTACTTGTCAGAGGGTTAACACAGCCAGAGCCTGTCAGTATCAGCGCGTCCCGGTGCGCCTGCGTGGTAGAGCTACACATCAGCACGTACGGGCACACAATCGGCGGGTACGAGCGCGTGACCCGAACGGGTTAGCACACGTGGGCACACGAACGCATGCACGTACAGTGGGACGTCCCCTTGGCGGGCCTATATAAAGACAGCTATGCCTTTTGTCTTCTCAGCTTCCAGTGTTCCCGTTTATTCCTCTGCATACCTGTTCCTGCCTATAGTGACCCGGACCGTTTGACCACTCTGCTTATCCTCTCTCCAGTGTTTGACCCTCGGCTTGATTAAGGACTTCTCTGCTTATCTTCTCTCCAGTGTTTGACCCCCGGCTTGATTAACGACTCTTCTGCTGATCCTCTCTCCAGTGTTTGACCCTCAGCCTACTAAACGGACTTGTCATGCTTAAACCTGTGCTTGCTACTACGATTACCTGGTGTTTGACCCTCGGCTTGCTTTTAGGACTTGCCTTGCTTCAACCTGTGCTTGCTACTACGATTACCCAGTGTTTGACCCTCGGCCTGCTAAGGACTTGTCTTGCTTAACCCTGTGCTTCTCCTCAGCTCTGTTCCTGGTTCCAGGTCAAGTGTTGGAGTCCCTGCCGGTCTTCCCTCCAGCTTAGCAACCAGTCCATGCCACACGGGTTCTACACGTCTAGTGACACCTGGGTGACCTGCACACCTGCTGGCAACTCATGCCTCTCCGTGCCTGATACCCTCTGTACCACCTTCAGGGGTATCTCGCACCTAGTTGCTAGGGGAGCCACTCTCAGCATTCTGGCCTTGGTGAGTACCTGACAGTACAAACCAGCCATGTCAGAGGCCGACAGAGCCGGCTCTCCCCTCAAAGGCCCTCTTCCAGCAGGTTACAGCCCTTACACAGGCTGTCCAGAGATTGCAGGATGGATACTTCCAAATTGAGGGTCACCTTCAACACCTAACAACTTCATCAGCTCTCCCGGAAGCACCTTCAGCCTCACCCAGTGGGATTTCTCCTTCCCAAAGCCAAGTCAACCCAGTCATGATGACCATCCCTGAACCTAGGGTTCCCATTCCAGAACGGTTTTCCGGAATTCGAAAGAAATTCAGAGCTTTCAAAAATGCTTGTCAGCTTTACTTGGCCCTTCAACCCAGGACTTTCCATTCCGAAGCTGAAAAAGTGGGGTTTGTCATTTCGCTTTTATCAGAAGAACCTCAAGCCTGGGCCCATAACCTTTTAGAACAGAAAAGCTCCCTGTTGGATACGGTAGAAGCTTTTTTCAATGCTATGGCACAGCTGTATGACGACCCACAAAGCACTGCCACAGCTGAGTCCATCCTACACACCCTAACCCAGGGAAAGAGACCAGTGGAAGACTACACCGTTGAATTCCGGAAATGGTCTGGGGACACCAACTGGAATGAGGCTGCTCTAAAATATCAGTATCGCCAAGGTCTATCGGAAAACTTAAAAGATGAATTGGCTCGGATGGATACTCCTTCCTCCCTGGAAGAATTAATACAACTATCAATTAAGCTTGACAGATGCCTGCGTGAACGCCGCTCTAAACGCTTCCAGTCCTCACGACCAACCTGGATGTTACCTCGCATTCTTCCTGTTCCAGCACCTTCTGCCGTACCTTCCTCTTCCTCGGACCACGAACCTATGCAGTTGGGATTGGTACGATCTCCACTCACCCCTGATGAAAGACTCCGCCGGCACCAAGCCAACCTTTGCCTTTATTGTGGGGAAGCCGGTCATTTCTTACGCAACTGCCCCGTGAGACCCAGTAAGTGCCAGCGACAGTACACTGCGAACTTTCAAGTTACTGGCTCTACCCAATCTCACTTTGTCCTTCCGGTCTCATTACAGGTGGTGGAAGAGGAGGCTCGGCTGCTGGCCATCATTGACTCCAGAGCATGCAGTTGTTTCCTGGATGCACCTCTGGCTCACACCCTGCATATTCCCCTCCAAGACCAGAAGCAACCTCTGCAGATACATCTAGCCGACGGATCCCTACCATGTTCGGGACTTGTTACTCAAGAAACCAAACCTATTCTCACCTCCACAGACTCTGGCCACCAAGAATTCCTTTGCTTTAATATCATCAGTTTACCTATGTTTCCTGTTAACCTGGGTTTCCCCTGGTTACAAGCTCATGACCCTCAAATCAGTTGGTCCAAGAAAGAAATTCTCTTCTCATCTATGTACTGCTCTCAACATTGTTTCGTGCCTACCACCAGCACACCGGCCTCCTTCTTGGCCCTTCAACCAATACCAGATAATCTTCAGCATGTCCCTGCAGTATACCATGAATTTCTGGACATTTTTGATAAAAAAAAGGCCGACAGCTTACTACCTCATCGCTCCTATGATTGTCCCATTGACCTTTTGCCTGGATCCGAGATTCCTTTTGGTCGCATATTTCCACTATCTGAGACTGAGTTGGAAGCGCTTCGTTCCTATATTGGCGAAAACCTGGAGAAGAATTTCATCCGCCCTTCTACTTAATAGATTAAGGACTTCTCTGCTTATCTTCTCTCCAGTGTTTGACCCCCGGCTTGATTAACGACTCTTCTGCTGATCCTCTCTTCAGTGTTTGACCCTCGGCCTGCTAAGGACTTGTCTTGCTTAACCCTGTGCTTCTCCTCAGCTCTGTTCCTGGTTCCAGGTCAAGTGTTGGAGTCCCTGCCGGTCTTCCCTCCAGCTTAGCAACCAGTCCATGCCACACGGGTTCTACACGTCTAGTGACACCTGGGTGACCTGCACACCTGCTGGCAACCTGTGCCTCTCCGTGCCTGATACCCTCTGTACCACCTTCAGGAGTATATCTCGCACCTAGTTGCTAGGGGAGCCACTCTCAGCATTCCGGCCTTGGTGAGTACCTGACACTACTCATATTTACAATCACAGGTGGAAGATTTAGATAATCGAAGCCGCAGGAACAACCTAAGGATTCGTGGCATCCCAGAATCAATTTCTGACCTGATGCCTGCAGTATCTAAATTGTTCCACAATCTCCTTCCTGAGTCACCTCCATCTTCATTTGCATGTGACAGAATCCATAGGGCCCTGCGTCCTTAACCACCTCCAGACAAACCTCCACGGGACATTATTCTGTGCATGAAGGATTTCATCACAAAAGAAAGCATATTAAGAGCATCCAGAAATATGCACAACATTGAATTAGATGGCACAAAAATCCAAAATCTTTTTTTTCCTTAAGGTGTTATATATGCTTAACCTTATGCAATGCAACATTGATATTTTCTCTAATTTTATCATTTCTGTTGTTCTACCTGACAGATACTCTATTCTCAATTTTTCGCAAGTTTAAGAACAATATAAGTAAACACTCTGGTTATATAATTCTAGTTTTAGTTGTCCCTACTATAGTGAATATTGCTTACTATCATATCAGATCAATCTCTTTCTATGATTATTACAATGGGACTATCGCACAATGTTTAACGTTTTAATTCACCCAGTAAACGTGAAAAAGTATTCCCTAACTATAAACGATTAGGAGCAGATATTATTTTACTGCAGGAAACCCACTTCACCACCAATAATCACCCGCAATATTTTGACAGGTCTTTTAGCCAGAATTATTGTACAGACTATATTTCCAAGACTCGTGTTACTGCCATCTTCATAAGGAGATCACTAGTCATGGAAATACTCAACATATACAAGGACCTAGAGAGTAGATTCCTGATCCTGAAAGGCATCCTTAAATGTCGCCAAATCACTATTGAATCAATTAATCCAAATGAGGCACAATCTACATTTTTCTATTTTTTTTTTATATTCTTGACAGATATCATTCCCCCCATCTAATAGTAGGGGGAGACTTTAATTTGGCAGCAAATTCCGTACTTGATTGAAGTAGAGTTGTCCCTTTGTCAAAGGCATTCCCTAAATCTCTTTCCCGTTCCCTACACAACCTTCAATTAGATACCCAGAGAGCTCATAATGTTGGCATAAGGGCTTAAACTTTTTATTCTCATCCACATTAGGGATGAGCTTCGTGTTCGAGTCGAACCCATGTTCGACTCGAACATCGGCTGTTCGACCGTCCGTCGAATTGCGAACGATATGGGCCGTTCGCGCCAAATTCGTGTGGCGCGTCACGGCCCATAATTCACTGCGGCATCGCAGTGCATTGCTGGCTGATGATTGGCCAAGCATGCACTATGACCCGCATGCTTGGCCAATCACAGCGCCGTCAGTAGAGAGAGCTGTAATTGGCCAAAGCCAGGGTGGCTTTGGCCAATTATGGCTCAGGGGATTTAGTACACACCCCACACTATATAAGGCCGCCTGCACGGCGGCCCTGTGTAGTGTGTGTTCCGGTGTGCTGAGAGATAGAGAGAGAGAGAGACAGTGTCATTTGATTTGAGTTAGATAGATTAGGCAGAACAGTCAGTCAGTTAGCTGCACTTACAGTGTATTGTGTATATATATGCATCCCAGGTGTTGCATATATATATATACACTGTATTCAGTTTAGCTAGATCCATTCCTGTTATCTTCTATCTAGACTATTTAGTGCAGTGTGTCCTGCTCACAGTGTTCAGCTAGATCCGTTCCTGCTATTTACATTCAGTGCAGTGCGTCCTGCTCACAGTGTTCAGCTAGATCCGTTCCTGCTATTTACATTCAGTGCAGTGCGTCCTGCTCACAGTGTTCAGCTAGATCCGTTCCTGCTATTTACATTCAGTGCAGTGCGTCCTGCTCACAGTGTTCAGCTAGATCCGTTCCTGCTATTTACATTCAGTGCAGTGCGTCCTGCTCACAGTGTTCAGCTAGATCCGTTCCTGGTATTTACATTTAGTGCAGTGCGTCCTGCTCACAGTGTTCAGCTAGATCCGTTCCTGCTATTTACATTCAGTGCAGTGCGTCCTGCTCACAGTGTTCAGCTAGATCCGTTCCTGCTATATACATTTAGTGCAGTACGTCCTGCTCACAGTGTTCAGCTAGATCCGTTCCTGCTATTTACATTCAGTGCAGTGCGTCCTGCTCACAGTGTTCAGCTAGATCCGTTCCTGCTATATACATTTAGTGCAGTACGTCCTGCTCACAGTGTTCAGCTAGATCCGTTCCTGCTATTTACATTCAGTGCAGTGCGTCCTGCTCACAGTGTTCAGCTAGATCCGTTCCTGCTATTTACATTCAGTGCAGTGCGTCCTGCTCACAGTGTTCAGCTAGATCCGTTCCTGCTATTTACATTCAGTGCAGTGCGTCCTGCTCACAGTGTTCAGCTAGATCCGTTCCTGCTATTTACATTCAGTGCAGTGCGTCCTGCTCACAGTGTTCAGCTAGATCCGTTCCTGCTATTTACATTCAGTGCAGTGCGTCCTGCTCACAGTGTTCAGCTAGATCCGTTCCTGGTATTTACATTTAGTGCAGTGCGTCCTGCTCACAGTGTTCAGCTAGATCCGTTCCTGCTATTTACATTCAGTGCAGTGCGTCCTGCTCACAGTGTTCAGCTAGATCCGTTCCTGCTATATACATTTAGTGCAGTACGTCCTGCTCACAGTGTTCAGCTAGATCCGTTCCTGCTATTTACATTCAGTGCAGTGCGTCCTGCTCACAGTGTTCAGCTAGATCCGTTCCTGCTATTTACATTCAGTGCAGTGCGTCCTGCTCACAGTGTTCAGCTAGATCCGTTCCTGCTATTTACATTCAGTGCAGTGCGTCCTGCTCACAGTGTTCAGCTAGATCCGTTCCTGCTATTTACATTCAGTGCAGTGCGTCCTGCTCACAGTGTTCAGCTAGATCCGTTCCTGGTATTTACATTTAGTGCAGTGCGTCCTGCTCACAGTGTTCAGCTAGATCCGTTCCTGCTATTTACATTCAGTGCAGTGCGTCCTGCTCACAGTGTTCAGCTAGATCCGTTCCTGCTATATACATTTAGTGCAGTACGTCCTGCTCACAGTGTTCAGCTAGATCCGTTCCTGCTATTTACATTCAGTGCAGTGCGTCCTGCTCACAGTGTTCAGCTAGATCCGTTCCTGCTATTTACATTCAGTGCAGTGCGTCCTGCTCACAGTGTTCAGCTAGATCCGTTCCTGCTATTTACATTCAGTGCAGTGCGTCCTGCTCACAGTGTTCAGCTAGATCCGTTCCTGCTATTTACATTCAGTGCAGTGCGTCCTGCTCACAGTGTTCAGCTAGATCCGTTCCTGGTATTTACATTTAGTGCAGTGCGTTCTGCTCACAGTGTTCAGCTAGATCCGTTCCTGTTATCTTCCTACTGACAGGCAGGCTTGTCTGGTTACAGTATATAAAGCTACCTGAAGAAAATTACAGGTGTTCTATCCCAGCTTAGTGCAGCTACAGGCCATTAGTATGTCTGGAAGGCCAAGAAGGAGAGGCAGACAGTCACAAGCCAATAAGAGAGGGCAAGCAGGCTCTGTGTCTAGTGCTGGTCGTGGAGACGGTGCATCCTCATCAGCACGTGGCCATGGGACACGCTTGGCCTTTTTTTCGGCAGCTGGCCGTGTTGAGCCGCAACATGCGGAAGACTTGGTCGAGTGGATGACCAAGCCGTCCTCATCCTCCTCATCCTCTCTCACCCATGCCCAGGGTGCTTTGTCTGGCAAAGCAGCGGCCTCTTCCCTCAGCTCAATGTCATCAGTGACTCCTTCCCTAGCTCCACCATGTCCTCATGAGGATTCCCTCGAACTGTTTGACCACAGTGTTGGGTACATGCTCCAGGAGGATGCCCAGCGTTTGGAAGGCTCTGATGATGATACTGAGCTCAATGAAGGCAGTAACATGAGCACGGACAGAGGGGGTGCCCAAGAAGGACAGCAATCTGGCAGTCATGCTCCCCCTGCTGCAGCATACTGCCAGGTTTGCTCCAGTGATGAGGAGGGAGGGGATGATGAGGTCACTGACTCAACGTGGGTGCCTGATAGGAGAGAGGAGGAGGAGGAGGAGGAGGAGGTGGCACATCACCAACTAGGCAGGATGCCCTCCAGGGGCCAGCCTAAGGGCAGCACATTGACTGCATCACACCCCAAAGCTCCACATGTGCAGGGCGCTGCAGTCTCTGCGCGTTATTCAAAAAGTTCTTTGGTGTGGGCCTTTTTTGAGACGAGTGCATCAGATCGCACCGCTGCTATTTGCAACATATGTCTCAAGCGTATCTCGCGTGGCCAAAACATCTCCCGCTTGGGTACCACATGCTTGACCAGACATATGTTGACCTGCCATGCAGTTCGTTGGCAAGCGTATCTGAAAGACCCACACCAAAGAACAAAGAGGATCTCTCCTTGCTCCTCATCAGCTGAGATTTCCAACCCCACTAGACCTTCAGTCCTCTCTGAGACCTGCAGTGAGAGGAATGAAGGTGTAGAATTAGGTGTGTCACAGCCAAGTACTTGTGGGCAATCTGCTTTTGGTACACCGACGTCAGATTGTACCAGGCAAATTTCCCTGCCCCAGCTGCTGCACCGCCGAAAGAAGTTTGCTCCCAGCCATCCACATGCCCAGCGGTTGAATGCTAGCTTGGCAAAATTGCTAGCACTTCAACTGCTGCCTTTTCAGTTGGTAGACTCTGCCCCCTTCCGTGAGTTTGTGGAATGTGCGGTTCCTCAGTGGCAGGTACCCAAACGCCACTTTTTCTCACGGAAGGCGATTCCGGCTCTCTACCGGCATGTGGAAGGCAATGTCCATGCCTCGCTGGACAGGGCGGTCAGCGGTAAGGTGCATATTACCGCTGACTCATGGTCCAGCAGGCATGGACAGGGACGTTACTTAAGTTTCACGGCGCATTGGGTGACTCTGCTGGCAGCTGGGAAGGATGCAGGACAAGGTGCAGTAGTGTTGGAGGTTGTTCCGCCACCACGCCTCCAAAATGCTGATTGTGACACACCTCTCTCCTCCACCCCCTCCTCTTCTTCTTCCTCCATGGCCTCTTCCTCGGAACCAGCGGTGCTCCGTAGGCGTTCAAGGGGCTACGCAAGTACGCAGGCCAAAAGATGCCATGCGGTGCTTGAGCTGGTGTGCTTGGGGGACAGGAGCCACACTGGGGCAGAGGTTTTGTCAGCTCTGCAGGGGCAGGTTCAGAGGTGGTTGACGCCACGCCAACTTAAGGCAGGAATGGTGGTTTGCGACAATGGCACCAACCTCCTCTCTGCCCTCCGACAGGGACAACTGACCCATGTGCCCTGTTTGGCTCACGTCCTTAACTTGGTGGTGCAGCGGTTCTTGGGCAGGTACCCGGGCTTACAGGATGTCCTGAGGCAGGCCAGGAAAGTCTCTGTGCATTTCCGCCGGTCATATAATGCCAGTGCTCGGCTGACGGACCTCCAAAAGGAGTTTAACCTGCCCAAGAACCGCCTAATCTGTGACATGCCCACCAGGTGGAACTCGACGTTGGCCATGCTGCAGCAGCTGCACACGCAGCAGAGGGCCATCAATGAGTACCTGTGCGACTATGGCACCAGGACAGGGTCAGGGGAGCATGGTTTTTTTTCCCCACGCCAGTGGGCCATGATCAGGGATGCATGCACTGTCCTGTCACCATTCGAGGAGGCCACGAGGATGGTGAGCACTGACAGTGCATGCATCAGTGACACTGTCCCCCTTGTCCACCTGTTGGAGCACACGCTGCGTGGAATAATGGACAGGGCACTTGAGGCAGAACAGAGGCAGGAAGAGGAGGACTTCCTTAGCTCTCAAGGCCCCCTTTATCCAGACAGTGTTCCTGCGTGCCCGCCGATCACACAGGAAGAGGACGAGGAGGAGGAGGAGGAGGAGGAGGAAGATTGTGTCAGTATGGAGGTGGAGCCTGGCACTCAGCATCAGCAGTCTTTAAGGGATCAGTCCCAAGGAACACATGGACTTGTACGTGGCTGGGAGGAGGTGGCTGCGGACGTTGTTGTCCTTAGTGACCCAGAGGACTCCGGACCGAATGCCTCAGCAAACCTACGCTGCATGGCCTCCCTGATCCTGCAAAGCCTGCGTAAGGATCCTCGTATTCGTGGTATCAAGGAGAAGGACCAATACTGGCTGGCAACCCTCCTTGATCCACGTTACAAGGGTAAGGTTGCGGACCTTATCTTGCCATCGCAGAGGGAGCAGAGGATGAAACATCTTCGGGAGGCCTTGCAGAAAGGTCTGTGCAACGCGTTCCCAGAGACTGGGAGGTTACAAACTCCTGTTTCTGGACAACGTGTTGCTGAGGCTTCGGTCAGTCAAAGAAGGAGCGGTGGAGAAGGTGGCCGTCTGACCGATGCGTTCAGACAATTTTTTGGTCCGCAGCCCCAAGGTATGATCGGTTCCAGCAACCATCGCCAGCGTCTGTTTTACATGGTGCAGGAATACCTAGGGGCAAGATCAGACTTGGACACCTTTCCCACCGAAAATCCTCTGGGTTACTGGGTCTTGAGGATGGATCACTGGCCAGAGCTTGCACAGTATGCAATTGAGCTACTGGCCTGTCCTGCATCCAGCGTTCTTTCGGAACGTACATTCAGTGCTGCTGGAGGCGTGGTAACCGATCACAGGGTGCGTCTGTCCACTGACTCGGTCGATCGGCTGACCTTCATAAAAATGAATCAGTCTTGGATCACCACCAGCTACCAAGCACCTGATGCTGATGTAACTGAATAATTTTTTTCAGATCCCTTCAAAGACTGCCTATGCTGATGCTGAGTGATTATCCCTGAGTAATTATCCTCTTCCTCCTCAATCATCACGCTGATAGCTTGTAAGAACATTTTTGGTTCTGGGCGCCACCACCAGTGCCTAAGGCACAATTTTTCAGCCCCTGTATAACAGGGGCGTGTAATTACAATTTTTGATGTAATACTTTGCAGCACGGCTCGTTCCTGCATTCCAACTAGAGTGTCTGTGAGGGGTTGCAGTGTTGTGGCACCAGCACCAGTGCCTAAGGCCCAATTTTTCTGCCCCTGTCTAACAGGGGCGTGAAATTACAATTTTTGATGCAATACTTTGCAGCAGGGCTCGTTCCTGCATTCCAACTAGAGTGTCTGTGAGGGGTTGCAGTGTTGTGGCACCAGCACCAGTGCCTAAGGCCCAATTTTTCTGCCCCTGTCTAACAGGGGCGTGTAATTACAATTTTTGATGCAATACTTTGCAGCAGTGCTCGTTCCTGCGTTCCAACTAGAGTGTCTGTGAGGGGTTGCAGTGTTGTGGCACCAGCACCAGTGCCTAAGGCCCAATTTTTCTGCCCCTGTCTAACAGGGGCGTGTAATTACAATTTTTGATGCAATACTTTGCAGCAGGGCTCGTTCCTGCGTTCCAACTAGAGTGTCTGTGAGGGGTTGCAGTGTTGTGGCACCAGCACCAGTGCCTAAGGCCTAATTTTTCAGCTCCTGTTCAACAGGGGCATGTAATTACAATTCTTGATCTAATATTTCACAGCAGGGCCCTGTGAGGGCTTACAGTGTTTTGGCCACAGCAACACCTAAGGCCCAAATTTCTGCTGAGTATATAGGGCAGGACCCTACTTTCAAACATCTAACTTACAAACGACTCCTACTTGCAAACGGAAGGAGACAACAGGAAGTGAGATGAAATCTACCCATAGGAAGGGAAATTCTCTCATGTAAGAGTTAATATGGGAAAACAATTTCTCCTTTCCACTGATGCTTTCCAATCCTTGTTCCACAAAAAAACCCAAATTTTCAAAAAACATTTTTCATTGGGACAAAAAAGTGAGGTGAAATCTTCTGAAGAGGAGGAAAGACGCAAAACAAATGTCACAGGGGTGATAACCCTTCCCTATGTTTTCCAAAAAGCTTAGAAAAGATTTTTTGGCTGGAGCTAAACACATTAAAAATGTTCAAAATTACAAACAGATTCTACTTAACAACAAACCTACAGTCCCTGTCTTGTTTGCACCGCCTGTATACTGCTGTTCAGAGTATATAGGGACCTTTCCTTATTTTAATTTGGGTGCGGGGTTCCCCTTAATATCCATACAAGACCCAAAGGGCCTGGTAATGGACTGGGGGGTACCCATGCCGTTTGTCTCACTGATTTTCATCCATATTGCCAGGACCCGACATGACATTAAACCCGCAAGCAGTTTTAAATGAGATTTTTTCCTTTAAAAATGACATTTGGTGCAGGGACTGTTCTAAACATGGGAAACACGCGTCACTTTACAGGCATACTATAGACACCCCCCAGGTACGATATTTAAAGGAATATTTCACTTTTTTTTTTTTACTTTAAGCATCATTAAAATCACTGCTCCCGAAAAAACGGCCGTTTTTAAAAGTTTTTTTTGCATTGATACATGTCCCCTGGGGTAGGACCCGGGTCCCCAAACCCTTTTTAGGACAATACCATGCAAATTAGCCTTTAAAATGAGCACTTTTGATTTCGAACGTTCGAGTCCCATAGACGTCAATGGGGTTCTAACGTTCGTGCGAACTTGCGGTCCGTTCGCGGGTTCTGGTGCGAACCGAACCGGGGGGTGTTCGGCTCATCCCTAATCCACATGAAAGCTATACAAGATTAGACTATATTTTTGGAACCCCAATCCTTTTATCTAACTCATCTAATGCTGACATCCATACATGCCCTTGGTCTGACCATCACATTGTTTCTTTCACTTCCTCTCACAGAGTCATGACCCCCTACTCCATATAAATGGCGTATTAATGTCTTTCTATTAACAGGCCCCATTATTATCCAACAACTTTCAACACAATTAGCAGATTATTTTACTCATAATATAACTCCAGACATACCTTCTACCACTTTATGGACAGCACATAAGGCAGTTACGAGAGGTCACCTAATTAATACCGCCTCAGCCAAAAATAAATCAAAATGAATGGATATTAATACCCTAACTAAAGAATTAGACAAACTATATTACAAACATTTCCAATCCCCATCTCCAGATTTATATAATCAAGTCCAAAATAAAAGAAGAGCCCTTGACACATGGTTGTCTACTGACACAGGCCTTGAGATGGTCCAAAGCAAAATTCCTGCCTCTGCCATGTTTGCTAGCAAGATAAAACAATCTACAAATCCCCCACATGTCTATAAATTACGCAATTCCAATGGAAATTTAGTCTCTCATCCTAAAGAAGTTATGGAGATTTTCTTTGATTTCTACAAAGAATTTACTATCTGTTCCTCATTCTTCACCAAGGCATTCTTCTCTAGAATGGCTTGGAGACGTTTTGCTTCCCACTCTGTCTGTCCAGCAAATTGAAAAACAGAATGCACCATGTACTGCTATTGAAATAACTGAGATTATTAAGTCCCTAAAAACTTCCACAGCACCTGGTCCAGACGGGTATTCTACCTTATATTATAAAAAAAATTTCCCATATTCTGGCCCCTCATTTATCCAAGTTATACAATTATATTTTACAAGGCAATAAATTCCCAGAGGAAATGCTTTCAGCCAATATGTGTCTATTACCCAAGCCCCATAAAGTTCACACCTCACAACAGAACTCCTGCTTAATATCAGTTATAAATAATGAACTCAAAATTTTTGGCCGTTTGCTGGCAGACAGAATGGCTGCGGTCATCACCTCATCAATCCACTCAGACCAAACGGGTTTTATTCCAGGCAGACAAATTACTGACAATTTAAGGCTTGTCACAAATATAATACAGGACGCTAACCTACACGCAAAACCAGTAGTTGTTCTTAGCCTTTGATAGTGTCAGTTGGTCGTACCTGGAACTACTACTCCCCAAATATGGTCTTTGCAATAAATTCATGCATGGTTTTAGATCTTTATATCAAACTCCTCAAACTAGAATTAGACTTCAAGGTAAAAACTCAGAGTTCTTTGCTTTAGGTAGAGGAACTAGACAGGGGTGCCCCCTTTCCCCTCTCCTTTTTGCCCTGGCCATTGAACCCCTCGCATGTGCCATTCAAAATAATGTTAATATTAAATGCTATTCCAAAGGCCTAAAAGACTTCAAACTGAGCCTATACACCAATGACGTTTTGCTGTTCCTTTCAGACCCCTTAATATCCCTTCCAAGCCTTATCAAAGAACTAGAAACATTCCAAGATCTCACCGGACTAGGGGTTCATTTATCCAAATGTACTGAAATGCCTATAAGTATTCCACCATTGTTAATGGCATCTTTGCAGGAGAGATTTTCTTTCTCTTGGACTTCACACTCTTTTAAATATTTGGGCATCCTCCTTACCCCATCTTATAAAACTCTTTGTCAAACCAATTATCCACCACTATTCACAAATATTAAAACACTACTTCAATTATGGACTAATTATCACATCTCCTTTTTGAGGAGAATAACAGCTACTAAAATGGTGATTTTACCTAAACTACTATTTTATTTTAGAGCTTTACCCATACTGATCCCTAAAAGCACTTTAGACTCCTTTCAAAGAGAAATTAACAAATTTATATGGCTCAACAAAAAAAACGAGGTTTGGTCCTTATGCACAGATCTCAATCAAATGGTGGTTTAAGCCTTCCTAACTTATGTTGTTGTTATCTAGCAGCAAGATTTACACAGCTCAATGTTTGCTCCTTCAAATCAAGTTTCTTGGTTACATTTTGAAGAACACTCAATTATACCATTCCATCTTCAAGGTATTTTATGGTCTAAGTCGATTCAACACAGAGAGATCTTTCCCTTAAATATGGTGGTGGCTCACTCATATCAATTGTGGCACAGATTATAAAGATACATTTGACTTAATTTCTACTACCCCCCCCCCCCCAGCATCCTCTATAGGAGACCCCCGCTTTCTCCCCAGCCTTTAGAAATAGCAGCACTTTCTGTATATGTAAACTATGCAACCTCACTACTTTGAAATGCCTTAATAATAAATTTCGCCCTTTTTCACATTTATGTGAACTATACAATCTCCCAATTTCAGAATTACCCCATTATACTCAAATTGAAAAATTCTACCAAAAATACTTCTCTTTAACATTACAACCCCCTTATTCCCAGTTTGAACAAACCTGCATCTCCTCACCAAGATATAGGGGATTGATCTTGCATATTTACCGCTGCTTAAATTAACTTTCCCTCTCAGAAAACTCATAACCAATGCTTCAATGGGACTTGGACCAATCTTTTACACTACCAGAATGGACCACTATGATCCAAAACCTACTGAAATGTACTCGCTCAATTTTGGCAAGAGAAACAGCCATCAAGATACACACCAGATGGTACCTAACCCCGTATACAATAAACAAATTTTATCCATCGGTATCTCCCACATGTTTCAGGGGATGCCCAGATCAAGGTACCATATTACATACCTTCTGGAACTGTAACATTTTGAAACTCGGCGCATCCCTGGGTGCAATTCAGCAAAACGGCGAATGCGCGTTCGCAATTCAGCGAAACGGCGAATGCGGTGCGCAATAGCGCACGCACTACCTGAGCCTCCCACTGCCTATAAAAGTCACTCTGTGCCATGGCCAAGTTGCTGATTTGTCTTTCAGCTTCCTGTGTGTTTCCTGCTTCTATCCTGATTCTTGATTACCTGTTGTGACCCAGATTGACCTTGACTTGTGCTGATCCCTTCCTGCATCTGACCTTCGGCTTGCCTCTCGGACCTCGCTACTTGCCTCCTGTGTTTGACCCTCGGCCTGTCTACGGATATTGCTTCCTGTCTCCAGTGATTGACCCTCGGCCTGCTCTCTGACTCTGCTATTTGTCTCCAGTGCTTGACCCCTGGCTTGCTCACAGACTTTGCCTCCAGTTACCTGTGTTTGACCCTCGGCATGTTTTATGGACTTCCTATCAGTCTTCAGCATTTAATCATCAGCCTGTTTACAGACCTGCTATCAGTTTCCAGCACAAGCCTGTTCTGCCTATCTAAGAGACTCTTGCCAGTCATTGGTGTTTGACCCCTGGCCTGTTGTTGGACTAGCTGCTCATCTACCTCCCTGAGCCTCAGCATCTCCCAGTCCTGCACAGCTGTCTCCTTCCCGTTGAACTTCACGCAAGACCTGCCCTGCCTGCTGGTGACTCATGCCTCTTTGTGCCCTTCACCCCCTGTACCATCTCCAGGAGTGGCGTGCGCTTAGTCGCAAGAGGTTATCGCTCTCAGCATCTCGGCCTCGGTGAGTACCCATATCTGACACCACCATACACTCTTTGACAGCATATGGAAAAATGCAGCGCATGTACAAATGAACATAGGTCTTTAGAATGGTGAAACAGTAAAGAAATCACTAATTGACCACAGGTGCCTTGAAACACAAACGTCCATAGATGGATGTGAATGTCCAACCGCACAGGAGGTGTAAGTACTCCAAGGGGTGGTGATGGTCTGGTGGTTGTCAGAAAACACCTGGCATCATGCAGCGACTTCCCAACCGAGAAACTGGGTCCCAATGGGTCATTCAGAGAAAGTACAAAGAAGCCTCTTACCAGATCCTGTGGATTCCCATGTCAGCGACAGGGAATCGCATGCACAGTTTGTCACAAATGACGTGGAATGGGAGCTCAGGAATCGCCAATCGCTTGGATTGTGGTCTGTATGGATCTCGGCCAGCAACCGGATGGGTCCTCACAACGAACCGTCTTCACACCGAACCGTCCCAGCGTGCATCAGAAGTTTCACAAACGGTCCCCCGAAAGGAGCAGTTGGAGGGACTGGATCTCATGCGGAAAATGTGGAAACAAAAAGAATGTGCCTCCACATGGTGCAGATAAAAAAGGGTGTTTTTTATTGACAAAAACGACCATACACAAATAAAAGCGTGATCACGGTGGATAAAAACAAATGGGCAACAAAGAGAGTGGTGTATGTACCCGACGCGTTTCGACCTAGGGGTCTTCAATAGGGTGCATTAGGGTGAAAAAACACCTGGCAATGACGGCCCCCCCAGCCCCCCCCCCCCCCGTTTGCTTACCTGAGCCTTTTCCCCTGCTGTGAGCGTCCCCCGGCGTTCTCTTCTCCACGGAGTCTGGCCGTTGATTGAATAGATAGGATAGATTGATAGCAGCGCAGCCATTGGCTCGTCCTGCTGTCAATCACATCTAATGATGCGGCTGTAGGGGGGCGGGACCGAGTCATACATGTGTATGACAGGGAGCGCGCCCGCAAGCTAACCCCTCAGGATAAAGCTTCCCAGGGGGGGTTAGCTATGGCAGGGAGAAGCCGAGACAGCCGCTGAGGGACCCCAGAACAGGAGGATCGGGGCCACTCTGTGCAAAACGAACTGCACAGTGGAGGTAAGTATAACATGTTATTTAAAAAAAACCAAAAAAACGAACCCATACAACCCCTTTAACTCTTTCTCCTCCTTCACTCACCACACAAAACGATGGTAGAACATATCAATCAAAGGCAGGAGAGGGTGGCTAGAGTGATACCATTAGTGAGGGAGCATCTCCAGAAGGCCCAGGATGCCCAGAGGAGGGTGTACAACCGGTCAACTAACATCAGGCAGTTTCAAGTGGGGGACCGGGTGGCTGTTCTGATTCCCACGGTAGAGAGCAAATTTTTAGTCAAATGGCAGGGTCCCTTTGAGGTAGTGGAAAAAGTTGGTGAGGTGAACTACAGGGTGCACCAACCTGGTAAAAGGTAACCGTACCAAATTTATCATATCAATTTGTTAAAACCCTGGAGAGAACGAGAACAGGTGTTCGCTGTGGTAGGTGTCAATGCAGGAGACCCTGTCAGAATTGACCTGGTGCAGGTTGCTGCTACCCTCTCTAAGCCTCAAACTCAACAAACAAAGGAGTTGCTGCAGAGAAACAGAGCAATGTTTTCAGGGTTACCTGGTCTTACTAATGTCATTGAACATGACATTATAACAGAACCCAATGTAAGAGTCCGATTAAAACCATATCGCATCCCAGAAGGCAGTGTCCGAAGAGGTGAAAAGGATGCTTGAACTTGACGTCATTGAAGAATCGCAGAGTGAATGGTCGAGTCCAATAGTTTTGGTACCGAAACCCAACGGCACCCTGCGTTTCTGTAATGACTTTAGGAAACTTAATGAAGTGTCCAAGTGTGATGCCTATCCGATGCTCCGGGTAGACGAGTTAATTGAAAGGTTGGGTCCCGCAATCTTTACATCACCATCACCAGCACCAACACCATATTGGACCTCACAAAAGGGTACTGGCAGATTCCCCTTACCAAAGAGGCCAGAGAGAAAAATGCTTTTTCCACTCCCGAGGCCACTTTTAGTATAAGAGGATACCATTTGGCTTACACTCTGCCCCTGCCACGTTCCAAAGGTCAATGGACAAAACATTACACCCCCATCGACAATGCACCTCTGTCTACCTGGATGATATTTGTCAGGGCTGGGTTCAGCCCTTTCTTCTCTGAGCTGGCCGCTCAGCTGTCGGCTAATTGCCAGCTCCCAACTCTCTCCACAGTTACTCAGCTGTTGTTCATATCCTGCTCATCAGTCCTGCCTACTTTAGCCGTCCAGTCCAGAGGGTCTCTGCCTTCGCCTTGGTCAACATCACAAGAAACATCTCCTGCGTTCCTGTTTAAAGACTGGCTTTGCTGACATCCCCTCTGGCTCCAGATCCTGCTTGCTGTTCCACTACTTTGATTCCTAACTTCTGGCTTGGCTGACTATCTGTTCTGGTTACTGAACTCTGGCTATGTGTTGACTATGTTTGTTCTTTTTGCTTTTATTATTAAACAAGTATGATTTAACTGTACTTCTGTCTCGGTCTTATTTCATGGTTTCTGACAATATTGTCATTTTTAGCACTGATTGGGAGTCCCACCTTCCCCCGGGTTCAGGCAGTGATAGACTCTCTGAGGAAAGCAGGGTTCACAATTAATCCTGAGAAATGTGCGGTTGGGATGGAGGAGGCCAAGTACCCAGGGTACATTGTGGGTAGGGGGCTAATGAAACCTCAGTTGAATAAGGTAGAAGCCATACAGAACTGGCCCCGTCCCCTAACCAAAGAGCAGGTCAGAGCATTTCTGGGTATAGTTGGCTACTATCAAAGATTCGTCCCCAACTTTGCCACCATTGTTGCACCATTGACTGACTTAACAAAAGGCAGGAAGTCAGTAATGATCAAATTGAATACGGATGCTGAAACTTAAGGTGGCATTGTGCCAGCATCTGGTGCTTGTGGCTCCTGATTTTGCAAAAGAGTTTGTGGTGCAGACAGATGCCTTAGGTGAGGGCTTAGGTGCAGTATTGTCTCAAGTGGTCAATGGGGAAGGGCACCCCGTAGTTTTTCTTAGTAGGAAGCTGACGACAGCGGAGAAAAACTGGTAGAGAGGGAGTGTCTTGCAATCAAGTGGGCTCTGGATTGCCTATGATATTTTCTCCTAGGTAGGAAGTTTCTCCTGGTGTCAGACCATGCCCCATTAACCTGGATGAGACAAAACAAGCACACCAATGCCAGGGTGACAAGGTGCTTTCTTTCTCTCCAGGAGTTTAATTTTGGGGTAGAGCACAGAGCCGGGAGACAACATCAGAATACCGATGCCCTCTCCCGAGTCCATTGTATGGTGGTGAATGGTGCCTCCAACACCTCCGCGTTGAGGCGGGGGGGGATATGTAAAGGACGCCAAGGTTGGGTCCTGGACAGGTGCTATATAGCACCGATATTTGGGTTATGGTCCCTTTTAAGGGAAATGGGGTCGTATTCAGGGGGTCACCCAGGATGGGTGAGGAATTCCCGGAAATAGCCTTAGTCAGGAGAGGAGTGACTCGCAGTTCTCTATGTGTTAATAGAGAGATATTTGGTGCCCGGAATTTCGGAGGCTCTAAAGTGATATTCGGGTGGGAAAGAGCCTCCACCCCTGACTACAAGGGTTCCAGCACACACAGGGTTGTGCCTCCAGGAAGCAGTTCTTAAAAGACAGGAAGTAGTGCTAGGTAGAATTGGTGAATACGCCTGTCTTGAAGAGTTGTGCGCCTGCTGGAGGCTGCTAAAAAGATCCTGCAAGGACTGTTAAACCCTTGGGGCAAAGACCCATCCATTAACTGTATGTTCCTTTTTATTTTTACTTTTACTTTGTGCTGAAGATAAGCGGACTTTATTTTGTATTTTTGTGCTTGTGTGCTGCTGGAAGCCTTGTTTTGATTTGCTTGCTGAAAATAAAAGCCTTTTTGTGTAAAGTTTAATGGCTTTGCACTCAGTCCTGTGGAGATACAATCCCCCCCAAACTTTACAATATATATATATATATATATATATATATATATATATATAATTTATTTTTTTGTTTCCATATGACCCGGTTTTCTATTTTCAAGCCCAGTTCTAGAATTCAGAACAATGAAGTATTTCTAGTTCCTTTTTTTAAGAAAGGTGAGGGAAGCGAGATCAGAGTGGACACCACATCCCAATTTTTATGAAGAATACATAGAAAAAGGAAAACTGCGGGACTTTAAAGGTGTCAGAAAAATGGGAGATGTAGATAGAGTTCATATATATCCCGTTAGGGAATATATGTATGTATGTTTGTATATAGAGGAAAAAGCCCTTTACTTAGTTATTGAAAGTATTTTTAATTGGCCTATTTGTCACTATAGAGTAGAATATTGAAGTATTAATTACCTCATTCACAGTGGTATCAATGCGATCAATTGATTTAGTATCATTAGCCTGAGAATAATAGTTGAAAGGGCGAGTAAGATTGCCACCAGAGCCCTTAAATTACAAAGTCCAAATCCGTTAGGATACCTCTCCACTGGAAAATCCCGATGGTTTGGCTCTCTTGTATAGATGGAAATCAAATTTAAATAGAATGAAGCCTATAAAACAATTCAAGTGATAGAAGCTTCATTAATTAAAATATATAGTGAATGGGTGTTGGACCAAAAATAAACAATCATTGAATTATATGGGATACAGAGCCCAAATGGGGCAATATACAGAGCTTACCTGTCTGTGAAGAGAGATTGAAGAGTACGGAGGGAGAGGAGGTATGTGGACTCTCTCTCTCTCTTACACGAAACCTCTGTCAGGGAATGGGGGCGTCTGCCGCGTTCATATCTCCCCCCATTCTGGAAGTGTCTGACATCACTTCCAGAACAGTGTGCTGAATCCAAAAGGCGGAAGTGGCGTGGTGAGCATTGCGCAATTGCCAGTTCCACCATTTTGGAAGCTGGCTGCCAGAACTTGTTCACTGTAAGGCGAAGGGAGCACCGAACAGTGTCCAGCCATGGATCAGACTGCGCTGTTGGATGGGACTAATAGGCGTACCCTAAAAGATAATAAGCTCAAACCAAAGGGGCAACGATAGACTTATACCAATAGGGCTCCAATCAATCCCAACAATTGATCAAATGGTAGAAATGACAGGTGCCCGGGGCATCCGTGTGAACACTATAAGATCCAAAATATTTAGATTAAAATGCTGGAACAAATACAGAGCGTGTATATATTGAAATTTAATCCTGATATACAAGTCCATCTTACTGTCTCCGTGCAAGGCTGTTTAGAACAATATTGGTTATAAAAAGTTGCATAGTCGCATACAGAATATACTTTGTTGTAACAGATTATATGAAAAAATGGATAATACATATATAAGCAGTTTGAAATCCATATTTATACATTATGACTAAAAAATGAAAATTGTGTAAACAGATTGACATTGTGACACTTTTATTCTTCTACAAAAAAGATTTGTAGCTGAAGCCAGGAGGTTTTAAAGAGGACAAACTATGAATCCAGCGAGTTTCTCGTTGCAGAAGTATTTTGTCATTATTCCCCCCTCTTTCATTAAGTGGAATATGCTCCAAAGCATAAAAATGCATCTTGGAGCAATCGAATCCGTGAAACAGACCCATGTGACGGCTGATCGGTGTCTCCATTCTTTTCTTGGCTACCAGAGACAAATGGTCACGGATTCGGTGAAAGAAGAGTCTTTTGGTTTTTCTCACATAGTATGCCCCACAATTGTATAGCATAATATATACTACTCCTACTGATTGGCAGGTAGCCAAAAATTGAGGTCTAAAAAGACGCCCATCATGGAGAGTAATTTGTGCTGCTTTGAAAATATATCTAAAAAAATTGCATTTGTTACATGGGGCAGTTCCTCTTAATTTGTTCTGAATTCCTACTGTGGATGTGGACAAGCCTATCATTTAGCGATTTTGATCTTTTGAAAGTGATATGATAATAATTTTATTGTTTATCAATAAAGTATAGTTTTATGATACAAAACAATTATTCATTTTTCTGACATCTTTAACCACTTCGCGCCCGCGCTATAGCCCGAAAGACGGCTACAGCGCAGACTGCAATTGCCGGGTGGGCGTCTCTGGACGTCCTCCTGTTTACTTCCGCGATGCGCGCATTGGGGAAATTCTGTGCTGGCCGTGTCCCTTGGACACAGCCAGTCACAGATCGCTGTAAATGGCCAATCACAGCGCCCGTTTACAGCGCGATCGGAGTGTCCAATGAGAGATGATCTCATATGTAAACATATGAGATCATCTCTCATCGCTGGCTCTCCCTCCTCACACAGAGACAGCTCGTGAGGAGGGAGAGCTAATGGCTGCAGCGTGTGTCAGGAAAAAAAAAAAAAGGAAAAAAAAAGTGACGTCAGTGCCATCTGTCCCCACTGTCATCTGTCCCCACTGCCATCTGTCCCCATTGTCATCTGTCAGTGCCATCTGTCCCCAGTGCCATCTGTGCCCAGTGCCACATATTAGTGCCATCTGTCATCAGTGCCACGTATCACTGCCATCTGTCATCAGTGCCACCTGTCAGTGTCACGTGTCATCAGTGCCACGTATCAGTGCCATCTGTCATCAGTGCCACCTGTCAGTGTCACATGCCATCTGTTATCAGTGTCACGTGTCATCAGTGCCACGTATCAGTGCCATCTGTCATCAGTGTCACGTGTCATCAGTGCCACGTATTAGTGTCATCTGTCATCAGTGCCACCTATTAGTGCTGTGACAGACCTAGCCGAGACAGAGGCTTTTGGAGAGGACTGAATGCAAGCCTCTTGCCTTTTGGTTATGGGCCCTGGATTTTCAAGGGAACAATACTCTTTGCGAGGTGAATGAGAAATCCAGTCTGATCTGTACTAGTCAGACTCAGTCGTGTATATATGTGTATGTTGTGTGTTGTCTCATTCTGTTGTTGACTCTTTGCTGTGATCATTTGGGATGTGTGTCTCTGTGGAGGGAGGGGGGATTCCTCCAGCAGCCCCCCGGCTGATAAGACTGTTTACTGAGGATAAGTTTGAACACACCGGAAGTGTGTGTCCCACGTGTGTCCCAGTTTAACCCGCCCTCTTTTCCAAGGGTGGGGGGATGAGTCTCTGAGTTATTTTATATGTTGTGTCCATGTGTGATAATAAAACAGTGTCATCAGTGTCACGTGTCTTCAGTGCCATGTATTAAGTGTCATCTGTCATCAGTGCCACGTATTAGTGCCATCTGTCATCAGTGCCATGTATTAGTGCCATCTGTCATCAGTGCCACGTATTAGTGCCATCTGTCATCAGTGCCACGTGTCATCAGTGCCACATATTAGTGCCATCTGTCATCAGTGTCACGTGTCATCAGTGCTACGTATTAGTGCCATTAGTGCCAGACGGATGCTGGTTGAGATCCGTTTGGTAGTGAAAAGTGGGGATGTAGAGAAATGTTTGTGGAGTGGGGACATGTTCGCCAGCTAAGGGCCCCTGTGCGATGCACAGAACGATCGTCTGGTGGGGGTGTGTTCGCTCTGCAAAGACATAATCGCTTTAACGAGTGTGCGCTCATGTTGCCCCTGTGTGCCTGATCAACATATTTGTGGCCCAAAGAGTGTACGCCTGCCGATAATCTCTCGCCCACAAAGACAGTAGAATAATCCAGGTATACATTGTTCTCTGGAACAATGAATAATAGGTAGGGTTGTCCCGATACCGATACTAGTATCGGTATCGGCACCGATACCAAGCATTTGCCCAAGTACTTGTACTCGGGCAAATGCTCCCGATGCTTCCGCCGATACCTTGACTGTCAGCGGTGATGGACGTGTGGGGGAGTTACAAGCTTCTCCCCCCGCGGCTTTCAGCTGCTTAGTGACATACAGCGGTGATCGGTGCTTGTAATTCCCCCACACGCGATCACCGCTGACTGTCACCTCCTCCTCCTTAGTCCTCCTTCGTTTCTCTGTCCCCCTCCGCTGTCCTGCTCCATTGCTGTGTCCCCCTCCGTTCCTCTGTCCCCCCCCGCTGTCCTCCTTCTTTGCTCTGTCCCCCTCCGCTGTCCCCATCCGTTCCTCTGTCCCCCCCCGCTGTCCTCCTTCTTTGCTCTGTCCCCCTCCGCTGTCCTCCTCCGTTCCTCTGTCCCCCCCCGCTGTCCTCCTTCTTTGCTCTGTCCCCCTCCGCTGTCCTCCTCCGTTCCTCTGTCCCCCCCGCTGTCCTTCTTCTTTGCTCTGTCCCCCTCCGCTGTCCCCATCCGTTCCTCTGTCCCCCTCCGCTGTCCCCATGCGTTCCTCTGTCCCCCTCCGCTGTGCCCATCCGTTCCGGCTTTCCGTTGTCCCCCTCTCTCTTCGTCTGTCCCCTCCGTTCTGCTGTCTCTCTCCACTGTGTGTATGGAGAGAGTCAGCTGACTCTTTCCATTCACATAACTGAAACATTGTAATCTCCTGTGATTACAATGTGTCAGTTTATGAATGGAGAGGAGCCGTTGTCTTCTCTCCATTCATTGTCAGTGCAGCTGACGCTGCAGAGAAAGGGACTGGGGAATCTCTATCCTCAGTCTATTTCTCTGTCTCAAGGGGGAGATATCAGAGGTCTGTTAAGACCCCTGATATCTCACCAAAGCCCCCCAACAGGGCTGATTAAAAAAAAAAAAAACACACACATAGTGCAATAAAGAATAAAAAAAAAAATTGTAAAAAATAATAAATGTAAATGAAAAAAAAACAAAACAAAAACACACACACAGACACCGTTCACTATACCCCCACCCCCACCCCCCCCCCCCCCCTCAAAAAAAAAAAAAAAAAACTGTCACGTGACATTAAAAAAAAGTATCGGTAATCGGTATCGGCGAGTACTTGAAAAAAAGTATCGGTACTTGTACTCGGTCCTAAAAAAGTGGTATCGGGACAACCCTAATAATAGGGATTTCTATCAACCAAAAACGGGAGTCTTTTGGGTTGTTTTGGTTGGAGACAGAGTCAATGTTTGAAAGCCATGTGGCTTCTAAAAACATGCATGCACCCTGTCTTTGCTCAGACACACCCATAAGACTCCTGTAGTCATTGTTCATTGGTTGTTGCATTTTCCTGTGTTGTTAAATCCTTATATGGTCATATCCTGTGATGTCACTTGCCATGTAAGAAGTGATTGGCTGTTGGAACCATCACTACCTGTTTGTGAAACCTTTTGTGTTAATAAAAGAGCCTGCTAGCGAGGAAGAGGTCAGATATGCTGACCGAGGCTGAGCTGGTAACATGAGGAATGGTGGTGATGTCTGATTACTTGGATGCGTGGGATTTTAGGTAAGATGCATTTATATCATTAGATGAAAATGTTATTATTATTCGAGACAGGAGATTTGGCTGTGTGTGTGCTCTGCGTACAGCCTAATTTCGCTGACATCTGTCATCAGTGTCACATATTAGTGCCATCTGTCATCAGTGCCATCTGTCATCAGTGCCACATCAGTGTCACATGTCATTGTCCTGGTGCTCCAGGGCCTTCAAAAGTGTAATAGGTAGTCAACAAGTTAGATGTGTAATTTATGCTCCTTGAGCACCTGATGGTGCTCCCTGCATGTTGGGCCTCTCTATGTGGTTGGCTGTGAAAAAGTCCCACACATGTGGTATCGTAATACTCAGGAGGAGTAGCAGAATGTATTTTGGGGTGTCATTTGTGGTATACACATGCCATGTGAGAGAAATAACCTATTACAATGACAATATTGTGGGGGGAAAAAAAATCTTCATTTTGCAAAGAATTGTGGGAAAAAATGACAACATCAAAAACCTCACAATGCATCTTACTAAATACCTTGGAATGTCTACTTTCAAAAAAGGGGTCATTTGGGGGGTATTTGTACTTTCCTGACTTGTTCGGGTCGCAAGAAATGAGATAGGCCACCAGTACATTAGGTGTGATCAATTTTTTATGATTTGCACCATAGCTTGTGGACTCTATAACTTTCGCAAAGACCAAATAATATCCACTAATTTGGGTTATTTTTACCAAAGATAAGTAGCAGTATAAATTGTGGCCAAAATTTATGAAGAAAAAATAATAATTTGCAAAATTTTATCACAGAAACTAAGAAAAATGCGTTTTTTTTCAAAATTTTCAGTCTTTTTTCATTTATAGCGCAAAAAATAAAAAACCCAGAGGTGATCAAATACCACCAAAAGAAAGCTCTGTTTGTATGAAAAAAAGGACAAAAAATTCATTTGGGTACAGTATTACATGACTGAGTAATTGTCATTCAAAGTGTGAGAGCGCTGAAAGCTGGTCGGGGCAGGAGGGGGGTTTAAGTGCCCAGTTGTCAAGTGGTTAAAGTCCCGCAGTATTCCTTATCTATGTATTATTTCTAGTTCCTGTTTGTGATTTCCTTTGTATGGCTATCGCATTTCTATTTCGCCATCCTGCCTATATATATTGAGGAAGTAACGATCTCCTAAACACGCCCCGACAACGTTCCTTATTGGACAAAACGCCACGTAGGGTAGAGCCCAGAGATCTGATGTCACAACACTATACGTGCTGACTGCGGCCATCTTGTTGGTTGGAAACAAATGTTAACCAAGGACTTTTTTTGTTCCTGACAAGCTTGTTTAAATTCTCTAAATGTGAGTACACTGTACGCTTTTTACTTAATAAATTCATCTTGATTGAACATACTACACTATGAGGAGCTGCTTCTCTTTTATCCTACATATAAACCTATGGATTCACTCCATGTTGTGGGATTCAGCTGTCTGGTACCAGAGTGGAGTCATGCTATAGTGGATATATCATGCTTAGCTGACCACCTATAACCTAGTGGTCCATTTTCTGCGGTAAGAGGCCCAATGTGTTGGTGTGCAGTGGAGGATTTCATAGTTCACCTTAGCTTGTCATATTTGCCATTTCTTGGAACATGGACTCTTTACGCTCAATGCCAGTGGACTTTTATTTTCATTGTTCATGTTTGTATTCCTAGCGCTGCATATCTTTATGCATTTTTTTAATACTGTTACCTATATTTTATGCTAGCTGCTAAATAGACCTTAGCACAGTGATCAATTTTATTTATTAAAATAAAATGGTTAGCTTACAGTCCTTTTTTACACCTTGGTTTGGCTTTGCTTTACTTAAAAAATTATACCCAATGTCGTTTTAGTCGTGCTTCCAAGCCTCCAAAGAAATCAATGGCAAAGCTTGCTTGAAGCCCCACCAAAGCCCCATCGAAGCTCCACTAAAGCCTCATCGAAGCCTCATCGAAGCACCAAGCGAGAGCAAGGTATGAACAGGACTGTAAGCGTTGACTGACGTTCAGAGAGCTTTAACAAAGCGTGTCAGAAGCCATGTTTTGAAGCAAGTGTAAACTAGCCCTAAAGCTCCTACTGCTTCAACAAGCTTTTATGATGTGTTTTTCATACTTCGGTGGTGCTTTGGTGGTGCTTCGATGAGGCTTCGGTGGTGCTTCGATAAGGCTTCGGTGGTGCTCTTTTGAAGCTTTGTTGAAGCTTGGCAGATGCCCTGTGTGTGTGTTGATATCTTACACCTGCAATTTCTCCAAAACAAAGTGAAGCTAAAGCTGGATTAAAGCCTCTCAAAAGCTGCAGGTGCTTCAAGCGAGCTTTGTCATAGAGCTCTATGGAGGCTTTGAAGACGCTTTGAAGCACTGTTAAAGCTACATGGGATATAATTTTTGAAGCGAAGCCGAAGCAAAGCAAACACAAGGTGTAAACAGGACTATAAGCTAACCATTTTAATTAGTGACATGAGCTTTGACTGGCATTTAAGAGAGCTTTAACAAAGCGTGTCCAAAGCCTTGTTTTGAAGCAAGTGTAAACTAGCCCTAAGAAATAGGTGTTTAGTTCCATCCCTATATGAGACATAGGGGGTGATTTACTATAGCGCCGTGGTGCTAATTACCGCAAATTAGCACTAATCACGCTAATTAGCGCTAAAACTATTCACTATAGCGCTGGTAAAAAAAATACTCCCAAAATCGAATTTACTTTAGTTCCCTGAAAACAAATAGCTCCCAAAACCTTACTCTGCTAAAACATGGAGTAGTGCACATGAAAATAATGTTTAGAGCATGATATAATTGCCTAAATGGTACTGAAATATATGGTATATTATTTAAAGATAATCTGCTTTGAAACTGTGTGAAAAAGTGATTTCTACACTCAAATATCTCTAAAAGTCTGAGAAGAGATAAATTCCCCATCTCTGTACAACTAGGTGCCAACACAACTGAGCATTCTCAGACCTGCAAATAGCTCTCATTTTAGCTCCAAAGGGGTTTATTTACTAAAGCTGGAAAGTGCAAAATCAGGCTCATTTCTGCATAGAAACCAATGAGCTTCTAACCTCGGCTTGTACAATTAAGCTTTGGTAATAAAGCCTGGAAGCTCATTGGTTTCTATGCAGAAGTGAGCCTGATTTTGCACTTTCCAGCTTTAATAAATAAACCCTAAAGTCTTTTTTACAGGGCGCTATAGTAAATACCAAAATGAGCTCTGTGTTAAAGAGCATTTTTTGGGAGTGAAAATCGGCACTATTATAGTCCAATGCAAGTTTTAGCCATTGATTCTAATGGTACAATTGTAATTTCCCCAAATAAATCCTTTTAATGTTGAGATGAAATGTATCTTTCTCTGAAATAAGTTTCTACTTTAAACTTCTACTTAATCTATTTTGTTTTTAAAAATGCTAGAATGTGGAATGTTTTGATGTACTATATTTTTCTCTGTCACTTTCCCTTGTTACTCTCCATCTCACAATCTTTACCCAAACTCACACAGGTGTCTTTACAAACCAAACAATACCATTTAAAATAAGTCACAATTTTTTGTGCATTTTATTATTTACAAATAATCATAATTTGAGCACAAAAAATGTGATATGTGTACCAACATCAGAAATCAAAATGTAATTCCCAAAAATTTGAGGGTAATATCACTCTTCTACACTCACCCACAAAGAGCCACCAAATATCACAAAATAAATCAAGAAGAATAACTCTTGAGTAATGTAATTCCATCACCTATATGTCCAAAGAAATGCAGGATTTATGTGTATGTATGTGTAGGAGGTTTTCACATGTGGCAGCTCTGTGGCTTAGAGGTTAGAACTTCTGCTTAGCATCTCTGAGCGTCTGAGTTCAAATCCCAAATCATGCTGCTTCTTGTAGAGAAGTTGTCTCTTCTCCCAGGTCCTAAAACTATGTCTAAATGTAGTATTTATGTGTAGGAGGGTTCCACCACCATTGTAAATCTTGCCAGATACACTATCTAGCCAAAAGTATTGGGACACCTGCCTTTACACAAACATGAACTTTAATGACAGCCCACTCTTAGTCCGTAGGGTTAAAACTGATTTGGTCCACCCTTTGCAGCTATGACAGCTTCTGGGAAGGCTAGGAAGGCTGTCCACAAGGTTAAGAGTGTCTATGGGAATGTTTGGCCATTCTTCCAGAAGTGCATTTGTGAGGCCAGGTGCTGATGTTGGATGAGAAGGCCTGGCTCGCGGTCTCTGCTCTAATTCAGCCTAAAGGTGTTCTATCTGGTTGGGGTCAGGACTCTGTGTAGGACAGTCAAGTTCCTCCACCCCAAACTCGCTCATCCATGTCTTTATGGACCTTGCTTTGTGCACTGGTGTGCAGTCATGTTGGAATAGGAAGGAGCCAACCCCAAACTGTTCCCACAAAGTTGGGAGCATGAAATTGTCCAAAATGTCTTGGTATGCTGATGCCTTAGGAGTTCCCTTCACTGGAACTAAGAGGCCAAGCCCAACCCCTGAAAAACAACCCCACGTCATAATCCCCCCTCCACCAAATGATTTGGATCAGTGCACAAAAAAAGGTCCATAAAGACATGGATGAGTGAGTTTGGGGTGGAGGAACTTGACTGGCCTGCACAGAGTCCTGACCTCAACAGAACATCTTGGGGATGAATTAGAGCGGAGACTGTAAGCCAGGCCTTCTTGTCCAACATCAGTGGCTGACATTACAAGAAGAATGTTCAAACATTCCCATAGACACACTCCTAAACCTTGTGTGGAAAGAAGCACAAAGCGCCACTCTAAGTGCAGTAAGTTTGAACAATTTATTAGGCAAAGTGTGCATATATACTCACAAGAGTATGTTAAAAATAAGCATTTCAGAAATGAAAGAACAGCCGTCCAGGAGGGAGTCCATCAAAGGCAGAGCGTTGAGACAGTGGAGCAGGTTGCGCCGTGGAATGCCGGCGTTTCTTGGTCCTCGATCACACGGGATGCTGGGGGATGACGTCACTTCCGGTTGGACGGTACGTCAGTAGGCAGGCCACGCGTTTACGGAGCATGCGCTCCTTTTTCAGGCCTGACAGTCGCCATTTTAGTTAAGGGCTTATATAGTATGCTGCCAGAACTCCTGGGTCCTAGTGACCATAACGCTTGGGGTGGATCAAAAGGGACTTGGAATTTTACATCATACATGGGGGGGGAGAGAGAAAACTCAGCCATAACATTTACAGTAAATGAATACAACTATTAATAATAAATATTAAAAAAAACGCATAAAAGGTCTTATACCGAAACATTGGCTGGAACATGAAGCAGAAAACATAAGTGGATATAACTGCAGGACTGAATGTGCTTAAGCATAGGGAACACTAAGGAAATTGTGGGAGTTAGCATGGCGATAAAATGGTATAAAAATAGTATACCTTTGGCATAAAATGAGACATTGAATGAGACAGATTGGAGACCATGGATGAAAAATAAATAAAAAAATATATAAAATAATTAGGAATTGGAAATAAAAAACAAAAAATAAAAATAATAACCCTACAGACTTTAATGGACTGTATACAGTCATTCATTTGCAATCATTATCATTATTTTTTCCCATTGTCTTTTGTATTCCAAGGTGTGTAATAGTCAAGTGGTTCTCCACCAAGGTAGATGCAAGCGCCAACTTTTTCCTTTCCTAAACCTTGTGGACAGCCTTCCCTGAAGAGTTGAAGCTGTTATAGCTGCAAAGGGTGGGCCAAATGAATTTTAAAAGCTATGGATTAAGACTGGGATGCTATTACAGTTCATGTGCATATAAAGGCAGGCGTCCCAATACTTCGTACAATATATTGTATATTGCTTGTGACACTGAGCATGGCTATGGACTTAGGGCTGGTTCACACCACAGAGATGCAGACAACATGTGTGAGGCTGTGTTGTGGAATCTCATATTAGCCAATGTATTTCATATTGTATATATTGATTTGCATATATTTTATTGATTATTATTATTATTTATATTATTATATAGTAGTGGTTTTATCAATATTATTATGCAATAAGTAAAGCAACAATTATTAATTTTTAATAATGTATACTGTGTTTTCCATAGATTTAGAAAGTCTTCATTTTTAAATGCTGAACTTTGGATGACCTCTCTGCTTCTTTCTTATACTTTCATAGTTTACTTTGTGAAAGTTCATTAGAATAGATTCAAGTAATATAGAATTGTCTCAAGTCTGAAATGCATATACATCACAAAAGATAAGATAAGAAAACAGGTGGTTAAAATAATTAGGTGGCATACAGGAAAGTTATGTACAGAACATTAATTAAGTTTGACAGGGTCAAACAAAGGTCTTTGAGCCCTCATTAAAACTGTTAAAGTACATTGAATAAGGAAATACATGTGTGTATGTATTTGTATATATATATATATATATATATATATGTATGTAATAATTAGACAATATTGAATTGGTAATTGGCTATGTATGTGTATGTGTTTATATATGTATATGTGTATGTATATATATATATATATATATATATGTATATATATATATGTATATATATATGTATATATATATATATATATATATATATATATATATATATATATATATATATATATATATATATATATATATATATATATTTGATACAGTACTTTTGCATATAGGATTATATAGTAAAGCATATAACACATCTGGTGGGGTTATTGAAAGTTCATTGTCTCATAGTCGTAAATCTGTCATCCTTGAAGCTAGTATCAAGATAAGGAGAGTCTGATAACACAGCTGGGTGCCAGACTGTCTCTATACAGGTGTTTTTAATTGGACAAAAACAGTTATAAATCACTTTAATGAACATATAGGATTTTTGGGAATAATTAAGTTTATCTGGTTGTAGAACAAGTGTCAGATTTATGGTTGGTTACTTTGACGTAGATCTTAGCGACCAATCAAATGTAAGAAAGATAGTTGAGATAAGACTTGTGAAATGGTATATAAATGCAAGCTCTGTAATTGTTAGACAGACAAGTCAGATAGGAGCTCATAAGGCTGAACTCTATGTATGCTGCCCTATTGCACGGGTCATAGAGGTCAGAACCAATGGGCAAGTATCTGTCCTAACTTGTCCCCTCGGACAAGTCAGATAGGAGCTCATAAGGCTGAACTCTATGTATGCTGCCCTATTGCACGGGTCATAGAGGTCAGAACCAATGGGCAAGTATCTGTCCTAACTTGTCTCCTCGTACGAGTCAGAGAAGACTTCTTAACTTGTTCCAGAGTGTGGTCTCAGGTGAATTTCCCTCAAGAACTTGGTTGAGCTGGAACCCAGAACTCTGTGGGGGGACCAGACCACTGGTCGACCGGCTGGTCCCTATCAGGTGACAGGTTCCCAAGAATTGGCAGTAAAGACCCATTCTGGTTCAAGGTGAGAACACTTCACAATTGTTTCAATTTGGTTAGAGGATAAGAATATTTATATCTAATATGCTTGCATTGTAAGAAACTGTATTAATTAGATTTGTATTTCGTAATACTTTGAACATAAACCTGTATGTTATCAGCTGTTAATAAACCTGCATTGCTGAAGTTCTGCCTGGTTCGATACTTTACTATTCTACTTCATTTGGTGGCCCGTACGGGGACAGCATAACCTCAACTCCGATCTTGCCTAACTCCATGCTGGTGAGGCACTGAGCTCAACACAATATTGCGCAATATATCAGGTTAGCAGACACCTATTATTAGTTCTGCATTGTGTTGTGCCGTGTTTTGCTAGCGCTAGGAGGGGCAGGTGGTTGTTGTTGGGGTATCGCTGTCCACCAGGCAGATCTTTGTGATGGTAGGTTGGGTTTTCTCAACTGTGAATGCCTTAAAATGTATTGTACAGGATGAGATACCCTGGGTAAAAAAAAAAAAATAAGGAAAAATTTTTCCAGAGGGGTACCCCTGTAGAAGGCTAGCTACTCTCTGTGTGAACCTACCTTTAACATGCATGTTGGTATCCTAGACTGAATAAATCAGTCTAGAAGAGGTATATTTTGATTGGTATCCTAGACCTACAAAAGGTCTGGACGAGGTTTTGGGGTAAATGTTTTGACCCCTGGAGAACCTACCTTTAACATGCATGTTGGTATCCTAGACTGAGTAAATCTGTCTAGAAGAGGTATATTTTGATTGGTATCCTAGACCTACAAGAGGTCTGGACGAGGTTTTGGGGTAAATGTTTTGACCCCTGGAGAACCTACCTTTAACATGCATGTTGGTATCCTAGACTGAATAAATCAGTCTAGAAGAGGTATATTTTGATTGGTATCCTAGACCTACAAAAGGTCTGGACGAGGTTTTGGGGTAAATGTTTTGACCCCTGGAGAACCTACCTTTAACATGCATGTTGGTATCCTAGACTGAGTAAATCAGTCTAGAAGAGGTATATTTTGATTGGTATCCTAGACCTACAAGAGGTCTGGACGAGGTTTTGGGGTAAATGTTTTGACCCCTGGAGAACCTACCTTTAACATGCATGTTGGTATCCTAGACTGAGTAAATCGGTCTAGAAGAGGTATATTTTGATTGGTATCCTAGACCTACAAGAGGTCTGGATGAGGTTCTGGGGTAAATGTTTTGACCCCTGGAGAACCTACCTTTAACATGCATGTTGGTATCCTAGACCGAGTAAATCGGTCTAGAAGAGGTTTACTTTCGATTGGTATGCTAGCCCTACAAGAGTTCTGGAAGAATTGGTATCCTAGACTGGTAAGTCCAGTTTGGAAGAGGTTCTTGAGTTGCCTAAATTTACATGCATGTTAGTATCCTGGATTGGCAATCAATCTGGAGGAGGCTTTGGGGTTATCAGACCCCTGGAAAGCCTAAGTTAAAAACAAAAACAGTACTGATATGTAGCTACTAGTAGAAAAAGGTACCTTTGTTTTGTATATTATTGAACATAATAATTGTGGTGTAAAATAATACTCATGAGTTTAGAAATGTTAGGAGAGGTAAGTCCTGACAGGTAAATAAGGTAAAGGTTTTGGAGCTCCATTTGTTAACAAAGTTAAAAGGTATGTATCGTCTTTGTGCTATAAGTGTATGTGTTTATATGTATCTGTTATAACGGCCTGTGTACTAACTGAGTTAAGATCAGGTTGAGACATTCCTGATCGCCGTGGCAAGCAGGGCTTGGTGGTTTTTCGTGTCTTGAGACAAGCGTTTTGGTAAGGAGACGTATGCGCGTACGGTGCCTATTGGCTTTACTCTGAGCACTGCTGTCCATAAGTAATTACTAACTATCCTGTCAGTTTTAATAATTTTGTGAATGTTTGTATAAAAACTGGCCTTAAAAGCACTAACAGACAACACTGATCTGATCATAAAAACTGCTGACAAGGGTGGGGGAATCGTAATCCAAAATAGATCAGATTACATAAAAGAAGCAGAACGTTTACTTGCAGATAGTTCTACCTATCAAAAGCTACGGTCCGATCCATTACCAGAATTTCAAAATGATATCAATCTTCTTATCAATGGAGCTATCCTATCAGACACCATTGATAAGAATGAGGCATCCTTCTTACGAAGGGATTATTACCGCACCCCATACTTCTATCACATACCCAAGGTTCATAAAGATCAGACCAATCCCCCAGGAAGGCCCATAATCGCTGCCATGGACAGCATTACTTCTGGCCTATCCAAATATATTGATCACCATCTACAGCCCCTAGCTCAGGGACTGCAGTCGTACATCCGAGATGGAACCCATCTATTGGATTTATTAAAACCATATAGATGGGAGGATCAATATATTTGGTTATCATTAGACGTGAACTCATTGTACACGTCTATTCCTCACACCTTTGGAATATTAGCCCTTAATCATTTTCTATCTCAGGACCCATATATGAGCAATAAACAGGCGGCGTTCATTTTGGATTGCGCCAAGTACTGCTTAACCCACAATTATTTTTCATTTAACGAACAGTATTATTTACAAATTCAGGGGACAGCTATGGGGGCCAACTTTGCGCCCTCATACACTAATTTAGCAATGGGACTATGGGAGTACAGATATATTTGGCAAAACAATCCGTTTCTCAGGCACCTTATTTTTTACGGTCGCTATATAGACGACATTATTATTATTTGGGATGGTCCAGCTGATGTTGTTAACGAGTTTGTGGCTCATTGCAACAACAATCCACATGGCCTGAGTTTCACCCATGTCATGGATAAAGAGAGATTAGCTTTTCTTGACCTTGACCTTTTTCATGTTGGCAATGAGATACACGCAAGGAACTTCTTCAAACCTACGGCAGGAAATTCCTTGCTACATTATAAAAGTTGCCACTATGAAAAATGGAAAAACAATATCCCAAAAGGGCAATTTTGCCGATTACGGAGGAACTGTACATTAACGTCTGATTATATAGAACAAAGCCAGTTACTTAGAAAAAAACTTAAAGACAAAGGGTACCCAAAGTCATTGGTTGACCAAGCACAAAGACATTATTTGCAACCCATGCCTGTTACCCAACATCAAAACGATAATACATCCAATTCATCAGGTCGCTTCATTACTAGGTTTCACACAAAATTCTCTAAAATGGAAGCAATTTTTAAAAAACATTGGCCCATCCTCCTTGAGGACCCATATCTTAAACAAGTCCTACCCAGTTATCCTAGAATCACGTATAAAAAAGCCCCTAACATAAAAAACAAAATAGCACCCAGCAAATTAAAGCCCATCAAGGAAACCGCACCAGCACAGGCCCACATGATTCCTCTCAAGGGCATGTTCCAATGTAGAAAAGCCATGTGCAAAACATGTATGTTTGTCAAGCATGGGAAAAAACAATTCACCATAAAAGGGAAAACTTATTTACTTGACAATTTCTACAATTGTGGTTCGGATTTTGTAGTTTATGGCCTAAGTTGCCCATGCAATCTTATCTATGTGGGGCGCACGATACGCCCACTTAGGCAAAGATTCGGGGAACATAGAAGAAAAATAGAAGGTGGGAGGGACAAACATAGTGTCCCTCGCCACTTCTGCGAACACCATGCCAATTCCACTGAAGGCCTCGAAGTATGGGTTATTGAACAAATGCCAAAAAATTTACCCATAGCTGAAAGATTTCACAAATTATGTGAAAGAGAAACCTTTTGGATTTACTCTTTAGACGCCCTAAGTCCTGGTGGAATTAACGAAGAATTAGAGATATCTACCATCCTATAGTAATACCGACTTAGAGAGAATATCATTACATATCTATGAAGTAAGAATTCTGCCATAACCTCGCCATATATCTAACAATATATATTTAATAGGCCCCCCCCCCCCTATTAGCAGTTGAGATTTATTTTAACAAAAAGTACCATTTTAGTATACATACATAGTATATATATATGCTCCAATTTTAATTCATCTAATTTATTTTATTCATTTTTATCATTATAATAGTAATTTTTATTGAATTTAATATTAAGTACCATTCCATCAAATGTGCCCATAATAATACTATCCATCTGTATATATTGCACATAAACATGGTTTATTAAGTTTATTCAGGTAATTATACTAATATTTAGCTCAGCATTACTACAGTTAACTTATATAGATGTATTTATTTATTTAGATATTTGCCACCAGCAGTGTTAGTAAACATAACAATATCAACAAATATACTAATGTCTCATACCAACAATTAGTAGGCATATTACACCTAATTTTTAATACATATATACATTTTTTCGTCTGGCCCCTTCTTCTGTAATATCACCTGTATTGCCTATGTAATTACAATTATATCCATTAGGTGGCGGTGCCATTAGAGCACTTAAATAGGCTGCAGTTTCCTGTATTCCCCAGCTTGAGAAAAGAGCGCGCTCGAGTGCGCATGCTCTGAAACGCGTCGCCTTACGGCAGTACAGCACATACTTTGGATGTGCGTTCCAGCGTCCCAGCCTCCCTATTGACTATTCGGCGGTGCCCAAGCCTCTCTCTGGACTAACACAGATACCGGAAGTTTCTACCACACGGACCAGCCGTCAGCAGTAGAGGAATAAGACTGTGGACATAGGAGGACGCAACCCTGTATGGCTATACTGAACCTTCCATGCCGGACTATCTAAGTTTTTAATGTGAGTGTTTTTAATGCTTATATACCATTAAATATACAGTTTACTAAGAGGCGCCTTTCCTGTTGTTTTTCCTTTGCATGTTTTGGAGTGGCTTCACCTCCCATCAAAAGGCTGCCCTACCTATAGACTGTTTGCATCTCACAAAGAGCGCAATGCTCAAAAGGACATTCTTATAGCAACATTTGTATACAATACAAACCATGTAACCTGCGCTATTTTGTTGTTTATCTGTATAATAATTTTTGAAGCTTGTTTTAAGTGGCTGCAAATATCAGTGGTTTTATCTATGTTGTTATTATTGTTCATCTACTATATATATTATTAGCAAATTAATTTCCTCCACAAACCCTCCCCCTTCCCCCCCCTCCCTTTTTCCTTCCCTCCCCTTTTTATTTCATTTTTCTTTTCCCTTTTCTTCCCTTTTTCCTCCCCCGTCCTTTTATTTACTCATATATTGCACAGATTGGTGCGGTTTTATTATCTCATTAATACTGTCTGGTGAGAACAAATAAGGGGGTTTTTTTGTCATCATCATTGTTGTCATTACAAAATCTTTTTTCAGATCAGCATAAATTGTACATATCACATAATAGTAACACCACACTGAGCATATCATTGTCATGGATTTTATTACAGATATAGAGTCACACAAATATAGTGTTTTAGATTCATTATATAATTTATTACCACTGTCTATGTTTAGTCTAGATGTTGTTCTAGATAAAAGGACACGTTATAATTTATGTGGAAAATTCAAAAAACTTGAACGTCTTATTCATTCTACCAATACCCAATGGTGGGATAAATATTTCCTCAATCAATATCTGAAAAATAGAATTTCCCCACGAGGCCTCCGCATCCTCAAGAATTGTTCATTTTTAGAACCAGAGGATGCCCTGGAATGGGGCAGCCTGGCAGAATTCTGCACTACTAAATGGATGAACATATTAGTTAAACATAGAGAGAAAAAGTTTGAAAATCTCAAAAAAACTTTAGAAAATCTGGCCATAGAGATTACTAACATAGGACACAAAGTTCCCTCATCTTGGTTAGATATTCTCAAAAATAACACCAAAAAACAAGAAAATGATCTCATTTTCAGTAAAATAGGAAAATTTAGGCGTGATATCCAGGACTATTCAAATAAAAAAGTATTCACATGGATGAAAAAATCTACTCACATCCCACCATTAATGGAACTAGATCCATTTAACCAGCCGATTGTCCCATTACACCCATCTCGTCCTCAATTATCATCACGTGCCTCAGCTGTAAAATCTAAAACAACTAGAAACACAGAATGTTCCTCTCACACAGCTTGTAATACACAATCATAAGACAATCCTCATCCTCCTACCAAATTACCCAAAGCCCAATTGTTGAATAAACTTAATTTATTTTATAACCGTTCACAATCTGATTCCATCAATAACATGTCCAATGCTATTTCCAAAGTCACTTCTACAACACATAATCCTATGCAAGCAATAGAAATGGATATTTCTATTCCAATAGACAAATCCAGTCACAGAAAAACTCCAAATACTATCAACACTGTTATCACACCCAGTGCAGATAGTACTAGACTTCCCTCTAGAATCCTACCCTCCACCCGATTAACACCAGACATCTCCTCCGTTTATCCCCAATCTGCTTCACAAACCATGACTAATATACCTATTACGTTCGGTTCCCTTAGTACACTAGATAATCCATCTTTTTTATCCATAAACCCCTCTCCAGCCACCCAACAAAAAAGAAAATTCATCGGAGAGGCTGCAGAGGGGGAAGAAACAGAAATAGAAACAGAAACACAGGCAATCAACAACCGGAAACGGTCAAAATCTTTAATCTGTCCCAACATACTCTATCCCCAGCCGAAGTCTCCATGCTAAACCGTGGCCTGAATTTTTCTCCATCCAATAGACCAGACCCATTTATCCTGTTCAAAGATCTGAACAGATATATCAGAAATTTAACACTGCAGAGATTTTTTCAAATCAAAAATGCAAAAGATAATAAAAATAATACTAACAGTCCTTGCCTGACTAGTACTATAGATGCTTCATTAGAAACCCAAGAATTCAATTTTGAGGCGGAAATGATCGAGATGCTTGAGCAACTCTATCATGACGATTCACTTACAGGACTAGACCTCTTTACCCAACATCTTCACACCTCCCCACCAGTACAACATTCTGGATTAAAACCCAAATCTATTTTCTACCCATACCAATCAAAAGGCCCACACCTCACCACATTCTACAATATGGTATTCTCAGACCTAAAAAAGATGTGTGGTCAAGGTGAAATGAGTTCCACCACTCTTGGTAGTCTTACCACAAAAGAAAAACTGGCCTTAAAAGCACTAACAGACAACACTGATCTGATCATAAAAACTGCTGACTAGGGTGGGGGAATCGTAATCCAAAATAGATCAGATTACATAAAAGAAGCAGAACGTTTACTTGCAGATAGTTCTACCTATCAAAAGCTACGGTCCGATCCATTACCAGAATTTCAAAATGATATCAATCTTCTTATCAATGGAGCTATCCTATCAGACACCATTGATAAGAATGAGGCATCCTTCTTACGAAGGGATTATTACAGCACCCCATACTTCTATCACATACCCAAGGTTCATAAAGATCAGACCAATCCCCCAGGAAGGCCCATAATCGCTGCCATGGACAGCATTACTTCTGGCCTATCCAAATATATTGATCACCATCTACAGCCCCTAGCTCAGGGACTGCAGTCGTACATCCGAGATGGAACCCATCTATTGGATTTATTAAAACCATATAGATGGGAGGATCAATATATTTGGTTATCATTAGACGTGAACTCATTGTACACGTCTATTCCTCACACCTTTGGAATATTAGCCCTTAATCATTTTCTATCTCAGGACCCATATATGAGCAATAAACAGGCGGCGTTCATTTTGGATTGCGCCAAGTACTGCTTAACCCACAATTATTTTTCATTTAACGAACAGTATTATTTACAAATTCAGGGGACAGCTATGGGGGCCAACTTTGCGCCCTCATACGCTAATTTAGCAATGGGACTATGGGAGTACAGATATATTTGGCAAAACAATCCGTTTCTCAGGCACCTTATTTTTTACGGTCGCTATATAGACGACATTATTATTATTTGGGATGGTCCAGCTGATGTTGTTAACGAGTTTGTGGCTCATTGCAACAACAATCCACATGGCCTGAGTTTCACCCATGTCATGGATAAAGAGAGATTAGCTTTTCTTGACCTTGACCTTTTTCATGTTGGCAATGAGATACACGCAAGGAACTTCTTCAAACCTACGGCAGGAAATTCCTTGCTACATTATAAAAGTTGCCACTATGAAAAATGGAAAAACAATATCCCAAAAGGGCAATTTTGCCGATTACGGAGGAACTGTACATTAACGTCTGATTATATAGAACAAAGCCAGTTACTTAGAAAAAAACTTAAAGACAAAGGGTACCCAAAGTCATTGGTTGACCAAGCACAAAGACATTATTTGCAACCCATGCCTGTTACCCAACATCAAAACGATAATACATCCAATTCATCAGGTCGCTTCATTACTAGGTTTCACACAAAATTCTCTAAAATGGAAGCAATTTTTAAAAAACATTGGCCCATCCTCCTTGAGGACCCATATCTTAAACAAGTCCTACCCAGTTATCCTAGAATCACGTATAAAAAAGCCCCTAACATAAAAAACAAAATAGCACCCAGCAAATTAAAGCCCATCAAGGAAACCGCACCAGCACAGGCCCACATGATTCCTCTCAAGGGCATGTTCCAATGTAGAAAAGCCATGTGCAAAACGTGTATGTTTGTCAAGCATGGGAAAAAACAATTCACCATAAAAGGGAAAACTTATTTACTTGACAATTTCTACAATTGTGGTTCGGATTTTGTAGTTTATGGCCTAAGTTGCCCATGCAATCTTATCTATGTGGGGCGCACGATACGCCCACTTAGGCAAAGATTCGGGGAACATAGAAGAAAAATAGAAGGTGGGAGGGACAAACATAGTGTCCCTCGCCACTTCTGCGAACACCATGCCAATTCCACTGCAGGCCTCGAAGTATGGGTTATTGAACAAATGCCAAAAAATTTACCCATAGCTGAAAGATTTCACAAATTATGTGAAAGAGAAACCTTTTGGATTTACTCTTTAGACGCCCTAAGTCCTGGTGGAATTAACGAAGAATTAGAGATATCTACCATCCTATAGTAATACCGACTTAGAGAGAATATCATTACATATCTATGAAGTAAGAATTCTGCCATAACCTCGCCATATATCTAACAATATATATTTAATAGGCCCCCCCCCCCCCTATTAGCAGTTGAGATTTATTTTAACAAAAAGTACCATTTTAGTATACATACATAGTATATATATATGCTCCAATTTTAATTCATCTAATTTATTTTATTCATTTTTATCATTATAATAGTAATTTTTATTGAATTTAATATTAAGTACCATTCCATCAAATGTGCCCATAATAATACTATCCATCTGTATATATTGCACATAAACATGGTTTATTAAGTTTATTCAGGTAATTATACTAATATTTAGCTCAGCATTACTACAGTTAACTTATATAGATGTATTTATTTATTTAGATATTTGCCACCAGCAGTGTTAGTAAACATAACAATATCAACAAATATACTAATGTCTCATACCAACAATTAGTAGGCATATTACACCTAATTTTTAATACATATATACATTTTTTCGTCTGGCCCTTTCTTCTGTAATATCACCTGTATTGCCTATGTAATTACAATTATATCCATTAGGTGGCGGTGCCATTAGAGCACTTAAATAGGCTGCAGTTTCCTGTATTCCCCAGCTTGAGAAAAGAGCGCGCTCGAGTGCGCATGCTCTGAAACGCGTCGCCTTACGGCAGTACAGCACATACTTTGGATGTGCGTTCCAGCGTCCCAGCCTCCCTATTGACTATTCGGCGGTGCCCAAGCCTCTCTCTGGACTAACACAGATACCGGAAGTTTCTACCACACGGACCAGCCGTCAGCAGTAGAGGAATAAGACTGTGGACATAGGAGGACGCAACCCTGTATGGCTATACTGAACCTTCCATGCCGGACTATCTAAGTTTTTAATGTGAGTGTTTTTAATGCTTATATACCATTAAATATACAGTTTACTAAGAGGCGCCTTTCCTGTTGTTTTTCCTTTGCATGTTTTGGAGTGGCTTCACCTCCCATCAAAAGGCTGCCCTACCTATAGACTGTTTGCATCTCACAAAGAGCGCAATGCTCAAAAGGACATTCTTATAGCAACATTTGTATACAATACAAACCATGTAACCTGCGCTATTTTGTTGTTTATCTGTATATTTATATATAGTCAGGAATTTGTGTTCATGTGTATGCATACTTTGCTAGGTGGAGTGACTGTATTGCTATATAGAAAACAGAAGATAATGACATTTTGTTAATGAATGTTCACAAATGTAAGTTAATTTTTTTGTAATCTTTGTAGACTGTTAGGGAATATTGTATGTGTGAGGGAGACTGATTATCTCCCAAATTAGTTTAGAATAAGTCTGTAGTGGTTGTAAAAACATTGGTTTGAAAGGACCTTGTGTGTTAGTTCTATGAGTGAATTGTAAGAAGTATGTAACTGATGCTGAATTCTGCATAGTGTATGATGAATAGGGAAATGGTATGTATCCTCCATACAAATGCAGTTAGAACTTTCTGTGTCATATATTTGATTTTGTGACACGTGTTATTAGTATTTGATAGAAGGATTTATATTTATATGAGTTAAATGTGTGTGTGTGTTTTTTTTTGTTTTTTTTTGTATGAGGTGTAAAATGAATCCCTATGTGATTGATTGTATGTGTCTTTCGTTGAGAGGCTAGGGATTGATACATCTATGGTGACTGATTGACTTTAGCGTCAAAGTTCTAAATGTTATTGGCAGTGAGTGAGTGTGTGTGTGGAAGGCACGATTCATTTTTTATTTATTTTTTTATTTTTTTATATTTTTTTTATATTCTTTTGAATATGTACCTCAGCTAGATAGCACCATTAATGAGCTGAGGGAGTTAGAAGTTATTTAAAGAGGAGTTCCACCCAGGGGGGCCATTAAAAAAAAAAAAAAATAAAAGTCAGCAGCTACAAATACTGCAGCTGCTGACTTTTAATTGGACACTCACCTGTCCCTGGGTCCAGCGGTGCGGGGGATCGAAGCCCCGCTCGTCCCCCCCCTCCGCTCGTCGGCGCCGGCATTTCAACTGTGGGCGCCGGGCTGTGGCTTCACAGCCTGGCACCCACTGCGCATGCGCGAGCGGCGCCGAGCGCCGTGATTGGCCGCTCAATCACCTGGGACCTGCAATGGGTCCCAGATGATTGACAGGAGGGAGGGAGAAGAGCCGAGCCCTTCCTGTGCCAGGGGGAAGTGATGTCATCAGCCCAGGCAGACGAAGGGGCAGATTACGAGGGACCACCTAGCAACAGGCATTTAGAGGTAAGTAAAAAAAAAAAAAATATCCAAATGTTTTTTTGTTTTTTTTTTTAGAATTTTTTAGATATGTTTGTTTTTTTGGGTGGAACCCCACTTTAAACTGTAGAAAAAAGAAAGTTGTTTGTTTTAAGTAATTTACGACACAAAGTTCTCCCATTTTTTTTTTTGTATCCAGCATACTGCTTTTGGAAGGAAAATATCTGTAGATAAATTCAATGTTGCTAATGTAATTAATGTCATGCTTAAAAACATTTTACAGTTGTAGGTTTTACATGTTAAGCAAGATAATGTATTTCTTTCAGTATGAGTGTAGGAGAGCAGAAAAGTATAGTCACCATTTTAGAAATAGCTGTCTGCACGTACGTGCAACAACTACATTAAATCACTTTTTTGTGACAGCTCATCTCAGTGCTCTGTACTGAGATAAAGGGGCACGTTTAGGTCCCTTTAGACAGAAACTGGATGAGCTGACCAGAAAATAAATAAAATCTCAGAATACGTTCTTATTCTCAAACATTTGTTGATTTTTTATTAGAATATAAACTGTAGATTATAATAGGTATTTTGTATTTTATATTATGGACTGTAGTAGTGAAAGGTGCATTTTGTTTTTAGTGTATCACTCTTGTAAGTAGGGTGCTTATTCTCCCTTGTAGCTTTTGTTGTTTATTTTGTCATGTCCTTATCTTATTGTACAGTATTATGTATACTGTCATCTTTATATATTTGCCTACTTAGTAGTAATCACAAAGATAGTAATGGGATTTATTTATTTGGTACAAGGGAACTCCAAATTTATATTTGTTTATTATTTTCTAAAAAGAATAGTGAAGAGTGATGCATGGTAACAACAGTGCTACCATCTTATTATATGTGCTATATGTAGCACATACAGGGGGGTGAATTAGATAATTAGAGTCTTAATTTTTAATTTTAGCTTGTAAGCTCTGGTGAGCAAGGTCCCTTATTGGTATTGGCTATAACTTATTTTGTCCAACCTGATTACAATATTTAGTAATCATCAGGCCGATACCTAGTGTGCCAAAATAAATAATTTGTTTCTTTATTCCAGGAGCAGCCAGCACGTTTTCATATGTAAAGTTATACTTTGTAAAATTTCACTCCTTTTGATTTTTTTATTATTCCTAGTTCCTAGTTATGCTACTACAGGTGGCAAAGTCAGTTTTTTTTTTTTTTTTTTTTGATTAGGGTCACTCTGCATTAATATGATCTAATTAACAATAAAATTTGTATATAATTATTCTTAAGGAAGGGACAGTAATGCACATTTTCTTAACCTCTTTAGATTTAACAGACTGTGCAAGTGACCATGTAATTTTATTTTGATTTCTTTTTAATTATGAACAATCACAATGTAGTTTCACAAAATGTAGTTCTTCAAAGTCTATTTTGTGTGCCTGTATATAGACTTTATTGCAATGAAAGAACAAAGCTGTAGATATAGATATACTTAAATAAATGTCTGCTCCTTTTTAAAGTAAATCACAGTTTTTCATATGGTCATGCAAATGTATGAGACAACAGCTAAGTGTCTGATGTGGGAAATTTTTCCCAGGCTTGGAGTGTATACAGCACTGATATCAGATAATTGTACCCATTTTTATGAAAAAATCAGTTCCATTCTGCTCTATGCTTGGCATAGACGATAGAACCTTGTGTCCACACTCATATTCATTGGTGGATAGGTTGTATGGGCTGTTGTAGACCAAATTAAATACAATTTGCTGGGCCATATGAAACTTTGGATATATTTGTCACTAAATTTAGGAGTTCTAGAGGCAGATCATAGTTGCTTAGACTTCATGCTGTACAGTGGGAGATAAAATGTTCATGTGTTTAAAATAATTAACCAAATTGGTGTAGTTTTGTTTCTAAACAGATCCTTGTTTTAGATGTGATCTCTTGTTCCAATCAAAGCCACTAAAGGAATGTATGTCAGTAACCCTTGATGACTGCAAGTACATTAAAGAACATAAAAGGAAGTGGAAGAATTCACAATTCAAGTGTCCATTTAAATCCACATTTGTGACAGTGACATTTTCCATTTCTATAGTAGACAAAGTCTGAGTGAAATTACCAAGAGTGTTATTCACACAAGTGCAAGTGGAATACATACAAGAGACTGTTGCAGACAAAGACATTGGAATTATTTCAGTAATGGACAATGCTAATTAATTATATGTGATACTTTGTATGTAGAGACTTACTGTTGTTTTGTTTGTTATATATGTTATAAGTATTATTGTGAACACCTTAAAGTGGAACTTTGGTCAGAAAATTAATTCCTGCTGGGTTACTTGAGGCTGACCCCTTTTGCAGGTGTAGCTATGAAGCACAGTAAAAAATAAGTGCCTATACTGTTTAAAATCCACTGTTCCACCCTGCTCTACACAGGCTCAGTTGTGCTCTATTTTTTTTTGCACTGCTTAAAATCTAGAGGCCAGTTAGCTGACAGCCTGAAATTCTACTGCTGCTCAAAGGTTCTGGGCTTCAGTAAAATGGTAGCAAAATAATTAATGTGGAATGTATTTTTCTTGCTAATGAACCTTATTTTATCACATTTTTGTGAGTAGAGTTCCACTTTGAGTAAATGTTCAATCATTATAAACAAATAGTTTTATCATTTTTTGAAAAAGAAAAAAAAAAAAAAAAAAGTGGAGAGGTGTAATGTAATGAGTATGACATTATCGCTAAAGACTGTATGCTATTGATGCTTTATAGGATATGTTATCATATTTGTCTAGATATTGTTTTATAATTCATGTTTTAAGACATAGGAGAGGTAGGCTACTGACTTAGACAGTATAGCAGTGACTGACAGAAGAGACCCATGCTGACTGTTATTGTATAACATTCTGCAGTATAGTATGTGCAGAAATGGACAAAAAGTGAAATGGTTTTGGGTTTAGCAAACTTTGTGGGAAGACTACAAAATTAAAACTAATGACATTTCTGGACTGACTATATTGACAGTATGACATGACCAGGGTAATAGTGACTGATAGTTGGAGTCAAGATTAAGAAATGATAAGAATTTTAGAATTATTGTATGGGAAATAGTATAGGTTGGGAAATGTAAAAAGAATAGTCTGTATAAAATACTTTGTAGTGAAAACATGTACTTCAAGGGATTTATAATAATAAATATTATTAATATGGTAAGAGTATTGTATTATGATAAAACTATATAGATACATGTATATTATTTTAGCGGATGTTGTAGAAATAAAAGGAACACACTAAATTAAGTTATTAAATAAAATAAGAGTGTAGGAGCCATTGCTTTGTAGGTTGCCCTGAAGTGCTTGCTAGAGACCTATTGTATCCTGACACTGACTTTATTTTTATTTTTATTTTTTATAACTATATTTATGAAGTGTATTTTATATCCAGACAAATATCGGGTGATCGCAGAAGACATGATGCAACTTGTTACAAATGTTAATTGCTACAAAGGAAGGATTTCATGCAATAAAGGAACATCTGAGACTTGTACCCTTGCAGAACAGGTATGCACTGAACTTGTGTCTTACAGCATCCAAAGCAGCTTGTGCTATGATACTGGACCAGCAACTGATGATGAAGGAGATCTCTCCAGACACATCAAGCACTTGGCTAAGCTGAAAAGACCTATGCAGGAAAAGGCAGAGCCTTATGGGACTGAGTCTGCTGAATGCTCCTTGGGACCACATACTTGGCATTCATTCACTAGCTGAACGGATTGTTCCTCTTCCCTGTTATCCTTGATGTGATGTTGCTGAGTAACTGTTGCCTGTTGCAAGAAGTTTGTGGCAAGAATGATCACGATGCCACTGAGACTGACAACTATGTTTTCCGTGCCACATATGGAGAAGGTCTTTGCAGCTACAGAAGAAGATGCAGTGTTTTTGATTGGACTGATTTATTTATTTATTTTTATTTTTTGGACTGATTTATTTATTTATTTTTATTTTTTGGACTGATTTATTTATTTATTTTTATTTTTTGGACTGATTTGTTTTAAATTTTGGACAATTTGTGATAAGTGTCGGTTGCATGGGGTCTCTGAAGGGCATGGTGGGTGATCTGTATTGTAATTGCTGTGAGGCTTGTGTGAAGCCTCAACAGGGGGGAAATGTTGTGGAATCTCATATTAGCCAATGTATTTCATATTGTATATATTGATTTGCATATATTTTATTGATTTATTATTATTATTATTATTTATATTATTATATAGTAGTGGTTTTATCAATATTATTATGCAATAAGTAAAGCAACAATTATTAATTTTTAATAATGTATACTGTGTTTTCCATAGATTTAGAAAGTCTTCATTTTTAAATGCTGAACTTTGGATGACCTCTCTGCTTCTTTCTTATACTTTCATAGTTTACTTTGTGAAAGTTCATTAGAATAGATTCAAGTAATATAGAATTGTCTCAAGTCTGAAATGCATATACATCACAAAAGATAAGATAAGAAAACAGGTGGTTAAAATAATTAGGTGGCATACAAGAAAGTTATGTACAGAACATTAATTAAGTTTGACAGGGTCAAACAAAGGTCTTTGAGCCCTCATTAAAACTGTTAAAGTACATTGAATAAGGAAATACATGTGTGTATGTATTTGTATATATATATATATGTATGTAATAATTAGACAATATTGAATTGGTAATTGGCTATGTATGTGTGTATGTGTTTATATATGTATATGTGTATGTGTATATATATATATATATATATATGTATATATATATATATATATATATATATATATATATATGTATATATATATATGTATATATATATATATATATATATATATATATATATATATATATATATATATATATATTTGATACAGTACTTTTGCATATAGGATTATATAGTAAAGCATATAACACATCTGGTGGGGTTATTGAAAGTTCATTGTCTCATAGTCGTAAATCTGTCATCCTTGAAGCTAGTATCAAGATAAGGAGAGTCTGATAACACAGCTGGGTGCCAGACTGTCTCTATACAGGTGTTTTTAATTGGACAAAAACAGTTTTAAATCACTTTAATGAGCATATAGGATTTTTGGGAATAATTAAGTTTATCTGGTTGTAGAACAAGTGTCAGATTTATGGTTGGTTACTTTGACGTAGATCTTAGCGACCAATCAAATGTAAGAAAGATAGTTGAGATAAGACTTGTGAAATGGTATATAAATGCAAGCTCTGTAATTGTTAGACAGACAAGTCAGATAGGAGCTCATAAGGCTGAACTCTATGTATGCTGCCCTATTGCACGGGTCATAGAGGTCAGAACCAATGGGCAAGTATCTGTCCTAACTTGTCCCCTCGGACAAGTCAGATAGGAGCTCATAAGGCTGAACTCTATGTATGCTGCCCTATTGCACGGGTCATAGAGGTCAGAACCAATGGGCAAGTATCTGTCCTAACTTGTCTCCTCATACGAGTCAGAGAAGACTTCTTAACTTGTTCCAGAGTGTGGTCTCAGGTGAATTTCCCTCAAGAACTTGGTTGAGCTGGAACCCAGAACTCTGTGGGGGGACCAGACCACTGGTCGACCGGCTGGTCCCTATCAGGTGACAGGTTCCCAAGAATTGGCAGTAAAGACCCATTCTGGTTCAAGGTGAGAACACTTCACAATTGTTTCAATTTGGTTAGAGGATAAGAATATTTATATCTAATATGCTTGCATTGTAAGAAACTGTATTAATTAGATTTGTATTTTGTAATACTTTGAACATAAACCTGTATGTTATCAGCTGTTAATAAACCTGCATTGCTGAAGTTCTGCCTGGTTCGATACTTTACTATTCTACTTCAGCTGCTCGCTGGCTAAATGGGTAGCAATTTCGTATAGCAGCACTGGGGTTGCTGATTCAATTCCCCAGCATGCTAATGCTTGTGTTGAAGTATATATGTTCTCCCTGTGTGGGTTTCTCACCACAATCCAAAGACATGCTGGTATTTTATTTGTCTCCTGTTGGAATAGTCTCTAATGTAAGAAAGTTAGTTTTGGACTTTAGATTGGAAGCACATTGCAGCCAAGGACTGATGTAATGTTTGTTAGCACTAATCATGCCCAGGGACTTGGACATTTAAAATTGTAGGGTTTACACTGCACAGGTACCTATGCTTAGAAAACCGTTGCTTTGTTTATGTGCATGCAAATGAACTTCGATCTTTGGCCTGTAGTTGGAGATTTGATGCACATAGCCAAGGGCTAACATTTGCAAATAGCATTATGTGTTCCTGCTCATCAGGTGCAATCACTTTAGGCATACATGAAGAGACAGATTGAAAGATACTGGTGGGGGTTTACTTCTATTGGGCGTGTGTCAGTGTGCTAACAATACAACCTATCTTATATAAAGGGCTGCAGTTGGGGGGGGGGGGTTTGTTTGGCCTGAGAAGGCCAGGTTTTTTGCTGTAATTTGTGTGGGAGAAGGAATGATATTGTGCGTATTGACAAACGCCCAACTAGGGCTGTTTGCTGAAATTCTTGTGCATTTTTTCCATCAAAAGGGGGTTTATGTGGCCATGCTGTCAATGTTGTGTGTGTATTGTTCCTGTCTGAACATGCAAACATGATTTGGGAGCATGTGCTGACCTTCTACTCTTTGATCTCATTGCTTAATCATGTACACAGAAATGTAGCTTCCAGCAGAACATGGTCACCTATGTATGTGTGTGGTGTGGGCTGGTGGTGGGTGTTATATTTTGAACATGTGCCTTTTTCAATATTATGTTGGAATGCTTTGTAAGAATAAAGACTGTTAAGTATGTTTCTTGGGGCGTGGCCTGGACATGGCTGAATAGAGACGTGCTGATACTGAGCTCCCGTCCGTCTCTCCCTTATCCCGGCTATCCCAGCCTGACCGACGAACTATGCACTCCTCCAGAAAGAGGACGACAAAGAAGAATAACAAGCCGACGAAACCCACTCCCCAGCCGCCCACATCAGGAGATATTAGACGGAGATTCCAGCTCTCCCTTCTCGGCTCCCCAGAACTCAAGATGGCGGCGACGCCTCGAGGTGAGCACTCACTGAGACAGACGGCGGGCGGCTCCGGCTCCGCTTCACCACACAGCGACACGCTACTGACAGACTCATTTGCAGGCTTTCCCCCAGACTTCCGCTCCAGTGGTAATGAGCGATCGCAACCCCCACACCTGGGGACAGGGGTAGACGCTGAGCTCCGCTCCATACTACAGGCGCTGCCCACTAAGGCTGATATCGCGGCCCTGATAGCGACGGTGGAAGCCACGCACCGCACAGAGATGAAAGCAGTGAAAGCTGAGGTTAGTGCCCTAGCTACTAGACTGGAGTCCGGGGAAAGCTCCCTAACTGCATTAGAGCATAGAATGACGCTGTTGGAGGACACCCAGGATGCGCAAACAGAGGCATTACAAGAACAGTGGCTGAGATTGGAAGAAATGGAAGACAGAAGTCGCAGGAACAACCTGAGACTTCGGGGTCTCCCAGAGGCCACGGGACCTGAGGACTTAGCAGATACGGCAGTCGCTATCTTCCGCAGCCTGCCAGGGATTGATCTACCAGAACAGATTGAACTGGATAGGATTCACCGTGCACTTGGCCCTAAGTCAGCAGACCCTTTAAGACCTCGAGATGTAGTATGTAGAGTACACCACTACGTGCACAAAGAGCAAATCCTTCGCAAGGCCTGGGAATCCGATGACCCGGAACTGGATGGCGCTACAATTAAGATTCTTCCTGACCTTTCCCGGGCAACCTTGCAGAGACGTGCGATTCTTAAGCCGCTGATGGACCTAGCGAGGAGGAAAGGAGCTACATACTGCTGGGGGTATCCGCTTTCTGTCAAGTTCAGAAAAGATCAAAGAAGCTTCACATTGCGGAAACCTGATGCCCTACCGGCCTTATTTGACTTCCTGGATACAGATCCTATAGAGGTCCCAAATTGGCTTGGTCCACTCCCACGCACGCAGAGTCGTCCGTTCATCTCGAGACACAATGACAATCTACCGCCGAGAGCCGCAGACGACCCAGAACAACCTCTCAAGAAGATGTCCGTGAGTCGTGAGCCTGGTATGGCTGCAGAGTGCAGTTTTGGCTATCTGTATTTCACTTGTGCGAGTTGGATTTTTTGAATTTTTCTATATTTTTTATTTTCTTGTTCTTCTTTTTATTGCTTCCGAATAAGCCTGTGGCCAATAAAGTAATCCGAGCAGGATAACTTTTCAATGACCCACTACCAGTGGCCTGCATACCGAGTTGTATTGCAGATCTACCAGATCACAACAGTTGTTGTCGGGAGCTAAGCTATAAGCAGTTCTGATGGATCTGAGCTATCCATGCACCTCAGAAAATGATTTTCATCAATACCCTGTGGATACTATAGACAGGTACTCCTTTAAAGAGGTCTACTGTCATTACACAAAAGCCATACGAAGCAAGCAAGCTACCTTCTGCTAAGGAACTCTCAGGATGTTGAACTTAGGCCAACACACTAAACTGTCATATGTTGTCCTGCAACATTTAAAGAGCCTTTTCTGTACAAACCGACAACACATTTTGATGTCCAGACTAGATAATTAGTGGTGAGATTTGATAAAGCTTTAGCTGACTTAGATCCTTGACACCTTTTCTAGGGTACTGGTGTCACAAACTAGAATTGCAGAACCTGATTTCTGAGGACTTCAGTGAGGGCCGCGTTGCCTCCTGCTTAGTGGAGATACGAAGCGGTCATCCAGAAGCTCTGACTAATAGGCATTAAAAGATAAGCCATCCTATTTTTTCAAGATAAATGCTATTACTGAGTCATAAGTAGGCTTTAAAAAACCGCATACAGTTTTCTATTGTTTTCTTTAACTCAAGGGATGGATTAAACTGCTGCAGGAGGGGGAAGTGCGAGCCCTCTCGACGCGGGGTCATGCCTCGATCGAGGGGTTCGATCCCCTAGTTGGAATGTCAACAGTTGAGAATTATAATGTTGTCATACTCATTATGATGTAAGGCGTTGTTCGGTTAATCATTATATAACGATGCATAGTTAAGCATAAATAGTTATGTTTATTAGATATGCCGGGACGGGGGGACAAATGGGAGGCTCTCTGTTCGGGCTGTGTCCTTCCTCTCTCCCAAATAGGTCAGCATATACTCCGGGGAGACTGACAAGTGCTTCCTGGAGAATATATGCACAAAACAACCCCCGAAATTGTGGGGGAATTAGTTCGAGCAGGACACTAGGTCCTGTCCGTACCTGATCTATCTACTGTTTTTACTTCTCTCTTTCTGTTTTTTCTGTCTCCCCTCTTCCCCCACCCCTCCTCTTTTTGATTTGATTTAACCTTCCCTTCCCCCCTTCCCACCTCCCCTTCCTGGTCTATTTCACCATGGCAACCAACAAACTTAAGGTGATGTCTCTGAATGTGAAAGGACTTAATATACCTGAGAAAAGACGTATGTTACTAGATGACTTAAAACGGAATCACACTGATATCGCCTTTATCCAAGAGACACACTTTAAAACCAATAGATTACCATACTTACAGAACAGACATTTCCCAACAACCTACCACTCTATGAACCCAGAATCCAAGTCCAAAGGAGTATCTATTTTAATCTCTAGTAGAGTTCCCTGGCATTGTCAGAGATCTGATATAGACTCGACAGGAAGATATCTCTTCCTCAAAGGCCTGATCGGTAACGTTACAGTAACGCTGGCAACCATCTATGCCCCTAATGAACAACAAGCTATGTTTGTGCAAGCGACCCTAGAGAAATTAAATGATTTTAAAGAAGGGCAATTGATTTTGGGAGGGGACTTTAACACCCCACTGATCCCCTCGGTAGACACTTCAACAGGTAAAACATCAATACCTCCATCCCAGCTCAAGCGAATAGCTAAAACACTACACAAATCGCAGTTAATAGATGCATGGCGCTTACAACACTCAGGAGAAAAAGACTTTACGTTTTACTCCCATATACATCAGGTATACACTAGAATCGATTATTTCTTAGTCCCACATGAGCAACTACATGCCGTAGAACAAACCCTGATTGGTAACAGGACATGGTCAGACCATGCACCCATATTCCTAACTTATCGTTTATCAAACACTCCCTCTCCCAGACATCGCTTCTGGCGACTTAATGAAAGCCTTTTACAGAACCCCGAAGTCCTAACAGATGTGTCTAAAACTCTGAATCTATATTTCCAAGAAAATGACCAACCAAATTGCGACCCAGGGATACTTTGGGAGGCACACAAAGTTGTCATTAGAGGGACCCTAATAGCTCATGGAGCTCGCATAAAAAAAGAAAGGAATAAACAGTTATCCCAACTTCTGCAAAAACTGGCCACTGCAGAAGCCAAACACAAACATGCCCCCATATAATCATCAAAATCGGAACTTTCCACTCTTAGACGACAGATCACTGAGATTTTGCAATATAGAGCGAAAGCAGCCCTGCAGATTTGCCACAGACAGACCTATGAATTTGGGGATAAATGTGGAAGAATGCTGGCCAGAATGGTTAGAAAACATAAATCAAGGTCCTATATACCACGTATATCCAAAACAGGGAACCAAAAGGTAACTCTACCTACACAAATTACAGATGTATTTAGACAATATTATTCTGAACTATACAATCTACCACATAGGAATCCCCCAGATGCAGAGATAGAGAATTATATAACATCATCCCAAATGCCGTCACTTCCTCAGGAAATCAGAGAAGACTTGGAATCCCCCATAACTTTAATAGAAATTCAGAAAGCTATAAGATCAATGAAACCGGGTAAAGCTCCTGGCCCAGATGGCTATACATTACAATACTATAAAACTTTACTCCCAATCCTAGGACCCCGAATGGTCACGCTGTTCAACAAGATAGGAGATGGTAAAACATTTGCTAAAGACACACTTGGGGCTCATATCTCAGTAATTCACAAAGAAGGGAAAGACCCAACAGCGTGCAGTAGCTACCGTCCCAAATCATTGTTAAATTTGGATCTTAAATTATTTACAAAAATTCTGGCTGTTCGGTTGGCGCAACACCTCCAGCAACTTTTTCACCTGGACCAGGTGGGCTTCATTCCGTCTAGAGAAGCCAGAGATAGTACTACAAAGGTACTCAATTTATTACACATCACTAGATCTAGGAAAATCACTTGTGTCTTCCTCAATACGGACGCCGAAAAGGCATTCGACCGAGTGAGCTGGCCTTTTATGGTTGCAGTACTTAGACACATAGGCCTGGGTGGGGTGATGCTTAACCGGATAGCCAGCATATACTCCATCCCCAAAGCACAGGTGAAGGCGAATGGAGTTCTGTCAGATCCCTTCCCCATAACAAATGGAACGAGACAGGGTTGCCCTTTATCGCCCCTGCTGTTTGCTCTCTCGCTTGAACCCTTTCTATCCACCATTAGATTGAACCCAGATGTACAAGGAATAACGGTAGGCCCTATGCAGCACAAAATATCAGCTTATGCAGATGACTTACTTTTTTCCTTGACAAATCCAATGATATCTCTACCCAATCTTCTTAAAGAGTTTGAAAAATATGGAGAACTATCAAACTTAAAAATTAATTTCTCCAAGTCAGAAGTGATGGGAATAGCGTTAACACCCAACAACCTCCTACACCTGAAATCCAATTTTCGCTTTAGATGGTCTGACTCAGCCTTGACGTATTTAGGCACAAAAATACCACCAGATCAAGCCCGACTATATGACAACAATTTCCCCCCTTTATTAATTAAAACCAGAGCCCTGCTGGACGAGTGGAATATGGGACTGCACTCCTGGTTTGGGCGTTGCAATTTAATAAAAATGAGTATACTGCCAAAATTCTTGTATCTCTTCCAAACCCTGCCGATTAAGATACCCTCTTCATACTTAAAGCAAGTGCAGTCTCTCTTCACTCGTTTTGTATGGGCGAATAAAAAACCCAGAATCCCAAAATCACAATTATGCTTATCAAAACAATATGGGGGGGTGGCGCTCCCAGATATCCGAAAATATTACCAGGCGGCTCACTTGAGTAGAGTAGTAGACTGGCACCACCATAAGGAATCTAAACTGTGGACACAGATTGAGCAACATCAAACAAATATACCCTTACAGACGGCTTTATGGTGTCATGACTCCCTCCCATCGGAATTCAAATCCCTTCCTTTCCTAGGAAACACTATACAGCAAAGTACTCAAGCTACACTACAGACCTCATTGACGACCAAACAATCCCCTTTGACCCCGATATTAGGACACCCCAAGTTTACCCCAGGGATTTCCTCCGGGCAGTTTCAGTCACTGAAGAGTTTAGGATGTGTTAAAGCCATGCAATTTGTGAGGCAAGATAAATGGCCCTCCATCGCAGAATTAATTGACTCAAACGGCCCGTTCAAACTTCCATTTTGGAGTGCAGCACAACTCCATCATTATCTTCAGAAAATCCCAAACCCTCAGACATACAATACACCCCTGACTACATTTGAAGAAATATGCTTGGATACAGAACCGCTGCCTCGGGCTCTATCCAAGATGTACACTCTATTGAATACACCCCCACAACCACCGACGTTATCAAGTATTGTAAAGTGGGAATCAGACCTCCAATGCAATTTCACTGCAATTCAGAAGCAAAACATGATAGCTCTCTCCCTTAAGTCCTCTATATGCACTAAATTACAAGAACTGAATTACAAGATCCTGACGAGGTGGTATTTAACACCTAGTCGCTTACATAAGATATTTCCTGACGCATCCAAGTACTGCTGGCAATGCCAAGAGGAAGAGGGAACGATGCTGCACGTGTTTTGGTCCTGCCCCAGACTGACAAATTTCTGGTCCGCGGTTCGCTCTATCTCTCAGAAATTCACAGATTACCAGATCCCAAATGATCCGGCATTTTTCTTGCTTCATGTTTCTCCTATACCACTCAAAACTTATAAAAAATCTATACTACGCCACCTCACAAATGCGGCCAAAGCTTGTATCCCTCTGCTGTGGAAACAAAATTCCCCTCCAACCGTATCGATGTGGTTACGGAAAGTGGAGGATATAAATAGTATAGAAGACATTATACTGACGGCCCAAAATAGACAAGAAGTTTATAAAAAAACCTGGACGCTATGGAACATGTTCAAATATTCTACTGAAGGTAAAGCCCTTATGGACAATCAATAGCCCTCTTAGGGAAGGAAGTTCGAATTACTCACAAACTCTAGCTGGGGATTGACCACCCCCTCCCCCCCCCTCCCATTCCCTCCTTTCCCTCCCCACTCCCCCCCCCCAACCTTCCTTCCTTCCTCTTGCCTTTATTTACGTTGCTTTCCTTTTTCTCTTTCTCTCTTTCTCAATCTATTTTCTGGTAGTAGTCTCCTGACTTACTTACGTACAGAATTATACTTAAAGCCCGAATGCTTAGATAAGATATTGATTGTGGATTTGATTTTATGAATATATAAGGATATCCTGAATCAAAGCGGAAATAACGTTGTGCAGATGTCAATGTTTGAGATAATACCATATTTCAGCGATAGATTATCAAGAGTTTTTCTTTTGTAATAGAAAGTATAATAAGGGTTTTTATAATATACCTTCGGGAGGCTGCGACCTCACCTTTTTTATGTTATACCTTTGTGGTATTTTGTTTGGGGCTCTGCCCTTTTCAATGGAAAAACTAATAAAATATATATTTGGAAAAAAGTATGTTTCTATAATCTTGCAAATAAAAATGATGTGGGCTGGTGGGTGAGTAGTTGTAGTATGAAATGTTACCCGTTATACACTAAAAGTAAAGTTGCGTCCACTCTAAGGTTTAGACAAAATTTAGATTGTAAGCTCCTATGAGCAGGGCCCTTAAAACCCAATTGCTAACTGTTTTACGAAATGTAGCACCATATATACTTTTTATTTTTTATTTTTTGAAGCTAGTAAATTAATGTATATCATTTTGTTTCTGCTGGCAAAATATAAGGACATTATTAAGCTTGTTTGTTGTGTTTTTTTTCTCTTTTTTTTCTTCTTTTTAATTAGTTTTGGGGGTGGTGGTTTTCGGGGAAGTGCAATATCTATCTTTTATACCTTATAATTTCTATATGTATTTGTGCACCAAAAAAAAAAAATCTCTTCAGTACACCTGCAAGTAAATGATAAAGGTAGAATCTTTATATATAACAGCTGTGGAGAATTGCAGGTAATGAATTCTGCTTGTGGGCAGGCAGTGTTGTATGTGTCAGCCCTGGTTCACATTGGTGCGATTTGATATGCAATTTGACAAGTCAAATCAGCGGCAATTGCACCGTTCTAATTGGTGCGGCACCGCAATTTCCAAAAGTAGCTTCTGTACTACTTTTTGGCGACTTCGGGGTGGGATTTTTTTTACATCTGTGCAGAAACCTGCACAGATGTCTCTGAAATCCCCCCGCAGTCGGGACTGATATGTGGGAATGAAATCGTGTGAGTTCAGTTAAACTCGCACAATTTCCTTCCACTGTCGGTGTGAACCAGGGCTCAAACTGGGTCTTTGTCTTTGTAATTCACCTACTGCTATCCCAGGGACACCATTTCTTATCAAACTCCCTTAAGTTTACCTTCAAATATCATTATATGTAGAAATACAGATTCGCATATCTGCAAATAAACAAAAACTAAAAAAATTCTAATCGTGGTTGCGATCAAATTTTCGCAGCTGTAATCAAAAGAGCGTGGTTTAACCTTCTGACCCAGAAATTAGTCATTGTAAACACCCGGAAGTTCCTGTGCTGGTCAGGATCTCCATCTAGGTGGACATGGCGAGGTCCCTCTTTAGCAAAGAGGAGGTGCTGCTCATTTGCCGGGAAAGTGTAGGATTTGTACTTGTGCTTACTCAGTGTGGGGGTGGATGTGGTAGTTAGATTTGGTGTGGGTAGAGTTCATTGATTTGTTTGGCATCGTCACACATTTGCTTCTGGCCCATTTGCACACATCACTTCCTGCATTTGTTCTGCTGATGTAAATCAGTAAGGACTATGCAAATATAAATGAGAGCTCCTTTCTATTAAAATATATATGACTTGTTTCACATTTGGGTGATTATTTTTTTAAGCAAATTTGGACCTCTGAGTTGCATGACAAGTTGTACCCCATGATTCTCAATAATAACCATTCATATGTGCTACTTCAAGTTGCATCAACTTCAAAGTAGTCCCTGTACTACTTTGGTGTGACTTTCATGTGACTTGAGTTACATAGGGCGCAATATTACACAGGCATTCCCAGAAGTTAGGGCCAAGTTTGCGGCAAAAAAGTGGCAGCAAAATAGTGTGACTTTCAGGTCGCAGCAGTGTGAATGAGATTCATGGATAATACCTTTGGATCTAGGCACTATTCTCACTTGTGCATCCTGCAAGTGGGTCAAATTCATCCCTGCACTACTTTGGTTTGACTTTGATGCGACTTGAGGCCCATATACCGCAAGATTACACAGGCATTGGTCGCACAAGTACAAATGGGGCCTAATTCAAAGGTGTTATCAATGAATCTCATTAGGTTCCTTTCACAATTGGCCAACTTTTCATACAACTTGAGGTCCATAAGGCCCCTTTCACACTTGTGCAACCTGAAAGTTCTGCGATTTTGCAGCGCTTTTTGCTGCAAATTTGATGTGATTTGAAGCAATGCCAGTGTTATCTTGAGGTCTATGGACGCAGGAGTCGCAGGACAAGTTGCACAAGTGTGAAAGGGGCTCATCCGTATACATGTGAGTAGGGAGTTTTCAGGGACTAAACCTTTCAAGTAGATATGGCATCTAAAATGAAGATAAACACACCACCACCGAAAATGACAAGGCTTACCAGATGGGATGGACCCAAAAGGGCATACGCCGAGTTGGGTCGGATAAGGCTTAGGTGGTGAGTGGCTGTAGATGGCTCAAAGAGGCGATGATTATGGATTGTCCACTGGTTGCTGTATCCCTCTGAACGATGCCAAAACCCAGGGGGGCGAGGTAGATGGAGCGAACCACGCGTAATCGTATCCCTCAGGGCGATGTTTGGAAGCCAAACGATGGTGTTAACAAATGGAAAAAGGAAGGAATGGCCACATAGTGAGAATCCGTATAAAAGAAGTAATTTATTAAAATAAAAAGATGTACACTCGCTGTACACAGCGCTGTAAGGAAAGTGGCGACAGTGGGGTCCTACCCGACGCGCTTCGTCTTCATAGACGTCGTCACCGTATATACTCGAGTATAAGTCGTTCTGAGTATAAGTCGAGGCCCTAATTTACCACAAAAAAATGGGAAAAACGTATTGACCCGAGTATAAGACGGGGGGGAGAAATGCACAGCTACTGTAAGTGGAAAAGAGGGTCAACAATGCACATTTGCAGCCTCACTGTGCCCATTTGCATGCCTCACTGTGCCCATTTGCAGCCATAGGTCCCCCGAACTTCAAACTCGGTAGTTAAGGGTTCCTAGATGCCCCCTAGCTGCAGCCAAAATTTGGGGTCTCTGAACCCAAAGGGTCCAAAAATGACATCGCTGCAGATGGACACAGTTGACCGAATTTGGGTCCCCCGTATCTTGGGGCCACTTAGTGCTAAGAACCCCAAATTTGGTGTGAAAACCCAGTGGAACTAGCACCATAAAATATCCAAAGCTCAAAAATCAGTTCAGAAAATGTCAAGCACTTTTCTGTAGCAGAGAATGACATTTTCCGAACTGGGTTTGGGGCCCCGTATCTCGGGGCGACTTAGTGCTAGGAACTCCATCTTTGGATATGTTATGGTACCAGTTCCACTGGGTTTGCACACCAAATTTGGGGTTCCTAGCACTAAGCAGCCCTGAGATACGGGGCCCCAAAGTCGGTTCAGAAAATGAAATTTTTTGCTGCAGAAAAGTGCTTGACTCCAGTATAAGTCGAGGGGGGCACTTTCAGCACAAAAAAATGTGCTGAAAAACTCGACTTATACTCGAGTATATACGGTAAATGTAAAAAGACTGACATTTTGAAGAAAAAAAAACAATATCCAATAAAATCAAATTTCTTCATAAATTTAGGCCAAAATATATTCTGCTACATGTCTTTGGTTAAAAAAAATCCCAATAAGTATATATTAATTTTTTTGTGTGAAAGTTATAATATCTACAAAAATATGGTGTGTGTGTGTGTGTGTGTGTGTATATATATATATATATATATATATATATATATATATATATATATATATATATATATATATATATATATATAGTATATTTGAAAATGGATCAATCCTGATGTACAGACGGCCTATCATTTCTTGAGGCCCTTAAAATGCCAGGACAGTACAAATTTCCCCCAAATGAACCCTTTTTGGAAAGTAGACAGTCTCAGGTATTTAGTAAGAGGCATGGCAAGTTTTTTGAAGTTGCAAATAAATACTTTTTTTCACATTTTTCTTTTACATACTGTCACCAGTGCAGTAAAGCATCATAATATAACTGGCGTGGCAGTGATTAGGGATACTGACTGGTGACAGTATGTAAAAAAAAAAGTAAACTTTTTTTAGTGCAATTTTTTACACATTTTTTTCTAACATTTTATTTTCCTTTTTCAACATTTTTCTAAAACGTTTTTCATACTTGCATCACAGTAGTTCAGTGTCACCATAGTAACACTGTACCACTCTGGGAGGCGAGGTGATCAGGGATTTTTTTTTCTACACTTTGGTTGCTGTTACAATGATGATCATTGTAACAGCAATGTTTTAAATTGCCATGAATGGGTTACATTCATAACAGATATGATTACTAGTGATATGTGATTGGCTACAGCTAATCACAAGGTACAGGGTGCTGTGATTGGCCCAGATACTATGTGATAGGTGTGGGCCAATCACAGCATCACTCTATAGGAAATTACAACTATTATTAACAAAATGTATTCATAACAACTTTGTTGACATTGTGGTCATGTGATTGTATAGTGATCACATAATTCCCCGACCACCAAAAGTGGCTGGGCTTCCCGCATCCGCAAACCGCTGTGTCCGGGGAGCACAACAGTCACTGGAACAGCGTACTGCGCATCCCTAACCCAGAACAGTATGGATCATGTACGTGATCCAGCCTGCCTGTGCTGGCTGCCCACAGTAAATGTACTGTGGATGGTCGGCAAGTGATTAAGAGATTTCAGACCACTTCCTGTCCTGACAGGAAGTAAGAAAGTGTCCACCTTTAGGGAGACAGTCAGCAATGGGTACCTTACAGAGGCTCCATCCTTTCTCAACTCTAGCCAAAATAAAATAAAAAGTTTAAATATGTAGTTTTCTAAACACACTTTCTTTTCAGTTTTTTTTAATTAGATTAGACAAGATAAATGTAGACAAAATACAGTATAGTAATCAACAAGTCACTGAAACATATCTTATTGCATTGTTTAAGCGTAACAACATTCAAGAGTAGCCTAAACCACAAATTAAGCATGTTATTTATAACAAATAATTACAGAACGGAACATTACAGTTACAAAAAGACTGTACCCTGTTACCAGAAGCATTTATATACACTGTTACTACCAAAAAGAAAAAATGTAATTAAACTGCTAAACCGCTTAAATGCTAGTCTTCGGCTGGAAATCTTGAATCCTTTGTGGCCTATTGGGGAGTGAAAGTGTTGGAGTACCTTACAAAGTGTTTTTCATATGAGTATTGAGCTTTAACTCTTTGAATTACTTCAGTGAGGTTAGGGGACATAGTGGACTTCCATTTTGCTGTTATAGTTAGGTGGGCAGCAATAAGTATGTGGGTTATCATACTTCTAAATTGAGTGGGTATTTTTTAAATAGACAAATTTAGCAGAGCAAGATGGGGGGACGGGTTGATAATGAGACCCATGACTGATGAAATGAGATTAAACACTGCTTTCAAAAAGCTATGTACACTTTTGCATCCCCACAGGATATGTAACAAGCTACCTTTTTCCACACATAACATCCAGCACATTACTGATTCTGTTAGGAAGATTTGAGAGAGTCTCACTGGTGTAAGGTAACTCCTATAGAGTATTTTAAGCATACGTTCCCAGTGGTTGGCATACTTTTTCTGCAGTATATTACAATATCTCTTAAAATGATTGTTATTCTTCTGTTTCTGGAGACTTCCATGTAGAGAGAATACATTATTAGGTTTATAGCAATATAATTAGTTTTAAAATATCTGTGGAATAGTAAGAATACAAAAGTAAATGCAACAAGCCACCCCTAGCGCTTATGGGAAAAAACATCCAATATTATAATATAATCTGGCAGCTACTATAATCACATTAAACATTAAACAAATATGCTAAAATACAATGCAGCATTAGCAGCGCTCAAAATCCATTTAACAAGTGTCCATGATAGAAGCCAGCTTGTAAAATAATTTCACCGAGATATAATGATTTTAAGAACAATTCAATCTATCTCTGGCAGAGCACTAATATACTAATGGTTGATGCAAATCTGGAGCTAGCACCACCACCGATTAGGAGTTTTCCAGCGCAGGTTGAAAGTATATTTGGGGTTTGGAGTGAATTATATGGATGGGCTCAGGCACCACAACCTCTGCCACAAAGGGGTAGGCATGGGCAGAGAGGTAAAAGAGGTAGAAAAAATTAGAAACCCAATACCCAAATGCGGCAATGGCATCTACAGGATGCAGGTCAGCATCAATATAATATGCCACAAGAAAAACAACAACAAGGTTATGTTGATAGAGATTGTTTTATCCCATACCCTGGTTTACGATATGATCACCAATATTGTGAGTCACCAGGTGGCAATTATCAAGGATAAGAGGATAGGAATCAGTGGAGTCCGTATCCAACCCCCACTGCCAATCGTTATGAGGCATTATATAATTTAGGAATTCCCAAACAAACTAGACCTTTTTTAGGAAGAGGGGGGAGGGGAGGACCAAGACCAAGAGGTGGCAATGCTTGAAGAGGTCGTCCTCCACTCACCTTACAGCAACCCAGAGAGCAGGGGTGGTGGAATCCCCCTCAAAGGGGAAGGCCCTGCAGCCCTCTGGAAACAGTAGGAAGAAAGACAGGAAAGGTTGTAGAAGTGGACGAAGAATCCAACAAAAAAAGAAGGGAGACAGATTAACTGGCATTTATAACTTGGCAAAAATAGACTTGACTGGTAAAGAAATAAATATATTGATCCTGAGATCACTCCAATTAAACCATTTTCTTGGTTCCATCCGACCACCTGCAGACAGTGAACAACCACTCACCACTTTAGAAGAACTTTGCACTACCACGTGGGTTCTAACACACGCTCTCCCTGACTTACGACCTCTTGAATACACCCCCAATGGACTTCATGCCCCCGGGACTAATTAAGTGGGAAAAAGAACTTGACTGCTGATTCAATACCACCAAAAGACAGCTCATTCTCAAACTCACACATAAATCATCCATCTGCGCCAAAACCCAGGAGACTAACTTCAAAATCCTATCAAGGTGGTACAGAACCCCAGCACTTCTACATAAGTTTTTCCCTGAGATGGCAGACCTTTGTTGGTGCTGCCAGACGGAAAAAAGGAACTTTGATACACATTTTTTGGTCATGCCCCAAATTAAAACACTTCTGGCACATAATACGCGAGACAGCACAACGATTCACAGACCGTTCCATCACAGAAGACCCGGCATTCTTTCTTCTACACGCATCAAATATCCCTGAAAGGGTATATAAAAAATCAGTGATACGCCACCTCTTGGACACAGCTAAAACCTGCATCCCGCTCCAATGTAAATCTCCGCTTTCACCATCCATCGACTTATGGCTACAAGAAGTGGAGGAAATCAAACGAATGGAGGACCTCGTCCTCACAGCACAGAATAGACAAGAGACATTCTCTAAGACCTGGCAACTATGGAACATGTTCGTGTATTCGGCTGAAGGCCAAGCCCTGAGAGGGCTGCAGTCGATACATGAGCATGTTAAACTCAGCATTACACCCCCAAGCTCTGATTGCAGAGGCATAAGAACCTCACAAAGACACCCACCTGAAACTCTATGATCGTGGGAACACATAACCCCACCCCCTTCCCTCTCCCGTCGCCTATCCTTCTGCCTTCCAATTCTCTACCTAAACTTCTATACACTTCTTATTCTTCAGTAGTAGGCTCCACCTACGCTGTTAATATCCCCCATATTGGGGAGACTATATAGAAAAAAGAAAAGGAAGGGACTGAGCCCATGGGACTACCACAACAAGTCACATCATACCTTCAATAGATAGAAGAGCTCCACTCACTTGGAGGACTGTACTGCAACTTCAAACACATTACGCAGTTATTCCCCCCCGTTCTGTAGTTAAGTAAGGGGGAAACGATGATTGAACTTGATGCAACAACTGTGATTACCATAATGTTATTAGAACCCAATAGTACTGTTTGGACAAGGAACAAAAAGGTGGGACTTTAGATGAAACATGCACTCCAGGAGACAACACCGTCACCATGAATATGGCAGGTACCCAAAAATAGAGCAGAACCAAAAACGTTGAGTAGAAGCATCACATGACATCAATTGGCATAAAATGATTTAATAATGTAAGATTGTAAGAAAGGTACACATTGTAACATGGTCCATATTAGTACTATAAACAACCTAGATCTATGAGAGCCGGGTCTTACATCATACATAAAAATGTATCATAAATACAAAAATAAGTTTATATTGTAAACATTGTATATTGTAAACATTGTAGAAAGCAGTTTCATAGACAGCAGGTCTCATTAACAATCCATTGTATTCTTAGTTGGTAGAAAATATATCCAATTAAAATGTAAAGTAGGAATAAAGATAAAAGCTGATGCAATTATAAACAACGGGGGGGGGGGGGGGGGGCAAGTAGTGGCTCGTAATCCCATAGTAGAACAACTTAATTGGTTCATGCCATAAATAATGTAAAAAGCCAATTTCACTGAGGTGTGTCTCCATAGTAGATGATTGTAGTCATCGTAGATTGGTATGGTCCAATTGGTATGTATATAGTAGTAGAGTAATATGGTATAAACGTAGGGGCATCTATTGGCTCAACGCGTTTCGTGGCGAACGCCACTCTTCAGGAGCAAGTATGAGGTAGGTGTCTATGAGTATTAAAAAACATCCATATTAAAAAACATCTAAAATAATGAATATTGTATATTCAATCTGTGTAAGTGTGGAGGAGGGGAGGGGAGAAGCGGGGGGTAGAGCCCGATTCTATATGCTACTTACAGGTACTCCCATGAGGTTGGGCATAGGCGTGGAAGGCTGGGGGCCAACCGGCGAAACATCAGCCTGTTGGGAGCTGAGGTGGACTAGCCCAGAGCACACAGATGGAGGTCCGAATACAAAACAGCAATCCCCAAGGAGGAATTCCCATGGAATTCGCCACGAAATGCGTTGAGCCGATAGATGCCCCTACGTTTATACCATATTACTCTACTACTATATACATACCAATTGGACCATACCAATCTACGATGACTACAATCATCTACTATGGAGACACACCTCAGTGAAATTGGCTTTTTACATTATTTATGGCATGAACCAATTAAGTTGTTCTACTATGGGATTACGAGCCACTACTTGCCCCCCCCCCCTTGTTTATAATTCTATCAGCTTTTATCTTTATTCCTACTTTACATTTTAATTGGATATATTTTCTACCAACTAAGAATACAATGGATTGTTACTGAGACCTGCTGTCTATGAAACTGCTTTCTACAATGTTTACAATATACAATGTTTACAATATAAACTTATTTTTGTATTTATGATACATTTTTATGTATGATGTAAGACCCGGCTCTCATAGATCTAGGTTGTTTATAGTACCAATATGGACCATGTTACAATGTGTACCTTTCTTACAATCTTACATTATTAAATCATTTTATGCCAATTGATGTCATGTGATGCTTCTACTCAACGTTTTTGGTTCTGCTCTATTTTTGGGTACCTGCCATATTCATGGTGACGGTGTTGTCTCCTGGAGTGATTTTTCATCTAAAGTCCCACCTTTTTGTTCCTTGTCCAAATTATCGGGGATGGAGGCGCCTGGCTCTACACACCTCGCGCCTCATACAAAGTCCCACCCGCCTGTTTAGGTTTTTTAAGTTTTTTGTATTCATTAAGGGATGGAAACATGCACCCCCTACCTCTTTACATTATTTAAACATTGGTATTGTCCATTATTTTTATCTATTTAGGTGCCTCTTCCATATTCAAGCATCAATTAATCTTTTACACTGTGTACCGCGTTTTCTTTCTTTGGTGTCAGTCTGGAGGAGTCTATCTTACTACGCTACTGCTCCTCACTACTATTCTTATTGCGTGTGCATAGCCACGCTGTCTCTCTGTGTTGCTACTGTGTTGGGTTGGGAGGTGGGCTGGTCTGGCCCTGCCGGCCGTTTGGCCTTTGGGAGCTGCGATGCGCTCCTGGGGTCCTCCCCTTTTTCCCCCTCTCCTCAATCTGAGTGACGTGGAGGATCGGGTGCACGCCCAATTGCGCATCGACGTCACGCCTCCGGCGCCGGCACGCACTGCGTCACTCTCTGTGACGTTGGCGCGCCGCCGCTGTCTATCCCATCTAGCATCCCACACGAGATGATGACCGTCAGACAGTGGGCAGCTGACGCTGCTCAGCTGTTTGGCGCCATCGCCTCCTATTGGCTGCCAGCGTGCCGTTGGTGGACACCCATGATCACATTGGAGTGTATATATACTCCTTCCGATTCATTCCCAGCCCCCACACGCTGGTCATCCCCATGGTTTGCATGCACTCCTGGTTCACATGGCTCACACCTCTCCCAGGTAACTCTCTTGGCTTCTTTCACCATCACTTGTCTTTTCCTTTCTATTCTGTTCTCCCCCTTGGTGTTCCTTCTTCCCATAACCTTACACTGTCCCCACTCTCTGCTATCTTTCCTTGCTTCCTGACCAACACTTGCACTAACACACTTTTTTCACCACTCACATTAGTCACCTCCCCACATATATTTACGTTTTTACCACCACTCACACCAGTCACCATTCCACATACATACACACATACATATATTCACTATCTATCCCTCTGTTCATAGATGGCTATCACTTGGATCACACCCATTTCCGTATCCATGGGAATTCCTCCTTGGGGATTGCTGTTTTGTATTCGGACCTCCATCTGTGTGCTCTGGGCTAGTCCACCTCAGCTCCCAACAGGCTGATGTTTCGCCGGTTGGCCCCCAGCCTTCCACGCCTATGCCCAACCTCATGGGAGTACCTGTAAGTAGCATATAGAATCGGGCTCTACCCCCCGCTTCTCCCCTCCCCTCCTCCACACTTACACAGATTGAATATACAATATTCATTATTTTAGATGTTTTTTAATATGGATGTTTTTTAATACTCATAGACACCTACCTCATACTTGCTCCTGAAGAGTGGCGTTCGCCACGAAACGCGTTGAGCCAATAGATGCCCCTACGTTTATACCATATTACTCTACTACTATATACATACCAATTGGACCATACCAATCTACGATGACTACAATCATCTACTATGGAGACACACCTCAGTGAAATTGGCTTTTTACATTATTTATGGCATGAACCAATTAAGTTGTTCTACTATGGGATTACGAGCCACTACTTGGCCCCCCCCGTTGTTTATAATTGCATCAGCTTTTATCTTTATTCCTACTTTACATTTTAATTGGATATATTTTCTACCAACTAAGAATACAATGGATTGTTAATGAGACCTGCTGTCTATGAAACTGCTTTCTACAATGTTTACAATATACAATGTTTACAATATAAACTTATTTTTGTATTTATGATACATTTTTATGTATGATGTAAGACCCGGCTCTCATAGATCTAGGTTGTTTATAGTACCAATATGGACCATGTTACAATGTGTACCTTTCTTACAATCTTACATTATTAAATCATTTTATGCCAATTGATGTCATGTAATGCTTCTACTCAACGTTTTTGGTTCTGCTCTATTTTTGGGTACCTGCCATATTCATGGTGACGGTGTTGTCTCCTGGAGTGCATGTTTCATCTAAAGTCCCACCTTTTTGTTCCTTGTCCAAATTATCGGGGATGGAGGCGCCTGGATCTACACACCTCGCGCCTCATACAAAGTCCCACCCGCCTGTTTAGGTTTTTTAAGTTTTTTGTATCCAATAGTACTGTTAACTGATACATGACACTGTCTGACAAGCTTTGGTTATATAATGGTTGCTTTTGTTAAATGTATGATTCTGTAACTTGCTGGTGCATGCGGGCCTCTTTCCCGATATAAACAATTAAAAAATAAAATAAATAAATATATTGAATACAGGTCTGAAACGCGCAGCTAAAAAACCTATTAATAAGTTCAATGTATATATTGATGTGCACAAATACATTAGGAAAATAAATATGAAAAGATATTTTTTAGGGATAAAACCAGGTACCCTAAAAAGAAAAGATGACACATCAATTGGAATAGACAGGGGCTTAAAAAATCGCTCACTATTCAATTCTCCACAACTTTCTAATAACCATATAGAGGTGTTTAAACAAATGGTTTTGAAGGATGTGGAAAGTATATCAGTGAAAGAATATTAATCCCAGATATATTGAAGAAGGCATTACAGCATTAGAGAATAGAAAAAAAAATTCATAATAAGACCAGCAGACAAAGAGGGGTGTAGTCATTTTAGACAAAACTTTTTATGTTTTACAGCTTATGGACATGTTATCAGATAATGTAACCTATGAAGAACTGGGCCGTGATCCGACCTTAAGTTATAAGATTGATTTGAATAATCTAGTGGATTATGGTTTTTATACTAGAGTACTTAACAAAAAAAGACGATTTTTAGTACCTAGTTATAGTAGAGTCCCCACTATTTACACAATGTCCAAGGTCCATAAGGACCCGTCTAATACTCCAGCTGGACCAATAGTTAATGGGATAGGATCCGTATCTGCCCAAGTAGGACAGTACCTTGATCACTTTCTTCAAGAAAGTGTGGTATGGACGAAGGCCTATTTTAAAGATACCTCCAACTTTTTACAACTACAATGAAATGTTGTTATCCCTGAACAGGGAGATGTTTTTTTTGGTGACAGCTGATGTGGCATCATTGTATACTGTAATCCAGCATGATGATGCCTTCTGGTCACTAAATTGGGAATTTAGTCAGAGGGATGACTTACCATATATTCAGAAAAAGTTTTTGGGGATGGCCCTGGCATTTTGTTTGCCCCATAATTATTTTTGGTTCTCTGGTAAATTTTTTAAACAGAAGACAGGCTTTGTGATGGGCGCAAAATTTGCTGCAAGCTTGGCAGATCTGTTTATGAGTGAATGGGAGGATAGGTATGTTTATGGTCAACAGAGGAGTGAACTTATATTTTATAAAAGGTTCATTGATGATCTGTTCTTTATTTGGGTTGGGTCTGAGTCTTCTTTGATTCAGTTTGTCGAGAGCCTTTACCAAAATAATAACAACATAAAATTGGAGTGTATCTAGAATAAATAACAGATCAATTATTTGGATATCACCGTTATGTTATATAACCGAGAGTTGACTACTAAGGTTTATTTCAAACCCACCGATAGAAACAGTTACTTGCCTATCCATAGTGGTCATCATCCGATTTGGCTTAGAAACATACCAAAGGGCCAGTTCACAAAGATCAGAAGAAATTGTACTAGAGATGATAATTTTATAGCACAATCGCAGATCATTAACCACTTAAGGACCAAGCCTCTTTTTGAGATTTGTTGTTTACAAGTTAAAAACAGGTTTTTTTTTGCTAGAAAATTACTTAAAACCCCCAAACATCATACATTTTTTTTCTAACACCCTGGAGAATAAAATGGGGGTTGTTGCAATACTTTCTGTCACACCTTATTTGCGCAGCGGTCTTACAAGCACAATTTTTTTAAATTAAAAAATAAGAGAACAGTAAAGTTAGCCCAATTTTTTTATATTGTTAAAGATAATGTTACGCCGAGTAAATTGATACCCAACATGTCATGTTTCAAAATTGCGGCTGCTCGTGGAATGGCGACAAACTTTTACTTTTAAAATCTCCATAGGCGGCGTTTAAAAAATTCTACAGGTTGCATGTTTTGAGTTACAGAGGAGATCTAGGGCTAGAATTATTGCTCTTGCTCTACCGGTCGCAGCGATACCTCACATGTGTGGTTTGAACACCGTTTTTATATGCAGGAGCTACGCACGTATGCATTATGCACGTGAGCTCGGCGGGACGAGGCACGTTTAAAATTTTTTTTTTCTTATTTATTTTACCTTTTAATATTTTTTTTTAAGCTGTTCTTTTTTTTTAAAAAAAAGTGTCACTTTTATTCCTATTACAAGGAATGTAAGCATCCCTTGTAATAGAAAAAAAGCATGACAGGACCTCTTAAATATGATATCTGGGGTCAAAAAGACCTCAGTTCTCATATTTACACTAAAATGCAATAAAAAAAAAATGTTGTCACTTAAAAAAAAAAATGGCCCTTTGAGAGCTATTGGCGGAAGTGATGTTTTGACGTCGCTTCGGCCCTGCAATGCTATGGAGACGGGTGGGGGCCATCTTCCCCTTACTTGTCTCCATGCCACAGAGGAGAAAGGATCCGATCGCCTCTGCCACTGCTGATGGCTCTGGTAAGCGACGGAGGGCACCGGAGCGCGTCAGGAGGGGGGGCCCTCTCCCGCCGCCGATAAAAGTGATCTCGCGGTGAATCCACCACAGAGACCACTATTATCGTAAAACGGACCGCCGGCCAAACAAGAGTATACTGGGGATATGGCAGCTAGCTGCTGCCATAACAACGATATCCCTCTTCAAAGTTATTTATCTTATAACGATTTGTTTAGATTTAAATCTTTATTTGACGAATTTATCGATATTGACTTGACATACATGTTACAATCGACCGATATTTGGAACGGTGTTATATGCGGGTACAGTTCCATTTTTTTGGTGCTTTTAAATAGATGGTGACTAATTAGTCTGTTATGTGATAGTGATTGTAATATATCATTAGGAAACCGAGCATTGGCTAATTATTTATGTTATGGGATATGTTTAGGCTTAGGTGCCTCCGTAGTTATAATGTTATAATGTACCCAGTGATGCGATTGATGTTAGGAGTTAATTCCCCGTCCACACGCATATATTATAGACAATCTTCCTAAATGCAGAACAGACTTGGTTATGTGACGGAGGATTGGGTTAAATTCCCGTCCGCGTATTAAAATATATTGGATCAGCTGTGCTGTGTAGCCATGCCCTCTGACGAAGGAATAATGAAACGTACGTCAGGGCATGACTACACAGCTATCCAGTCAGTCTATCAACGGTCAAGCTCAACCTGGGTACACCGCCGTGAGAGGAATCTATTAGGTGGTGAGAGCAAAAAACCGAATGTGACAGGACTGCTTACACTGTAATGCTTGTTTTAAATACTTTTCTTGTGAGTGCAACTTGTAAGGGGGGTAATTGATTGAATAAATGTAGAGTTTTACGGAATTACGCTATATATGTGTGCTTTCTTGTCATGAGTGACACATAGATGGAAGGACCAGTGTTTGCTGCTCCGTGAAGGGATCATCATACGGGCTCACTATCACCATTCATCTGGCGAGTTCATGACCATAGGGGTGTTACTTCACGAGGTGTGGTGACAGTCGAAATATAAGATACAGATCGCATGGAAGCACATGGATGAACTTTCATTGATTTATTTATGTTTAATATAATTAGTTTGATGCATTTGTATTCCCGCTGTAGGGATTCTGGCAATCATGATCATAATAAAAGTTAATATGAGAACTCTGATTTTTTCAAGATGGGAACAAAAACAACACCTCCTATAATTCTTCCCATCACTACACGTGAGTATTTGCACTTTATATAGGGATTAGCGTTTTGAGTAAATAAGGTTTTGGGACTGGAATGTTTATTTTACAAATCTTTTAACTGCAGCTGTGGAGGAGCTGATATTTAAAAACTTATACAAAGCTTTAAGTAAATTTCATGTTTTGGGTGTGAAGTGGAGATGTGTATTTGTTATTGCATGCTTCAATCTAAGATGTGTTGCAATAATTCATTAAACACGAGGGCTCTGCTGTGCCCAAGGCTGTGGTATTTTCTGTGCCTTTATGAAAGCACCACAATGTCTCTTTTAAGGTACTTTTTTCATTCCTAAAAATTAAAGTGAATGACAAAGAAAAACGTTTTCTCAAGTTTTGAACACAGTTGGGAAGGATTAGTACTCCTATTTGTTTTTTTGTTTTTGTTTTTTATTGTTGTCTGGAGCTATGTTAAAGAGATTTACCTTCACTTCCTTTTCTGCTGATAAAAATGTCTTCAGACAGGAAGTGAGGTAAACTCAACAGTGACACAGGTGGAAATATAAATCTGAAAGCAGTTGTAGCCTTTAGTTAATAGTTTATTTCTGTCTGTATTTCTGTTGGAGAGTCCCCTTCACTACCTGTCTTGCCATTACTTTCTAGGAAGCTCACGTTGGCAGATATCAAATCTGACAGGGGGTTCCAAACCCTTCCCACTCTATCTAAAGACTAAGAGCTAAAAAGCTTTTGTTTGACACTTTAAAGATGCAGATCCTGCAGTATTTATGTTTAATCTCACTTCAACCAAGCCCTGGTTAAGATAATTATGTTTTTCATGTTGGTGGGCAGGCAGCAAAAACACTCATGACAATTCTTTATGACACTGGGAAAGTAAATGTGGGTAATACAAGAACATGGGTAAGAGAAACAGAGCTGAAGAACATGAAAAGAGACAGTATACAGAAAGGCAAAGGTGTACATTAAATAGTACCTGGAGCAATACAGCTTAGGTACTACTAGTTTACTCTTTCTAGGGGATGCCGCTAAATGTCTTTGTGCATCCCAGAATGCTTATGAAGCGGTGATGGTAGTGGGGTGACCTGGTCAAGGGCAGTCTAATCATATCTGTACCTTAAAAGTAGCAGCCAAAGCTTGCTGTCTCCTGTACCTTTAAACCATTTTTTGAGCTCATACTAGCCTCAGTTTATGGAGCCTGCCACCTCATGTTACAGGACAAGGGTGCTTATCTATGACCGTGACCTCTCCCTCTAGTTTTGATAGAGGCTGCTCACCACTGGTTCATGGTATCAGGTTGTGACTCAACTGCCCAGATAGCAAGCAATTGAGCTGCAAGCTTGAAAATGACTTGCTAAGCTATTGCTAGACTTGCCAGGCTTCACAAGTTTGTTGCACAATTGCAGCAAGTCTGCATTGCATGATTCCAGATCAACTTTCTTTTTACAAATATTCTGTAAGTCTGCTGCAAGTTCTGGTTCAGTTATTTTGTTCAATAATCATCCCACCACAGGGGTCATTGTAGCTAAATTTTCATGCTGTAGACTTGCAGAGCTCTTGCTGTAGACTCACCACTGCAACTTTGCTCTTGCTAAAGTCTTGCCACGCAAATTTGCTACAAATTGGAAAAGTGTCAACTAGAACTTTTGGTTCAAGTGCTCTGCACAGCTTGCCAGTGAAAATGTGCCGCAAGTTAACAAGACTTTCAATTCAACACTGCCACAAATCTGGGTGCATGCTCTATTGGTAATGAAATCTTTATAGTTTGTAATTTTAATTACCACAATTTTTTAAAATATAATTTCTCCCAATGTTATGTGCCCTTGGCCTAGTGAAGGACCAGGCTTTTTTTGTTTGTACTGATACTTGAAAACAATTAAAACAAATTTAACGCTATTTTGAGAAGCCTTAATAATGAACACCAACTGAGTTTCAGCCTTTGGACATTCCCGGTGTCTGGGAAGGATCAGAGATGTGGCCTGCCCTGATCCATGGCTGAGCCAGTGATAGTGCCTGGTATTTTGAAGCCATTCTGTACTGTACGAACTCCTTGCCATTGACAGTTGTTTTGTTACACTGGAACTGTTTTATAAATTTCCCCATGTGTCTTTCTTTAAAAAAGTTGGTTTGGTTCCCATCAGAACGCTAAGGGGTGAACAGGCAAAGTGTCCATGTCAGGGGCAAAACAAGTGAACAGCAATTAACATTACTGACAGAGCATTAATGTTTTGCTGGCTGAACTGGAAAAGTTGGTTAATTGCAAATTTGACCTTTTGGATTAAAAAGGTTTTGCAGCACAGTTATTATAGAGTCAATTTAGTGAAAGAAACAACATTATGAAAATGATTTTGAAAGGCCTACAGAGTCCAGTTTGTAAATATATATTGTTTTGTATGCAGCTGCACATTCATATTCACAGTAAATTGTAATACTCCATGTAAACGTAATGCATTCTTATAACAAACACAAACGTGAAGAATGAACACTAAGAGAATTACTATGCAAATAACATGCTAATTTACTTTGTGAGGAACATCAATGGCTGTTCAGCAATTATGTTTCTATGAGGTTTGTTCCCTCTGTTTCCACGGTCTCTTCTAATATAGCTTACAATATTTCCTTTTGTCTCTTGGATGCCCTCAGGATAAAGCAATAAAGTACTCAACGAACAGTTATAGATTTCTTATATCATTTCAGAGCAAAGGGACAGCAATAGACCCTCGCATATGAACTTTTTAATAAAAGTGGAAATAATATATCTCTGTACATTGTTACTAAATGGTAACCCCTACAAGCCCTGAATAGGTTACTTTACCTATTTTTGAATGCATATAGCATAATTGACTTTCCTCGAGGAGACAGTAGAGAAATAAACCAAAGATAAAAAGTCATTTTCTTTTCAGCTAGCGTGGCTGTCGGCAAGCATAGCAATCAAAATGTCTTACACCATCTGGAGTGCGCTGGCTCTTTGCAGTAAGCTAATAAGTGAGAATGAACCTTTATATATGAGTGGCCTACAATGTTATGTAAGTGGTGTTAATGCACTGGCAGACCCATCCTGAATACTAAAAGAGATGCTTGACAAAGAAGGCTCTCTATCTCTGCCAGCAGCTCTTGAAATGGGCAGATCAGATTGACATGACATGTTTGCTTTCAGGACTTTACACATTTATGATACCTTCCTTACAAAATGTACCCTTTTCATTCAAACCTGAATATGTTTTTAATATATACTTGCTATAGGCTGGACAATAATTATACATTTAATTATTTCCCTTTGATATTTTTCCCCACTGAAATTAAATGATTAATCTTATATCAGCATTTAATTCTGGGCTGTTACGTTCCCATCTGCAAGTAATATGTTAAGTGCGGTGGTTCTAATGCAGGGTTTTTTATTCAGGGGTCCACAGACCCGTAAATGGTTTTAGGGGGTCTGTGAGTGTCTATAACCCCTTGTCCCAATCAATGGTTGTTCGTTGAAAGAAATGAAAGAAAACGTACCCTGCAACTGCTTATAACGCTGACTGCTAAGCATATCTTGACTCGTTGTTGACCCATGTTTACCATATAATTTGTATCATTGTTCTCTGCACAACTGTCTTTTTCTGCTACTCAATAATAGCAAATGCTAATTCTCATTTTCTAGTAGTAGTAGTAGCAGCAGTAGTAGTACAGTAGATTTGAGCAGAATTAGGATTGTATTGTTTAACTTACACAAGATGATTGTATTTCATTTTTGTAATGAGTGGCCATTAATTTTGCATGATAAAGAGTGAGTTTTTTGTTAAGATTGTTATACAAACTTTGTGTATGGCATATATGTTTGAGGCAATCAAATTTCAATAAAATATAGTACATACAGATGCATCTCATTAAAATATTATTTATTTCAGTAATTCAATTCAAAAAGTGAAACTCATATATTTTATATAGATGCGTTACACACAGAGTGATATATTTCAAGCATTTCTTTCTTTTAATTTTTATGATTATGGATTACAGCTAGAGAAAACCCAAAATTCAGTATCTCATAAAATTAGAATACTCCAACAGACCAATAAAAAAAAAGATTTTTAATGCAGAAATAATGGTTTACTAAAAAGTATGTCTATGTACAGCTTAGTATGCACTCAATACTTCGTCAGGGCTCCTTTTGAATGAATTACTGCATCAATGTAGCGTAGCATGGAGGCGATCAGCATGTGGCACTGCTAAGGTGTTATGGAAGCCCAATTTTCTTTGATAGAGGCCTTCAGCTCATCTGTATTGTTGGGTCTGGTGTCTCTCATCTTCCACTTGACAATACCCCACAGATTCTCTATGGGGTTTAGGTCAGGCGAGTTTGCTGGCCATTTAAGCACAGCGATATCATGATCATTAAACCGGGTACTGGTACTTTTGGCAGTGTGGGCAAGTGTCAAGTCCTGCTGAAAAATGAAATCAGCATCTCCATAAAGCTGGTCAGCAGAGGGAAGCATGAAATGCTCTAGAATTTCCTGGTAGAGGACTGTGCTGACTTTGGACTTGATAAAACAAAGTGGACCAACACAAGCAGATGGCACGGCTCCCAAAATCATCACTGACTGCAGAAAATTATGCATTTCATTTGGAAATCAAGGTCCCAAAGTCTGGAGCAAAAGTGGAACAGAATCCAAGTTGCACGAGGTCCAGTGTGAAGTTTCCACAGTCAGTGATGATTTGGGCAGCCATGTCATCTGCTGGTGTTGGTCCATTGTGTTTTATCAAGCTCAAAGTCAGCACAGCCCTCTAACAGGAAATTCTAGAGCACTTCATGCTTTCCACTGCTGATCAGCTTTATAGAGATGCTGATTTCATGTTCCAGCAGGACTTGGCACCTGCCCACACTGTCAAAAGTACCAATACCTGGTTTAATGATCATGGTATCACTGTGCTTGATTTGCCAGCAAACTCCTCTGACCTAAACCCCATAGAGAATTTGTGGGGTATTGTCAAGAGAAGCATGAGATGCCAGACTGGCAGATGAAAACCACTATCCAAGCAACCTGGGCTTCCATAACACCTGATCGCCTCCATGCCACATTGATGCAGTCATTTGTGCAAAAGGAGTCCAAACCAAGTATTGAAAATTGATAAAGGTTGGGGCTTTAAGTGAGGTCATGGAAGACGTGCAGGTAACTGGGGTAGCAGTACAATTTATTGATCAAGTAACATGCATAAAAACAAATCACACCAGAACCACATAGGAAAAGACATTGTAATAAATATAATTTCATAAATCACAACACATGTATATGTGCATATGCGATTGGCATCAAGGGTACATCCAATGTCTTTTCCTATGTGGTTCTGGTGTGATTTGTTTTTATGCATGTTACTTGATCAATAAATTGTACTGCTACCCCAGTTACCTGCACGTCTTCCATGACCTCACTCAAAGTCCCAACCTTTATCAATTTTCGCATATAGGGATGGAGGCACTTTTTGTGCCTCATTTAAAGTCCCAATCCCCCTCTTCCCCCCTCTCTTTTTGTTTTGAATAGGGAGGGAGGTCCTTGGATAGGTTCCGGCAGTGTTCCCCTGCCGCCCATGTGTTCAGGTTTCTCTGTACCTGTATGATTATTTTCCATGTCCAGGTCCTGCTGTCTCTGGACACCCTTGAGGTACCCATGAGATTAGGCAGCACAGCCGTCCCATGTGTCATCCCTTTTAGGGACGAGACGTGGTTGTGTTACATCCGGGGCTGTCTTTGTGCCTGACACTCGGGAGCTGCGATGCGCCCTGTGTGTCCCCCCCACCTCTCCCTCCCCTCCGCCCCGTTCGGTGTGCGGGGGGAGTGCACCTTGTTGCTTTAGGGGGGTTGTGCGGGCGCCCACGACGCATCAGCGTCACCCCCCCTGCCCCACGCCGGACGCCAACACTGACGTCACGACGTGGTGCATGAGTTCATCCATGTAGCCAGTCCGATGGGGAATATGGACGTCTCTGACTGACGGAGTTTACCGTCAGTGTCAGAGCTCCTCCCCCTTTCGGCCGCGCTCGGGTGACGCTGGTGTATGCGGCCAGCGTGCACGTGGTGACTTTCAGGTATATCTTGCCTCCCCTTTCACAGCGTGGGCGCCTTCGCTCAGAGATGCTTTATCTTCACCTATAATCCACAGCGCCTTTTCCCTGCCTGGGATGCATGTAAGTCTATACATGGCTATTTTTTCCAGCTTTCTGCCAACTAGCCCTTCTCTATGCTGTTTAAAAACGGGTTTGTCTCTGCTGTTTGCTTCATTTTCTTTTTTATCTGTGTATATACCACAATCCACTATGGTTGGATGTGGTCATGTTTAATTTTCCAAATATATCTACATTTTCTCTCTCTGCATAGACACCCGTGCTTCACCATGCTTACCAGATAGACATTATTGGTCTATCGTACCAACATTAACACAACTCTGATATATTGCTTTATTTTTAATTTTTCTCCCAGGCAGTCCATACTGGCACCCCTTTTGATATCCTACTTACATCAGCCCTGTGGTTCCCACGCTGTCTTTTTGGGGGGGACTTTGTGTACCCGATCCACCAGCGCACATTCCGCTGCACCTCAGCTCCCGGGAGAGATACTTTTTGGCCCTGGCTTTGCACCTACCATGTCCCATTGCACTGTTCATATGTAAGTATTTTAGGGTGGCTCACCCTTCTTTTGTTGTTATTTTGAGCTATTAGTTAGACTCACTATATATTGTATTATTTTTTAGAAATCCCTGATCATCTGGCCCCTGATGAGTGTGTTTACACGAAACGCGTCGGGAATTTGGGATACAAACATATGTTTTACAGTACAACATCTCAAGAACTATTTATGGTTTTTTTATACTACATTATTATTATTTATATTTTTTTCTTCTGCTGTACTGTGGTATTGTTATTTATACATATTATGTAATTCATGTATATGCATTAATCCTTCAACGAGACCACTGTGTGGCGCCAAGCTGGATATACCCTTGATGCCAATCGCATATGCACATATACATGTGTTGTGATTTATGAAATGATATTTATTACAATGTCTTTTCCTATGTGGTTCTGGTGTGATTTGTTTTTATGCATGTTACTTGATCAATAAATTGTACTGCTACCCCAGTTACCTGCACGTCTTCCATGACCTCACTCAAAGTCCCAACCTTTATCAATTTTCGCATATAGGGATGGAGGCACTTTTTGTGCCTCATTTTAAAGTCCCAATCCCCCTCTCCCCCCCTCTCTTTTTGTTTTGAATAGGGATGGAGGTCCTTGGATAGGTTCCGGCAGTGTTCCCCTGCCGCCCATGTGTTCAGGTTTCTCTGTACCTGTATGATTATTTTCCATGTCCAGGTCCTGCTGTCTCTGGACACCCTTGAGGTACCCATGAGATTAGGCAGCACAGCCGTCCCATGTGTCATCCCTTTTAGGGACGAGACGTGGTTGTGTTACATCCGGTGCTGTCTTTGTGTCTGACACTCGGGAGCTGCGATGCGCCCTGTGTGTCCCCCCCACCTCCCCCTCCCCTCCGCCCCATTCGGTGTGCGGGGGGAGTGCACCTTATTGCTTTAGGGGGGTTGTGCGGGCGCCCACGATGCATCAGCGTCACCCCCCCTGCCCCACGCCGGACGCCAACACTGACGTCACGACGTGGTGCATGAGTTCCTCCATGCAGCCAGTCCGATGGGGAATATGGACGTCTCTGACTGACGGAGTTTACCGTCAGTGTCAGAGCTCCTCCCCCTTTCAGCCGCGCTCGGGTGATGCTGGTGTACGTGGCCAGTGTGCACGTGGTGACTTTCGGGTATATCTTGCCTCCCCTTTCACAGCGTGGGCGCCCTCGCTCAGAGATGCTTTATCTTCACCTATAATCCACAGCGCCTTTTCCCTGCCTGGGATGCATGTAAGTCTATACATGGCTATTTTTTCCAGCTTTCTGCCAACTAGCCCTTCTCTATGCTGTTTAAAAACGGGTTTGTCTCTGCTGTTTGCTTCATTTTCTTTTTTATCTGTGTATATACCACAATCCACTATGGTTGGATGTGGTCATGTTTCATTATCCAAATATATCTACATTTTCTCTCTCTGCATAGACACCCGTGCTTCACCATGCTTACCAGATAGACATTATTGGTCTATCGTACCAACATTAACACAACTCTGATATATTGCTTTATTTTTAATTTTTCTCCCATGCAGTCCATACTGGCACCCCTTTTGATAACCTACTTACATCAGCCCTGTGGTTCCCACGCTGTCTTTTTGGGGGGGACTTTGTGAACCCGATCCACCAGCGCGCATTCCGCTGCACCTCAGCTCCCGGGAGAGATACTTTTTGGCCCTGGCTTTGCACCTACCATGTCCCATTGCACTGTTCATATGTAAGTATTTTAGGGTGGCTCACCCTTCTTTTGTTGTTATTTTGAGCTATTAGTTAGACTCACTATATGTTGTATTATTTTTTAGAAATCCCTGATCTTCTGGCCCCTGATAAGTGTGTTTACACGAAACGCGTCGGGCATTTGGGATACAAACATATGTTTTACAGTACAACATCTCAAGAACTATTTATGTTTTTTTTATACTACATTATTATTATTTATAATTTTTTTTTCTGCTGTGCTGTGGTATTGTTATTTATACATATTATGTAATTCCTGTATATGCATTAATCCTTCAATGAGACCACTGTGTGGCGCCAAGCTGGATGTACCCTTGATGCCAATCGCATATGCACATATACATGTGTTGTGATTTATGAAATGATATTTATTACAATGTCTTTTCCTATGTGGTTCTGGTGTGATTTGTTTTTATGCATGTTACTTGATCAATAAATTGTACTGCTACCCCAGTTACCTGCACGTCTTCCATGACCTCACTTAAAGTCCCAACCTTTATCAATTTTCGCATATAGGGATGGAGGCACTTTTTGTGCCTCATTTAAAGTCCCAATCCCCCTCTTCCCCCCTCTCTTTTTGTTTTCAAACCAAGTATTGAGTGCATACTATACTGTACATGGACATACTTTTCAGTAAGCTAACATTTCTGTATTAAAAATCCTTTTTTTTATTGGTCTTATGTAATATTCAAATTTTCTGAGATACTGAATTTGGGTTTTTCACTAGATGTGAGTCATATTAACCAAAATTAAAAGAAAAATGCTTGAAATATATCACTCTGTATAAAATATGACTTTAACTTTTTGAACTGAATTACTGAAATTAACTTTTTGATGATACTCTAATTTTATGAGATGCACCTGTATATTCATTGCATGCAAGGTTGTGTTTATATGAATATTTCTGGGGAGGGGGTCCATAGCTTTCATCAGACTGTTACAGGGGTTAAGAACCAGGCATAGTCAGCTGTCTGGGGTGTGGTCGTGCCATCGACTGAGGATTGGTCTTTATTGGCACATTGCTGCTACCACTGTCTTTGCTGCTGCTAGGCCTCTGGACACATCATCTGCTGCTGATCCTGTCGCTTATTCTGGTCCCTTCTTTCCTCGTTGCTTTCCAGACTCACATCGCCTACATACTCCATTTATCCCCTCAGGTGAGCAGTGCAAGTGATGGAGTGTGGGTGAGCTAGCATCTATTGGTATGCTTACAGATTTGTCTTTTCCTAGATTTTAAAGAGCACCAAAGCCAGTGGTGGCTGGTGGTCAAAATTTTAGGGGGAGGGGGCAGGCTTTTGCAGGCTTTTGCAGGCTTTTGCACTACATAGTAGTTGGCAGATCTATAGGAGACTACAGACTGTATTGTGTATGGTCTGCTGAAAAAGGGGATTGTACAGAGTATGCTCAGCTTTAGGACAATACCAAGAAATAAACTGCTATCATATAGGGAAGAGGAGGGATAGCCAGGATATACACAACCAGCAGGGATGGGTGGATGGATTTATGGATGGATGGATGGGTGGATGGGTGGGTGGATGGATAGATAGGTGGATGGATGGATTAATGGACAGGTGGACGGATGGATAGGTGGATGGATGGATAAGTGGATGGATAGGTGGATGGATGGGTGGGTGTTCTAGGTGGATGTATATGTAGATGGGTGGGTTGATGGATGGATAGGTGGATAGGTGGATGGATGGCTTGGTGGGTGGGTGGATAGGTGGATGGATGGCTGGATAGGTGGATGGCTGGGTGGATGGATGGATAGGTGGATGGATGGCTGGATGGCTGGGTGGATGGATAAGTGGATGGCTGGGTGGATGGATGGATGGATCGGTGGATAGGTGGGTGGATGGTTGGATAGGTGGATGGATGCAGCGAGGAAGGAGCGATTTAACCACTAGCCGACATAATGTCGCAGTCATGTGTCCGCCATAATGTCGCAGTCATGATAAAAATCACAGATCACGCTATTACTAATAAAAAAAATAAAAAATAAATAATAAATAAATAAAAATGCCATAAATCTATCCCCTATTTTGTAGACGCTATAACTTTTGTGCAAACCAATCAATATAAGCTTATTGCGATTTTTTTTTTTTTTGTTTACCAAAAATATGTAGAAGAATACATATCGGCCTAAAATGAGAAAGAAATTCTTTTTTTTAATATTTTTTTTAATATATTTTTTGGGGATATTTATTATAGCAAAAAGTAAAAAATATTGTTTTTTTTTTTCAAAATTGTTGCTCTTTTTTTGTTTATAGTGCAAAGAATAAAAACCGCAGAGGTGATCAAATACCACCAAAAGAAAGCTCTATTTGTGGGAAAAAAGGACGTCAATTTTGTTTGGGTGCAACGTCGCATGACCGCGCAATTGTCAGTTAAAGTGACGCAGTGCCATATCGCAAAATCTGCTCTGGTCAGGAAGGGGGTAAATCATTCTGGTTGCTGAGGTGGTTAATGATCAGGAGATGATATATCTGCCTGTCAGTGTTCTGATCCAGCACAGATTGGTGTGCAGTGAAGGAAGCTTGTCTTCCCCTCCTGCTGTCATCTCCTGTCCTCCCAACACAATGTCAACATGCCATGCAGTATGATCAGATCCCCCCATCCATCTACCCCCCTGCCAGGGACAGATCAGATGTCATCAGGCTTATCTTACATGGTTTGGCTCTCCATGGACAGAGGAGAAGCTCTGGTCTCTGCTCTCAGACTGGGAGTAAATGCAGCTGGGTAAGAGGAGAGGAGATGGGAGCAGAGGACATCCCGAACAACTAGCATAACATTACCCACTGTGTGCCTGGCTGCCCCTCCCCCTACTTGCCACACATATAACACTAGCAGCCCCATCCAGATGTACTGTCCTGGGAATGCGCTAACTTAAGCTTCTCAACCTTTCACTGCCTCTGCACTCCTCCCTCCTCCTCCCCAGATCCACTACACAGGCAGCTGCTGCGATCACACTGCAGTGACGAGAGCACAACACAAGTGTGCTTTGCTTAATCTTGCCTCCTAGCAGCTTCTTCAGTAAATGCCCTACTCCTCTGCTCATGTCTCGTGTTCCATCGGACCAGGCGGGCAGTATGAGTCACTGAAAAACCGGAAGTGATTGGTGGGTCCGATATAAGCACGGCCCTATATCCTGTGGCCCTGCCAATCACTAACCACCACAGGACACATTATGCCAGAGTGGGAGTGCTGAGAGCGCAGAGCTTTGCGCTCCATGGGCAGTCTAAAGGCCAGCCGATAGATCTTCTTGCCCACAACCACAGGATTGCGATGACGTAATGCTTCCAATAGCACCTATGTGTCCGGTGTCCCGCCCCCCCTTTTTTTGTGGCGGCGCCCCTGAGCCCCCTATGGACGGGCTGCCACTGACCAAAGCGCACTTTGCAATAGCATTTAGTTACATAGCAGGTGCGCTTCTGTTTTCTGTTTCTTAAAAGTTGTCACTTCTTATCCTGACCTTGTTTGAACTCTACCTGCAATGACCTTGTTGATTAACATAAGTCTCTATTATGTTTGGCTTTGACAACTTCCTGCGTCCTGTGGCTACAAGCACTGATGATGCCTGCCAAACTTGGTACCAGCTCGAATACATTTGGTGCTCAGCTGTTTGCTGCTATGTGAACTGTCTGGTTACACCTAAGTCTGCACAGATACAGCCTGTTATTGGGCAATGGTCACCATACCTAGACATTGTAGCCTAGCATAAAAGTCCTGAACACACCCACACATAGGACCACCCACACATAAGGCATGGATGTACTATGTTGCAACAACAATGCAGCATTGACTATAGTGTGGATGGCCAAACAAAGTTTACATGGGACAGATCAAGTGCACTACACCAGAGACCACGGTGCTCCATAGATTTGCACAGTGATTACTGTAAACATGCTAACAGATGGGGTAGGGGAGTACTATTGTTAGGGTGTTGCAATTTCTTTATTGTCCAATGGGATCAGGCTGTTTTGCTTCACAATGCAGTGTATCCTAACGAGGTTAGAACCTGACTGTGCTGTCTGGGTCATGAAATTGGCTTAACAGAATTTTGAATCCTTTGGCAGGGAAAACAGCTCACATGTGTTTTAATGTGTTTATTTTTTATCTAACAGTGTTATCTAAGTTTTACTGTCACTCTGAGACACATTGCAATATCTGTCAGCTATATCTAACAGTAGGGAGTAGGAACATGATAGAGAGCTAAATCATATCAGAAATGTAGTTTGCTAGCAGGAGAGATATGGAGTAACTGTTATATGTTCGTAGGCAGTCAGGATCCTATCCCAATAAGTACGGATTCCCTTCTTATGTGTTTTTCTTCATTACAAAACTGGCATGTCTTTATCTTCTCCTCAGTCAAGTGTGTATATATTGTATGTGTATCTACCTCATCATTGTATGTGTATCTCTATCATCAGATGATGTCCCCTAGGACGAAACGCGTCGGGACCACTGCTGACACCACCAACATTGCCAAAAGCCCTGTATTTACAAGCGCTGTTTTTTCATCCAAAATGTGAGTGTTTTTTACCTTCAATAAAACGAACTTTAATCATCTATACAGTATCACGCTATGTATCTCTATATCTTTTCTATATACATTTTGGATGCCTGAGTGGATTTATCCCCTACACTATATTATACTCTCAAGTATCTGGGTCACCTGGATCTACGCTTTTGCGGTACAGACGCCATCGTGGATCCCCACAGTTACAAGCTAGATTGACCCAGTGGGTGTATACCCATCTGTGTCCAATCTTTCCGGTAAGCCCCCAATTTAATGAGGTGGTGGATCTTCTATCAACACACAAACAAGTTTTTTCACAACCTTGGGTGTCACATATACCTTCTAGAGACTCTCTTTTATATTTTGCTGATAATTGTTTGATAAATGTATCACCTGCACTTTATGTTCACACCATGAATATATCACGTACTGGTTTTTGAGGATTACTCTGTATAAGTACTATATATACTGTACTATACTTGTTAGCGCGACACTTTTTTATTTATTTGGTTATGATTACAGGACTAGATCACTTGTAAGTGTTAGCTGCTTATCTACACTTGTTATTTGTTGGCAGCGCGATATTTATTTTTATTCCTTTGTTTCTCCCTCTTGTTAAATGTATCAAAATCACAGTTATCTGTCATTATTTGGAAGGTACGAGGTCTTATTGATAAGGCGAAGAGATCAATGATAATCAGTAGGGTCAAATAGCAAGTTTCAGATACCTACAAGTGCAGCAAAGTGGCTAGCTGGTTAGCACTTCTGCCTTTGAGTACAAGAGTGTTTGGTTCAAATCCAAATGAGCATGGATTTTGCATGTTTTTCCTGTGCGTGCAAAGGTTTCTTTTAGGTACTCCTGTTTCCTCCCACACGCCAAATACATTTAGGTTAACTGGCTCCTGTCTAAATTTGCCCTAGTTTGTGTATGTGTGCATGTGTGGTAGAGACCTAAGATTGTAAGCCCCTAAAGGCAGGGACTGATCTGAATGTACAATATATGTAAAGCATTGTGTAAATTGTTGCGCTATATAACCCGTAATATGTAAATTACTAGGCTGTGCTTATAATTTTATTTATTGATAGTGTCCTGAATTTCCTATTATTTACTCTAAAGTTATGTGACACACTTTTGTACTGTCTTGTCAACTTCTTTACTCTTAGGAATGCTTTGTTAAAGCGGAGTTCCACACAAAAATGGAACTTCCGCTTTTCGGAACCCTCCCCCCCCTCCGGTGTCACATTTGGCACCTTTCAGGGGGGAGGGGGGTGCAGATACCTGTCTAAGACAGGTATTTGCACCCACTTCCGGCATAGACTCCCATGGGAGTCTATGCCTCTTCCCGTCCCCACCGCGCTGTCTGCTGGGAACACACAGCTCCCAGGAGAGAGCGGGGACCACTAGGGACGCGCAGCGCGACTCGCGCATGTGCAGTAGGGAACCGGGAAGTGAAGCCGCAGCGCTTCACTTCCTGATTCCCTCACCTAGGATGGCGGCGGCAGCTGCCGAGAACCGAGCGGGTTCTCGGCGTCCCCTGCCGACATCGCTGGACCCTGGGACAGGTAAGTGGCCATGTATTAAAAGTCAGCAGCTGCAGTATTTGTAGCTGCTGGCTTTTAATATTTTTTTTTTTTTTGGCGGTGTGGGTGAACCCCCGCTTTAATGCCTGTTTATTTCTGACCATAATCTTTTAAATTTAGTCATACAGTAGACAGCCACCCACCATCTATGTTTAACTTTAGTTCACCCTCTTCCCCTGACCTTGATTGAAATCCTCAGTGGAATACATTTTTGATCATTAACTTTGATATCCCCTGACTGTATGGGATGATTTAAAAGATTATGTCAGGGTTACTCCAACAAGCAGTTTTTATGGATTTTAAATGAACCAAAATGTAAAGAGAGCCAATTGAGAGAAACAGTGCTTCAGTCAGAAACATGTTATCTCAATGACCCTTCCCCCTCAAAAACATCTGTGATTGGCTTGCTGATAATGCTCAGTACAAAATATACTTTTGTGAAAGAACTATAAGGTAATTATAATTTTCTAAACAGGCTATCTTTGAAAAAAAAGGTTGAATCCGAGATTATGCTATCTCAATTATCCAAGTAGAATGTAAAAACCCCTTTAATAACTAAAACATGACTTTTAACACTATAGATGCTAACTTTAAGAATGATTTTCCACTGCTCTACATGCTCACCATAAATCTGTTTTGCAAAAAGGCATAGATGGATTCCCCTTCCCTTAGAGTTAAAAAACAAATCTAAATTCCTTACTTTAGGATTACTTTTCCTATTTCTTGAACTGTTTAAAGGAGAGCTCCAGGAACTACAGTATATGTACTTTCCAGCCATTTTCTGAAGCTCTCTTTTAAGGAAGTATTACTTTTTACAGTATTCAATTCTTGATGGGACAAATTACATGTAGTACTTTGTCCCATCTTCCTAGGTGCTTTGGAACTCTAGATAATGCAGACATCCCATAAGTCCTAGCAAATTGCCTAATGACAAAATTGCCTAGACGGCTGAGCCTGGATGTTACATATTTATATAGTTGGTAAGGTTGAATAAAGACAACAGTCCATCCAGTTCAACCTGTTTAGGTGTGTGTATGTTTGTGTAGAAAAATCATTTCCCATACCCCCTTAAATTGTTTTAGTTAAGATGCACGTCCAAAAGTCTTTTAAAAATAATCCATACTTCCTGCCGACACCACCAATTGTGGAAGAGAATTCCACATCCTAACTACCCCTTGACAGTGAAAAACCCCCTATGCAGCTTAAAGGGTAAGTACACCTTTACAGAAAAATCTGTAAGGTGAACTTACACAGGACCTCCTCCTCACCCCCCCAGACCTGGAGCGTGGCGATATCCCGCTATGAGCCCTGGTATAATTGCGTCACCGGTCCAGGGCTTAGAAATCACCCACAGCTTAATCTCCAAAATGTACCCTGTCAGGAGCATTCTAAAAGCATTCTTATTGGTCGGTGCCGACCAATCAGAACCCGCGTAGCCCGTCCTGTCAGCGGAGGAGAAGAGGAGAGAAAGCCGTAGACAGCGGCGCGCAGGTGCACTTAGCATGCCGCTGCTAACGGCGATCATGCCGCTAGTGGCGGCTCTCTCATGCATGCGCAGGAGTAACGTCATCGCGGCTCCGGCCAGTCACAGCGCCGGAGCCGCGATACCTGGAAGTCACTCCGGGATTGATGTGCGGCGATGAAGGAGAAGAACGAGAGTCGCTTCGGGGGCTTCCATCTCAGGTAAGTTATTCATAATGAGCTAGTATGCTATGCATACTAGCTCATTATGCCTTTGCCTTACAGGGTGTGTTTTTTTTCTTTTCCTGCCTTTACTTCCTCTTTAGGCATCTGTGGGGGACTGTATCAAATGCTTAGTGCAGACTGTATAAAAGAAAAATAAGGTATTAAGAAAAAAAATAAAAAAATACTAGCCATTACAGACTGTTCTATTGGTGGACATGGAATTGTAGGTCGCACTCTTATTTTTTATTTTTATATTTTTAATAAAACACAGTACAACAATTTGATGTTAAAATGGCCGCGGCACCTTTATTGGTATAAAATAAATCAAATAACTTTATTCAAAAATAAAATAGAATAATTAAATTATATTTCAAACTTAAAAACAAATTCTAAACTCGCTCAGTCATAGGACTCGAGCTATAAAAGAATCAATTCATAAAACCAAAGTCCCCCCTGGTTTTAATGGTGCCAGCGACAAGGGTGGGAGGGAAGGGGAGCTCAATCCTAAGCCACCTCAGGGCAAAAGTGAGCGGGTCTGTCACAGGGGGAGCTTATATAACCTCCTACACCTGAGGAGAAAACGTTTCTCCTGCTCACTGCCACATGACTCATCATTTTTTTTTTTTTTTTTATAAATAAAACTTTAAACCCCCTGCCGGCCACAATCCCATGTTGTGGGCTCCTTATTGTGCCCACTTTTCATGGGATTGTAGGTCGCACTCCTATTTTTTTAATAAAACACAGTACAACAATTTGGTGTTAAAATGGCCGCGGCACCTTTTTTGGTATAAAATAAATCAAATAACTTTATTCAAAAATAAAATAGAATAATTAAATTATATTTCAAACTTAAAAACAAATTCTAAATTCGCTCAGTCATAGGACTCGAGCTATAAAAGAATCAATTCATAAAACCAAAGTCCCCACCAGCCGGGTTTGTTGAAAACAAAAACACGGCTACCCCAGCACCGCGGCCTGTTCAATACTATTTTGAAGACCTAGGTTAAAGATGTCCAAATCAACATCAGAAAGATGTACACCATCTTGTCTATAAAGACCGGGAAAACCTCCTTCCAGATCAACATGACGGAAAGAGATCCCCCCAATTCCTGGCATGAACTTTTCAATTGAGTGATTCTTCGTTTAATTTTTTCAAGATGTCTACCACTTGTAGAATATAACCAAGGTAATCGGGAAACCATTTCAGAGGAAATAATACAGGGGGTCCCCTAGTTACAAACATCCGACTTACAAACGACTCCTACTTACAAACGGAAGGAGACAACAGGAAGTGAGAGGAAATCTACCCCTAGGAAGGGAAATTCACTCCTGTAAGAGCTATTATGGGGAAAAGGTGTCTCCACTGATGCTTTATCACCAATCCTTGTTTCCACAACAACCCAAAATTTTCTAAATCCCATTGTCATTGGGTCAGAAAGTGAGGTGAAATCTTCTGAACAGGGGCACAGACAGCAAAACAAATGTTACAGGGGTGTTAACCCTTCCCTATGCTAACCAAAAAGCTTAAAAATATTTTTTTTGGCTGGAGCTACACTTAAAAAATGTACCTGTTCCAACTTACAAACAGATTCAACTTAAGAACAAACCTACAGTCCCTATCTTGTTTGTAACCCGGGGACCCCCTGTACATGTATTAGGAAAAACTCATTTCAAACGATGCAGATCTTGCTTTATTAAAAACATCAAATCTAAAGTCTTCAGTCTACCAACCCCCCAAGGTGCAGAATTAAAACAGATGGAGAAGGCCAAGAAAGAACCAAAACAGAAAGATGAAGGAAAAGATCAGTCCATTGCAGACCACGAATTCCCTTCCAAAGAATATGAAACTTATCTGAAGGTAACGATAGGTTGGAACCATAACAGCGTTTTGAAGCTCTATTACGAGCCCAGTATATAGAAGAATGGCCAACTATCCATATGAAAGATTTTGCACCTAAAATTAAAGAGATAAGTTATGTCGAATGTAATATTGAATATACTAGATTCCCATCTATCGTCTCATAATAACTATATCACTCAGACCCAATCTAGCGGCTTCTGTGGCGGCTCCAATCCCGAAAGATTGGCTAGAAAATAAATTGGGAAAAGCCTAAATGAGAAAACAATGTTTAAGAATTGCAAAATTTAAATTTCGTCATAGGGGAAGAATCCATGTGAACAAAAAAGATGACCGGAAACAGGTCTAACCTCCATGTATTTTTGAAGAATTAACAAAGGACAAAGGATGGAGTCACCACACGCAAAAAGATTGAGCCATCGAACTTTACTTGATCGATCCGTTTTGATACTCTAATAAAATTAAGAACTTTTATCCTTATAGGGCGTACACACGGTCGGACTTTGTTCGGACATTCCGACAACAAAATCCTAGGATTTTTTCCGACGGATGTTGGCTCAAACTTGTTTTGTCTACACACGGTCGCACAAAGTTGTCGGAAAATCCAATCGTTCTAAACGCGGTGACGTAAAACACGTACGTCGGGACTATAAACGGGGCAGTGGCCAATAGCTTTCATCTCTTTATTTATTCTGAGCATGCGTGGCACTTTGTCCGTCGGATTTGTGTACACACGATCGGAATTTCAGACAACGGATTTTGTTGTCTGAAAATTTTATCTCCTGCTCTCCAACTTTGTGTGTCGGAAAATCCGATGGAAAATGTCCGATGGAGCCCACACACGGTCGGAATTTCAGACAACACGCTCCGATCGGACATTTTCCATGGGAAAATCCGACCGTGTGTACGGGGCAATAGGATAGAAACCTCTGATAAGAGTAAACCATCTAAACTGTGTTTGTTATTTTGTAACGTTTTAGAAATACGTAGAGCGGCGAACATTAAAACAAAGGCCGCATGAAATAATAACGCCTTGTAAACTAAAATACAAACAAAAGAAGTAGCCAAACACAGCCTGGATAATGTACTAAAGAAATTAGCCTGCACATATCCGGAAACAATTTTCTTTCTTATGCCTTTTAGGGGTTTGCCTAACCACTTTACGACCGCCTCACGCAGATATACGTCTGCAGAATGGCACGGGCAGGCAAAATCACGTACCTGGTACGTGATTGCCTTCCCGAGGCGGTCGCCGTTGGTCTGGCAGCGATCAGATATGAGGGGGAGGCCATCCGATCGTGGCCCCCCTCGCAATCGCTCCCAACCAATGAGATTCTTCCCCTGCCTCTGTGTAGTACACAGAGGCAGGGGATGTAATGTCATCTCTCCTCGGCTCGGCAGTTTCCGTTCCGGCGCCGAGGAGAGAAGACATCAATGTGAGTGCACAACACACACACACACACACAGCAGAACATGACAGGCACACATAACACCCCCCTTTACCCCCCGATCACCCCCTAATCACCCCTCCCCCCCCCCCCCCCGGTCACACTGACACCAAGCAGTTTTTTTTTCTGATTACTGCATGGTGTCAGTTTGTGACAGTTACTGTATTAGGGCAGTTAGTATTAGCCCCCTGTAGGTCTAGGGTACCCCCCTAACCCCCCCTAATAAAGTTTTAACCCCTTGATCACCCCCTGTCGCCAGTGTCAGTAAGCAATCCTTTTTCTGATCGCTGTATTAGTGTCACTGGTGACGCTAGTTAGGGAGGTAAATATTTAGGTTCGCCGTCAGCGTTTTATAGCGACAGGGACCCCCATATACTACCTAATAAATGTTTTAACCCCTTGATTGCCCCCTAGTTAACCCTTTCACCACTGATCACCGTATAACTGTTACGGGTGATGCTGGTTAGTTTGTTTATTTTTTATAGTGTCAGGGCACCCGCCGTTTATTACTGAATAAAGGTTTAGCCCCCTGATCGCCCGGCGGTGATATGCGTCGCCCCAGGCAGCGTCAGATTAGTGCCAGTACCGCTAACACCCACACACGCAGCATACGCCTCCCTTAGTGGTATAGTATCTGAACGGATCAATATCTGATCCGATCAGATCTATAATAGCGTCCCCAGCAGTTTAGGGTTCCCAAAAACGCAATGTTAGTGAGATCAGCCCAGATACCTGCTAGCACCTGCGTTTTGCCCCTCTGCCCGGCCCAGCCCAGCCCACCCAAGTGCAGTATCGATCGATCACTGTCACTTACAAAACACTAAACGCATAACTGCAGCATTCGCAGAGTCAGGCCTGATCCCTGCAATCGCTAAAAGTTTTTTTGGTAGCGTTTTGGTGAACTGGCAAGCACCAGTGGCCTAGTACACCGCGGTCGTAGTCAAACCAGCACTGCAGTAACACTTGATGACGTGGCGAGTCCCATAAGTGCAGTTCAAGCTGGTGAGGTGGCAAGCACAAGTAGTGTCCCGCTGCCACCAAGAAGAAGACAAACACAGGCCCGTCGTGCCCATAATGCCCTTCCTGCTGCATTCGCCAATCCTAATTGGGAACCCACCACTTCTGCAGCGCCCGTACTTCCCCCATTCACATCCCCAACCAAATGCAGTCGGCTGCATGAGAGGCATTTTCTTTATGTCCTCCCGAGTACCCCTACCCAGCAAACCCCCCCAAAAAAGATGTTGTGTCTGCAGCAAGCGCAGATATAGGCGTGACACCCGCTATTATTGTCCCTCCTGTCCTGACAATCCTGGTCTTTGCATTGGTGAATGTTTTAAACGCTACCATTCACTAGTTGAGTATTAGCGTAGGGTACAGCATTGCACAGACTAGGCACACTTTCACAGGGTCTCCCAAGATGCCATCGCATTTTGAGAGACCCGAACCTGGAACCGGTTACAGTTATAAAAGTTAGTTACAAAAAAAAGTGTAAAAAAAAAAAGAAAAAAGATATATAAAATAAAAAAAATAGTTGTCGTTTTATTGTTCTCTCTCTCTCTATTCTCTCTCTCTATTGTTCTGCTCTTTTTTACTGTATTCTATTCTGCAATGTTTTATTGTTATTGTGTTTTATCATGTTTGCTTTTCAGGTATGCAATTTTTTATACTTTACCGTTTACTGTGTTTTATTGTTAACCATTTTTTTGTCTTCAGGTACGCCATTCACGACTTTGAGTGGTTATACCAGAATGATGCCTGCAGGTTTAGGTATCATCCTGGTATCATTCTTTTCAGCCAGCAGTCGGCTTTCATGTAAAAGCAATCCTAGCGGCTAATTAGCCTCTAGACTGCTTTTACAAGCCGTGGGAGGGAATGCCCCCCCCACCGTCTTCCGTGTTTTTCTCTGGCTCTCCTGTCTCAACAGGGAATCTGAGAATGCAGCCGGTGATTCAGCCAGCTGACCATAGAGCTGATCAGAGACCAGAGTGGCTTCAAACATCTCTATGGCCTAAGAAACCGGAAGCTACGAGCATTTCATGACTTAGATTTCGCCGGATGTAAACAGCACCATTGGGAAATTGGGAAAGCATTTTATCACACCGATCTTGGTGTGGTCAGATGCTTTGAAGGCAGAGGAGAGATCTAGGGTCTAATAGACCCCAATTTTTTCAAAAAAGAGTACCTGTCACTACCTATTGCTATCATAGGGGATATTTACATTCCCTGAGATAACAATAAAAATGATTAAAAAAAAAAATGAAAGGAACAGTTCAAAAATAAGATAAAAAAGCAAAAAAATAATAAATAATAATAAAAAAAAAAGCACCCCTGTCGCCCCCTGCTCTCGCGCTAAGGCGAACGCAAGCGGCGGTCTGTCGTCAAATGTAAACAGCAATTGCACCATGCATGTGAGGTATCACCGCAAACGTCAGATCGAGGGCAGTAATTTTAGCAGTAGACCTCCTCTGTAAATCTAAAGTGGTAACCTGTAAAGGCTTTTAAAGGCTTTTAAAAATGTATTTATTTTGTTGCCACTGCACGTTTGTGCGCAATTGTAAAGCATGTCATGTTTGGTATCCATGTACTCGGCCTAAGATCATCTTTTTTATTTCATCAAACATTTGGGCAATATAGTGTGTTTTAGTGCATTAAAATTTAAAAAAGTGTGTTTTTTCCCCAAAAAATGCGTTTGAAAAATCGCTGCGCAAATACTGTGTGAAAAAAAAATGAAACACCCACCATTTTAATCTGTAGGGCATTTGCTTTAAAAAAATATATAATGTTTGGGGGTTCAAAGTAATTTTCTTGCAAAAAAAAAAAATTTATTCATGTAAACAAAAAGTGGCAGAAAGGGCTTTGTCTTCAAGTGGTTAGAAGAGTGGGTGATATGTGACATAAGCTTCTAAATGTTGTGCATAAAATGCCAGGACAGTTCAAAACCCCCCCAAATAACCCCATTTTGGAAAGTAGACACCCCAAGCTATTTGCTGAGAGTCATGTCGAGTCCATGGAATATTTTATATTGTGACACAAGTTGCGGGAAAGTGACAAATTTTTTTTTTTGCACAAAGTTGTCACTAAATGATATATTGCTCAAACATGCCATGTGAATATGTGAAATTACACCCCAAAATACATTCTGCTGCTTCTCCTGAGTATGGGGATACCACATGTGTGAGACTTTTTGGGAGCCTAGCCGCATACGGGACCCCGAAAACCAAGCACTGCCTTCAGGCTTTCTAAGGGCGTAAATTTTTGATTTCACTCTTCACTGCCTATCACAGTTTCGGAGGCCATGGAATGCCCAGGTGGCACAAACCCCCCCCCCCCAAATGACCCCATTTTGGAAAGTAGACACCCCACGCTATTTGCTGAGAGGTATAGTGAGTATTTTGCAGACCTCACTTTTTGTCACAAAGTTTTGAAAATTGAAAAGAGAAAAAAAAAAGTTTTTTCTTGTCTTTCTTCATTTTCAAAAACAAATGAGAGCTGCAAAATACTCACCATGCCTCTCAGCAAATAGCTTGGGGTGTCTACTTTCCACAATGGGGTCATTTGGGGGGGGGGGGTTGTGCCACCTGGGCATTCCATTGAAATAAATGGCTTAATATTGTATAAAAAGCCTTCAATAATGATGATTCTCGTGAGACGAATTTTGGAATTATTTCTGCTTGAGTCAGCTTAAATCAAAACCGTGTGTTTTATTGTACACACATAAACTTGGAAAATACTTAAAACAAAAATAGTACATTCATATTCAGAATTAGTGTTGTTTCATATATGCAAAAAATGTTCAAATATAGTTCATTTGTTTCAAAGATCTGAGTCAAAGGCATGTGCTTCCTTTGTCATAGCCTATTAAAAATGGCCGATTAACCTCTTGTGTCCTGGCTTGAATAGGTGTATGTCTTGGGAGGAAGATGTGTGAAGAGTGAGATGTGTGTGTAGAGTGAGCTAGAAGACTGGATTCCTTATGTCTATATGAACCCATTCTTTCAAATTCGCGCCCAAACACAAATCCCTCCCATACACTCCCCTTCTCTCCACCTTTAAAAAAGCGGGGGCTAACAAAGATAAACATGAAACCAGATATATGTGAGAGGCTTTCAGCAGATCTCTTAAAACATAAACGCATAAATCAAACAGAGTATCGGTTACATAGGAAAATTCATACATATATTTACAAAATCCATCAAATTCTGACAGGGTCTTGACCTGCATTTTCAGTCAATGAATGGCCATTTGGGTATCACTAGCTCAAAGTCCTGTCATTCAAACAATTATGGAAAATGCATATTCTTTTCAATAAAGCCAATTAAAATTTAGATATTAAGAATATAACATTCCCCTCTGAAATATGAATAACAATCATATTTTAATTATACATTCATAGCATCCATGTCCCATTCATTCAGACTTTGATCCAATAACTCCAAATGTATTTCCATCACCAACCGAGTTTGCAATACCAAAACCCATCTTTCTCTTAAGCTTATTTTGCAATAAATCATCTCCTTTCTTGATTTCATTTCTAATTCGATAATATAATTTTTTCATTCTAAACATCAAACATAACTGGAATATAATGAATAACATAATAATAATAAAAAGAATAACTATAGGATGTGATAAAATATTTCCTGCTTCTGAGGTTATTGAAGTTTTTCCCCAAATTGATACACTATTACTGAATTTTTTCCACCAATTACTTCCTGAAAATTCTGACCATTGATGAGATATCTCTTGCAAATTACCTTGTTCATGTTTAAACAATATTTCTGCATTCTGAAGTTCCTTAGCCAAAGCTATCAATAAACCTTTATCCTTATGAATTACATTTGCCCATTCTTCCCAAGGAAATTCATCTACCTGAGATATATTATATTGTGTAGGAAGAGCACTTATATTTTTCATAAGCATATTTGTTAAATTTGTTCTAAACCCATTAATACTTATTGCTACAATGTCTCCTTCTATACAATACAAGCCTTGATTTAGGTTTTCTGTATTTGTACAAGAAGAGAAAAAAGTTTTAACCCTTTCTGTATCTGACATGATCTGGAAACAAACCTTCTTTTTATCTACACGAGTAACTAATTCAGAAATTGTTTCAACTTTTTCTATTCTTGCTGAACACAATGTATGATTATGATAACAAGAATGAAAAATACTTTTATCTTGATTAGGTAAACAGATAACTTTAGACTGAAATTGTAAACATGATGACAAATCTAATTGTTCTAATTCAGAATTTTCATTGTTAAATGCAAAATCTATATACTGTAATTTATAATACAATAATTGTGTATTGCTGACCGGTAATCCCAGGACAGTGATTGGAACCAAAATTTGTTCTTGTCCTGCTATTGGAATCATAGAAGAACTATAACAAACATCCTGTTTATATCCTATCCATTTATTTACCCATAAATCTGTATCATTTATAGCATATACATATTCTCTGGGTAAATTCTGTAAAATGCCAAGAGGGGTTATTCCACTCTGGAATGCTTGAGCAATTATTTTAAAATTAGTGGAATATTCAGTCTGGATCTCTAAACATGCTCTGGCAATATGAGAATGTTGTTCACTTAACATTAAATCAAGAGTAATATTTTGAAGATGTAAAATAGATGGACCCATTATATTAGCTGTTTTAATAACCATATTTTCTAAAATTTCATTTAAATTTCTCTGTATTTTAATCCCGTTACTACCCACTAAACCAGCTGTCTCAAGATCAGACTTTAAAGTATTAATGTCCATACTATTAGTAATACTCCCAATTGTGCCAATCCCTCCTAAAATACCTTCAACAATACCACGCTTATTTCTGTTATGATTTCTATTATTAATTCCAAACCATCTCTCAACACCCAATTCCATATTAACCAAATGTCCTTGACATTGTGGAAACCTTGTAGAAATTTTCCATTCTGAAACATTAAAGTTCCACAATATAATGACAAAATTTCCCTCTCTCAAAAGAGTTCTGGATTGGAAATGGTTAATCTGAAATGGATTTGCTGAGACACTTTTCTTACCAACACATGGAGTTTTCCTAGGAGACCTTACAACAACACTTCCCTTCGCACCTTTCATTAGATAATTTACTATTGATATGCAACATTCATATATACCAGTATCATTCAAAGATACTCTCATTTGTTGATAAACAAATGTATTATTGATCCACTTCACACTACCATAAATTCCTTTATGAATTATCATAGTAGAACTGTGAAGAAAACTTCCCAAAAATTCATCATTCCTTTTCCAAGTTAAAAATGAATCCTGAGGTACATATATTTTTGTTTTACATATCAAATGCAAACTATCATTATCTTCAAAATGTTCAAAGACTGTGGAAAAATATAAATTTCTGGAATAATCATGTTGACCACAGAAATACTAATTTTAACCCTTATTTGTGTTAATTGTCTTGTTACTTTAAAATCCCATGTTCTTACAACACATATCCATACAATTCTTCAGCTGTATTAATATCAACATATCTAGAATTATATTCTGTCATTTGTATTAAGATCAATATCTTTATCACTCTTGTCCTCTGTATTAATATCAACATATCTAGAATTATATTCTGTCATTTGTATTAAGATCAATATCTTTATCACTCTTGTCCTCTGTATTAATATCAATGTCTTTATCACTTTTATCATCTATATTGATATCAGTGTCTAGATCTCTTTTGTCTCTGAATAATGTAATGTCTTTGTTGTGTAATTCTTCAATCCTGTTAACCTCTGCATAGCTGGAACAGTTTGTGATATATTTTACCACAGATAAAATTGTCACTAAGGAAAAGATGAATCCTGTGATGATGATAAATCTTCTCTCTTTAACACTTTCTTTTGTTGAACTGTCATCTTTCTTCTTTTTTAGAATCCATGATTCCTCCAGGTTAATGAAATATAATTCATTCCTAGGAAAAATAAAAGCAGCATCATTTATCTCAGAATATTACATTTGTTATACCCACATTTTTATTTATACATGCTTTTTCACTAAATTGAGAAATCCTTGAACTAATACCATTGTCCCTTGAACATCCAAGATGTCAAATGGACCTTCCCAATTACTTTGCCATGGTCCAGTTCTCCTGAACCTTTAGTTCCGCCTGTGACGTGTATCTCACCATCTCTGGGTGTGACCTTACACATGGCAACTCTTTTAATCACCATTTCCTTTCTGTATAAACTAATGCTAACAACATCTAATTTTTGATTTAAATAAATCTTTCCATTCCTAATTATCAATCTTGATAAACCGTTTATCTTGAATAAAAGATAATTTTGGTTTTAATAATAAAATAACAAAATGTTACAAGAATCAGATATGTGTGTGTGTATGTAACAACAGTTAATTAGATATGTGTGTGTGGATATAACAGCAATTCTCATACTTTATATGTGTCTTGTGTATACTGGAGTGAATGCCTATTACAACATCTACTGGAATGCATGTCTGCCAAAAAACTCTGTTACAGGCATTCTACTCCTAAAAAAACAAACCCCCTCCTTTCTTATTCAGAAAGGTTCTTTTTTGTCTTGTAGTCCCACAGATGCAGACTCTCAATGAGTAGTCCCCCCCTCCTTTTTAAAAAGGATGGTGTCATTACACTCTCAAATTCCTAAGGGTCGGGCTATGTGCTCTGTGAGTAACCATTTAACTTATACAATACAAATTTCTTTAAACTTCTAAAACAAATACTACATATCAGTATATATACAAATTGTCTTTTAATAATCTCCTAAACAAGGAATATTGTAAAGTAAAGAAATTATGATCTTTTAACTCAAACTTAAAAATGTGTGGAGGGACCATTTTTCATACAAGCAACTGCATGTAACACCATTCTGTTCAAATTGTCCTGTATCATCTATAACCAAAACACTGTTATGCAAAAGGAAAATACCAAAAAGAAATATCATTTTCTGAATGACATTCAATACCTTTAAATAACATCCTAATATCCCTTCTCAAATCACAAGCATTGCAGAAAAAATACACTTCAAAGGGACACAATCAATCCTTGCTGTCTACTGCCAACAATAGTTCATTGTGAAACACAAGTGACAAAATAATTCTTCCTGTCATTAAATCAAATGAAGAATACTCTGTAACTGAAAAAACTGTACCTGCAAACTGTGAATGATATGATACATGAAATCTCTGTCCTATTTCCAAAATTTTACACATTACCTGCATGATTTTACCTATAAAATGGAATCCTCTGCCACTACTGAGATTTGCTAGTATACCTCAAACTAGAAAAACATGATTAATCCATATCCTATCAGTAATTAAAATATCTTTGTACACAGATTAGACAATATTTAATTACTCTGTCTACTGTCTCTTCCATTTTGTCCCAATAGAATTTCCCTTTAAGAATTTCAAGCAATTTTTGCTTACCAATGTGATCTAAACTGTCATAGTTAAATTTAGCAAATTCCACCTGTAGGTGTTGTGGTACTACAGGACACAATAAACCGTCTACGTCGTGACATAGGATCCCGTTTTCAAAAACCAAGGAAGATCCTAAACCATCCGATGAAGGGCAAGAGATGGACTTGTCTCTCTCTTGTTCCTCAAAAAATGAAGGTAAATGTGTATCTGTCTTTTTCACAACATTAATTGAGACCGTTTCAGGTAGAATTACTAACTCTCCATGCAAAGCTGAGTATCCTTTGCTAATTGAGTACAAAGCTGTTAATTACCCCCTTATCAGATGAACTAAACCTCTCAATGTTCCATCTGAACAAAAAATGAAAAATTAAAATCATAATAATCATAACTGGGAAAAATTAATAAAAATTAATAATCCAAAAGGATTATCCTTGAATTCTAAAAATATATCAAATAAAAACCAAATCTCTGAACCTCAAATCATAACCTTATTATCCATAGCAAAGAATCAATAACCAGAAAATCCTTACCATCCATGCAGTTCATTTAAGGACTGCTAACATTGTTTTTCACAGTGTTATATGATACATAGTGATACCTTTCCTGTCTTAATGGACTGTTTGTAGTTTGCAATCTTTGCATTTGGGTCTCAAAAGGGAAATTAGTTTGATTATTATGGCCTCTATACCTCAAATTACTACACCAGCGCACAGAATACACTACATAGCGCCTTGGCATCGTTTTTGGATAATACAACCTCTTTTGTATATCGTTATTATTAGCCATCACACAAAACCTAGCTATGTGACCCTCTCTTTTGCAAACTAAACATTTAAGAGTTGTTTTTTTTGCATATACCTTTCTTTGAGTATATGGCGATGAAAATTTACATTTCTGTTGAATATTACTAATATTCAAATCAACAGACTTCACACTTTCATTGTCTGAGGAAACATTAACCTCCTCAAATGACCCCACTGAGTCAAATCCAGAATCAGCATCATCATCCCTCGCCTCTGACTTTGTCACGTGTTCATAAGCTAAACACTGAGCATGTGCAGAAGACTGAGCTTGCAATAATTGCGTTTTAAGCAAACTTATAACATTCTCTTGTTCAATTTCTTTCTGAGTTAAAAAAGCAATACAACTTTCTTTTTCTTTAACTGATTCCAATAATGCATTCATTTTATGTTCTAATGCATCTTTTTCAATCATTAATTGTTCAATATGTAAATTCTCCTGTGTTTGTGCAATTTCTGTTACACTTTGCCTTTGTTTTCCTGGCATATCAAAAACCATGGCATTGAAGACTGAGACTAATTTCATTATATTACTTAATTTTCTCTTAGATTTAGCTAATGAAAATCTATTCTTCTCAATTTCTTTATTTGCCTGTAGACATTGATTATACATTGATTGCCATAACTTAGTGTCTGAAATATAGCTGGCTAAACCTTCAAATTCTAACTTACTTCCTTCAGCTATAACATTAATAAATTCCATATTTTGGTACTCACCGAATATAAAACTTTTCCGTTTTCCGCTGGACTCTAATTAAACCGTCTGTCAAGACTTCTGATCCAAAATACTCTGGTCTTCACGCAATCAAACATCAAAAACATCAATCTGGCGATTCTTCTAGGTTCTTTCAATAATTGCAAAGTTTTCTCCTGTTCATCACATTTCCCCTCTGAACAACGGAAAAGTGGCACAAAAACTTCTGACGATTGAAACTGGCTGGCGTCCGCCAATGAAATAGATGGCTTAGTATTGTATAAAAAGCCTTCAATAATGATGATTCTCGTGAGACGAATTTTGGAATTATTTCTGCTTGAGTCAGCTTAAATCAAAACCGTGTGTTTTATTGTACACACATAAACTTGGAAAATACTTAAAACAAAAATAGTACATTCATATTCAGAATTAGTGTTGTTTCATATATGCAAAAAATGTTCAAATATAGTTCATTTGTTTCAAAGATCTGAGTCAAAGGCATGTGCTTCCTTTGTCATAGCCTATTAAAAATGGCCGATTAACCTCTTGTGTCCTGGCTTGAATAGGTGTATGTCTTGGGAGGAAGATGTGTGAAGAGTGAGATGTGTGTGTAGAGTGAGCTAGAAGACTGGATTCCTTATGTCTATATGAACCCATTCTTTCAAATTCGCGCCCAAACACAAATCCCTCCCATACACTCCCCTTCTCTCCACCTTTAAAAAAGCGGGGGCTAACAAAGATAAACATGAAACCAGATATATGTGAGAGGCTTTCAGCAGATCTCTTAAAACATAAACGCATAAATCAAACAGAGTATCGGTTACATAGGAAAATTCATACATATATTTACAAAATCCATCAAATTCTGACAGGGTCTTGACCTGCATTTTCAGTCAATGAATGGCCATTTGGGTATCACTAGCTCAAAGTCCTGTCATTCAAACAATTATGGAAAATGCATATTCTTTTCAATAAAGCCAATTAAAATTTAGATATTAAGAATATAACATCCATGGCCTCCGAAACTGTGATAGGCAGTAAAGAGTGAAATCAAAAATTTACACCCTTAGAAATCCTGAAGGCGGTGATTGGTTTTCGGGGCCCCGTACGCGGCTAGGCTCCCAAAAAGTCCCACACATGTGGTATCCCCATACTCAGGAGAAGCAGCTAAATGTATTTTGGGGTGCAATTCCACATATGCCCATGGCCTGTGTGAGCGAAATATCATTTAGTGACAACTTTGTGCAAAAAAAAAAAAAAAAAAATTTGTCACTTTCCCGCAACTTGTGTCAAAATATAAAATATTCCATGGACTGAACATGCCTCTCAGCAAATAGCTTGGGGTGTCTACTTTCCAAAATGGGGTCATTTGGGGGGGGGGGGGGTTGTGCCATCTGGGCATTTTATGGCCTTCAAATGATAGGTAGTGAGGAGTGAAATCAAAAATTTACGCCCTTAGAAATCCTGAAGGCGGTGATTGGTTTTCGGGGCCCCGTACGCGGCTAGGCACCCAAAAAGTCCAACATGTGGTATCCCCGTACTCAGGAGAAGCAGCTGAATGTATTTTGGGGTGCAATTCCACATATGCCCATGGCCTGTGTGAGCAATATATCATTTAACTCTTTGTAAATTTTTTTTTTGTCATTATTCAATCACTTGGGACAAAAAAAAAAAAAGTTCAATGGGCTCAACATGCCTCTCAGCAATTTCCTTGGGGTGTCTACTTTCCAAAATGGGGTCATTTGGGGGGGGGGGTTTGTACTGCCCTGCCATTTTAGCACCTCAAGAAATGACATAGGCAGTCATAAACTAAAAGCTGTGTAAATTCCAGAAAATGTACCCTAGTTTGTAGACGCTATAACTTTTGCGCAAACCAATAAATATACGCTTATTGACATTTTTTTTACCAAAGACATGTGGCCGAATACATTTTGGGCTAAATGTTTGACTAAGATTGAGTAGAAAATATCATTTTTTTTCAAAATTTTCGGTCTTTTTCCATTTATAGCGCAAAAAATAAAAACCGCAGAGGTGATCAAATACCATAAAAAGAAAGCTCTATTTGTGGGAAGAAAAGGACGCAAATTTCGTTTGGGTACAGCATTACATGACCGCGCAATTAGCAGTTAAAGCGATGCAGTGCCAAATTGGAAAAAGTCCTCTGGTCCTTATGCAGCATAATGGTCCGGGGCTAAAGTGACTAACAGAAAAGAAACTGTTGCAGGCCGGGAAATGATGAAGTTTAAATAAAAAGGAAACAATAGCTAGTATATATATATATTTAATTTTTTTTTTTTGATATGGTTACAGGAACAAATCTAACTGTATAAGGAGCAAAGAAAAGCTAAATTCAGACAGAGGTAAGCTGTGAAAACCTAACTCCGGATTAAAATTCAGCCATTTATTTATTTATTTTATATATATATATATATATATATATATATATATATATATATATATATATATATATATATATATATATATATATAAATGAGTATACAGTCCAAAATTTTTTACGATCTAAATTTAATACCGAAAATACTAGATTTAAATCAGATCCCAAACATGACTCGGGCAAAGGTAACTATCTGAAATCGAGATAAGGCATCTTCGATGACATTGAGCCAACCCGGTACATACTTTGCCTTAATCAAAATGATTTTTTTTTCTTTTTTTAATAAGAATACTAAATAATGTAAAGGTTTATGACTAACAATATTTTGAAGAAAGGTAGATTCAAGCAAATATACACCCCTATTATCAATATTAATGATAATTTGATTGTAACTAATTGGTTGCATCAAATTTCTAAGCAACTATGATTGAAAGAGTTCCAGCAAAACTATATTTGTAATCTAGCTGGAAACCCAGAAGGAGGAGGGGCAATGAACCCAAACACTAATGGGAACGAAAAAATAATAGCAAACCCTTGAGAGCCAGCAGCGTCTGCAAAGGAAGATTTCTCCATTGCTAGAGGAAAACCGAAGTATTTAGTTATAAGGAAAAAATAATTTGAGAAAAAAAAAGAGACCAATAAAAAGAAGTCATCTAAATAAGAATCATCCCAGAATGATCAGGTTCAAAATTAACACCCGCTGAAAAAAAAAAAAAAAATAAATACCAAACATTTTAAAATAATAACATGACAATGTGAGATTCTGGAACAATAGGTAATTATCTGAAAACTGACTGAATGTCAGCTTTTCTAAACGCACTCCGACAACGTTTTATAATTTGAATAGTATGCATAAATGTTGCAAACCTAACAGAAGCGGATGTTGGGTCAAATATATCATTGTGAGGATAGCGTTAGGTTCTTTTATAGGGACTAAACCAAACAGAAAGACAGGGGATATAAACGAGCCATTCTATTTGCTGAAATTACTTTCAGCAACTTATCCTTTACTATAACAGTATGGAGAAATACTGATTTCAATTTTTTTTTTTTATAGCAACCTGAACCTGTAAGATATTAAGTTTAAAACCTGTAGAAAGACCATCAATTATTAATTGTGCTATTACCTTGTCGGGGTATAACATTAACCATGGATGCATTGCTAACAACCTCACTGGCATGCAGGCTTTTCGAATGATCCCTGTGGACCTGAGTACCAGACGACCTTTAAAGCATTTTGAGACTGGATGACTACCGAAGCAAAAGGAACATTCATGTCGATAAGGACATGAATTTAACCACCTGCATTGAGACTCATTAAATGCATAACATGTACCTTTTTTATACACTGGATTTGTAGTATTCGTATCCAATGAAGACTGAGGTTGTGGTCTTGTAAAGACAGGCTTTTGAGGAATGATAAGGTTTAACCACAACCCCACATCCTTATTACCCCATTTCAGATTGGGATATATCGCAATTTTTTGACGAAATGATTTGTCATAATTAAACCATCCCATACCGCCAAAGCTCTTATATGCTTCTATAATATGTTCCAGGTGCTGAAACAGCCCAGTGCATTTCTCTGGATGCTTCTCACCCATTATTGCAGAAAATATGCAGAAAGCTTGCAACCAATTAAAAAAAGATCTAGAAACAGGACGGCGCCTGTCATCAGCGCCGTCCTCGGACCTCTTATCAGATTTTGTAAGGAAATCTTTTACAATAAGTAATAAAGACAATAAATCTAAAAATTCGCCTTTCCAAATTTTTTCTTTAACTGATAAAGGCAGGGGAAAACCTAACGGCGACATCTCACAAGGAAGAACCTCTTTAAAGCAGGTCTTAGAAACAGAAGCAGGCATACAAGCCAGCATATTCGTATGCGTAGAAACAGGAGTAATATTACCAACAGAATTACCTGACCAGACATTCACTGGGGAAGGAGCTACAGGTGTGGGATGGTTAACAGATAAATTTTCATGAAATCTGTTTAAAGAAATAAGCAACTGGTTAATTAAAACAGCTTGAATAGACTCACCCGCATATTGGGACTCAGTTTGATTACACATACTGTAACTGGAATATTTGATCCTTGTGCTGTGCTGACATCCAGACCTGTATGGGATGAAAGAGACATAGGGGCCCTCACCTCATCCAGCCTGGACGGCCTGAATGCCAGTGATGCCAAAGATTTGACCTGAGGTACCTGCCTGGGATGCCTCCCAGCAGAGCCAGGAGACAACACTGCTCTGGGCATAGCCATACCCATATGTAGAAAAGCAGGAGGAGCATTGGTTAAGCTGGGCGGCGACAACTCCTCCCTGCAGGGGGTTTCCCCGAGCGATACCGACGAGTGGCGAGTCCGGCCTCTACCCCTACTGCTGCGGATTGGAGAAGGGGAAAGAACCCGTCTGTTCCTCTTGCCGCGCCGACCCACTCTTTGAGCCCCAGGCAGCGAATCCTCCCGCTCCGCTGCAAAGTGAGACCGCTCCACACTCACCGCTGCTGTTTCTGTGGCTGGGCGCTCCGCCGGTAAACTCCTCTGAATAGAGCGACCTGGAGAGTTCTGAGCTGAGGTAGGCACCGCCGGACGAGATAGGACAGAAAGATCCGTTCTATCCCTTGTTGGCTGGAGCTCTGCTGATGCTGTGCCCGAATTAGAGTCCTCTTCAGTGAGTGCCAGACACCGCTGGAGATACTCACTACCGCCCTCCGCTTCAGCCCTTTCAAGCACTTGTCTGACAAGAGACTTCATGTCCTGTCACTGCTATGAGAGCTCGCAGTAATAACGCAGAGCTCAATCCTAAGCCATCTCAGGGCAAAAGTGAGCGGGTCTGTCACAGGGGGAGCTTATATAACCTCCTACACCTGAGGAGAAAACGTTTCTCCTGCTCACTGCCACATGACTCATCATTTTTTTTTTATAAATTAAAACTTTAAACCCCCTGGCAGCCACAATCCCATGTTGTGGGCTCCTTATTGTGCCCCCTTTTCATTGTGTTTCAAGGAACTTGAACAAAATGGGTGGAGCTCTGCTATTAAAGCCCCCTACAATTAATGGGAATGTTGTGGCATGGCAATTATTTAATTACATAGTTGAGATAAAGCCCCAACCCTTGTCATTCAATCATGGTGCTGGTATTTGACAGTTGAAAACACAGCAAGACTTAAGCTAGGTACACTTGATGCGAATATTGGCTGGTTCAGTCGGACAGTGTGTATAGCTGTCTGACTTGTCATTTTTCATCTACAATGCACTTGTTCTAATAGGGTAACTGTCAGATATAGCTGCACTATAAAAAATAATAAGTAAATTAAAAAAATAGAAAAACTGTAACAAATAAATATTTTATTTTGGCAGCTTATTAGAACAGTTTTTTTTATTAGTTTACCAATTAAAAACTGAATATTTACTTAAAACTATGTATAAGGAATATTTAGATGTGCAAATAAGTAATAGAGTAATTGTTTAGTTAACTTACACAAGCTGATGTTCCAAAATTTGGCTTGGGTATCTACTGCATTCTATGCATCAATGATGTCTGACTGCAAAAAGGGTAAACTCAGATTAATAATATTTGGTAATGATGACATGTGCCATCTTGATTTGAGTGAAGTCCCATTTTAGTATGAGTGGGGATAGGGTGTTATGAAATATCTACCCTAGAGCTGCACGATTTTGGCTAAAAATGAGAATCAATTTTTTTGCTTAGAATAAAGATCACGATTCTCGCAACGTAACATCATCTTTCACATTATACAAATAATTGGGCTAACTTAATTATTTTTTTTTTAATTGAAGTGTATTTTTCCCCCAAAAAATGCGTTTAAAAGACCTCTGCGTAAATAGTGTGACATAAAATATTGCAACAACTGCTATTTTATTCTCTAGGGTCTCTGCTAAAATATATATATACATATATATATATATATATATATATATATATATATATATATATATATATATATATACAGTGCCTTGCAAAAGTATTCGGCCCCCTTGAACTTTTCAACCTTTTGCCACATTTCAGGCTTCAAACATAAAGATATAAAATTTTAATTTTTTGTGAAGAATCGCCAACAAGTGGGACACAATTGTGAAGTGGAACGAAATCTATTGGATATTTTAAACTTTTTTAGCAAATAAAAAACTGAAAAGTGGTGCGTGCAAAATTATTCGGCCCCTTTACTTTCAGTGCAGAAAACTCACTCCAGAAGTTCAGCGAGGATCTCTGAATGATCCAATGTTGTCCTAAATGACTGATGGTGATAAATAGAATCCACCTGTGTGTAATCAATCTCTGTATAAATGCACCTGCTCTGTGATAGTCTCAGGGTTCTGTTGAAAGCGCAGAGAGCATCATGAAGACCAAGGAACACACCAGGCAGGTCCGTAATACTGTTGTGGAGAAGTTTAAAGCCGGATTTGGATACAAAAAGATTTCCCAAGCTTTAAACATCCCAAGGAGCACTGTGCAAGCGATCATTTTGAAATGGAAGGAGTATCAGACCACTGCAAATCTACCAAGACCTGGCTGTCCCTCTAAACTTTCAGCTCAGACAAGGAGAAGACTGATCAGAGATGCAGCCAAGAGGCCCATGATCACTCTGGATGAACTGCAGAGAACTACAGCGGAGGTGGGAGAGTCTGTCCATAGGACAACAATCAGTCGTACACTGCACAAATCTGGCCTTTATGGAAGAGTGGCAAGAAGAAAGCCATTTCTCAAAGATATCCATAAAAAGTCTCGTCTAAAGTTTGCCACAAGCCACCTGGGAGACACACCAAACATGTGGAAGAAGGTGCTCTGGTCCGATGAAACCAAAATCGAACTTTTTGGCCACAATGCAAAACGATATGTTTGGCGTAAAAGCAACACAGCTCATCACCCTCAACACACCATCCCCACTGTCAAACATGGTGGTGGCAGCATCATGGTTTGGGCCTGCTTTTCTTCAGCAGGGACAGGGAAGATGGTTAAAATTGAGGGGAAGATGGATGCAGCCAAATACAGGACCATTCTGGATGAAAACCTGTTGGAGTCTGCAAAAGACCTGAAACTGTGACGGAGATTTATCTTCCAACAAGACAATGATCCCAAACATACAGCAAAATCTACAAAGGAATGGTTCACAAATAAACGTATCCAGGTGTTAGAATGGCCAAGTCAAAGTCCAGACCTGAATCCAATCGAGAATCTGTGGAAAGAGCTGAAAACTGCTGTTCACAAACGCTCTCCATCCAACCTCACTGAGCTCGAGCGGTTTTGCAAGGAAGAATGGGCAAGAATTTCAGTCTCTCGATGTGCAAAACTGATAGAGACATACCCCAAGTGACTTGCAGCTGTAATCGCAGCAAAAGGTGGCTCTACAAAGTATTAACGCAAGGGGGCCGAATAATTTTGCACGCCCCACTTTTCATTTTTTTATTAGTTAAAAAAGTTTCAACAATCCAAAAGATTTCGTTCCACTTCACAATTGTGTCCCACTTTTTGGTGATTCTTCACAAAAAATAAAAATTTTATATCTTTATGTTTGAAGCCTGAAATGTGGCAAAAGGTTGAAAAGTTCAAGGGGGCCGAATACTTTCGCAAGGCACTGTATATATATATATATATATATATATATATATATATATATATATATATATATATATATATATATATATATATATATATATATATAAATGTTTGGTGGTTCTAAGTAATCTAGCAGAAAATACAGATTTTAACTTGTGAGCAAAGAATGTCAGAAAAGGGTTTGGTCTTTAGGTGGTTAAACTGACCACACAGAAGTTCATTCCTTTGATCTAAAAGATAGGAGAGATAAAATGTATCTCATCTCTTCTTTTCTCTATCTCCCAGTGCTGAGGAATGTTGACAAACATTGCCACCTTTTTTTTTTTTGACAGCTCTGAGCGGCTCTGCACTTGTCACATAGAATCAAGGAAATGTTGGGTTAAGATTGTAAGGGGGGTTAAATCGAGATTGCGATCTTTTAACGATTAATCGTGCAGCTCTAATCTACCCTCAGGAGGTACCATCCCAAATACGATGAACACTAGAACTAAAAAATGTGTGGGACTTTAAATGTGCCTCCTTGGGTATACTAACAAAGACTTGGGGCACATCCTAAAAATGCATTACATTAAAGATGGTGCAGCTGGCCGAGCGAGGCATGTAGGAGGACGTGCAGCCGTTAGCTCCGCCGATCATCCTGCAGAATCCGAGCTACAGCACCGCCATCCTGCACCCTACAGCCTCGGGACAGGTACCGCTGCACTCCCCGGACTCCCCTGCACGCAAGGCCAGTACCATTTTTTGTTTTTACAATGTCCAGGCGCGGACAAGGCCCTCGTATCCCGTCGGACATTCCGGCCCAAGATGGCGGCCTCTCGCCCCGCTCCACCAAAGAAGCAGCCCAGCGCCTGTTTGGCAATAGGGGGAATGACACCCCATCGATCCCAGGGACTAGCGAACATGATCCGGAGGAGGATGGCAGGGATCTGGATGACACCCCCCGATCTTGGCTCAATCACATGCTCTGCCATCCCTATCCCTCAGCCGCACACAGCCATCCAATATGGCGGGCATGCAGGGCCATGATGATAGCACTGACCCAGAGCCAACTCTCAGGGACATACTAGCTGTGGTTACTGCCTGTAACTCCTCCATCACTAACCTAGCAGGAGAAGTAAAAAGTATGGAAATGTCATTTGTGCGTCAGGATATGCAAAAGCTGCGCGAATGCACATCTGCAGTGGAGGGGCGCGTTAGCACAATGGAGGATGATTGGCAGAAATTGCAGAGGTACGTGAAATACACTCACTCCATGGTGACCGCCAACGCATCTAGGCTGGAGGATATGGAGAACCGCCTGCGCAGAAACAACGTACGCGCGGTGGGCATACCAGAAGGGGCGGAAGGCAAAAATCCTGTGGCGTTCATCGAAGCGTGGTTGACTGACATGTTTGGGAAAGATACATTCTCATCCATGTTCACGGTCCAGAGGGCCCACAGGGTCCCAGCGTGCCTGCCACTAGAAGGCGCACCCCATTCCTGTTCCGCCTCTTTCTTTGGTGCTAAGCACGAGAAATGAGCTATGCGGAGGGGTAGGTAACTTTTGTTTGAATAGTTTGCTCTGTTTGCCTGATTGGGCTACGTTATTGCTCCCCCAGCAAACTGGTCCTGAGCGGAGACACCTCCCCTCACAATGAGGGGTACGCTGTGATTACTTGGGTCCTGTTGACCCGGAACTATGGTTTTGATTATACTCTGGAGTTGTTTTTTCTACAATTTATATTACAGCAATACTGTTTCTCCCTTTTTTTAATTTTTATTTCCTTTTTTTGTACAACTGAGTCTGAATTGGGTAAATCCACAGCTGCCTATTTTTCAACTTGACACTAGAGGGAGCTCCAAGTATGTGTTAACATTGCAGTTTCTAATGATTTCTTACATTAAGGGCCTAGTCCTACAATATAGAAGACAGGTCAATAATACTCCCATATATTTTGTCTCTATGTATTATGTCTACTAGCACTGATAAGGGTTTAATCTTCCTTTCATGGAATGTGAGGGGTTTGGGTGATGGGGCAAAGAGAGTAGCAATGTTCCACTATTTAAATAGAATGAAGCCGCATGTCATGTGTCTCCAGGAGATACATTTGCAACCTGACTCTGTCCACCTGCTTAAAACCTGTAAATTTTCGATACAATTTCACTCCACTTACTCCTCTTTTTCGAGGGGAGTGAGTGTGCTGATTGCTAATACTACCTCTTTTTGTTGTATGGAGAAGCAGATTGACAGAGAGGGTAAATTTGTGTTCCTGTTGTGGAGCCTGGGGGGTTTCAAATGTATTGTTGCAGCAATGTATATACCTTCACCCTTTCATTCAGATCCCCTGAAGAAACTAGCACAATTTATGGCACTGCACCCAGGGATACCTGTTCTGGCTCTGGGGGACTTCAATAATGTTGTGGACCCACGGCTAGACAGGATGTCCATATGTCCTTGTATTAGAGGGGTGACACCCTGTGCATCCCTCTTTACGACTTTATTATCTGAAATGGGTTTAAGGGACGTCTGGAGAGAGCGTAACAGAGATGTGCAGTGATACTCATGTCACGCTGTATCTCACGGAAGCCTCTCTAGAATAGATATGGGTATAGGTAATGATATGCTGCTCCCTCATGTTCTAGATACGGCCTACGAACCCCGCCTCCTTTCAGACCACTCTCCATTTTGGGTGCGGGTAGACACGGCAGCCCCATCTATCAGACCATTGTGGAGAGTCAATCTGTTTTGGCTAACTTTGTTCCCCACTCCGGACCCCATCCCAGGAGAGCTGCGGGAATTTTTGATGTTCAATAAACACTCTGCTAATGGGGCCGTAGTATGGGATGCTATAAAGGCTTTCCTGCCGGGCCTCCTTATATGGGAAATATCTGGAATTAAGAAAAGATCTGGAGAATGGGAGGACACGGTCCGCCTTGAGTTACAGAATAGGAAGATGGCTCTGGTAATGGATCCCACTCCAGTTAATCAAAATAGCTGGAAAGAGGCCCAATCCCTATATAACAAAGTCGTGTTATCAACAGCAGAAAAAAATATTTTTTGCAACAGAACTATTTTGAAGAGGGAGAGAATACTGGTCACTTACTGGCTATGGTCGCTAAGGCGCAGCAGGAGTCTACCTCCATTACAGAAATTAAAAACTCCAATGGAAAAATTAGCACTTCCACTGTTGACATTTTGGATACATTTAGCAATTCTATGCAGATTTATATACATAAAAACCTTCTGACCTGACTCTATTTCAAAGGGACTGTTCCTTTCCCTAGGTGACTGCGACTGAAAAAGAAACACTAGACTCCCCGATCACGATTGAAGAGCTGACTGAGGCATTAGCAGACGCCCCGAACCACAAATCTCCTAAATCGGACGGGCTACCCGCTGAGGTGTACACCAGGTATGGGTCTATCCCTCTACCCTCGCTACTGCGGGCCCTACAAGAGACGGCTAAGACAGGACATCTGCCTGATTCGATGAGGGAGGCTATTATAGTGGTTCTTCCTAAGCCGGGCAAGGATAGACAGATACCAGATTCTTACTGTCCCATGTCACTGCTAAACATCAATGTCAAGTTGCTGGCGAGGGTCCTTGCTAACAGACTTGCAGGTATTGTAGGGAGGCTGGTACATCATGACCAGTCCGGATTTATTCCGACAAGGTCCACAGAGGACAACATCCGACGCCTTTTTCTAAATATTTAAACCCCAGTGGATAACCCTGGAGGTAGGGTCATTCTATCCTTAGACGCTGCCAAGGCATTTGACATTGTTGAGTGGCCCTACCTCTGGGAAGTCCTGGCTGGCTTTGGCCTGGGGAAAACTTTTATTAACTGGGTGAAGGTGCTTTATTATGACCCTCGGGCCAGGGTGTGAATTAATGGCTCCCTCTCCCAGCCCCTTCAACTACATCGGGGCACTCGTCAGGGCTGCCCGCTGTCCCCTCTTTTATTTGCGCTTGCAGTAGAACCGCTTGCAATGTTAATTCGCAATGATGAAAACATTGTGGGATTCCGCAGGGGTCGGCTGGAGGACAAGCTATCTCTGTATGCCGACGATGCCCTACTTTATCTGCCAGACTCAGGGGATTCATTGCGGACACTGATGACGACCATTAATAAATTTGGTGAATTCTCTGGATTCACTATTAACTGGTCCAAATCCGTATTTATGCCCCTGGATCCACTAGTGTCATCTCCCCCCCCCCCAGAGGCATCCCAAATAGCCATTGTCAACACTTTTAAATATCTGGGAATAATGATATCACCAGACCCCACTGAATATTTGAAATTGAATTTAGCACCCCTACTGGAAAGACAACGTGTAAAATCGCAGGGATGGTGTAAGCTTCCACTGTCGGTAGTAGGGAGGGTGAATCTGATCAAAATGGTATGGGCCCCGCAACTTCTATATATTTTCCATAATTCACCTATGTGGATTCCCAATAAATGGTTTAAGAAGATTGACACCCAATTTCGCGACCTTATTTGGAAAAAAGGTAGAGCTCCTATTAGCCTAACAGCATTACAATTTGGCAAGGACAGGGGGGGGGGGCCTTGGCGGTACCGCATTCCAAGATGTATTTCTTAGCATCACAGCTACAACTTGCTGGCTGGGATCTGCATGAGTCAGATGGCCCTATTATACAACTGGTGTCTTTTACCAATCTCATATTAACAGCTGGCTCACATTTAGAGATGGGTCTGCCGGGTATCCCCTTGTCCTCCCCAATGGCAATACTACTACAGAAGGTTTGGAAGGTAGTTAAAAAAGCACTATCCGTAGATGGCCCAAGGGAGTTTACCCCTATTTGGAATAACCCTAATTACCCCGAGTTACTCAAATTACAGGGCTTCGTCGCTTGGTCAAAAATAGGGATATGGTTCTTTACACAATTATATAGTGGCACTGTACTCAAATCATTTGAAAACCTATGCAGGGAATTCTCATTAACAAAGAACCAATTCTATCAATACCTTCAGCTCAGGCATGCATTACAGACCCAAACTCAGACGGTAAACTTGAATATCACTAGTTCTCACTTGATACAGGAGGTCCTACAAGCTGACAGCCGCAAGGGGTTGATATCCAGGGCATATGCTACCCTGGTGGCCACAATCCAAAATCCGACTCTACTTAAATGCAGAACACCTTGGTCCCATGGATGTGGGTGACATAGACGATGACCAATGGGACATGGCACTGGAGTCGATCCCACCGGTGTCAATTGCAACATCTCACAAGCTCTCACAACTGTTTATACTTCACAGGTCATATCGTACACCCGTACAACTATTTGAATGGGGCAGAAGAGACTCCCCCTTGTGCCCTAAATGTGTTTCGCACACAGGGGAGATTTCATACACATGATATGGCGCTGTCCGAAACTTGCTAGATATTGGACAGAGGTCGCACAGACTGTAGCCGCTGTTGCACAGACGCCCATTCCATGTACACCTTTGATATGTCTCCTGGGTTCGGTTGATGCTGAAATGTATCCAAAAGGCGTATATATAATGGTAACTAGATTACTATACTTGGCTAGAAAACTCATAGCACATTATTGGCTTGTGAATAACGTGCCTACGAAGGGTCAGTGGATTGCATATGTCAACTCCCTCCTCATTAGAGAGCAGTTGGCATATAGACACAGGAAGGCTCCAAAAAAATTTGACCTTATATGGCAAAACTGGCTGGATGACCCCAACCTTGCTCCAACCCAATTAATAACTGCTAAGACCCCTTTCACACTGGGGCGGTTTGCAGGCGTTATTGCGCTAAAAATACCGCCTGCAAACCGCCCCTAAACAGCCTTCGCTGTTTGTTCAGTGTGAAAGCCCGAGGGCTTTCACACTGAAGCGGTGCGCTGGCAGGAGAAGAAAAAATCTCCTCCAAGCCGCATCTTTGGAGCGGTAAAGGAGCGGTGTATTCCCTGCTCCTTCACTGCTCCTGCCCATTGAAATCAATGGGACAGCGCGGCTATACCGCTGTTTTACCGCGGCTATAGCCGCGCTATACAAGGGGTTTTAACCCTTTTTCGGCCACCATTGGGGGGGTTAAAACCGCACCACTAGCGGCCAAATACCGCGGTAAAACAGCGCTAAAAATAGCGCTGTTTTACCGCAGACGCCCCCTACCGCCCCAGTGTGAAAGGGGCCTTAGGTTATAAGGACTTTAACGCTGCAAATAGGCACTCCTCTAGCACCTGAGACCTCTCCTGTAATGCATATGCTGTACAGAAGGTAACTCGTATGGTAATAAGGCCCGTAGACAAGACTGGAGGAGTGAATCAATGTCCTATAAGATTTAATATTATTATATTTAATTTTATTTTCTGTTAGCTTATTTTTGCTATTACCTAGGAGGGTGAACTTTCTCCCTTCTTCTCTTTATTTCTGTTATTTTCTTAGTTTTGTTTGTGTTAAGTTTATGTGCTACAAAAAACGAAGGTATACGTACCTAATCCTTGGTAACGGAGTTATACGTATGTTTGATGTCATGTATAATTACAGAATGGGGAAATGTGTATGACCCTTTATTGTAAAACAGTTACCCATTGATTCTTGTCAATAAAAAAGTTTTTATTCAAAAAGATGGTGCAGCTATAAGAGCATACAAACAGAACAGAAGATTACAGCGCACACATACAAAAAGGACATTCAAATCATACAAGGCTATTTAAAACACCTGAACATATTCAGCAAATAAGCAAAAATATGGGCATTTGGTCACACAATATGGTGCTTAAGCCAAAGTACCCCATTATCAGTGGGTCCTACACTATTAATAGAATGAAAGATCCTGCTTCTCAACCATGGGAGAAATACACTCCTCTTTATGGGAGAACTAAGAGGACTCCTCCTATATCACAGGTGGACACTAATTAGGGGTAATGGGGGGATGGGGTGCTCCAGCCCAAGGGATCTAGTCAGGACCCATAAAGGAGTTAGATGTAATTTTTGTATGTGTGCGCTGTAATCTTCTGTTCTCACTCGATATACTAGACTATACTTTTATTGAAGATATCCCAAATGTTAAATAGTCTTAAAAACAAATCAACAATTTAGCCAACCACAGTGATGTTTATCCTGGCCTTGGGAGTCGGTTGATTGGCCAACGCATTTCGCGGGCAAACCCGCTTCATCAGGGCCTTGGATCCTATTCAGAAATGCTGTAATCGTATACAAGACTATGTATGAAACATTGATCACTGAGTAGCATATTACATAGCGTATTATATAGTGTCTTATATACACAAACAAACAAATACAAACAGCCTGCCAGTCCCGTGGGGAACCAAACCAAGTCCTCCAAAAACTACCTCATATCCAATATTTGCCAAGAGTGTAAACCTAGATATTGAAGTTTGAAATTCATTAAAAACATTACAATTTTAGGGAAAAGGGAAGAATAGAACATGGAGAGAGAGGGGGCAGGGAAAAGGGAGGGAGAGAGGTTGTATGGAGGTGGGGAGGGTGAAGGGATGACGGACCAAGGTATTAAGCATAGTAGTAGGGTGAGTATTAAGTTCTTACAAAAATGTATGAATACAGGGATTAGATTGATTCATATATAAAAAAACAAAAGAGAGGAGGGAGTAGGAACCCATCATAGGAGTAGACAGCGTTGTTGCAACTAAGGTTGGCATCAAGTGCCTACAGATGCAATGTACTGAAATGCAAAAGTATCCTTAAACAGGAAAAATAGAGCATGAGTATAAGAACAAAAAGATGTACAAAGTATATATGGGGGAACAAACCCCCCCGAGAAACCGTAGGCTTATCTAACCCCTATACTGCACATTCCTCATCCAGCATACCATGTGCTTAACCACTTAAAGACCGCCTACCGCAAATATACTGCGGCAGGATGGCTCTATTGCGCAAAATGACATACCTGTACATCATTTCGGGCAATAGACAGTGGGGGCGTGCGCTAATTGGACAGAGGGGGAGCTAATCAGCGGGTCCGGCGGACCCCATATCCATCGACCACTCGCGATCACTCCCCAGAAAGGCAGACAAGGCAGATCGCCGTTCTGACAGGGAAGAAGATAGAGATCTTGTAATCCTGCTAAGCAGAAACATAGATCTCTGTCTTCATCCAGTCAGACCATCCCCCACACAGTTAGCAAGCACCTCCTAGGGACACACTTAACCCTTTGACCGCCTCAGATGTTAACCTCTTCCTTGCCAGTGTCATTAGTACAGTAACAGTGCATATTTTCAGCTCTGATCACTATAATAATGTCACTGGTTCACAAAAAAGTGTCAGTTAGGGTTCCGAATTGTCTGCCACGATGTCACAGTCCCGCTAAAAATTGCTGATGGCCGCAATTACTAGTAAAAGTATTCGTGCAAACCAATCAATATAAGCTTTGGGTTTTTTTTGACCAAAAATATGTAGCAGAATACATATTGGCCTAAACTGATGAAGAAATTGAATTTTTTACATCTTTTATTGGATATGTTTTATAGCAGAAAGTAAAATGTGTTTTTTTTTTTTTGTCGCCCTTTTTTTGTTTATAGTGAAAACAATAAAAACCGTAGAGGTGATCAAATACCACCAGGACAATTTTACTTAAGTATATACTGATTATTGCACAGAAACTTTTGAAGTAGAAAAAAACATCCTTTTAAAGCGGAGTTCCACCCAAAAGTGGAACTTCTGATCTATATGCCCCCCCCCTCCGGTGTCACATTTGGCACCTTTCGTTGGGAGTGGGGACCCGTACTTGACAAGTCCCTTTCTCCACTTCTGGGATACGGGCCGGGGCCCGATCTCCCAGAAAACTGGCCCCCCTCCTTCCCCCTGTTACTGGGCCAATAAAAAAGCGCAGCATGCTTCACGCATGCATAAAACAAGGAGAGAGAGGCGCCTCTGGGTGCAGACGTTTAAAATAATTTATTAAAAAATACAGCAACAGCTGATATTACACTCACATTTTGGAAGAAAAAAGTAGGCAAAAGAATGTCCCAAAGCAATCAAGGGGATCCGTGGGGTCATCTGATCCCGGCTGATGGATGGTAGAGACTCTGGACAGTCTATGGACGCTGGATGTAGACCGGCCGAGCAGCGAAGACAGGCTCCAGAGAGAGGCTTGGATGGCATCCGATCAGGCGAGGGATGATGACGTCACTCTGTATGCGACGCGTTTCCTGAGCTAGCTCGCCGTGAGTGGTGTGACGGCGGCGCTCCTTTATCGAGCTTGATAAAGGAGCGCCGCCGTCACACCACTCACAGCGAGCTAGCTCAGGAAACGCGTCGCATACAGAGTGACGTCATCATCCCTCGCCTGATCGGATGCCATCCAAGCCTCTCTCTGGAGCCTGTCTTCGCTGCTCGGCCGGTCTACATCCAGCGTCCATAGACTGTCCAGAGTCTCTACCATCCATCAGCCGGGATCAGATGACCCCACGGATCCCCTCGATTGCTTTGGGACATTCTTTTGCCTACTTTTTTCTTCCAAAATGTGAGTGTAATATCAGCTGTTGCTGTATTTTTTAATAAATTATTTTAAACGTCTGCACCCAGAGGCGCCTCTCTCTCCTTGTTTTATAGTGTTACCTGGGATATGGCTTTCACTCCCATTGGAAGGCTGCCCTGAATGTGGATTTTACACTTTATTCCTGCTTCCTTCATCTGCAGTGTTACTACATGGACTAACTTTTAATTTGTTATGGAAATTTTCCTTTTCCTTATATTTATGCACATCTATGTAAACTAGGATTTGGTTGTCTTTTTTGCGCCGACTACTTGTTGTATTGCTTCACGCATGCACAGACGGGGACCACCAGTGAAGCCGAAAGACTTCATTGCCTGGTTCCCTTACCAGAAATTGTGGCGGCAGCACCTGGGAGTCGATCCAAAGAACGGCTGGGGTACCGACATCGCGGCCTCCCTGGACAGGTAAGTGCCCTAATAATAAAAGTCAGCAGCTACAGTATTTGTAGCTGCTGACTTTTAATTTTTTTGACACAGGTTGGACCTCCTCTTTAGGATCAGTAAAATGTAGCCTTATTCTGTTTAAGAATTTTTTACCCAAGTGGTAGTCATTTTGTTTAAACAGATTTGTTTGTTTTATGAAATCTTCATTTTATATGCTGGCACAAAGATCTTAGATAATGTTTTCTTATCTATGTAGTGCTACACCCGCAGGAGCTGCTGGTTAGGAAGGGTCCTCTGTTATTTATACTAATGCTGCGCTGCTAATAACGTGATGTACGGATCAATAAATGAACGTGTATTCATATCTCCACATACTATTTCAATGTTGCCCTACACGTTACGTCACGGTCACATGACTTCCTCAGGGGGCTCTGTTCTTTGCCTCAACCTCTTTAAGAACCTCAGTTCCTCTGACACAGAAATCACTGACAGTAATACTTAATAACTGGTAGTAGTACTATATCAAAGAGAATTGTCACTGAACCAGTTGGTAAAGGCAAACTTAATATATTGTCACGTGATATGGTTGGTAATGAAGTAAGCTTAGAAATGGATTGACAATAGAAATAACACAATTTAGCATACAGGGTGTTTAGTAGAATTACGTATTACTATTAGAATTAGGACTAGTCATAAGATCCAGATCAGCATAAACAGTAGCCAGGCCACTTAAAGTGCAGTGGTGAGCAATAATAAAGCTTGGTCTATCGAACATAGGAACTATACTGCCAAAGTGCATTAATGATGACTATGGTAGGCCTAGACCGACTGGATGTACACTGTCCATAGAAATGAAAAAATGGGAGAAGGGAACAAAGGGGACTTGTAGGATGGTTTTATGGAAGGAACAGTCCTTCTGCTAGCTATTGTTGGGGCTCCTTAAGGAGCACTGGTGCACGTAACGGTTTTAATAAACCAGCATGCAGTATAAGTGCAGTAAACATGCAGTAAAGGTGCCGTAAAGATGCAGTAAATGTGCGGTACATGAACAATAATAATAATGATTAACAAATTAATTACAAACCGAGCTCCTTTTTTAAAGTGCAAATGCAAAATCATACTCTTGTGAAACAAGACCATAAAAATAATCAAATATTACCAGTGATAATAACTAACAACTGAGTGAAAACAATGTACATAAATGGTGAAACAAAACAAGTGAAAGCAACAATAAAAAGTGAAATTGGATTCCAAAAAAATTCCCAAAAATATATAGATCCAAAAATCATACGTGTTCAGGAAATGTTCAAGCAATAATAAAAAACTTCTGGGTAACTCAAAACTTCTGGGTGAGTCTTCCTTGGGTTCAGCAAAGCATCAGATAACAGTATTCCGCCACCATCACCAGCCACACAGCCTACTCACCAGATTGAAGTGACTCCCATGACAGGAGTCAAACACGCTTAAAGAACTACCAAAGAAACTTCTCGCGGTCACGGCTTTGTTGAGGCGCTGGAACTCAGGTGCTGGAACTCAGGTGTCTGTAGGTAACACTGTAGCTGCATGCAAACAAATCAATCAAATAGGGAGCTTTTATCCCCCCTCAGTTTCTGATAAATTGCTCTAGATGCAGCCTCGCGGAGAGGCGTTTCACCACGTTAATCCCACAACAGATGTGACATATGTCAGTCAGATGGTGCTGGACACATGGCTTCCTACTCCTTCCATGGAGTCCTTACTGCTTTAATGGAAAACAACAGAAAACACAGAGACCAGGTACATGAACAATACCTAATGTCCTGCCTCCAGTAACATAGTCCCTACCTAGCAGTGTGACCAATGGACAGTTAGCCCTACCCACCAGTCCCTGTGGTTTGGCGGTGAACTCTTTCTGTAGATGGGTGCTTCCCAGTCTCTCCACAGAATCCTTCCAGTGATCAGTGGTGGTAAGTAGAGGGTGAGAGGATGCTCCCTTCTCCCTGTGGCAACAGTCCAGATGTGAGTGTCGTGGTCTGTGCTGTGCTGCCCTGGTTGTCTCCACCCTCAGGTCTCAGTCTCTGTCACTCGCCCCGTGTTATGATTTACTATTTATGTAGCTGTTTTCGATTCTATGAGTACAGAAAATAGAGAACTATCATGTATGAGTAAGGGGGAAAAAAAAAGGGTATTGTATTGATGACATGGAATGTAAGGGGGCTGAGGGATAGGGATAAGAGAAGTGCAATGTTTAAATATTTTGATAAAATGAAACCCCACATAATTTGTCTGCAAGAAACACATATGCGGCCTGACTCTGTACATTTATTGCGCTCAAGGAGATACCCGATACAGTTTCATTCTATGCATACCTTATATTCAAGGGGGGTTAGTATTGTGATCTCCTCGGATATCTCCTTTGAGTGCTTGAAACAGAGAGTGGATAAGGAGGGAAAGTTTGTTTTTTTACTATGTAAGCTTAATGGACTAAGGTGTATAATAGCTTCCATATACATTCCTCCGCCTTTTTCAGCAGTTCCCCTTGGGTGCCTATCGCAGTTCATGGCTCTGCATCCGGGGGTCCCGGTGTAAGCAGTAGGTGACTACAATAATATCTTGGATAATTCCCTGGACAGAATGTCTTTGACATCCAAAAATATGAGACATACCTCTGGAATGATGGCTTTTGCCGCCCTTCTCGAGGGATTGGGACTTAGGGATGTATGGAGGGAGAGACATGATAAGGATAGATGCTATTCCTGTTATTCTGCAACACATGATGGCTTCTCACGTATTGATTTGGGCCTGGGGAATGAGTCACTATTTCAGTGGGTAGAGGACTCAGCATATGAGCCGCGCCTTCTGTCTGACCACTCCCCATTTTGGGTACGGCTGGGCATTATTGGTACCTCGAGACAACCACTGTGGAAAATGCACCCATACTGGTTGACTCTGCTTCCACAGGCAGATGGAACGGGAGAGGCTTTACGGGAATTTTTACAATTAAATGGGGGCTCAGCCAGTAAAGCGGTAGTCTGGGATACACTCAAAGCATTCTTGAGGGGTTGCCTCATTAAAGAAATTGCGGGAGTTAAATCCCGATCCAGAGAGTAGGAAACCAGGGTACGGGAAGAACTGAAAGAAAGGGAGCAGGCCTTAATAATCGACCCATCACAATCCAATCAAGAGCTATGGAGATAGGCGCAGGCAGTACACAATGCGGTGTGGCTATCTGCAGCAGAGAAGAGAAGATATTTTCAGCAACAGAGTTATTTCGAAGAGGGGGAAAATACTGGCCGCCTATTAGCTCTAATAGCTAGAGAGCAACGGGAATCTACAAATATCCTAGCTATAGGGACTGTAACTGGAGAAAAGTTAATTCTCAGCTCGGACATAGTAAATAGTTTTCAGCAGTTCTACATGGATTTGTACTCTAGTAAAACTAAGTATAAACCATCGGACTTGGAACAGTTCCTACAAACCTGTCCTTTTCCACGGTTAACGGAGGAGGAGAGGGAAACTCTGAATTCCCCAATTTCACTGGCTGAACTAACGGAAGCATTAGAGGGGGCAACGTGTCATAAATCCCCAGGCCCAGATGGAATACCGGCAGAGGTATACTCCCATTATAGGGAGGTCCTCTTACCGTCATTGTTGCAGACAATAGAGGAGGCTGGGGAAGTGGGAAGGTTACCAGATAGTATGCAAGAAGCAATAATTACAGTTCTTTTGAAACCAGGAAAAGACAGACTTCTAATGGATTCATATCGTCCAATTTCGTTATTGAATGCGGACGTTAAGTTGTTGGCCAGTGTTTTGGCTAAGAGGCTTTCTCAGGTAATTGGCAAACTGGTTCACTGTGACCAGTCTGGCTTTATACCAACGCGCTCTACGTCTGATAATATAAGGAGGTTATACATGAATTTACAGATGCCAGTGGATAATCCGGGGGGTAGGGCCATTCTGTCACTTGATGCGACTAAGGCGTTTGATAGTGTGGAGTGGCCCTACCTAATGGAAATACTAGAAAGATTCGGAGTGGGAGGTAAATTCATATCCTGGGTAAGAGTATTGTATTCCAAACCTAGAGCCAGGCTGCGCATTAATGGGATCCTCTCCCCCCCATTTGGATTATATAGGGGGACTAGACAGGGCTGCCCGTTGTCTCCATTACTGTTCGCCTTGGCGATTGAACCCCTGGCTATACTGATCCGGAACTCACCTGTGGTAGAGGAGTTCTGTAGATTTCAGAGAGAGGAAAAAATATCTTTATACGCAGATGATGCACTTATATATCTAGGAGATATGTCCTCTTCTTTGCGGGCAGTGATGGAGATAGTGGGAAACTTTGGCAGCTTTTCGGGCTTTGCAATTAATTGGTCGAAATCAACTATAATGCCATTAGATCAGACGAGGGAGGGACTCCCAGAGGGGGCTGAACAAATTGCTATTGTCAACTGCTTTAAATATTTGGGAGTGATGGTGTCCCCAGAGCCAGCCGAGTATCTTCGACTGAATTTGGGGCCATTGCTCGCCAGACAGAAAGAAAAATGTAACAGTTGGTGTAGGCTCCCATTGTCAGTCGTAGGGCGGGCAAATCTAGTAAAGATGATCTGGGCCCCACAGCAATTGTATATCCTCCACAATTCACCAATACGGATCTCAAAGAAGTGGTTCAGGCAAATAGACACATTAATGAGAGAATTGATATGGAAAAAAAAGGTGCCTAGAATTACCTTGGAAACACTGCAATATAAAAAAGATAAAGGAGGGCTGTCAATACCCCACCCCAGGTTATATTTCTTGGCATCACAGTTGCAACAAATGGCAGGATGGGGTAGAGTGAGAAATGAGGACCCTATATGTAGATTGGTGACCATCTCGGAACCCACATTGGCGGCGGCCTCCCATTTAGAAATGGATCTACCAATTTTGAAGGGATTAGAACCTATGAGTTCTCTTTTTAAAAGGGTTTGGGGGGAAACTCGGAAAATATTGAAAATAACGGGCGTGCTCCCATTTACACCAATATGGCACAATAAAAGATACACTGAGGTTCAGAAGTTGCGAGGTTTCTCACACTGGAAGGAAAGGGGGATTTGGTTCTTCTCACAAATTTATGAGGGGGACGTATTAAAGTCATATGAACAACTATGTAAGGAATTCCATTTGCACCCTAGGGGCTTTTACCAATATCTTCAAATCCGCCATGCGCTACAGGCACAACAAACAACTCACTCCTTAGGAGTAAAAACTGTCCCAATACTGAATGAAGTTTTGAAAGCAGACACAAGGAAAGGACTAATAACAAAAATATACAGGGAATTATTGATTAGGACCCAAGACCACACATTATAAAAGTGTCGGAAAAAATGGGTAAAGGATGTAGGCAAGATAGACGATAACCAGTGGGAAATGGCACTCAAAGCGATCCCAGTGGTCTCGTTATCTGCATCACAAAGGTTATCACAATTATTTATTTTACACATGGCCTACAGGACACCAGTGCAACTCCACAGGTGGGGAGGTAGGGATTCTTCTGCGTGCCCCAAGTGTGGAGTGCACAGGGGGGACTTTATTCACCTAATGTGGAGGTGCCCAAAGTTGCATAGGTACTGGGAAGAGGTATCCAGATGTATTTCTGGGTTGGCGCAAATCCATATCCCCTTGAATCCGACAGTTTATTTGCTTGGCGACATTGAGGCAGAAATGTTCCCTGGAGGAAAGTATCTTATGATAACTAGATTGATGTATTTAGCTAGAAAACTTATCGCAAGATACTGGATGGCTCCTACGGTGCCCACTGGGAAGCAATGGATCACATATGTAAACTCCCTCCTTCCAAGAGAAAGACTGACCTACAACCGTAGAAATGACAAGGGGAAATTTGACAAAATATGGCAACCCTGGTTGAGGGAGGCGGAAGTGGCCCCCCATCAACTGGTAGTGGAAAAGCTCTGGATGTAGAGCAGAGGGAATTGCGTAGAAAGGAAAGAGCAGGCAAAAAAAAAAAAAATAGATGGAAAAGGAAGAAAAAGGAGTGGAAAGGAAAGGGGAGAAGAAGGAGCAAGATAGCGAGTGGACCCAAGGGGTGATAACTACACAACAAAGATTAGGTTGGGGGGGAAGCCAGCGGCAAATGAGGGAGTGGCAATTAAAATAAAATAAAGCAACCCTAAAGTGACGATTGACAGGTAGATGTGAGGGTGGGAGGGGGGAAGGCTTGGGGTGGGTAACGGATTAGACATGATATCGAGAACACAATAGAGACTTTGTATAATTTTATAGAAATTGTATTATTATATATTATGTATAACTGTTTTGTAAAGTGTATGTATTAAATTAAAATAAAAAAAAATTTCTGATAAAAAAAACCAAAACTGTACAACAGTGAAGAAAAGCACATGGAGTAGCATGCAAGTAGTCAATCATAAAAGGAACACACGACAAGTACTTACTTTTTTGAAGCACCTTCTTTATTCTTCGATACTGATCCGGCTCCCTCAGTTTAAGGTCGGACCAGTGTTTCCTTAATTGGTCTTTGGAGCGTCGTACCCCAAAATGGGATGGGTGTACGGCCTGTGTTTCCCATCATAATTCTCCCTCCGCAAGATGTCCACCATCTCCACCATTTCTTCAAAGGCCGTGTTAGACGCCTTAAATCTCCTTCTCCTGGATATATAAAATTCTAAAAGATGAGTATAAAAAAAAATTGTAAACATTATTATGGAGATCAGGCTTTTAAAAAATAGAATATTATTCATGAGATGAGGATAAATAATGAAGAAATAAGTTTGTGAGAACTCTGTGTGAATATGAGCAGCAAAACAACTTCATTCTTCGAGCATTATAAGGAAGAAAAGAATGCGCTGCATTAAAAGATCACAGAATTAGCAGCGTCAGGAATGTGCTAGCTCCAATACGAACGCTAGTTTTACCACACCGAGCGCTTCCGTCTTGTACTTGCTTCAGAGCCCGCGTCCTTTTTGGTCCGTTGGAACAGCATGCAGACGAGCGGTTTTCATGATAGGAATTGGTTCTGTCGGAAATATTTGGAACATGTTACATTTCTAGGTCCGTCAGAATTTTCGTAAAAAAAAAAAGTCCGATGAGGCCTACACACAATCGGAATAGACGATGAAAAGCTTCCGTCGGACTTTTTCTCGTGTGTACGCGTCATAACACTTAAGAAAAGACCTGGATTCTTTCCTTAATGTACATAATATATATACTTAATATAACTGGGTACTGACATTTATAGGTAAAGCTGATCCAGGCAAAATCTGATTGCCTCTCGAGGGATCAGGAAGGAATTTTTTCCCCTGCTGTAGCAAATTTTCGCCTTCCTCTGGATCAACTGTGGGTGAAGGATTGTGTACAGTGTCTTGAAAAAGTATTCATACCCCTTGAAACTTTTCACATTTTGTCAAGTTACAACCAAAAACGTAAATGTATTTTATTGGGATTTTATGTGATAGACAAACACAAAGTGGCACATAATTGTGAAGTGGAAGGAAAATGATAAATTGTTTTCAATTTTTTTTTACAAATAAATATGTGAAAAGTGTAGCATGTATTTGTATTCAGCCCCCTTTACGTTGATACCACTAACCAAAATCTAATGGAACCAATTGCCTTCAGAAATGACCTAATTCATAAATAGAGTCCACCTATGTGTAATTAAATCTCAGTATAAACACAGCTGTTCTGTGAAGCCCTCAGAGGTTTGTTAGAGAACCTTAGGGAAGAAACAGCATCATGAAGGCCAAGAAACACACCAGACAGGTTAGGGATAAAGTTGTGAAGTTTAAAGGAGGGTTAGGTTATAAATCCCAAGCTTCGAACATCTCACAGAGCACTTTTCGATCCATCATCTGAAAATGGAAAGAGTATGGCACAACTGCAAACCTACTAAGACATGGCCGCCCACCTAAACTGACAGGCCGGGCAAGGAGAGCATTAATCAGAGAAGCAGCCGAGGCCCACAAGACAGCTATTAGTCGTGCACTCCACAAATCTGGCCAAATCTGGAAGAGTGGCAAGAAGAAAGCCATTGTTGAAAGAAAGCTATAAGAAGTCCCATTTGCGGTTTGCAAGAAGCCATGTGGGGGACACAGCAAACATGTAGAAGAAGGTGCTCTGGTCAAATGACACCAAAATTAAACTTTTTGGCCTTAAAGCAAAATGCTATGTGGGGTGGAAAACTAACACTGCTCATCACCGGGAACACACCATCCATTGTGGGGATACCTTCGACAGGGACAGGGAAGCTGGTCAGAGTTGATGGGAAGATGGATCAAGCCAAATACAGGGCAATCTTAGAAGAAAACCTATTAGAGTCTGCAAAAGATTTGAGACTGGGGTGGAGGTTCACCTTCCAGCAGGACAACGACCCTAAACATACAGCCAGAGCTACAATGGAATGGTTTGGATCAAAGCATATTCATGTGTTAGAATGGCCTAGTCAAAGTCCAGACCTAAATCCAATTGAGAATCTGTGGCAAGACTTGAAAATTGCTGTTCATAGACGCTCTCCATCCAATGTGACAGAGCTTAAGCTATTTTTCAAAGAAGAATTGGCAAAAATGTCACTCTCTAGATGTGCAAAGCTGGTAGAGACTAAGAATGAGCCGAACCCCCCCCGCGGTTCGTTTGCACCAGAACTTGCGAACAGGCAAAAAATTCGGACAAACACGCGAACACCGTTAAAGTCTATGGGACACGAACATGAAAAATCAAAAGTGCTCATTTTAAAGGCTTATATGCAAGTTATTGCCATAAAAAGTGTTTGCGGACCCGGGTCCTGCCCCAGGGGACATATATCAATGAAAAAAAAAGTTTTTAAAAACTGATGTTTTTTCGGGAGCAGTGATTTTAATAATGCTTAAAACAAAACAAAACAAAACAATAAAAACGAAATACCCCTTTTAAATATCGTGCCTGGGGGTGTCTATAGTATGCCTGTAAACTGGCACAGTTTTCCCGTGTTTAGAACAATTCCACAGCAAGACATTTCTAAAGGGAAAAAGTAATTTAAAACTGATCGCGGCTGTAATGAATTGTCGAGTCCCGGCAATATGGATAAAACTCATTGAAAAAAAATGGCATGGGTCCCCCCCAGTCCATTACTAGGCCCTTTGGGTCTGATATGATTATTAAGGGGAACCCCCGAACCAAAATTTAAAAAAAAAATGCTTGGGGGTCCCCCCAAAATCCATACCAAGCCCTTCAGGTCTTGTATGGATATTAAGGGGAACCCTGCGCCAAATAAAAAAAATGGCATAGGGCCCCCCCAAAATCCATACCAGACCCTTATCCGAGCATGCAACCTGGCAGGCTCCAGGAAAAGAGGGGGGATGAGAACCGTGTCCCCATGGTTTTTTTCTTTGCCACTTCAGTGAACTTTTTCCGAGACTTATTTAAACTTTGCAGTTCATTCTCGTCCCTACTCGTCTTCACATCATTTTTTAAAGTCTTTTTTTTTTTTTTCCTTATTGCTTTGATCTAAGTTGTATATCATGATACAGTGGGGACGGAAAGTATTCAGACCCTCTTAAATTTTTCACTCTTTGTTATATTGCAGCCATTTGCTAAAATCATTTAAGTTAATTTTTTTCCTCATTAAAGTACACACAGCACCCCATATTGACAGAAAAACACAGAATTGTTGACATTTTTGAAGATTTATTAAAAAAGAAAAACTGAGACATCACATGGTCCTAAGTATTCAGACCCTTTGCTGTGACACTCATATATTTAACTCAGGTGCTGTCCATTTCTTCTGATCATCCTTGAGATGGTTCTACACCTTCATTCGAGTCCAGCTGTCTTTGATTATACTGATTAGACTTGATTAGGAAAGCCACACACCTGTCTATATAAGACCTTACAGCTCACAGTGCATGTCAGAGCAAATGAGAATCTTGAGGTCAAAGGGACTGCCTGAAGAGCTCAGAGACAGAATTGTGGCAAGGCACAGATCTGGCCAAGGTTACCAAAAATTTCTGCTGCACTTAAAGTTCCTAAGAGCACAGTGGCCTCCATAATCCTTAAATAGAAGACTTTTGGGATGACCAGAACCCTTCCTAGAGCTGGCCGTCCGGCCAAACTGAGCTATCGGGGGAGAAGAGGCTTGGTGAGAGAGGTAAAGAAGAACCCAAAGATCACTGTGGCTGAGCTCCAGAGATGCAGTCGGGAGATGGGAGAAAGTTGTAGAGAGTCAACCATCACTGCAGCCCTCCACCAGTCGGGGCTTTATGGCAGAGTGGCTTGACGGAAGCCTCTCCTCAGTGCAAGACTAAAAAACACCTGAAGGACTCCAAGATGGTGAAAAATAAGATTCTTTGGTCTGATGAGACCAAGATAGAACTTTTTGGCCTTAATTCTAAGCGGTATGTGGGGAGAAGAGCAGGCACTGCTCATCACCTGTCCAATACAGTTCCAACAGTGAAGCATGGTGGTGGCAGGATCATGCTGTGGGGGTGTTTTTCAGCTGCAGGGACAGGACGACTGGTTGTAATTGAGGGAAAGATGAATGCGGCCAAGTACAGGGATATCCTGGACGAAAACCTTCTCTAGAGTGCTCAGGACCTCAGACTGGGCCGAAGGTTTACCTTCCAACAAGACAATGACCCTAAGCACACAGCTAAAATAACGAAGGAGTGGCTTCACAACAACTCTGTGACTGTTCTTGAATGGCCCAGCCAGAGCCCTGACTTAAACCCAATTGATCAAAGTATAGGGAGTGGCGCTGTGTTAGGAGTATGACTAAAAATTAGCAAGAAGTACAAGTGTAAAAATAAATAAAAATAAGAAATTTTCGGTATGATCCAAAAAAATTACTTACAGGAAAAAATATCCTTGTGTTAGTAAAAACACCTTAACAGGTGAAAAATAATACTATATATGCAAAAAATCGCAAATATTAAGCAGCATCACTAAATAACATAAATACATCTTCACGTGAATAAATATAAGTGATAAAGTGCCAAAAGCAATGATTATCCACCAATAATGTGTAAATGTGCAATAATTATATGCAATAAAAATCATTAGTAATGTGTCAAAATCGCAGCTAAAAAGCAAAAAACCCTATGTTATTTGGTGCAAAAAAGTTCATAGCAATTGTGCAGAAAGTTCTTCTTAGGTGATAAAGTGCCGTGCTGTAACAACTGGTGATCCCCCCAATGTGGTTGCACTCACCGGAGCGCTCCACCCCTGCAGGGGTACGAGCGTATACTGTTGGTCCTGTCACTCAAGTCCTATAGGTGTCAGTTTCCTTCCACGCGTCCCATTTCCAAAAAGTAGCTGTACACACAGAGAGGTGGGGACTTCCTGTCCCTTGGTATTAAAAGTCCCCACTGGATATCCGCTTGAGTAGTAAAAAATATTAGAAGAAAAAAAAAAAGTATCCACATAGCGTGATTCTGTTTAAAAAGTATCCATTTATTTACATAAAAAACAGTCCAGTCGTATTAGGCTGATAACACACTAGCGGTTAAAAAGTATCTAAAAAGTTTCAGACTGGGAGAGGGAGTTCACAGTCTCCTATACTCTCCCTGTAATCCAGGGCCGCAGCGTCAGCGTGAACCGCCGCTTGCGTTCCACCGGTCAAATTCCGGAACCACGATCCGCGGAGATGACGTTGTGCGTGCCAAGATAGTCCCGCCTTACGCGTTTCGTCACACGGACGTCATCGGCGCTGATGACATCCGATGACGTCCGTGTGACGAAACGCGTAAGCCGGGACTATCTTGGCACGCACAACGTCATTTCCGCGGATCGTGGTTCCGGAATTTGACCGGTGGAACGCAAGCGGCGGTTCACGCTGACGCTGCGGCCCCGGATTACAGGGAGAGTATAGGAGACTGTGAACTCCCTCTCCCAGTCTGAAACTTTTTAGATACTTTATCGAGCTTGATAAAGGAGCGCCGCCGTCACACCACTCACGGCGAGCTAGCTCAGGAAACGCGTCGCATACAGAGTGACGTCATCATCCCTCGCCTGATCGGATGCCATCCAAGCCTCTCTCTGGAGCCTGTCTTCGCTGCTCGGCCGGTCTACATCCAGCGTCCATAGACTGTCCAGAGTCTCTACCATCCATCAGCCGGGATCAGATGACCCCACGGATCCCCTCGATTGCTTTGGGACATTCTTTTGCCTACTTTTTTCTTCCAAAATGTGAGTGTAATATCAGCTGTTGCTGTATTTTTTAATAAATTATTTTAAACGTCTGCACCCAGAGGCGCCTCTCTCTCCTTGTTTTATAGTGTTACCTGGGATATGGCTTTCACTCCCATTGGAAGGCTGCCCTGAATGTGGATTTTACACTTTATTCCTGCTTCCTTCATCTGCAGTGTTACTACATGGACTAACTTTTAATTTGTTATGGAAATTTTCCTTTTCCTTATATTTATGCACATCTATGTAAACTAGGATTTGGTTGTCTTTTTTGCGCCGACTACTTGTTGTATTGCTTCACGCATGCACAGACGGGGACCACCAGTGAAGCCGAAAGACTTCATTGCCTGGTTCCCTTACCAGAAATTGTGGCGGCAGCACCTGGGAGTCGATCCAAAGAACGGCTGGGGTACCGACATCGCGGCCTCCCTGGACAGGTAAGTGCCCTAATAATAAAAGTCAGCAGCTACAGTATTTGTAGCTGCTGACTTTTAATTTTTTTGACACAGGTTGGACCTCCTCTTTAGGATCAGTAAAATGTAGCCTTATTCTGTTTAAGAATTTTTTACCCAAGTGGTAGTCATTTTGTTTAAACAGATTTGTTTGTTTTATGAAATCTTCATTTTATATGCTGGCACAAAGATCTTAGATAATGTTTTCTTATCTATGTAGTGCTACACCCGCAGGAGCTGCTGGTTAGGAAGGGTCCTCTGTTATTTATACTAATGCTGCGCTGCTAATAACGTGATGTACGGATCAATAAATGAACGTGTATTCATATCTCCACATACTATTTCAATGTTGCCCTACACGTTACGTCACGGTCACATGACTTCCTCAGGGGGCTCTGTTCTTTGCCTCAACCTCTTTAAGAACCTCAGTTCCTCTGACACAGAAATCACTGACAGTAATACTTAATAACTGGTAGTAGTACTATATCAAAGAGAATTGTCACTGAACCAGTTGGTAAAGGCAAACTTAATATATTGTCACGTGATATGGTTGGTAATGAAGTAAGCTTAGAAATGGATTGACAATAGAAATAACACAATTTAGCATACAGGGTGTTTAGTAGAATTACGTATTACTATTAGAATTAGGACTAGTCATAAGATCCAGATCAGCATAAACAGTAGCCAGGCCACTTAAAGTGCAGTGGTGAGCAATAATAAAGCTTGGTCTATCGAACATAGGAACTATACTGCCAAAGTGCATTAATGATGACTATGGTAGGCCTAGACCGACTGGATGTACACTGTCCATAGAAATGAAAAAATGGGAGAAGGGAACAAAGGGGACTTGTAGGATGGTTTTATGGAAGGAACAGTCCTTCTGCTAGCTATTGTTGGGGCTCCTTAAGGAGCACTGGTGCACGTAACGGTTTTAATAAACCAGCATGCAGTATAAGTGCAGTAAACATGCAGTAAAGGTGCCGTAAAGATGCAGTAAATGTGCGGTACATGAACAATAATAATAATGATTAACAAATTAATTACAAACCGAGCTCCTTTTTTAAAGTGCAAATGCAAAATCATACTCTATTGTGAAACAAGACCATAAAAATAATCAAATATTACCAGTGATAATAACTAACAACTGAGTGAAAACAATGTACATAAATGGTGAAACAAAACAAGTGAAAGCAACAATAAAAAGTGAAATTGGATTCCAAAAAAATTCCCAAAAATATATAGATCCAAAAATCATACGTGTTCAGGAAATGTTCAAGCAATAATAAAAAACTTCTGGGTAACTCAAAACTTCTGGGTGAGTCTTCCTTGGGTTCAGCAAAGCATCAGATAACAGTATTCCGCCACCATCACCAGCCACACAGCCTACTCACCAGATTGAAGTGACTCCCATGACAGGAGTCAAACACGCTTAAAGAACTACCAAAGAAACTTCTCGCGGTCACGGCTTTGTTGAGGCGCTGGAACTCAGGTGCTGGAACTCAGGTGTCTGTAGGTAACACTGTAGCTGCATGCAAACAAATCAATCAAATAGGGAGCTTTTATCCCCCCTCAGTTTCTGATAAATTGCTCTAGATGCAGCCTCGCGGAGAGGCGTTTCACCACGTTAATCCCACAACAGATGTGACATATGTCAGTCAGATGGTGCTGGACACATGGCTTCCTACTCCTTCCATGGAGTCCTTACTGCTTTAATGGAAAACAACAGAAAACACAGAGACCAGGTACATGAACAATACCTAATGTCCTGCCTCCAGTAACATAGTCCCTACCTAGCAGTGTGACCAATGGACAGTTAGCCCTACCCACCAGTCCCTGTGGTTTGGCGGTGAACTCTTTCTGTAGATGGGTGCTTCCCAGTCTCTCCACAGAATCCTTCCAGTGATCAGTGGTGGTAAGTAGAGGGTGAGAGGATGCTCCCTTCTCCCTGTGGCAACAGTCCAGATGTGAGTGTCGTGGTCTGTGCTGTGCTGCCCTGGTTGTCTCCACCCTCAGGTCTCAGTCTCTGTCACTCGCCCCGTGTTATGATTTACTATTTATGTAGCTGTTTTCGATTCTATGAGTACAGAAAATAGAGAACTATCATGTATGAGTAAGGGGGAAAAAAAAAGGGTATTGTATTGATGACATGGAATGTAAGGGGGCTGAGGGATAGGGATAAGAGAAGTGCAATGTTTAAATATTTTGATAAAATGAAACCCCACATAATTTGTCTGCAAGAAACACATATGCGGCCTGACTCTGTACATTTATTGCGCTCAAGGAGATACCCGATACAGTTTCATTCTATGCATACCTTATATTCAAGGGGGGTTAGTATTGTGATCTCCTCGGATATCTCCTTTGAGTGCTTGAAACAGAGAGTGGATAAGGAGGGAAAGTTTGTTTTTTTACTATGTAAGCTTAATGGACTAAGGTGTATAATAGCTTCCATATACATTCCTCCGCCTTTTTCAGCAGTTCCCCTTGGGTGCCTATCGCAGTTCATGGCTCTGCATCCGGGGGTCCCGGTGTAAGCAGTAGGTGACTACAATAATATCTTGGATAATTCCCTGGACAGAATGTCTTTGACATCCAAAAATATGAGACATACCTCTGGAATGATGGCTTTTGCCGCCCTTCTCGAGGGATTGGGACTTAGGGATGTATGGAGGGAGAGACATGATAAGGATAGATGCTATTCCTGTTATTCTGCAACACATGATGGCTTCTCACGTATTGATTTGGGCCTGGGGAATGAGTCACTATTTCAGTGGGTAGAGGACTCAGCATATGAGCCGCGCCTTCTGTCTGACCACTCCCCATTTTGGGTACGGCTGGGCATTATTGGTACCTCGAGACAACCACTGTGGAAAATGCACCCATACTGGTTGACTCTGCTTCCACAGGCAGATGGAACGGGAGAGGCTTTACGGGAATTTTTACAATTAAATGGGGGCTCAGCCAGTAAAGCGGTAGTCTGGGATACACTCAAAGCATTCTTGAGGGGTTGCCTCATTAAAGAAATTGCGGGAGTTAAATCCCGATCCAGAGAGTAGGAAACCAGGGTACGGGAAGAACTGAAAGAAAGGGAGCAGGCCTTAATAATCGACCCATCACAATCCAATCAAGAGCTATGGAGATAGGCGCAGGCAGTACACAATGCGGTGTGGCTATCTGCAGCAGAGAAGAGAAGATATTTTCAGCAACAGAGTTATTTCGAAGAGGGGGAAAATACTGGCCGCCTATTAGCTCTAATAGCTAGAGAGCAACGGGAATCTACAAATATCCTAGCTATAGGGACTGTAACTGGAGAAAAGTTAATTCTCAGCTCGGACATAGTAAATAGTTTTCAGCAGTTCTACATGGATTTGTACTCTAGTAAAACTAAGTATAAACCATCGGACTTGGAACAGTTCCTACAAACCTGTCCTTTTCCACGGTTAACGGAGGAGGAGAGGGAAACTCTGAATTCCCCAATTTCACTGGCTGAACTAACGGAAGCATTAGAGGGGGCAACGTGTCATAAATCCCCAGGCCCAGATGGAATACCGGCAGAGGTATACTCCCATTATAGGGAGGTCCTCTTACCGTCATTGTTGCAGACAATAGAGGAGGCTGGGGAAGTGGGAAGGTTACCAGATAGTATGCAAGAAGCAATAATTACAGTTCTTTTGAAACCAGGAAAAGACAGACTTCTAATGGATTCATATCGTCCAATTTCGTTATTGAATGCGGACGTTAAGTTGTTGGCCAGTGTTTTGGCTAAGAGGCTTTCTCAGGTAATTGGCAAACTGGTTCACTGTGACCAGTCTGGCTTTATACCAACGCGCTCTACGTCTGATAATATAAGGAGGTTATACATGAATTTACAGATGCCAGTGGATAATCCGGGGGGTAGGGCCATTCTGTCACTTGATGCGACTAAGGCGTTTGATAGTGTGGAGTGGCCCTACCTAATGGAAATACTAGAAAGATTCGGAGTGGGAGGTAAATTCATATCCTGGGTAAGAGTATTGTATTCCAAACCTAGAGCCAGGCTGCGCATTAATGGGATCCTCTCCCCCCCATTTGGATTATATAGGGGGACTAGACAGGGCTGCCCGTTGTCTCCATTACTGTTCGCCTTGGCGATTGAACCCCTGGCTATACTGATCCGGAACTCACCTGTGGTAGAGGAGTTCTGTAGATTTCAGAGAGAGGAAAAAATATCTTTATACGCAGATGATGCACTTATATATCTAGGAGATATGTCCTCTTCTTTGCGGGCAGTGATGGAGATAGTGGGAAACTTTGGCAGCTTTTCGGGCTTTGCAATTAATTGGTCGAAATCAACTATAATGCCATTAGATCAGACGAGGGAGGGACTCCCAGAGGGGGCTGAACAAATTGCTATTGTCAACTGCTTTAAATATTTGGGAGTGATGGTGTCCCCAGAGCCAGCCGAGTATCTTCGACTGAATTTGGGGCCATTGCTCGCCAGACAGAAAGAAAAATGTAACAGTTGGTGTAGGCTCCCATTGTCAGTCGTAGGGCGGGCAAATCTAGTAAAGATGATCTGGGCCCCACAGCAATTGTATATCCTCCACAATTCACCAATACGGATCTCAAAGAAGTGGTTCAGGCAAATAGACACATTAATGAGAGAATTGATATGGAAAAAAAAGGTGCCTAGAATTACCTTGGAAACACTGCAATATAAAAAAGATAAAGGAGGGCTGTCAATACCCCACCCCAGGTTATATTTCTTGGCATCACAGTTGCAACAAATGGCAGGATGGGGTAGAGTGAGAAATGAGGACCCTATATGTAGATTGGTGACCATCTCGGAACCCACATTGGCGGCGGCCTCCCATTTAGAAATGGATCTACCAATTTTGAAGGGATTAGAACCTATGAGTTCTCTTTTTAAAAGGGTTTGGGGGGAAACTCGGAAAATATTGAAAATAACGGGCGTGCTCCCATTTACACCAATATGGCACAATAAAAGATACACTGAGGTTCAGAAGTTGCGAGGTTTCTCACACTGGAAGGAAAGGGGGATTTGGTTCTTCTCACAAATTTATGAGGGGGACGTATTAAAGTCATATGAACAACTATGTAAGGAATTCCATTTGCACCCTAGGGGCTTTTACCAATATCTTCAAATCCGCCATGCGCTACAGGCACAACAAACAACTCACTCCTTAGGAGTAAAAACTGTCCCAATACTGAATGAAGTTTTGAAAGCAGACACAAGGAAAGGACTAATAACAAAAATATACAGGGAATTATTGATTAGGACCCAAGACCACACATTATAAAAGTGTCGGAAAAAATGGGTAAAGGATGTAGGCAAGATAGACGATAACCAGTGGGAAATGGCACTCAAAGCGATCCCAGTGGTCTCGTTATCTGCATCACAAAGGTTATCACAATTATTTATTTTACACATGGCCTACAGGACACCAGTGCAACTCCACAGGTGGGGAGGTAGGGATTCTTCTGCGTGCCCCAAGTGTGGAGTGCACAGGGGGGACTTTATTCACCTAATGTGGAGGTGCCCAAAGTTGCATAGGTACTGGGAAGAGGTATCCAGATGTATTTCTGGGTTGGCGCAAATCCATATCCCCTTGAATCCGACAGTTTATTTGCTTGGCGACATTGAGGCAGAAATGTTCCCTGGAGGAAAGTATCTTATGATAACTAGATTGATGTATTTAGCTAGAAAACTTATCGCAAGATACTGGATGGCTCCTACGGTGCCCACTGGGAAGCAATGGATCACATATGTAAACTCCCTCCTTCCAAGAGAAAGACTGACCTACAACCGTAGAAATGACAAGGGGAAATTTGACAAAATATGGCAACCCTGGTTGAGGGAGGCGGAAGTGGCCCCCCATCAACTGGTAGTGGAAAAGCTCTGGATGTAGAGCAGAGGGAATTGCGTAGAAAGGAAAGAGCAGGCAAAAAAAAAAAAAATAGATGGAAAAGGAAGAAAAAGGAGTGGAAAGGAAAGGGGAGAAGAAGGAGCAAGATAGCGAGTGGACCCAAGGGGTGATAACTACACAACAAAGATTAGGTTGGGGGGGAAGCCAGCGGCAAATGAGGGAGTGGCAATTAAAATAAAATAAAGCAACCCTAAAGTGACGATTGACAGGTAGATGTGAGGGTGGGAGGGGGGAAGGCTTGGGGTGGGTAACGGATTAGACATGATATCGAGAACACAATAGAGACTTTGTATAATTTTATAGAAATTGTATTATTATATATTATGTATAACTGTTTTGTAAAGTGTATGTATTAAATTAAAATAAAAAAAAATTTCTGATAAAAAAAACCAAAACTGTACAACAGTGAAGAAAAGCACATGGAGTAGCATGCAAGTAGTCAATCATAAAAGGAACACACGACAAGTACTTACTTTTTTGAAGCACCTTCTTTATTCTTCGATACTGATCCGGCTCCCTCAGTTTAAGGTCGGACCAGTGTTTCCTTAATTGGTCTTTGGAGCGTCGTACCCCAAAATGGGATGGGTGTACGGCCTGTGTTTCCCATCATAATTCTCCCTCCGCAAGATGTCCACCATCTCCACCATTTCTTCAAAGGCCGTGTTAGACGCCTTAAATCTCCTTCTCCTGGATATATAAAATTCTAAAAGATGAGTATAAAAAAAAATTGTAAACATTATTATGGAGATCAGGCTTTTAAAAAATAGAATATTATTCATGAGATGAGGATAAATAATGAAGAAATAAGTTTGTGAGAACTCTGTGTGAATATGAGCAGCAAAACAACTTCATTCTTCGAGCATTATAAGGAAGAAAAGAATGCGCTGCATTAAAAGATCACAGAATTAGCAGCGTCAGGAATGTGCTAGCTCCAATACGAACGCTAGTTTTACCACACCGAGCGCTTCCGTCTTGTACTTGCTTCAGAGCCCGCGTCCTTTTTGGTCCGTTGGAACAGCATGCAGACGAGCGGTTTTCATGATAGGAATTGGTTCTGTCGGAAATATTTGGAACATGTTACATTTCTAGGTCCGTCAGAATTTTCGTAAAAAAAAAAAGTCCGATGAGGCCTACACACAATCGGAATAGACGATGAAAAGCTTCCGTCGGACTTTTTCTCGTGTGTACGCGTCATAACACTTAAGAAAAGACCTGGATTCTTTCCTTAATGTACATAATATATATACTTAATATAACTGGGTACTGACATTTATAGGTAAAGCTGATCCAGGCAAAATCTGATTGCCTCTCGAGGGATCAGGAAGGAATTTTTTCCCCTGCTGTAGCAAATTTTCGCCTTCCTCTGGATCAACTGTGGGTGAAGGATTGTGTACAGTGTCTTGAAAAAGTATTCATACCCCTTGAAACTTTTCACATTTTGTCAAGTTACAACCAAAAACGTAAATGTATTTTATTGGGATTTTATGTGATAGACAAACACAAAGTGGCACATAATTGTGAAGTGGAAGGAAAATGATAAATTGTTTTCAATTTTTTTTTACAAATAAATATGTGAAAAGTGTAGCATGTATTTGTATTCAGCCCCCTTTACGTTGATACCACTAACCAAAATCTAATGGAACCAATTGCCTTCAGAAATGACCTAATTCATAAATAGAGTCCACCTATGTGTAATTAAATCTCAGTATAAACACAGCTGTTCTGTGAAGCCCTCAGAGGTTTGTTAGAGAACCTTAGGGAAGAAACAGCATCATGAAGGCCAAGAAACACACCAGACAGGTTAGGGATAAAGTTGTGAAGTTTAAAGGAGGGTTAGGTTATAAATCCCAAGCTTCGAACATCTCACAGAGCACTTTTCGATCCATCATCTGAAAATGGAAAGAGTATGGCACAACTGCAAACCTACTAAGACATGGCCGCCCACCTAAACTGACAGGCCGGGCAAGGAGAGCATTAATCAGAGAAGCAGCCGAGGCCCACAAGACAGCTATTAGTCGTGCACTCCACAAATCTGGCCAAATCTGGAAGAGTGGCAAGAAGAAAGCCATTGTTGAAAGAAAGCTATAAGAAGTCCCATTTGCGGTTTGCAAGAAGCCATGTGGGGGACACAGCAAACATGTAGAAGAAGGTGCTCTGGTCAAATGACACCAAAATTAAACTTTTTGGCCTTAAAGCAAAATGCTATGTGGGGTGGAAAACTAACACTGCTCATCACCGGGAACACACCATCCATTGTGGGGATACCTTCGACAGGGACAGGGAAGCTGGTCAGAGTTGATGGGAAGATGGATCAAGCCAAATACAGGGCAATCTTAGAAGAAAACCTATTAGAGTCTGCAAAAGATTTGAGACTGGGGTGGAGGTTCACCTTCCAGCAGGACAACGACCCTAAACATACAGCCAGAGCTACAATGGAATGGTTTGGATCAAAGCATATTCATGTGTTAGAATGGCCTAGTCAAAGTCCAGACCTAAATCCAATTGAGAATCTGTGGCAAGACTTGAAAATTGCTGTTCATAGACGCTCTCCATCCAATGTGACAGAGCTTAAGCTATTTTTCAAAGAAGAATTGGCAAAAATGTCACTCTCTAGATGTGCAAAGCTGGTAGAGACTAAGAATGAGCCGAACCCCCCCCGCGGTTCGTTTGCACCAGAACTTGCGAACAGGCAAAAAATTCGGACAAACACGCGAACACCGTTAAAGTCTATGGGACACGAACATGAAAAATCAAAAGTGCTCATTTTAAAGGCTTATATGCAAGTTATTGCCATAAAAAGTGTTTGCGGACCCGGGTCCTGCCCCAGGGGACATATATCAATGAAAAAAAAAGTTTTTAAAAACTGATGTTTTTTCGGGAGCAGTGATTTTAATAATGCTTAAAACAAAACAAAACAAAACAATAAAAACGAAATACCCCTTTTAAATATCGTGCCTGGGGGTGTCTATAGTATGCCTGTAAACTGGCACAGTTTTCCCGTGTTTAGAACAATTCCACAGCAAGACATTTCTAAAGGGAAAAAGTAATTTAAAACTGATCGCGGCTGTAATGAATTGTCGAGTCCCGGCAATATGGATAAAACTCATTGAAAAAAAATGGCATGGGTCCCCCCCAGTCCATTACTAGGCCCTTTGGGTCTGATATGATTATTAAGGGGAACCCCCGAACCAAAATTTAAAAAAAAAATGCTTGGGGGTCCCCCCAAAATCCATACCAAGCCCTTCAGGTCTTGTATGGATATTAAGGGGAACCCTGCGCCAAATAAAAAAAATGGCATAGGGCCCCCCCAAAATCCATACCAGACCCTTATCCGAGCATGCAACCTGGCAGGCTCCAGGAAAAGAGGGGGGATGAGAACCGTGTCCCCATGGTTTTTTTCTTTGCCACTTCAGTGAACTTTTTCCGAGACTTATTTAAACTTTGCAGTTCATTCTCGTCCCTACTCGTCTTCACATCATTTTTTAAAGTCTTTTTTTTTTTTTTCCTTATTGCTTTGATCTAAGTTGTATATCATGATACAGTGGGGACGGAAAGTATTCAGACCCCCTTAAATTTTTCACTCTTTGTTATATTGCAGCCATTTGCTAAAATCATTTAAGTTAATTTTTTTCCTCATTAAAGTACACACAGCACCCCATATTGACAGAAAAACACAGAATTGTTGACATTTTTGAAGATTTATTAAAAAAGAAAAACTGAGACATCACATGGTCCTAAGTATTCAGACCCTTTGCTGTGACACTCATATATTTAACTCAGGTGCTGTCCATTTCTTCTGATCATCCTTGAGATGGTTCTACACCTTCATTCGAGTCCAGCTGTCTTTGATTATACTGATTAGACTTGATTAGGAAAGCCACACACCTGTCTATATAAGACCTTACAGCTCACAGTGCATGTCAGAGCAAATGAGAATCTTGAGGTCAAAGGGACTGCCTGAAGAGCTCAGAGACAGAATTGTGGCAAGGCACAGATCTGGCCAAGGTTACCAAAAATTTCTGCTGCACTTAAAGTTCCTAAGAGCACAGTGGCCTCCATAATCCTTAAATAGAAGACTTTTGGGATGACCAGAACCCTTCCTAGAGCTGGCCGTCCGGCCAAACTGAGCTATCGGGGGAGAAGAGGCTTGGTGAGAGAGGTAAAGAAGAACCCAAAGATCACTGTGGCTGAGCTCCAGAGATGCAGTCGGGAGATGGGAGAAAGTTGTAGAGAGTCAACCATCACTGCAGCCCTCCACCAGTCGGGGCTTTATGGCAGAGTGGCTTGACGGAAGCCTCTCCTCAGTGCAAGACTAAAAAACACCTGAAGGACTCCAAGATGGTGAAAAATAAGATTCTTTGGTCTGATGAGACCAAGATAGAACTTTTTGGCCTTAATTCTAAGCGGTATGTGGGGAGAAGAGCAGGCACTGCTCATCACCTGTCCAATACAGTTCCAACAGTGAAGCATGGTGGTGGCAGGATCATGCTGTGGGGGTGTTTTTCAGCTGCAGGGACAGGACGACTGGTTGTAATTGAGGGAAAGATGAATGCGGCCAAGTACAGGGATATCCTGGACGAAAACCTTCTCTAGAGTGCTCAGGACCTCAGACTGGGCCGAAGGTTTACCTTCCAACAAGACAATGACCCTAAGCACACAGCTAAAATAACGAAGGAGTGGCTTCACAACAACTCTGTGACTGTTCTTGAATGGCCCAGCCAGAGCCCTGACTTAAACCCAATTGATCAAAGTATAGGGAGTGGCGCTGTGTTAGGAGTATGACTAAAAATTAGCAAGAAGTACAAGTGTAAAAATAAATAAAAATAAGAAATTTTCGGTATGATCCAAAAAAATTACTTACAGGAAAAAATATCCTTGTGTTAGTAAAAACACCTTAACAGGTGAAAAATAATACTATATATGCAAAAAATCGCAAATATTAAGCAGCATCACTAAATAACATAAATACATCTTCACGTGAATAAATATAAGTGATAAAGTGCCAAAAGCAATGATTATCCACCAATAATGTGTAAATGTGCAATAATTATATGCAATAAAAATCATTAGTAATGTGTCAAAATCGCAGCTAAAAAGCAAAAAACCCTATGTTATTTGGTGCAAAAAAGTTCATAGCAATTGTGCAGAAAGTTCTTCTTAGGTGATAAAGTGCCGTGCTGTAACAACTGGTGATCCCCCCAATGTGGTTGCACTCACCGGAGCGCTCCACCCCTGCAGGGGTACGAGCGTATACTGTTGGTCCTGTCACTCAAGTCCTATAGGTGTCAGTTTCCTTCCACGCGTCCCATTTCCAAAAAGTAGCTGTACACACAGAGAGGTGGGGACTTCCTGTCCCTTGGTATTAAAAGTCCCCACTGGATATCCGCTTGAGTAGTAAAAAATATTAGAAGAAAAAAAAAAAGTATCCACATAGCGTGATTCTGTTTAAAAAGTATCCATTTATTTACATAAAAAACAGTCCAGTCGTATTAGGCTGATAACACACTAGCGGTTAAAAAGTATCTAAAAAGTTTCAGACTGGGAGAGGGAGTTCACAGTCTCCTATACTCTCCCTGTAATCCAGGGCCGCAGCGTCAGCGTGAACCGCCGCTTGCGTTCCACCGGTCAAATTCCGGAACCACGATCCGCGGAGATGACGTTGTGCGTGCCAAGATAGTCCCGCCTTACGCGTTTCGTCACACGGACGTCATCGGCGCTGATGACATCCGATGACGTCCGTGTGACGAAACGCGTAAGCCGGGACTATCTTGGCACGCACAACGTCATTTCCGCGGATCGTGGTTCCGGAATTTGACCGGTGGAACGCAAGCGGCGGTTCACGCTGACGCTGCGGCCCCGGATTACAGGGAGAGTATAGGAGACTGTGAACTCCCTCTCCCAGTCTGAAACTTTTTAGATACTTTTTAACCGCTAGTGTGTTATCAGCCTAATACGACTGGACTGTTTTTTATGTAAATAAATGGATACTTTTTAAACAGAATCACGCTATGTGGATACTTTTTTTTTTCTTCTAATATTTTTTACTACTCAAGCGGATATCCAGTGGGGACTTTTAATACCAAGGGACAGGAAGTCCCCACCTCTCTCACTTTTTGGAAATGGGACGCGTGGAAGGAAACTGACACCTATAGGACTTGAGTGACAGGACCAACAGTATACGCTCGTACCCCTGCAGGGGTGGAGCGCTCCGGTGAGTGCAACCACATTGGGGGGATCACCAGTTGTTACAGCACGGCACTTTATCACCTAAGAAGAACTTTCTGCACAATTGCTATGAACTTTTTTGCACCAAATAACATAGGGTTTTTTGCTTTTTAGCTGCGATTTTGACACATTATTAATGATTTTTATTGCATATAATTATTGCACATTTACACATTATTGGTGGATAATCATTGCTTTTGGCACTTTATCACTTATTCATGTGAAGATGTATTTATGTTATTTAGTGATGCTGCTTAATATTTGCGATTTTTTGCACATATAGTATTATTTTTCACCTGTTAAGGTGTTTTTACTAACACAAGGATATTTTTTCCTGTAAGTAATTTTTTTGGATCATACCGAAAATTTCTTATTTTTATTTATTTTTACACTTGTACTTCTTGCTAATTTTTAGTCATACTCCTAACACAGCGCCACTCCCTATACTTTGATCTATATTTTTGGGGGATCACTTAGGTGTCCCCTTCCCACCTAGGGGGGCTGCAGGTGTAAGTCAGTCTATAAGCGCGGATCCGTTGATATATTTAAACCCAATTGAGCATCTCTGGAGAGACCTAAAAATGGCTGTCCACCAACGTTTACCAAACAAAAAACTTGTTGCATCTTTCCCAAAAAGACTCATTGCTGTATTAGATCAAAAGGGTGCTTCTACTAAATACTGAGCAAAGGGTCTGAATACTGATGTGATATTTCAGTTTTTCTTTTTTAATAAATCTGCAAAAATGTCAACAATTCTGTGTTTTTCGGTCAATATGGGGTGCTGTGTGTACATTGATGAGGAAAAAAATGAACTTAAATGATTTTAGCAAATGGCTGCAATATAACAAAGAGTGAAAAATTTAAGGGGGTCTGAATACTTTCCGCCCCCACTGTACATTTAATAGACCCTCACTTCAACTGTTACAAACCATTAAAACACGTAGAAAAATAATATTATCCCCTATTCCCCCCCCCCCAAGCACACCCCCCTTCCACACTTATCCTACCCGTCTACTCCTTGCTCCCTACTCCTACCGGTTCTGGACTCAAGTGTTAACCATTTTCTAGCCTACCGTCCAACTGTTTAACTGCTTTGGGGCCTCATCTCCTTTTTATTTTATGTTCCCATCACCTCGGCACACCTCATTGAGCGCTTGAATTCTACCCATTTCCTCCATTTCTCTTCAAATTCTTCCATTCCCATCCCTTCGCTGAACCTTAAGTATTCTAGACTTTGAATTTCGTTTGTTTTATTAAATCAGTTCTGCAACGTGGGTCTCCCTTTTTTTTGCCAGTATCTAGGTATAAGGCTTTTGGCAGCATTCAAGAGCTGTGGTAGCAACGTTCTCAGGTATTTCTTTGTAGGCAATCTAATCCCATGAAAAAAGCACGCCCACGGATCGTCTGGGACTTCGATGTTAGTTATTTCGCTGGTAATTTGCCTGATCTCCCCCCAGTATTTTTTAATTTCCGGGCAATGCCACCAAATGTGCACCATCGTTCCAATCTCTTTGCATCCCCTCCAACAAAGCTGCGAAGTATCACTCCAATACTTATGAGCTCTATCAGGGGTGATATACCATCTTGCCAGGCATTTGTAGTTTAACTCCAGCATCTTATAATTTACAGATGTGAAGTTAATCCTCCTCAGTATTTGCCACATTTCTGACTCTTTAAACTGTATATCTAATTCCTTCTCCCACTTCTTGATGAATGGCGGTACCTCTGAACCCTTTATTTCTATTAACACTCTATAGATCTTAGAAATCCCCCTCTTCCCTGTTTTATCCACACAAATTTTCTCCAGGGACCGTAAGTTTTTGGCTGATCTAATGGGCTGCGGGAGTGTTTTGATAAAGTGGTTCAGTTGGTTGTACCCCCATAAATCTATAACCATCAGTTCACCTTTGTTTTTTAATTCCTGATATGTGCATATCTTACCCTGTACCATAACATCCTTAAGTTGTGCATCCTGCTGTAAAATCCATTTCCCTGACAAATCCTCGATCCCCGGTGTAAAATATTCTGTATCCTTCAGCGGGATTAAGGGTGAATTATACTCCCATTTCTCCCTTTTGTGCAAAATATCCCAAATTTTTAGAGCGTGTCTAGTGATATCATGTGTATCTGTGCTAAGTTTTCTAAATTGTGATGGTATTCATATTATCTTTCCCAATGTGACATTACTAATTGTGTTTTCCATTTTAACCCAATGCTTTTCCTTATTGTTTTTTGCCCATTCTATTATTCTTGAGAGTATGATTGCCTCATAGTAGTTCCTAATATCAGGTGCCCCCCACCCCCCCTTCGCCTTATCTTTACGTAACTGTGTAAAACTTATACGTGATTTTTGACCTCTCCAAATAAAACTTAAAAACATAGTATGCAATGTTCTAAGATAGACCTGTGGGAGTGGGATTGGGATCATTTGTATCTTAAATTTTGGGTAGAATTGCCATCTTATATATATTAATTCTTCCCCCCCACAATAACTGTCCTCTTGTAATTCTATTCAACTCATCTTTTATCTCATTAAGGAGTGGGACATAATTAGCCTGGTATAATGTCTCTCTCGATGTAGTTATCTTGACTCCGAGGTACTTAAGTTCTTTTTTCCCCCACACAAATGGGAAGTCCCTTTGATACGTATATTCGCCTATTTTACCTTTATTAAGTTCTAATGTTTCAGATTTAGCCGGGTTTATCTTGAAATTGGATAATTCCCCATATTCTTTTAGGGCTGAAATCAAATTTGGGAGGGTAACTCTAGGACAGGTAATGTAAAGTAATATGTTGTCTGCAAAAGCCTCCAGTTTATGGATTTCTTCCACAACTTTAATCCCTCTGATGTCCGGGTTCTGCCTTATCTTTGTTAAAAGGGGTTCGAGCGCTAGGACAAACAATAAAGGGGACAGGGGGCACCCATGTCTTGTGCCGTTGAACATTTCAAATGGTTCTGAAAGTATTCCATTTACCTTCACCCTTGCTGTGGGTCGGGCATATAAGCCCTTTATCCATCTGGCCATATTTTCCCCAAGTCCTATCATCTCTAACGTGCTCAGCATGAAGCACCAGTCTACCCTGTCAAAGGCTTTTTCAGCATCTATTGACAGGAGTAGTCCTCGGTCTCCACTATCTTTAATTTTCTGAACTGCCAAGAGTTTTCTGATACCATTATCCCTCCCCTCTCTTCCGGGTATAAACCCAACTTGATCTGGGTGTACTATCTCATTCATTATGTTTTTCATTCTTCCAGCTAATATTTTTGCAAATAGTTTTGTATCCGTATTTAAGAGTGATATGTTCCTATAACTAGAGCAGAGTGTACTATCTTTGCCTTCTTTTAAGATGATTGTGACATTGTGTTTTGTGTGTCAAGTTACCACAACACCATTGATATCTTGTATTATTTAATTTCAAGGAGGTTGTTTGGTGCTGATGTCTCTTGTTAATTTCACATTGTATTTTGAAATTGATATGACTGATTTCTGATTGGGACTCTAAAACAAAGTTAATACTGCAGCTGCAGGAACAGATTCACAGGACTCAATCACTGTGTTTAAAATGTCCGTTCCGGTGAAAAAGTTTATTACATGTTATTTTATACATAGATAAGAAAGGGGTGGTGTGAGATGTTATTAAAAACTAACAAATAGCAATATGTTATTATAAGCTAACAAATAGAAATATATTATTAAAAACTAGCGAATAGAACAATTGCAAAAGTAAAACCTTGGAAAGGGAGGGGGGAGTAGAGAGCGTTTAGTATGAGAAGTGTCTGTGTGTTAGGTGAAGGTTACAGAACACATTTGAACAGAGAGAACAAAATGGATTCTCTTGTGCTTAAATGAACAGTACAATGAATGTCCATGTCATTTCCCCCCTTTTGTTTATTTGACACCATTCTTCTCCGCGTTACGTTCAGCCGATTGCTGGTAACTCCTGTTACATTGGCGCAGAGAGACGGCGTCCTGTTCAGCTCTCTCCTAGCTTTCTCACAATAATGGGTTCATCAGGGCTGGTGGTACATTTGTTGGTACAGCGGGTAGTCACACAGAGGCATAGCCTGATGAGGAAGTAAATAACAAACATGTGAAATAGGAACATCACAATGTAAGCGCCTAGTTTCTGTAACCATGTTGCTATGCCATATAAAAAATCACCAAAACCTCCTAAACCCTGAAAGGGGTTCCATCCATCTTTAGCAATATCTCTGGCCTTATTCTGTAGTTCTCTTATCTTAGCAAGATGCCCTTTAATAATGTCCTCATTATCAGAAATGTATATACAACAGTCAGTGCGAAATATCTTACACATCCCACCTTGAGCTGCAGTGAGATAATTTAGCGTTAATCTGTGCTCTAATACTACTTTTTTAAGCTGAGCCATTTCTTCATTTAATAAACCTATATCAGTGGTAGTAAGGTTAATAATCTCATCTACAATTCTAGTGTAATTATTTAGTCTTTTCATTGCTTCAATTCCCCATCCTGTCCAGGAAGGGAACCATGACCATGCCATGTCACCTTCAGTGAACAGCTCTCTTTTGAACACTAAAGGGTATTCTGGACTTTGATCTGGTCGCACTGTATCTTTGCGAACAGCCAAAGCAGGTACTAACTTCCCAATGTAACATGTACACTACCGTTCAAAAGTTTGGGGTCACCCAAACAATTTTGTGTTTTCCATGAAAAGTCACACTTATTCACCACCATACGTTGTGAAATGAATAGAAAATAGAGTCAAGACATTGACAAGGTTAGAAATAATGATTTGTATTTGAAATAACATTGTTTTTACATCAAACTTTGCTTTCATCAAAGAATCCTCCTTTTGCAGCAATTACAGCATTGCACACCTTTGGCATTCTAGCTGTTAATTTATTGAGGTAAGCTGGAGAAATTGCACCCCACGCTTCTAGAAGCAGCTCCCACAAGTTGGAATGGTTGGATGGGCACTTCTGGCGTACCATACGGTCAAGCTGCTCCCACAACAGCTCAATGGGGTTCAGATCTGGTGACTGTGCTGGCCACTCCATTACCGATAGAATACCAGCTGCCTGCTTCTGCTGTAAATAGTTCTTGCACAATTTGGAGGTGTGTTTAGGGTCATTGTCCGGTTGTAGGATGAAATTGGCTCCAATCAAGCGCTGTCCACTGGGTATGGCATGGCGTTGCAAAATGGAGTGATAGCCTTCCTTAGCTTTTACCCTGTACAAAGCTCCCACCTTACCAGCACCAAAGCAACCCCAGACCATCACATTACCTCCACCATGCTTAACAGATGGCGTCAGGCATTCTTCCAGCATCTTTTCATTTGTTCTGCGTCTCACAAACGTTCTTCTTTGTGATCCAAACACCTCAAACTTGGATTCATCCGTCCACAACACTTTTTTCCAGTCTTCCTCTGTCCAATGTCTGTGTTCTTTTGCCCATCTTAATCTTTTTCTTTTATTGGCCAGTCTCAGATATGGCTTTTTCTTTGCCACTCTGCCCTGAAGCCCAAAATCCCGCAGCCGCCTCTTCACTGTAGATGTTGACACTGGTGTTTTGCGGGTACTATTTAATGAAGATGCCAGTTGGGGACCTGTGAGGCGTCTGTTTCTCAAACTAGAGACTCTAATGTGCTTATCTTCTTGCTTAGTTGTGCAACGCGGCCTCCCACTTCTTTTTCTACTCTGGTTAGAGCCTGTTTGTGCTGTCCTCTGAAGGGAGTAGTACACACCGTTGTAGGAAATCTTCAATTTCTTTGCAATTTCTCGCATGGAATAGCCTTCATTTCTAAGAACAAGAATAGACTGTCGAGTTTCAGATGAAAGTTCTCTTTTTCTGGCCATTTTGAGCGTTTAATTGACCCCACAAATGTGATGCTCCAGAAACTCAATCTGCTCACAGGAAGGTCAGTTTTGTAGCTTCTGGAAGGAGCTAGACTGTTTTTAGATGTGTGAACATGATTGCACAAGGGTTTGCTAATCATCAATTAGCCTTCTGAGCCAATGAGCAAACACATTGTACCATTAGAACACTGGAGTGATAGTTGCTGGAAATGGGCCTCTATACACCTATGTAGATATTGCACCAAAAACTAGACATTTGCAGTTAGAATAGTCATTTACCACATTAGCAATGTATAGAGTATATTTGTTTAAAGTTAGGACTAGTTTAAAGTTAGCTTCATTTAAAAGTACAGTGCTTTTCCTTCAAAAATAAGGACATTTCAATGTGACCCCAAACTTTTGAACGGTAGTGTACCTGTAACATTAGTAGGAATCCAGGCGTAAGCTTTATTTCCACATATATAATATAACCCTCTACGTATGGACGGTATGCCTGCTCCTAAAAAACTGGAAGCAATAACATGGAATCTCAGGAAACCGATATTTTCACATATTGGGAACTGTGAGCAATTTGTACTATAAAGGGTTCTATTTAGTTCTGGATCTGGGATATAATAATATTGACCATAGTTTCCTCCATAAACTGTAATTTTTGCTCCGGTGCAATCTGAATTGCCCAACCGTCTACATTTAGTGTTAAACGGGCATGTAATGTTTAAACAAATCTGTGGAGTGTTTATCTGTTTCGAAACCATCAAAGTTACTGATCTGTGCTCATTAGCTGTGGAGACTATGTATGAGCCATTTATTCTGGTCCTGTTTAAATCAGTGAAATTGAGAGGCATTGCTATCATGGGTATTGTTCCTGTATGGGGATGTAAGTGAGAACACACCCAGCAGTTACTAGCGTTGCTATGGGTTGCATACAATTTTAACATTTGGATGAAAGGGTTATTTTTCCATGTCTCAGTTCTCACAAACAACAAAAAGAAAAGAAACATCATCTTTTTTTCAAAGGATATCATCACTTCAGGATTTTCTTGCAGTGACTGGCGTGAATCCAGGTGGGCTTTCCTTCCAACTTGACAGCAGAACCGGTTGTCAAAAGCACCAAATGTGGTCCGTCAAATTTTGGTTCTAGTGGCTTTCTGACGTGTCGCTTGACCACCACCCAGTCACCTGGTTGGATTCTGTGAATACCTGAAACAGAATCTGGGTCGGGGATAGATTTATAAACACCTTCATGTATTTTATTCAATGTTCTTTGCAAAATCTGAACATATTCTAACAGATTAGAGTGAGAAGCCTGCAACTGTTGGGGAAAATATAGCCCTGTTTTGGGTGGCCCTCCAAATAAAATCTCATAGGGGGACAGCCCATGTGGTTGTTTAGGGGTAGTTCGTACAGAATATAGGGCTAATGGCAAAGCTTCCACCCATCCTTTTCCTGTATCTGCTTTAATTTTTGCACATCTGTTTTTCAAAATTCCATTAAGTCTCTCAACTTTACCACTACTTTGTGGATGATAAGGTGTATGGAAAGCTTGCTGTATGTGAAGTGCTTCCATTACCTCTTTCATTACTTCCCCAGTAAAATGGGTTCCTCTGTCACTCTCAATAGTTTCAGGAACTCCATATCTACAAACTATTTCATTCAAAAATTTCTTTGCTGTTGTTTTTGCATTTGCTTTGGCTACTGGCCAGCTCTCGGGCCAACCTGAAAACATGTCAACACACACTAAAGCAAACTCATAGGTGCCTATTCTGGGCATCTGAATGTAGTCTATTTGAATTCTTTGGAAAGGGAAATCTGGCTTTGGAGAATGCCTTTGGGGAACATGAACAGGCCTCCCTGCATTGTACAGAGCACAAGTGAGACATGAAGCACAAAACCTGGCTGCAAATGCACTAAATCCAGGTGCTATCCAATAGCAGTCAGTAAGTGCCACCATCGCGCCCTTAGCAAGATGACTGACGCCATGTGCCAGCTGTGCTAAAACTGGGTACAAACTCCTGGGTAGACACCACCTGTTGTCAGCGCTCCACAGGCCCTGCTGATTTTGGGTAGCATTACATTTGATCCACTTATCCTTCTCTTCATCAGGGGCCTGGTTCTGCAACTGAATTAGAGTTTCTACATCCCACTGCTCTTGATGAGGGGAATCTGTCCCCGCTACCTGGGCGACCCCTACAGTGGATGTGACTCCAAATGCCATAAGGGCAGCATCCTTTGCCGCTTGGTCCGCTAAAGCATTTCCTCTGGCTGTCATGTCACTTCCCCTTGCATGCCCTTTTACCTTCAAGATGGCAACTTCTGCTGGTTTCTGAAAGGCCTCAAATAGCCGCTCTATGAGTTTTGCATGTCTCACTGGCTTCCCTGCACTAGTCAGAAAGTGCCGTGCTTTCCAGATAGGCCCATAATCGTGGGCTATTCCAAATGCATATCTGCTGTCAGTGTAAACATTTCCCCTTTGATTTTCTAGGAGATGACATGCTTTGACTACAGCATACAACTCCGCTTCCTGTGCTGACATCTGGGGTTTCAATGCTTCCTGATGTAAAATGGTGTCTGTAGTGGTTACAGCAAACCCTGTGTGTGGCTGACCATCATCAGTGTAAAATCTGGAACCATCTACGAATAAGTGTGTGTCACAATCTGATAAGGGCTCATCTTTTGCTGGTGTGACAGAGGCCCTTTCTACCTCCATAAGAGCCATACAATCATGAGAAAAACTCTCAGGTTCTACATCAGTACCATTTGTTGCATCTTCCTCATCAATTATAGGAAGAAGAGTAGCCGGATTTAAAGTAACACATCGTTTGATTGTTAAATTCGATGGAGCAAAAAGAGCAGACTGGTACTTGTCAAATCTATTGGCAGACACATGTCTAGTATTTACTTGATTCATGATTTCCTGTACTGCATGTGGCACATACAGGATCAGAGCAGAATCTAGTACAAGCTCCATTACTTTGTCTAGCAGCAAAATACAGGCTGCTATGGCTCGCATACAACTGGGGGAGCCTTTGATGACAGGGTCTAATGAGGCTGATACATACATCACAGGCCTCTGTTTGTCTCCATGTAGCTGGGTGAGTACACCTGCAGCAAATCCATTAACTTCATGACAGAACAACGAGAAGGTCTTAGTATAGTCAGGAAGTCCAATGGCGGGAGCTTCAGACAAAATTTTAATAAGCTCCTTCATCTGCAATTCATTGTCCCATGTGAGTTTGAAAGGGTTTCTAGTGGTAGCCTCATATAGAGGAGCCATAAGTTCTGATGCATTTGGAATCCAGTCCCTACAATATCCCACTAACCCCAGGAAGGCACGTAGTTGCCGGACATTTCTTGGTTTTTCAAAGTTTTGTAGAGTTTTAACTCGATCTGGGGTTAGGTGACGGATTCCATGTGAAATGCAGTGACCCAGGAAGATCACTTTCTCTTGGCAGTATTGTAGCTTATCTTTGCTAACTTTGTTGTTACTGTTATAGAGAAACAGGAGAAGGCTTATGCCGCGTACACACGGTCGTACTTTTCGTCTACAAAAGTCAGACAGCCTGTCCGACTGACTTCCGGCAGACTTTCGGTGGACTTGCGGCGGACTTGCGGCCTACTTTCTAACGAACGGACTTGCCTACACACGACCACACAAAAGTCGGTCGGATTCGTACGTGATGACGTACACCGGACTAAAATAAGGAAGTTCATAGCCAGTAGCCAATAGGTGCCCTAGCGTGGCTTTTTGTCCGTCGGACTAGCACACAGACGAGCGGATTTCGGGGTCCGTCGTAGTTACGAAGTAAAGTTTTGAAGCATGTTTCAAATCTAAAGTACGTCGGATTTGAGGCTAAAAAAGTCAGTTGAAAGTCCGGAGAAGCCCACACACGATCGGATTACCAGCCAGCTTTAGTCCGTCAGCGTCCGTTGGACTTTTGTAGACGAAAAGTACGACCGTGTGTACGCGGCATTACTGTTTCTCTGCTACAAATGTCCTTTGTATCAGAACAAATAAGCAAATCGTCTATGTACTGAAGCAAAACTGTGTTTGGGTGTGAGGGGGACCATTGGTCCAATACTTGTTTTAACGCAGTATTATATTCAGAGGGGCTACTCACACAGCCTTGGGGCAATCTTGTCCATGCTAACTTTTGGGCATCATGGGTAAATGAAAAAAGGTGCCAGCAATCTGGGTGCAGGGGCACCGAAAAGAAAGCATTTGCAAGATCAATCACTGTAAAGCAGGTGCTGGAGGCAGGTATTCCACTTAGTAAAGTGCGGGGGTTGGGCACGATCGGGGTATCTGCCTCTATTATATTGTTAATGGCTCTCAAATCATGCACCATGCGATATGTCACCTGCCCACCCTTCTTGTCTGGCTTCTTTGCAATTGGGAACAGGGGTGTATTGACCTGGGACTTAATTGGTACAACAACCCCTGCTGCTTTCAGTTGAGTGATTTGATCCTTTATCCCCTCAGTCTGAGCAATACTCAGTGGGTACTGTTTAATCTGTGGGAGATGGGCTCCTGGTTTAATTTTTATCATGACTGGGGTGCAATCCAGCAGACCTACATCATATTTGCTGGTGGCCCATAATTCAGTGGGAATCACTTTCAATTCTGGTGGAAATGGCAGAGTGGAGTCTTGGATTAAAAATACTCCACAGGCAGAATTTAAAACTTCTCCTGATAGACTACTGACCACTTGGACTCCTGTAGGAGTGTAGTCTATGTTTGCTAAAATTTGGTTCAAAATGTCAGCTCCCAAAAGATTGGTAGGAACTGTGTCTGAAACTAACACTTTAGTGACAATTTCTGTTTGCTGTCCTAGCCTGAGTTTAAGTGGCTTGGACTCAACCAAATCAGTAGAGGTCCCGGTTAGGCCAACACCAGAGATAACATTTGTAGATAATAATCCTGGAGGTAAGTCCTCTATATTAAAAACACTTCGGCTTGCACCAGTATCAATTAAACAGGTTAATTCTGTTTCTCCTCCAGGATAAGGGAGTTCTTGTAAAAATACTTTTACTCTGGCCTCGGGACCATTGTCTCCCCTATTTAACATGATTGATACTGGCATGCCATTTTCCTATGCCTGATCCACTGCTTTTGGCAGAGAACTGGGATCAGCATGAGGGGCCCCTAAGCTCTTTTCTAGTCTACGGTCAGGAAGATGGCAGAATTTGGCTATGTGTCCTTCCCCATCACAATTGTAGCATATAATTGGTCCCCGATTGCCATGATTTCTGAAATTGCCTTTGCCTCTTCCTCTTCCTTTTCCTCTCTGCTTCCCCATGTACATTACCTTGGGTTTGCTGTCTTTTTGGTTAATCCTGTTTTCTATGGATAACAGGATAGGCAGGACGTCTCGAATAGACATATTGCCTGCCTCAGGCCTTGCTGTGAACAACTTTTCTTTCAACTGGGGTATTAAACCATCAAGAAACCTTTGTTTCACCAGTTGTGTAGATGGACTTGCAGTTTCTCCCGCCTTCTCTTCCTCTATTTTAATGCCTGCTTCCTCAGCCATATCACTTAACCGCCTCCAATAAGCCCCTGCTGCTTCCTCTTTCCCTTGCTTAGCATTCATAAATTCAGCATGTCTGGTTTGTCCATATATTTGGGGCAATTTTTCCTTCAATTTCTCACAAACCTCCCGTCCACTAACCATCTTACCTAGATTTTTGATGTCTACACCACATTCTTTAAGTATATAGCCAGACATGTTGCTTCCCACTGCTTTAATAAGAAGCTGATGAATGTCAGTAGCAGAAGCCTCATATGCTTCCTGTGCAGCACTAAGTTTGTTTGCAAACCCAATTGGATTCTTTCTAGGATCTCCCAATCCCTCTAATATGGCTCTCATATCTTGGGGACTAAAATGTACATGCCATTTAATTTGAGACTTACTGTCAACAGCATCACCTTCAAAAACTAATTGGGTTCTGACAGGATAAACTGCAACAGATTTCTCTATTCCAGGGGCAGAAGGGCTGGCATCTCCCTTCCTTCTCTCTTCATCTTGCTGCCACAATTTGGAAATTATGGTTTGCTCTGGAAGTTCAGACTCTATCTCTCTTTCTCTGGCCAAAGCCTTAAGTTCAGAGAGATCTAGGTTTGCATATGTGCCTTTTGATTTATGCCAATCATCTGTTTCTAGGATACGAGCCAAATCCCTCTTTGTAGGTTGATATGGGGCTGTTAAACCTCTGCTCTCTACTATATTGCATAGCTCATCTTTTGTGTGTTCCATGTAATCTAATTCTTTTGCTTTTGTGCGTGGACCCCTTAAAGCCAAACTGGCAGCCACATAAGGTGGGGGGTCCTCCTCTACAGAGTCTTCTGGCCAAACGTAGTAAATTTGGGCAGTACTTTTATTAAATATCTCCGTCAAGCCAGTTTGATTTGCTACTTTAGCTTCTGTCTCCCATGTGCAAGCTATTCTCCACGTTCCTTCACTGCACAGTAGTGGGCCATAATCGTGCAGAAAAGTTTGCCATACTTTTAAATCAAAAGTCCCTTCAGATTTTAAAGGTTTAGCTGTTCCCTTTGTCTATTCTACCCATTTATCTAGGGGCTCAGTATAGGCAGAACCGTACCTTCGGTTCATATATTCTCTAGCGCTCATCTTGCGCTGGGCATTTTCTGAAGGCCTCTCTCCCTTCATTCCCTTAATTAATTTAATGCCCATAATGACTGGCCAGTCTTCTCTCTTCTCTACTTGTGCCTATACCCTCTTGCCTCTAAAACAAATAGTACAGCAAATCTGCAGATTTACAAGAATAGTCTCCACTTATCTACGTGGATAGAAGGGGTTTATGACAATAGACAAAACACTCATTAAGAGACCCTCCTCGTCTCTTCTCTTCTCTGTGAGTTTTATCTGACCCTACCATGCGCCTCTGACCCAGGTCGCCCACAAGGAGTCAACGCAGGGAACTGCAGAGGATTTTCCCTATCCACACACAGTCCAACCCGTGAAGGGGGACACAAACACATTCACACACACACGTTACCCAACCAGAAAGGTCCGAGAGTGGTCTGGTTTCCTTGAGAACCGACAGATAGGATACATAGGAAAAGGCAGAAATATAGCAAGCTTAAGGGCAGCTTACCTAGCCGGCATTTGAGGTCTGCGTTTCCCGATGATCCCGATCGAAGCGCGGTTCCTTCTGGAGACTCTGCCAAACTCCTGTTATGACTCGCCAAGACTGATATGACTGATTTCTGATTGGGACTCTAAAACAAAGTTAATACTGCAGCTGCAGGAACAGATTCACAGGACTCAATCACTGTGTTTAAAATGTCCGTTCCGGTGAAAAAGTTTATTACATGTTATTTTATACATAGATAAGAAAGGGGTGGTGTGAGATGTTATTAAAAACTAACAAATAGCAATATAATATTATAAGCTAACAAATAGAAATATATTATTAAAAACTAGCGAATAGAACAATTGCAAAAGTAAAACCTTGGAAAGGGAGGGGGGAGTAGAGAGCGTTTAGTAGGAGAAGTGTCTGTGTGTTAGGTGAAGGTTACAGAACACATTTGAACAGAGAGAACAAAATGGATTCTCTTGTGCTTAAATGAACAGTACAATGAATGTCCATGTCAAAATGTACGTGCCTCCTCACAAAAAAATGGTTTTTTTTTAAAGGAAAACACACATAGGCGAGTATAATTGAACCAAAAATGCCTTTATTAAGGGCTCACAACCAAACAAAGAGGGAGGCAACACTGGAGAAACAGCAGAAATTGGTGAAGCCTTTGACCCCCAGGGCAGACATCAAATATTTTAATGCAAAATTGGTGGCCTGAGGAGTCCTTATCTAAGGGAGTGCAGTCTGGTCCAGAAGTCACAGAGATCATGAAAGCTGCAGATGACATCTATGTCCCCAGGCTGTGGTCATACAAGAGCCTGCATCTTTTGTCATAAAAAATCCAAAAAGAAAGCGCCTCTTCAGTATAAAGGATTTATTCAGATAATAAAAGCATTATAAACACTTACATGAAAGTAGACAATTGGCAGCTTCCATAGAGAACTAGTCCCGGTGTATGTCACAAGGATCCCAGTGGTAGGAGGGCTAGATGGATGCCGTGCGGGTGGCCGCGGACCTCTGCTCGGAAGCACCGTCTGTGTTAGCGGTATAGTGAGGGAATCACTTCCGCATTCCAACAGGTCACGTGGGAGATGACGTCACTCGGGTAGTTCAGATTCGCTTGGGTCCGCGGCCACCCGCACGGCATCCATCTAGCCCTCCTACCACTGGGATCCTTGTGACATACACCGGGACTAGTTCTCTATGGAAGCTGCCAATTGTCTACTTTCATGTAAGTGTTTATAATGCTTTTATTATCTGAATAAATCCTTTATACTGAAGAGGCGCTTTCTTTTTGGATTTTTTATGTACACATGGAGAATTGACTTCACTCAACAGGAAGCTGCCCTTGGTATCCTGGTTTTACAGATCTCCCTGGCTCCCTTATCCCCATCACGAATGGTCTACATACTATTGACTTTATTTTGGACTAATCTATGGACCATTTTTTAATACTTTTTAATACTTTTTTACTGTTATATCCATGGACTTTAGCGCTGTTACATTATACATTTTATCTATGCATCTTTTGTCAGACCAGACTGAACCCAGGGTCATCACTCTCTGGTCTTCCTTCCACGCTTCCTTCCACGCTGTGGCTCTGATGGTGGAGTTGTGGCAGCAGGAGAAGGAGGAGGAGGATGATCCAACTCAATCACATCGGTCTTGGGTGTGATTTCGCCACTCGCCCCCTTAGTTAGGACTTTATAAATAAGTTTCTCTCACATGAGGCGTTGACCCTCCTGCATGCACTTCAGTTTGGTGGCAGCCATGCAGGCAAAGGCCTCTTCAGGAGTGGGTAAGGCTCTGAGGGACGCAGAAGCCTCCTGAATGAGCCTGAGCGCAGAATCCTGCATGTGAGTCGCCTTCCTCGCTCTTTTGTATGAAAGGCGGAGGGGAGGAACCTGTGATTCTGTCAGGCTGCGACTGGTCCCAGGCTTCTTCTGGCTGCAACTTAGCCCCGCCTCCTCCTGGCTGCAACTTAGCCCCGCCTCCTCCTGGCTGCCACATTCCACAGCCTCCTCCTGGCTGAGGTCTTCCTGTGTATGAAAAAGGGACATAGTTTTAGTTTTTTATTCATCAATCACACACAATTGTCACCTCATGACTGTTGTAAATTGAATGTTAACAAATATAACTGATGATCATTCTGAGCCCTGCATTTTTCATTCTTGTCCCAAATATTTTTGCCCACTACTGTCTATTGATATGTAAAACACTTTATTAAATCAGCAATTAGTGATCAATAATGACATCTAGTAAAGATCATTTATTTATTGACAAGAAATCTGTAGAAGAATGCTATACCTGACTCCATCTCGGCTCATCCACTTCTTCCTGGCTGGAAGTCCCAGGTTGGACATCGGAAGCCTCAGCTGGGGTGGAAAGAAGAGTGGAAGGAAGAGTAGAGAGGGATTCCCTGACTTCAGTGTTGTCTGACAGAAATCGCAGTCTCTCATAGTACCACAACCTGGGGACATAAACGTCATCTGCTGCAGCTCCGGATCTCTGGGAATCGGTGACCTTCTTGCGCTCCCTAAGATAACTGCTCCTCAGGCCACCAATTTTGGTTTTTAAATAGGGGATGGTTGCCTTGGGGACCACCGGCTTCACCAACTCCAGCAGTTTCTCCAGTGCTGCCTGCCTCTTTTGTTTATTATTATAATGTGAATGTTTCACCTGCCACAGACAGGGCAGCTCCCTGTACTTGTCTATGAACAGGGGGAGGAAGTTGTGGTCATTGAAGCCATCCATTTTATCTGCAAGACACAACACAAGATAAACCCTAATGTCAGGCAAAACTCTCCTAATCTTGTTACAATATAGGCCTCAATCTAGAAGCAGTATAGGCCCAAGTATAGATCTTACCTTCGTTATCACGATCGGCGCCTCCTATACTCCTTCCTCCGCTCACAGATCGTACGTACTACGCACACGTGTTACGCTTTATACACACTGCGTATGCGTGTAACTCCTCCCGCCCCTAACATTCTTTCTAGTCTATTCTCCGCCCCTTTTCGTTCGGCGCAGTGGGGGAAGAGCACATGACGGAGACACAGCAGGTGCGTGCTAATTATAGCAATGAGGAGGAGGGGGAGGAAAGCCCAGAGCCGGAAACGTCTGGATCCAGAAGGAGAAGATTTAAGGCATCAAATATGTCCTTTGGGGAGATGTTGGAGATGGTCGACATCCTGAAGAGGGCCGACTATAATGGAGAGTATGGACCTTATCCCAACCCCAATGTCCGAAAGGCCAAGATCATGGTGAAAGTGGCCAAAAGTCTGCACCGGAATTTTGGGGTACGACGATCGAAAGATCAGCTCAGGAAGCGGTGGTCGGACCTGAAATTAAGAGAGCATGAGCAGTACAGAAGGATCAGGAGAGTGCTGCAAAAAAGTAAGTAGTTGTCCTGTGTTCCTATTCTTTTTGTATTTATTACGTTCGTGCTGATCCATGTGCTTTTCTAAACTGTTGTACAGTTTAAAATGTCAACTTTCATGTTCATGGGCACATTATTCGTTCGTATCAAACATTTTTATTTCGGCCTATATGCATTTGACCACATTTTTTAGGGCCTACTTGTCTGAAAATAATTTGGTTGTGTAGATGGGTTTGTTACTAGAATGAAATGCAAAATAGATTCTGTGTAAGGAGAGGACACTCAGCAGCTGTTTACACACCTGGACGCTGGAGCACTAGTGTGGGACACAAAAACACCCTTTTTATTAGGGGGCCCACACAGGTGCTCCAGTGTTTACTATAGGGGGGTCTCCATCTGTGAAGCTTGTACAAAACAGGTAAAGTATTGAAGTTTGACAAAGGACCCAAAATATGTCTTCATCTTGGAACTCTGCCAAAATCGACAATTGTATCCCACTTCCAAGCAATGTTTCGTATTTATAGTTCTGCCATCAAATATCTGTGTGCTAAGTATACCATTTTTTTGTCCTCAATAATAAAGTAGCTGAGAGGAAAGGGTTGCTCCCCCAAAACACGTCCCTTGATCCCCCGTGGTGGCAGCTAGCACATGTTGACATTCGTAAATTAGTGTGCATCTTCAAAATTTGGCTTTTCCTGGGGTGATTTCACCCCATCTGAACGCAATATCAAACACAGTTCCTAAATACTCATGTCTGATATTGCCTTCAAGTTCTACCAAATGTGAACTTTGTAAATTCAAGATTTGTGTCTTTCTTGTTGGTTTGAAACATGCCTGTTTTATCTTAAATGGACATTTCTACTTTTTATAATGCCACCCCAAAAATTGTTATACAACAAACATGTTGGTTTGTTTTAAAAACCTTTTCCAAATGCACATGTGATTGTGCAGGTATTAAAAAGATTGTTAATCAAGAATGTGTGGATAATTGTCTCAACGCTACAACACTTTTGTGGTGCTCTAATTGCTGCTTTCTGTGACAATGAGTGTTATTTCATAAGGGCAAATCCACTTTGCACTACAAGTGCAGTTTCAACTGCACTTGTAGTGCAAAGTGTCTTTGCCTTTACTAAATAACACCCAACAGTGCTTTGTATAAGGTTACACAATCACACCATTTTCAGGACTCACCACATTTCTGTCAGGGTCAGCTAAAACAAACACAAGCAGTAAATGTCACCAAAGATTTGCTTAATTTTTTTTATTTGATAAAGGTTTCACACATTGTCTGGCATATTGATAGCCCCCCTACCCACAAAGAATTCAAGGTATCTTAGCTGGACATCACGGGCACTCAGGGAGGGCAAGCCAGGACGGCCACTTTTAAGCGCCGTCAGGGTTGGTTCATTTTGAATTCTGGCTTTAGGCCCAACTGAGCCAGCATAGTTGGCAGAATGTTTCCGTAAAAAGTTGTGTAGAACACAGCACGCCAGGATAATGTGATTCAGTTTGTACTCCGCCATATGTATGGGTGTAAGAAATAGGCGGAACCGGCTGGCCATGATTCCAAACGTGTTCTCCACCACTCTTCCGGCTCTGGCCAGCCAGTAATTAAAAACCCTCTGGTCCGGGGTGAGGGTCCTCATCGGGAATACCGCATAAGATGGTCCCCCAGCGCAAATGCTTCATCCGCAACGAAGACGAATGGGAGTCCTTCCACATTGTCTTCAGGAGGTGGCAAGTCCAAGCTGCCATTCTGGAGACGCCTGTAGAACTCCGTCTGGGCGATGACTCCACCATCGGACATCCTGCCATTCTTCCCCACGTCCACATACAGGAACTCATAAGTAGCCGACACCACCGCCAACATCACAATACTATTGAGCCCCTTATAATTATAATAGTATGACCCCGAGTTGGGTGGTGGGATGATGTGGACCTGTTTCCCATCAATTGCCCCTCCGCAGTTAGGAAAGTCCCACCGCTGGGCAAAGTGGGAGGCCACAGTCTGTGGCGTGGAAGGAAACTGTTAAGGAAAACAAAAATAAATTAGTCTTTTTGCACATTAAAACATGGAAAGCAGATTAGACACAAACATTCTTGGCCAACATCAAGATAACATTTATTAATGGGAATTTTTAAACACCAAAGTATAAGGTACACCTATCATATTCCCCCTCCCCCCCTCTCCTGGGCCATTTATAACATTATACGGGGGGGGAGCTCTTGGGCAGGTAACCCTTTCCACTTCATTGAGAGATGAATGCCTAAATAATGTGTATTACTTTGAACAGCCCCTCCTTAGTTACACTATTGGCAGCCCACTGGACAGGTAAGAAGTGTCATAATACAAAGATATAAATACACACTGTACACATTTGAGCACATTTGGACATTCTGCTATTACCTATCAAGATAATAATAGTATACAAAAACTTTAAATATTACCATTTGAAAGTATACAGGCAGGCCCTTGCACTACATGCTTTGGGGAATTCATCCATACATCTGACCACAAAAGAGATGGGTATAGTGTGTATGGGTTTGGCAAAGTCAGCAGATAGAGGATTGAGGATAGATAGAGAATTGGTATCAGCTGACTTAGCAGTTGCGGGGAGGGAGGGTTCCAAATGATTTGGGGACCCCTAAAAAAAGCCTCTGGCACTCTGCCTGAATTTAAATTACAAATCACATGTAAAAACATTTTAGGGGTGTTTGGGGTAAAGCACTACTATGGAGCTGATAAAATACATTGTTAAGTGACTACATGAGGTGAATATAGGGGCAGGAGAGCATGCTGGGGAGGTAAGTGAAAGCAAATATGTATGAAGGACAAAACAAATAATTACATAAAAATCCAGCATGCATGAGGACAAAGGGGACATTCACAGCATATTACAATAATGGTAATTAGGGAATGAGGAAAGAAATACAATATATTAACAAACATTAAATACAATAAAATGTGATATTAAAGGATAAAAATCTTACCTTAATATACTCCTTCTGCAGGACCTGGATGATGGCAGAACAGGTCTCTGGGATAATGATCCCCAGAGCCTGGGGGGAGATGCCTGTTGAGAACTTCAAGTCCTGCAGGCTTCTCCCCGTCCCCAAGTACCGCAGGGTGGCGACGAGCCTCTGCTCCGGAGTGATGGCTTGCCTCACGCAGGTATTCTGGGCTGCTGATATAGGGGGTCAGCAAAGCCAACAAACGGTAAAATACGGGGTCCGTCATCCGGAGAAAGTTCCTGAAATCATCAGGATTATTCTCACGGATCTCACGGAGCAAAGGCATATGACAGAACTGGTCACGCTAAAGCAACCAATTCTTGGTCCATGAACTCCTCCCCACCCTGTTCATGGACTGGACCCTGTGTCAAGGTCAGGACCCCAACACCAAGCCCGCGCACAGCACGAACTCTACGAGGAGTACGTATACAGTGCCTTGCGAAAGTATTCGGCCCCCTTGAACTTTTCAACCTTTTGCCACATTTCAGGCTTCAAACATAAAGATATAACATTTTTATTTTTTGTGAAGAATTACCAACAAGTGGGACACAATTGTGAAGTGGAACGAAATCTATTGGATTGTTGAAACTTTTTTAACTAATAAAAAAATGAAAAGTGGGGCGTGCAAAATTATTCGGCCCCCTTGCGTTAATACTTTGTAGAGCCACCTTTTGCAAGTCGCTTGGGGTATGTCTCTATCAGTTTTGCACATCGAGAGACTGAAATTCTTGCCCATTCTTCCTTGCAAAACAGCTCGAGCTCAGTGAGGTTGGATGGAGAGCGTTTGTGAACAGCAGTTTTCAGCTCTTTCCACAGATTCTCGATTGGATTCAGGTCTGGACTTTGACTTGGCCATTCTAACACCTGGATACGTTTATTTGTGAACCATTCCTTTGTAGATTTTGCTGTATGTTTGGGATCATTGTCTTGTTGGAAGATAAATCTCCGTCCCAGTTTCAGGTCTTTTGCAGACTCCAACAGGTTTTCATCCAGAATGGTCCTGTATTTGGCTGCATCCATCTTCCCCTCAATTTTAACCATCTTCTCTGTCCCTGCTGAAGAAAAGCAGGCCCAAACCATGATGCTGCCACCACCATGTTTGACAGTGGGGATGGTGTGTTGAGGGTGATGAGCTGTGTTGCTTTTACGGCAAACATATCGTTTTGCATTGTGGCCAAAAAGTTCGATTTTGGTTTCATCAGACCAGAGCACCTTCTTCCACTTGTTTGGTGTGTCTCCCAGGTGGCTTGTGGCAAACTTTAGACGAGACTTTTTATGGATATCTTTGAGAAATGGCTTTCTTCTTGCCACTCTTCCATAAAGGCCAGATTTGTGCAGTGTACGACTGATTGTTGTCCTATGGACAGACTCTCCCACCTCAGCTGTAGTTCTCTGCAGTTCATCCAGAGTGATCATGGGCCTCTTGGCTGCATCTCTGATCAGTCTTCTCCTTGTCTGAGCTGAAAGTTTAGAGGGACAGCCAGGTCTTGGTAGATTTGCAGTGGTCTGATACTCCTTCCATTTCAAAATGATCGCTTGCACAGTGCTCCTTGGGATGTTTAAAGCTTGGGAAATCTTTTTGTATCCAAATCCGGCTTTAAACTTCTCCACAACAGTATTACGGACCTGCCTGGTGTGTTCCTTGGTTTTCATGATGCTCTCTGCGCTTTCAACAGAACCCTGAGACTATCACAGAGCAGGTGCATTTATACAGAGACTTGATTACACACAGGTGGATTCTATTTATCACCATCAGTCATTTAGGACAACATTGGATCATTCAGAGATCCTCGCTGAACTTCTGGAGTGAGTTTGCTGCACTGAAAGTAAAGGGGCCGAATAATTTTGCACGCACCACTTTTCAGTTTTTTATTTGCTAAAAAAGTTTAAAATATCCAATAGATTTCGTTCCACTTCACAATTGTGTCCCACTTGTTGGTGATTCTTCACAAAAAATCAAAATTTTATATCTTTATGTTTGAAGCCTGAAATGTGGCAAAAGGTTGAAAAGTTCAAGGGGGCCGAATACTTTTGCAAGGCACTGTAAGCAACATGGCTAGAAAACGGTTGGCTGCTCCGAACAAAGTAACTGAAGAACAGCAAGGCCTGTGAAGAGCGACCTGAAAAACAGTAACGAACGAACAAGAACACAATGACTAATAAAAGTCACATGGAACTTGCTTGCACGCACTGAAGAGCAGATACAAACCCACAAGCACAAACTGAACAGCAGGAAATGATCTGAAAACCACGAGTCTGAAAAAGCGTGAATCGTCTCTCACCAAACTTTTACTAACACAAGATTAGCAAAAGGAGCCCAAAGGGTGCCGCGCTTGATTCTGAACTGGCCTTTTCTAGTCTCGTCGTACATGGTTTACGTCACCGCGTTCTTGGCAATTGTAAATTCCGACAACTTTGTGCGACCGTGTGTACGCAAAACAAGTTTGAGCCAACATCCGTCGGAAAAAATCCTAGGATTTTGTTGTCGGAATGTCCGATCAATGTCCGACCGTGTGTACAGGGCATAAATAGGGGAATTTAAGCCACATACATTATATGAAATTAATTTTAGACTAGACATCAATTCTCCATTGTAGGCCTTTTTTGTGCTGAGCTAGCTATAGGAGTAGGGATCTGTGTGGATTGATATCCTTCTTCCCCCAATGGGAAACCTCTCTAACCTCCCTCCCACCTATCCCCCATCACCCACTCCGCCCCCTCCCCCCTCCCCTCCCCAAAACCTCCCCCCTCATCCTCCCAATTGGGGGTAATAGGCCTCCCCATAGCCCAATAAACCGTGGCCCCACCGACTCCTCCCTGCCCCTCAGTTAATCCCCTAGAGGTTGAGCTCAGAGTGGTCGCCGCTGGATCCGATACTTCCCCTGAAGATTTGGGGGCTCCCGTGCCCTTCCACCTCCCTTTTTGTCACCCTCCCCATGCTCTACCCACCTCCCCCCGTACCCAGCACCCCTCGTGAAATCATTTTCCAATACGTTTATAGTCAGTGTCTTATTTTCTGTTTATTTTGAGCTTTATTTCTTCTTCACTTCTGATCGTTTCGCTTTATAGACTGGATGCCAAGCTTGCTGTTCCTCTGTGTTTGCTTTATTTTCTATTCTTTCCCACCAACCCGGGATCTCTATTATTGGCACGTCTAAGTGGTTACAGAATTTTGGTGTATCTTCCGGGAATCTTAAAGTAGCCGATCGACCTTCTTTGCGTCCGATTAGGCAGGCTGGAAAGCCCCATGAGTATTGGACATTATGCAGTTTAAGCAGGTCTAGAAGAGGTTTCAGTTTTCTTCTCCTGCCCAACGTCTCCGCTGCCAGGTCTGGGAAAATCTGCAGGTTAGTCTCTCCAAACTTTGCTAGTTGGTTATTTTTTAGGCATGCTTTTATCTGTTCTTGGTCTTGGAATCTTGCGATGACATCTCTTGGGCTATCCCCTGCTATTTCTGCAGGTTTTCTGATCCTATGGATTCTTTCAAACTTTATTTTACTGCTTGCCTCAGATGTACTTATCATATGGCCCAAGATTTTATCCATTTTTTCTTGTAGGTCCTCTTTTTCTCCTTGTATCTCTGGTATTCCTCTGATCCGGAGTTTTTTTCTTCTATTCCGGTTCTCTTGATCCTCTATTTTGTACATTATATTCCTCTGTTCCTTCTGCATCTCCTCCATCTGGTTCATCTCATCTTTTCATCTCATCCCCCTGCAAGTCCAGCCTTGTTTCCACATCTTCTACCCTTTTTAGTATATGGTTCACATCTTCATGAAGAGCTGCTATTTCCCCTTCTATACCCCTCATTCCTTCTTTACCCCTTCGTTTCATTCACAGTCCCGGGTGGGTGGTGGTGAGGGGGTGTATCTCTTCTTTCTTTCTTCTTTCTTATTCCCTTTCCTTGTCAGTGCAGCTTTATCTTAATCTAGTAGTAGATATTCTGATGTGTTATAAATGTATTTTTGTGTAGTTAGTATTTAGCCATAGACTTATAGAAGTGGAAATTCAAGCTTTTTATCCTCCAATGTAAAACTGTGCAACTATGCTACTGCTGCGACTTAGATAAATACCTGCGACTGATGCTGCTATACCTGCCAATATCCTCCAATCGCACCCCTCTTTTTTCTTTTCTTACCTTCCTCTCTCCTCCCCTAATTCAACTTTACATACCCCCACTCCAGCTTATTTCCACAGCTTGTCTCCACGTCTAGTTATTGGTATCTAAAGCTAGTGTACATTCTAAATGAAGTTTTATATAGTTCATGTACCAAAGGCAGTGTGTGTGGCAGTTCATAAAAGCCCAACTGTCAGTAAACTTAGATCTATCCACATTCTGCAGATATCTTTCTTTTCTCTGCGTATTGCACAAAAATCACTCCTTCAGCGTTAATGAACAGTTTACTTGCCATTTCAGTGCATCCGCCGTGTAGAGGAGGGTTGCTGCTTGCTGCTCGTCCTGTAGCTCACTTACCCTTACACTGACTGATGTTTACAGGGTTCCCATCTTCGAAAGCCTTGCACCCCATTTGTCCTCCGCTCCGCTGCTCTTCAGCGCTGCATGTGTGCGTGCTTTCAGCTCTGTGTCTCAGTGACCAGTCATCAGAGCGCTGGCTTCCCCAGACACGTCGGACCATCTGCAGCCAGGCCTTGGTTCGTCTCACCCACTCCAGTGGACCGGGAGCTCTCCGCTCGTCCCCGCTGCGATACCGGCAGAAATGTCTCTGCAGTGTCTATAACACGTGAGGGTACATGGGAGCTGGGGCCAGGGGGATTGTGGAGGTAGGGAGGCGGCCTCTGTCTAGGCCTGCATCGCAGGGAGGGGTCTCCCAGGCTTCCCTGGCTCAGCATCGGCACCCGATCAACGCCCACATCTGGCCCCTCCCTCCCCTGACCTTGTCCCCATGTTGATGGGAACAAGGGCCTCATCCCCCCCAACCCTTGCCCGGGCGGGGGGCTTATTAGAATCTGGACACCTCCTTTAACAAGCAGACCCCCAAATCCCGCCCTCCTCCTAGGTGAATTGGTAACAGGTACATTAAACCCCTACCATTTAACAAAAGAAAGTGTCAAAAATAGTAGAAAAAGACAGGAGACACTTTGGGACAAGTCTTTTAGAAAAAAAATAAAAATGTCCCGCCATGTAAATCCATCTCTCGTCGCCCAACGGACCGAAAAAAGAAAAAAAAAAAAAACACAACACAGGCATACTATAGACACCCCCCAGGCACGATATTTAAATTAATATTTCATTTTTATTGTTTCACTTTAAGCATTATTAAAATCACTGCTCCCGAAAAAAAATGTCAGTTTTTACAGCTTTTTTTGCATTGATACATGTCCCCTGGGGCAGGATCCGAGATCTTAAACACTTTTTATGACAATAACTTGCATATAAGCCTTTAAAATGAGCACTTTTGTTTTTTCATGTTAGTCTCCCATAGACTTTTAAATGGTGTTCCGTGGCTTTTTGAATTTGCCGCGAACACTGCATAATGTTCGCTGTTCGGCGAACAGGAGAACACCCAATTTTCAAGTCCAACTTATTCAGGGGGGCTGAATACAAATGCATGCCACACTTTTAAGATATTTATTTGTAAAAAAAAAAAAAAAATTAAAACCATTTATCATTTTCCCTCCACTTCACAATTATGTGCCACTTTGTGTTGGTCTATCACATACAATCCCAATAACATACATTTACATTTGGTTGTAACATGACAAAATGTGTAAGATTTCAAGGGGTATGAATACTTTTTCAAGACACTGTATTTGGGACAAGTCCTTTATTAAAAATAAATAATCAAATAGATAAAAATGGCTCGCAATGTAAATCCATCTCTCGCTGCCCGACGGACCGAAAAAAGAAAAAAAAAACGCAACAGCGTTGTATGTATATATATATATATATATATATATATATATATATATATATATATATATATATTTTTTTTATTGGTTAAACTAGATGGGCTTGTGTCTTTTTTCAACCTGACTAACTATGTAACTGTCCTGTAGTGTTTTCTTTTTTATCTTGCACAGTAACTTGTAGAAGTTACTGTAGAATTCAGCTTTTCTTGCATAGGAGAACAACATACAGGTGTGAGAACAGCATTACAAGAGAGAGCAGAAAAAAAATAATCCTTCCTGTAAAGAATATACAAGCACATATGAAACCCACAGATGTTAGTATATCACTACAGCACCAGCTATAGTTTGGCGTGCATAGTACATGGTGTTGCACTTCCAACACTCCTTCTCAACAGCCTGTGCTTTGCTATATGACGTTGAGGTTCTTCTGAAGAAGACTATGGCAATCGTTTAACAATAGCTTGGTGAGTGCATCTGCAATCATCTCTTCTAATGAGCAATATTTGATGTCAATAACACCTTGCTCTTGAGTGTCTGTAAGGTACCTGTGGTAGGTAGTGTCTGAAATGGAGCTTGTATGCTGAGGATTCAGACGAACACGTAGTCAGGCAGGTCAAGTCGGCAAGAGGTCAGGCAAAGTGGTACAAAATCAAAATCCAAAGGATGGTCAGGCAGGCGGAGGTCATACACGAGCTGGCAGTGAAGTACCAAATCAGCAGGCTGGAGAATGGTCAAGAATTCAGGCAAAGGTTCAATACACAATATTAAAAATCACAGAGCTAGCAATACACCCAGTGAACAAGTCCAAACAAACGAGCTCTGAGTAACAAGAAATGCTGTAATTTATGGGCTGCTTGATTGGATTGTACATTGTCCGCAGCTGGCAGTAGGTGGGGCTAGTGAGTCCAAGGCAATGCAGCAAGCTGGGAGAACATTGCAACAACTCCAGAGCTCCTTTGTGGCACAACAGGTAAGATTGCAGCTGTGAAACCAGGAACATCCCGGTTTTAAGACACCCAGGTACATGACAGAGTCCCTAAGCATGTCCATGTGCTTAGTGCTAAGACTGAACCTTTCTGATTGCGTTAGCTTTATACATCCTTGGTTGTCTTTGAAAATGGAAATAGTTTTTGCCATGTCTACGCCCATGTCCATTAACCACTTCAGTTCCGGAAGGTTTACCCCTTCATGACCAGGTCATTTTTTGCGATACGGCACTGCCTTATGCTGGCCATACACTATACGGCCAAACCCATTTTCAAAAAACGAACATTCGACCGATAAATCGTTCAGTGGACATAAATGAATGCATTTTTTGTTTGTTTTTTTACATATACCTAGTGCAGACAGTTCGGACGGGAAACATTAACCGTTCAATTTATCGTTTGTTTGGTAGAAAATTTCCAAACGTGTCCTTCGTTTTTTTGGCTCAAAAACGTCCCAATGATTATTGATTTTGTGCCCATTAACTGGCCAAAAAACGAACAAACTGTCTAAATGACTGAAATGTGGCCGATTTTTCGTATAGTGTATGGCCAGCATTACTTTAACTGACAAACGCGCAGGTGTGTCCTTTTCCCCCCACAAATAGAGCTTTCTTTTGGCGGTATTTGATCACCTCTGTGGATTTTATTTTTTGCGCTACATACAAAAAAAGACCAACAATTTTGAAAAAAAACAATATTTTTTACTTTCTGCTAAAAAATTCCAAATAAAAAAATGTAAAAAATCAAATTTCTTCATCGGTTTAGGCCAATATGTATTCTGCTACATATTTTTGGTAAAATAAATCCCAATGCGTGTATATCGATTGGTGCAAAAGTTATAGCATCTACAAACTATGGTATATTTTTATTTTTTTATTTTTATTTTTTACTAGTAATGGCAGCGAACAGCAACTTATAGCAGGACTGCTATAATGCGGCGGACAAATCGCACACCTAACTGACACTTTTTGGGGACCAGTGACACTAATACAGTGATCAGTGCTAAAAAATATGCACAGTTACTGTACTAATGACACTGGCAAGGTAGGGGTTAACAACGGGGCGATCAAAGGGTTAAATGTGTTCCCTGGGTGTGATTACTACAGTATCTCACAAAAGCGAGTACACCCCTCACATTTTTGTAAATATGTCATATCTTTTTATGTGACAATACAGAAGATATTATACTTTGCTACAATGTAAAGTAGTGAGTGTACAGCTTGTATAAGTGTAAATTTGCTGTCCCCTCAAAATAATTCAACACACAGCCGTTAATGTCTAAACCGCTGGCAACAAAAATAAGTACACCCCTAAGTGAAAATGTCCAAATTGGGCCCAAAGTGTCAATACTTTGTGTGGCCACCATTATTTTCCAGCACTGCCTTAACCCTCTTGGGCATGGAGTTCACCAGAGCTTCACAGGTTTCCACTGGAGTCCTCTTCCACTCCTCCATGACGACATCACAGATCTGGTGGATGTTAGAGATCTTGCGCTCCTCCACCTTCTATTTTGAGGATGCACCACAGATGCTCAATAGGGGTTAGGTCTGGAGACATGCTTGGCCAGTCAATCACCTTCACCCTCAGCTTCTTTAGCAAGGCGGTGGTCATCTTGGAGGTGTGTTTGGGGTCGTTATCATGTTGGAATACTGCGCTACGGCCCAGTCTTTGAAGGGAGGGGATCATGCTCTGCATCAGTATGTCACAGTACATGTTGGCATTCATGGTTCACTCAATGAACTGTAGCTCCCCAGTGCCAACAGCACTAATGCAGCCCCAGGCCTTGACACTCACACCACCATGCTTGACTGTAGGCAAGACACACGTATCTTTGTACTCCTCATCTGGTTGATCCCACACACGCTTGACACCATCTGAACCAAATGAGATTATCTTGGTCTCATCAGACCACAGGACATGGTTCCAGTAATCCGTGTCCTTAGTCTGCTCATCTTCAGCAAACTGTTTGCGGGGCTTTCTTGTGCATCATCTTTAGAAGAGGCTTCCTTCTGGGATGACAGCCATGCAGACCAAATTGATGCAGTGTGCGGCGTATGGTCTGAGCACTGACAGGCTGACCTCCCCACCCCTTCAACCTCTGAAGCAATGCTGGCAGCACTCAAACGTCTATTTCCCAAAGACAACCTCTGGATATGACGCTGAGCACGTGCACTCAGCTTCTTTGTTTAACAATGGCGAGGCCTGTTCTAAGTGAAACCTGTCCTGTTAAACCACTGTATGGTCTTGGCACCATGCTGCAGCTCAGTTTCAGGGTCTTGGCAATCTTCTTATAGCCTATGCCATCTTTATGTAGAGCAACAATTTTTTTTTAGATCCTCAGAGGGTTTTTTGCCATGAGGTGCCATGTTGAACTTCCAGTGACCAGTATGAGAGAGTGAGAGTGATAACACCAAATTTAACACACCTGCTCCCCATTCACACCTGAGACCTTGTGATTCTAACGAGTCACATGACACTGGGGGGGGGGGGGGGGTGGCTAATTGGTCCCAATTTGGACATTTTCACTTAGGGGTGTACTTACTTTTGTTGCCAGCTGTTTAGACATTAACGGCTGTGTGTTAAATTATTTTGAGGGGACAGCAAATTTACACTTATACAAGCTGTACACTCACTACTTTACATTGTAGCAAAGTGACAGTTCTTCAGTGTTATCACATGAAAAGATATAATAAAATATTTACAAAAATGTGAGGGGTGTACTCACTTTTGTGAGATACTGTAATGGTTGTGTGTGTGTGTGGGGAGGGGTTTTGACTGGGGGAATGTAAAGATCCGTGTTCCTGGACAGGAACACAGGATCAGCACATTCCCTTCACAGAACGGTGATCTGCCTTGTTTACATAGGCAGATCGCCATTCTGCCTTTATCCTGAACTATCGGTGGGTCCTGGCGGATATTGTGTACGCCGGACCAGCTGAGTGGCTCCTGCTGTGTCCAATCACAGTGGGAGTGGGTCGCCGTGCCCCAGACCCAGAAGTGTCAGATCACGTACCAGATCACGTACCAGGTACGTGATCTGGTGCAGAGTGGCCGTCCTGCCACAGTATATCTTTGTGGATGGTCTCTAAGTGGTTAAAAGATGGCAAATCCATATCACTTCTTCACATGCATGTGGTGCTGCAATGTACTCTGCTTCAGTTGAAGATAGTGTGACATTCACTTGCCCTTGGCAAGTGTCCAGGTTTTTTTTTTAGTGAAGCAATTGATTTCTTGTTCCGCTGCCTTTCTCCATTTATTGCCTTCACTTTTTGGTAATTTAGCTTTGTCTTCGCGGGATGCTAGTTCAAGCATGTTATGTGTCTTAGCAGCATATGACAGCTTGCAGGGTGGTATCTCCTTTGTTGCCCAGGTGAATCTTCTAATTTCAGGCTGTATAACAGGATTTAGTAGGGAACTTAACTTATCTACTGAGAGTTGCACCTCTTGTTCTGGCTCTTGCCCAGCCTCTTTTTGGTCTGCTTCTTTTGCTGGTTCACTGGGCAGATTCACTTCACAGCTTTCAGGGATCATTGTTTTTGATGATGAGCTCTCATTGAATTAATCACTGCTCCTTAATGTCGCTTTGTCAGTCTTTGGGTAGAGGATTCTATATCCCTTACTTTGTTTGCTGTAGCCCACCAGAATGCCCTCTATGGTTGTGTTCTCTAGGCTGGATCAATTTTCGCTTGGAATACAAGCATATGTTTTACATCTGAACACACAATTGTGCCCTATGCTAGGCTTTGATCTCTGCCACATTTCAATTTTGGTGCTTTCAACAGCTTCTAACCATTTCCGGACCGCCCACCGCACATATACTGTGGTAGGGCAGCCTGTCTGCATGAAACTATGTACCTGTACGTCATTTCGTGCATGAGATACTGTGCATGCCAGGGGAGCGTGCGCGGGTCTCGCAGACTCGATGTCCGCCGGCAACTGCGAGCGCTCCACAGAGAGGCAGAATGGGGATCTGCCTATGTAAACAAGGCAGATCCCCGTTCTGACAGGGGACAACACTGAGATTGGCTATTCCAAATAATCAGCGATCTCTAAGTTGTCCCAGTGAACCGATCCGCACACAGTTAGAACACACCCAGGGAACACAGTTAACCCTTTGATCGTCCCTATTGTTAACCCCTTCCCTGCCAGTGTCATTTATACATTGATCAGTGCATTTTTTTAGCACTGATTACTGTATTGGTGTCACTGATCCCCAAAAAGTGTCACTTAGGCTCAGATTTGTCCGCCGCAATGCCGCAGTCCCGCTAAAAATCTCAGATCGCCACCATTACCAGTAAAAACACAAAAAAAGTCCCTAAATCTATCCCCTATTTTGTAGATGTTATAAGTTTTGTGAAAACCAATCAATATACGCTTATTGGGATTTTTTTTTTACCAAAAAATATATAGAATAATACATATTGGCCTAAACTGATGAATACATTTGTTTTTTTACATTTTTGTTTTTGGATATGTATTTTAGCAGAAAGTAAAAAATGTATTTGATTTTTTTCAAAATTGTCACTCTTTTTTTGTTTATAGTGCAAAAAATAAAAACCGCAGAGGCGATCAAATAACACCAAAAGAAAGTTCTATTTGTGGGAAAAAAAGGACATCAACTTTGTTTGGGTACAACATCGCACGACTGCGCAATTGTCATTAAAAGCGACGCACAACCGTATCAGAAAAAATGGCCTGGTCATTAAGGGGTAAATCCTTCTGGGGCTGAAGTGGTTAATGGTAGTCTGTTCTGTAGGTATGTTGCAGTCATGGCTGCTTCTCCCTAGTACTTGCTAATGAGGTTGGCATCTGAAAGCATGCACTTGGCCATGTCAATAAAAGTGCGAATTTCCCTTTCAGCTACACCTTTTTGTTTGGGAGTGTATTGTGTGATTGTCTGGTGCACTATCACAAGCACTTTCTTCTGTTATATTCATCAATCATTTTTCCTTTGCTGTATCCTAGTGTTAATTCTTGCTCGGGTCTGGCGTCTTAAACATTAATAAGGTCATTATATGACTCTGGAAGGCTGCATAGCAATAGCGTCACCACATGTTCATGTTTTGACGGGTGTTACTGGTGCCCGCAGTAGTGCGTGTTCACGGGAAAGCCACTGGAGCCAAGTGCTGGGACTTGCTGGGAAAAAGCCCTCATTCGCTGGGACGCTGGGACTTACATAAAGTCCCGGGACAGTCCCAGCGAATCTGGGACAGTTGGGAGGTATGAGAACAGCATTACAGAAGAGGGAGGGAGAAAAAAATGCCCTTCCCGTGCAATAATACACAAGCATATAAAAACACACAGACACTAGTATATTACTACAGTGCCATCTATAGTTTGGAGTGCATAGTACATGTTATTGCACTTCCAACACTTTATACACATTAAATCTTGCTTTCTCTCTTGTTCCATCTGTTTTCTCATAATCTAATTTCTAAATACTTCTCGATTTGTTACAGTGTCCTTGAGTTTGAATGCAACTTTAAATACAGTGTATTTGTTTCTTACACAGAAACGTCTTCACATACCTAATAGCCTTTATTCCATTGTATAAGCTCGCAAGGACACTCTACTTGCTATAACGTCTCTTGCAAAGCAAACACTCACCACCAGTCTTTTTTTATTATAATTGACAATCAGCCACGTTATTATCTACCTTCTCTGATTTCTATAACATGACGATAAATTGGAAGAGATAAAGGAGCATATGAATTTTCATAGAATAAACTTTCTAGCATTGAAAGTATCATGGCTGACAACATCACCAGAACAAAGACTGAAGCTGATTTATAAAACTGGAGCAACATTAAGCAAGGTCTGCAAAACCAGGAGAAAATATTAGGGTAATTTGTATGTGCTGCCGAAGCTTTCATGTTTCCATATCTAATAAAGTGATCCAGAAGAAGATAAAACCTTTGCCCTTCTTTGGTATCATTCATTAGTTGTACAACTAAAAAGGCATTAAAAGAGAAATATTGACAAAGGTTTTTTTGGCCATACTTCTCTTGTGGGTCACAGATGAGCACTTGCTTGTGCTCTTCTGTGACCTGGAATCAGCCAACAGCGTGACCCACCCAGTCTGTCTGGTTGGAAGTTGGCTTAGCCTCTCAGCATGAGCTGGAGTCAGCCACTCCCTCCTCCTCTCACCGAAACACTGAAGTGAGCTGGGGGGGGGGGGGGGGGGGTGGCAGAGAGCGGTGACTGATAGACACCACTCGCTGCTCAGAGGTGACCGAGCTGGCCATGTGATCACTCAGTTCTTGGGCTTAGAGCCAGTGGGGGGAAAGCTGTGGCATCAGACCGATGCTGCAGCATGGAGGCGAGTATAAATGTTTATTTTTTTTTAACAACACCATAGTTACATAGTTACATATATCCACTGTATGTTGTGGTCAGTCAGGGGCTTATCTAATAATTTTTTGAAACTATCCATGCTCCCCACTGAGACCAGCGCCTGTGGAAGGGAATTCCACATCCTTGCCACTCTTACAGTAAAGAACCCTCTATGTAGTTTAAGGTTAAACCTCTTTTCTTCGAATTTTAATGAGTGGTTACGTGTCTTGTTAAACTCCCTTCCGCAAAAAAGTTTTATTATTGTGTGGTCAACAGTACGGTATTTATAATTTGAGATCGTATCCCCTCTCAAACATCTCTTCTCCAGAGAGAATACGTTCAGTCCTCACAACTTTTCCTCATAACTAATATCCTCCAGAACCTTTATTAGATTTGCTGCCCTTCTTTGTACTCGCTCCATTTCCAGTACATCCTTCCTGAGGACTGGTGCCCAAAGCTGGAAAGCATACTCTAGGTGCAGCCAGACCAGAGTCTTGTAGAGCGGGAGAATTATTGTTTTATCTCTGGAGTTGATCCCCTTTTTAATGCATGCCAATATTCTGTTTGCTTTGTTAGCAGCAGCTTGGCATTGCATGCCATTTCTGAGCCTATCATCTACCAAGACCCCCAGGTCTTTTTCCATCCTAGATTCCCCCAGAGGTTCTTCCCCCAGTGAATAGATTGCACTCATATTTTTGCCACTCAAATGCATTATTTAAAATGTTTCTACATAAAACCTCATTTGCCATGTAGTTGCCCACCCCATTAATTTGTTCAGATCTTTTTGCAAGGTTTCCACATCCTGCAGAGAAGTTATCACCCTGCTTAGCATAGTATCGTCCTCAAATACAGACATTGAACTGTTTACCCCTTCCTCCAGGTCGTTTATGAACAAAATTAATAGGTTTGTTGCCAGCAGAGAACCCTGGGGGACCCCACTACCCACCCCTGACCATTCCGAGTACTACCCATTTATTACCACCCTCTGAACTCGCCCTTGTAGCCAATTTTCAATCCATGTACTCACCCTATGGTCCATAACAACGGACCTTATTTTGTACAGTAAACGTTTATGGGGAACTGTGTCAAATGCTTTTGCAAAATTCAGATACACCACGCCTACAGGCCTTCCTTTATCTAGATGGCAACTCACCTCCTCATAGAAGGTTAATAGATTGGTTTGGCAAGAACGATTCTTCATGAATCCATGCCAATTACTGCTAATGATATCGTTCTCATTACTAAAATCTTGTATATAGTTCCTTATCATCCCCTCTAAGAGCTTGCATACTATTGATGTTAGGCTAACTGGTCTGAAAATCCTGGGGATGTATTTTTGGCCTTTTTTAAATATTGGTGCTACACTGGCTTTTCTCCAATCAGCGGGTACAATTCCAGTCAGTAGACTGTCAGTAAAAACCAAATTTCTTCTTTAAAGCTTTTCTAGCTATAATCAACCCAATTTATTTTTTTTTATTCTGTTATTTTTGTATACTTATATTATTATTATACAGGATTTATATAGTGCTAACAGTTTGGGCAGCGCTTGCAAATGTGTCTCTAATAGTGAGCAGCCACATAGTATATATTTAAAATATCTGCAAAGTTATCACACTACAATTGAGATAAGATTCCCTTTTCAAGATTTTAAAGCAACAGATTCTATCTAACCTGTCCTATATTCAGCCAGTCAGAAAACTAGGAGGCACCTAAAATATTGCAATGATTTAGGCACTTCCTAGCTGCTGTCAGCAGGTTCCACACCATAACAAAAGTGTTTTTGCACATTGCATTAGTGTAGTTCTTTTGTTTTTTTTATGGGCCTTGAACATGGATCAATACACAAAAAAATGCCTCTGTGCTATTTTCACCAGTGGTGTACCCTGCAGCCCAGGTGCTTTTGTTTTTATTGTATATGAGCATTGGGATGCAATTAAAAGGGTTCTTCAGTCAGTTCTGCTATAAAAACGGTAGCTACTGACTTTTAATAAAGAGACAGTCACCTGTCCAAGGATCCAGCTCCTTACCCAGGACGGTTCTTCAACAGTCTTCAGGTCCCTGGCATGTTAACGTTGGGCAGCTGGCTGTGAATCCTTGCAGATTCACAGCTGGCTGCCCATTACACATGCAATGATGTATCCCAGAAGTCTGTGGACAGGGAAAAGAACTTCCGCTTGGATCGCCTAGGCGGGAGTGGGTACCTGTCAAAACTAGGTACCCACTTTCTTCCCCCAAAAAATAGGTTCCCAATATGGCAGAGGAGGAGGGGGGAGGAGGAAGAGTGGAACTTCCCCTTTTGGGTGAAGTTCCCCTTTAAGAATTAGCAATGCACATTGGCAGAGCCATATGGCAGAGCCATAAATGTGGTTTATTTTCTTATATAAACAGTGCATGGTTTTGTTTTGCCCTCTTCCATGTATACTCTTCTTTCTTCTCCCTTGAATCATGCCTTACTGTATTAAAAGCCACTACATCTCTCTAGTTATGTCACTGCACTGAAGACATCTAAATGTTTTTCAAACCTTTTATTTTGCCCTTATGTGTGGAATTCTCACACATTGCTCCCCATTCCATCACCATCTCTTCCTTTCACTGTGTCTATGCTCCATCAAACCACACCAGTAAACTCCATTATTTATGATGGATGCTAGTAGCTCACAGTGTGTATTACAAAGAAATTAAGACATGAGTACATTACGCATTTACCCTGAAAGAACATAATGACTCAAACCATTTTACATCTGGATACTATTAAACTTTCCAATGACTGTAGCATTTTCTTTCATACTCTTAATTTTGCTGAAAATGTACCACATAGTTTAAAGACTTCGATATAAAAGTCGGCCTTGTGTTTACAGCGGTAATTTCTGCAGAACCTAAGAAAGAGAATAAACACCATATTTGTATGCGTAAGTGTCAAGGTAATGTTAGCTATGTCCCATACATTACATATTTTTCATTAGATGTATGTGACACAGGATTGAGATGATAACAGCCTGAATGGCTCTGCAGCTCGATTGCTGAATTAAAATGGAAATGGTGTTCTAATGCTGTGTATGTGTTAGAGAGAAGCAGAGTGCAGGGGTTATTTATCAAAGTCTGCACAGGATGGAAGAAAAAAAAAAAAAAAGACATTCAAGGCTACTTCTATCAAACACGAAAATAACAATAAAAACGGCAAGATTGCTTCTCAGATAAATCAGAGGCAGCTTCTGGACAGTCTTAAACTGGACGGGCTGAGGTATAACAAGAAAATAAAAAAAAACTATTTTTTTTTTCCCTGAACAGATATCTAGTTTGTTGTACAGGAAGGGGTTAAACATCAGTAGGCTTGACAATGATAATAGTCTGTCTGAGTACACAGCACTGTACATAAAACGATACGGACAAGAGAATAATCAATAAGACACAGAGTGAATCTCAGCTATCAAGCTGTAAGTGGGCCTGTGTGCTGAACACTACATTCTCACATAAAAATCCAATTTTCACATCCAGACAGATTTATTTTCCATGGATCACTGAAAACCTTACTAAAAAATCTCTTGCACACAAAAGAACATGAACAATGGCTCCCTGTGTTTTGTTTACTTCGGCCTGTTTGGGGAGAGGTTTCTGGAATATGAAAATGAAATGTATTGAGGATGTGTACTGACATGGTGAAATATGCTCCACACACAGCAAAAAGGCCACCACTGTTGTTCAGAGACATTTTGTAGAACAAACCAATAACGCACTCCCATGCTGCCTGTAAACTAATGGTGGCTCATGGTAGTACCAAATGGCTTTCTTTACTGTGTATGTAGCTGATGCAGTACAATCTCATTTGTTTAGCCGGAGCTATGGAACAGCAATCTAGAAATGACTTTTCAGGAAAATGGAAGGTTCACCTATGACTTTAGTAGTTCTCTGAAATGGAAAAGCACTAATATAAGACCATGATGCAAACTTCAGCTTGAAAGCCCTCAGAGAAAATCGGATCTGTCAGCTTCTGACATTATGCTCAGTAACACCAGAAGGAAATGACTCAATTACTTATGCCATCACCAAATTGGAAATCTTAAAACAATGTAGAATGCTTTCCTATTTTTAAATTGAGCCCGTAACAGAGGCCCATATAATATACAAACGATTTGCATAGCTGGCAATGTGTAAATCTGGACTAAAATGGAATGGACAAGTGATGGCTTAAACAGCATTTACAGTCACCAAAGCCAAGTACAAATCTGTGCTTTTTTTTTTTTTTACTAAGGACTATTTGTTCAAAAGAGTGCTGTTACAATTGATTTGCCAGAATCACGTATTGGGTTTTAGTGACATTTCTGGTATTATTATTCAGAGGATCCCCTAAATGACTTCTGATGGAAGAATGATTTTTACAATGTTCTGGTCACTCTTGTGTTAAATGCATTGTTTTCTGTACAATGCAGGGTGCATTTCTTTCAGTATACATTTAGAATAAATGCAAAATAAAACAGAAATTATTCATACTATTAGTTTATAAACTGCTGAACTTAAAGTGATACTAAAGTCTCATTTTTTTTTTTTTTTAGTTAAAAATAACAAACATGTTATACTTACCTGCCCTGTGCAGTGGATTTGCACAGAGCAGTCTGGATCCTCCTCTTCTCGGGTCCCTCTTTGGCTCTCCTGGCCCCTCCCTCCTGTTGAGTGCCCCCACAGCAAGCAGCTTGCTATGGGGGCATCCGAGCTGAGCCAAAGTTCCCTGTGTCCATTCAGACACAGTGCCGCGGCCCGCCCCCTTTCTCTCCTCATTGGCTGATTGACTTTGGCGCTGTGGCTGCTGTCTCACCTAATGAGAAGGGGAGTCCTGGGCAGCCGAGACACTCCTACAACATTGCTGGATCTACAAGTAGATGGGGCTCAGGTAAGTATTAGAGGGTCTGAGAGGGGCTGCTGCACACACAAGGCTTTTTATCTGAATGCATAGAATGCATTAGGATAAAAAACCTTCTGCCTTTACAATCACTTTAAAGCAGCAACTACACTGCATTTGAGCACCACAAATTAAAAACACAATTTCATTCATTTTTAATATTCAAAGCAAACTCCTATGTTTCCATGCTTTATTTTGATGAGAAATCATTTTGAAAAACACCCCCTAGCATTTCTGGTTATGGCAGGGCAGATGATTCCTGTAGCATTTACTGCCCTTAACTCAGGCATTAAGGCAGGAGGGTGTGCTTAGTTGATAAAACACATCCTCCCCTTGAAAACTCCTGTATGATATCATTTGCCTAGGCATGAAAAACAGGAAGCAACTGAAGAAATGTAAAAAAAGTTTAAAACAAGTAAATCTGATATACTTTCCTATCTATTAGCATAAGGATTTTTTATTTTTTAGGATAGTTTTTATTGGAGGGTGAAGTTTTGCTTATATCAAGACAAGATGCATGTCAATAGTCAATGTTGATGGGAGAGTGAAGTTTTGCTTATGTAAAGACAAGGCATACAAGTATATCAAGGAAAATTAAAACAAAAGTGTAGTATAAATCTGCAATACATGCTCATTTTCACATTTTTATCTTTTTAAAACCCTACAAGTACAAAAAAATACCAGTTGAGCTTCAGGAAAAAACTTAGGCTGGTTATAGATGGATCAAAAATTGGCTGGTTCAGCAGGGACTGATCGAACTTCAGTCTCTGTATGGCTATTCCGGTTTGACAGAAATCAAACAGGGGAAGGTTGGAAAACTTTTCTCGATCAAGTGGCTGCAGCCAATTGAAGGAATCCTGCTGTCAGAATACAATATCTTTAAAGAGGAGTTCCACCCAGGGGGTCCATTAAAAAAAAAAAAAAATTAAAAGTTAGCAGCTACAAATACTGCAGCTGCTGACTTTTAATTGGACACTTACCTGTCCCTGGGTCCAGCGATGCGGGGGATCGAAGCCCCGCTCGTCCCCCCCCTCCACTCGTCGGCGCCGGCATTTCAACTGTGGGCGCCGGGCTGTGGCTTCACAGCCTGGCACCTGCTGCGCATGCGCGAGCGGCGCCGCGCGCCGTGATTGGCCACTCAATCACCTGGGACCTGTAATGGGTCCCAGATGATTGACAGGATGGAGGGAGCAGAGCCGAGCCCTTCCTGTGCTGAGGGGGAAGTAATGTCACCAGCCCAGGCAAAGGAAGAGGCAGACTACGAGGAACCACTTAGCAGCAGGCATTTAGAGGTAAGTAAAAAAAATATATATATCCAAATGTTTTTTTGTTTAGAATTTTTCATGTATTTTTGTTTTTTTGGGTGGAACCCCTCTTTAAGATAAGGGAAAGGGAAAGGCCCCTTGGGATACACAGCTGATATCTATCAAACAAAAGATTCTTATATTTCTGGTATGTGTCAGCTCAACCACATCTTCCACCTTTAAATAAAACTGGGATCTGCTTGTTATTTCTGTGTATGTGTCTTTGGTATGTGGCCTTCTCTATCTGTTGCCCTGTGTGCATAAGCATGATGTTGTTTTTTGTTACTATGGACTATCTTACCTAAGTTTTATGTGTTGATCTTATCTTGGCCTCTGGCCTCTTGCTATTCTGACTTTAGAAGCCAAAGCCAAATCCACTTTGATTGTTGGGCATCCTTATATTCATTCATGCAGGGCTGTAGATAATTTTTTTTCCTGGGGGGGGGGGGTTCTGGTCTTTCAAACTTAAAGGCATCATTTACACTTTAATGTTGGGGGAGGTACGATAAGAACATTTGACAACAGAGTGGGGCCATGAGGCTTTGCAATGCAGCGCAGCAAAAATGATCCCCATTCAACTGAATAGAACGCAATGCACGCAGTTGTGGTGCGGTAGTGTACTCATTAGTACAGCAAGCTCCTCCTAAGCTCCCTAGTTTTTTTTTTCGTTCAGCCTGCTGGGTTGAATTAAAAAAAACCTTACCGTGTGAACCACGCTTTAGATCTCATTCATATGTTTCAAATGACCATGGGATGGGAAACATACCATGAATACCTACAGCCAGGATCCCAGATGTTCCAATTTTTGTCAGCTGCTCAGCCTGTTCAACTGAGTGATGGGCTGAAAAGAGCCAATGCTTTAAACATGTATCTGTACAATAACATCCAGTGGTCCCCATGTTTAAGCTCAAAGCAAATGACATAATGACAAAGCAAAACACGTTGGGGTGTGGCCTGGCAGGAACCTGGGCTGAGGTAGTCTCTCCCATAACTACTACATTACCATAGGACTCCGTGGATGTGCGGCACCAGGGATTTTTTGTTCTCCCTTCCCTTTAATGACTACAGAAACTGGGAGGAGCTCCATCCCTTGCCAGCACTCCTGCAGCACATGTGGTATCATAGGCGGTGTTCTCAGCGGGGGGCATCAATCGTTTCAAGAAACTATTAGATAAGCACCTGAACGACCGCAACATACAGGGATATACAATGTAATACTGAAATATAATCACACACATAGGTTGGACTTGATGGACTTGTGTCTTTTTTCAATCTCACCTACTACAGTGGCTTGCAAAAGTATTCGGCCCCCTTGAACTTTTCAACCTTTTGCCACATTTCAGGCTTCAAACATAAAGATATAAAAATTTTTATTTTTTGTGAAGAATCACCAACAAGTGGGACACAATTGTGAAGTGGAACGAAATCTTTTGGATTTTTGAAACTTTTTTAACTAATAAAAAAATGAAAAGTGGGGCGTGCAAAATTATTCGGCCCCCTTGCGTTAATACTTTGTAGAGCCACCTTTTGCTGCGATTACAGCTGCAAGTCGCTTGGGGTATGTCTCTATCAGTTTTGCACATCGAGAGACTGAAATTCTTGCCCATTCTTCCTTGCAAAACAGCTCGAGCTCAGTGAGGTTGGATGGAGAGCGTTTGTGAACAGCAGTTTTCAGCTCTTTCCACAGATTCTCGATTGGATTCAGGTCTGGACTTTGACTTGGCCATTCTAAAAACTGGATACGTTTATTTGTGAACCATTCCTTTGTAGATTTTGCTGTATGTTTGGGATCATTGTCTTGTTGGAAGATAAATCTCCGTCCCAGTTTCAGGTCTTTTGCAGACTCCAACAGGTTTTCATCCAGAATGGTCCTGTATTTGGCTGCATCCATCTTCCCCTCAATTTTAACCATCTTCCCTGTGCCTGCTGAAGAAAAGCAGGCCCAAACCATGATGCTGCCACCACCATGTTTGACAGTGGGGATGGTGTGTTGAGTGTGATGAGCTGTGTTGCTTTTACGCCAAACATATCGTTTTGCATTGTGGCCAAAAAGTTCGATTTTGGTTTCATCGGACCAGAGCACCTTCTTCCACATGTTTGGTGTGTCTCCAAGGTGGCTTGTGGCAAACTTTAGACAAGACTTTTTATGGATATCTTTGAGAAATGGCTTTCTTCTTGCCACTCTTCCATAAAGGCCAGATTTGTGCAGTGTACGACTGATTGTTGTCCTATGGACAGACTCTCCCACCTCAGCTGTAGTTCTCTGCAGTTCATCCAGAGTGATCATGGGCCTCTTGGCTGCATCTCTGATCAGTCTTCTCCTTGTCTGAGCTGAAAGTTTAGAGGGACAGCCAGGTCTTGGTAGATTTGCAGTGGTCTGATACTCCTTCTATTTCAAAATGATCGCTTGCACAGTGCTCCTTGGGATGTTTAAAGCTTGGGAAATCTTTTTGTATCCAAATCCGGCTTTAAACTTCTCCACAACAGTATTACGGACCTACCTGGTGTGTTCCTTGGTCTTTATGATGCTCTCTGCGCTTTCAACAGAACCCTGAGACTATCACAGAGCAGGTGCATTTATACAGAGACTTCATTACACACAGGTGGATTCTATTTATCACCATCAGTCATTTAGGACAACATTGGATCATTCAGAGATCCTCGCTGAACTTCTGGAGTGAGTTTGCTGCACTGAAAGTAAAGGGGCCGAATAATTTTGCACGCACCACTTTTCAGTTTTTTAATTGCTAAAAAAGTTTAAAATATCCAATAGATTTCGTTTCACTTCACAATTGTGTCCCACTTGTTGGTGATTCTTCACAAAAAATTAAAATTTTATATCTTTATGTTTGAAGCCTGAAATGTGGCAAAAGGTTGAAAAGTTCAAGGGGGCCGAATACTTTCGCAAGCCACTGTATGTAACTATGTAACTATCTACATTACTCCCCACATCAATTGAGCCTGAGCGATACACTAATGCCGCGTACACACGATCAGAAACTCCACCAGCAAAACTCAGATGAGAGCCTTTTGTCAGAAAATGCGACCGTGTGTATGCTCCATCGGTCTTTTGCTGGAGGAATTCCAGCCAGCAAAAGATTGAGAGCAGGTTCTCTATTTTTCGGTTGGGAAAAGTTCCTATCCGAAAATGTCATCTGTACAAATGATCGTCTGTACAAATTCCGACGCGCAAAATTCCTACGCATGCTCGGAAACAATTCGACGCATGCTCTGGAGCATTGAACTTCATTTTCTTGGCTCGTCGTAGTGTTGTACGTCACCGCGTTATTGACGGTTGAAAGTTCAGAGAACTTTTGTGTGACCGTGTGTATGCAAGGCAAGCTTGAGCGGAATTCCATCGGAAAAACCATCCAAGTTTTTTTCCGACGGAATATCCGCTCATGTGTACGGGGCATAAGGGCTCTTTCACATGGACGATCCGTATGTCCGTTTTTCATCCTTCCGTTTTCGGATGAAAAACGGACATACATGTATCCCTATGTAATAGCGGATGTCAGCGGATGAACGTCCGCTGACATCCGACCCGCTCAGATCCGAAAAAGTGTAACGGAGGAAAACCCTACTTTTCCATACGTTTTCAGATCGGGTGAGGACGGACTCTACGGTCCGTCCTCACCCGATCCCCCATAGGGATAATAAAAACATGTTTACAGCAGCAGACAGCCTTGGCTCTTTTTAGCCCATCACTCAGGTGTACAGGCTGAGCAGAGATTGGAACATCTGAGATCCCGCGTGCAGGTATTTGAAGTATACTTGCTGCACCATGGTCATGTAGGATGTATGAATGAGACCCAAGACTGGATTTTAGCTAACCTTACTGTGCAAGTTGAGCAGGTGCAAGGGGCAACATATTGTGGTAGGCAGTAAATTCAGTGATTTATTTAAACCTTAAAAAACTGTGCCCTAAGAAATTTTATGAAATGTTTTGATGAAAAAAAGATGAAAAAAATATTATTGTGCACTGCCTACCACAGGATGGTGCCCTTTGCACCTGGTCAATATGGTTGGCTTTAATTCAGTCTTAAACTGTAGTAAACTCAGTTTTTGAACTTGTACCTACAATAATAATAATAACGCTTACCTGTATGTACAGTGAATATCTCCTAGATGTGTGGTGTTTAGGAGATATTCACATGGAAAGTAGCCGTGATGTCACTGGTGCATGCGCTCTGAAGGGACAGCATACTGCTTGGTTGTAGGGTAGTGCAGTTCTTTCTGCACTTTTGTTACCCATTTTTAGCTGACAGCCAGCTATAGCCCGCTGTCAGCTGACATCGCTGAGAAGGTCCAGGCTGTGGAAAGATCCTAACTTTAAAGTCAGGATTCACCCAGATGCCTGGACCAGCAGCTAGCAAACCACTCCTGCCCCCTCCACAGCCTGGCATTCCAGTGAGCTTGGGGGAGGGGGGGGGCAGAGCCAGGGACTGACAATCAGTGTTGCCAACCTACCAGAATAAAATTCACTAACGCAACACCCACATTTTACTGACAAAGCCAAATTTTTACTAACATTTCCAAAACGTACAAAAATTAAATTTTTGTATGCAAACTTTAGTATTTATGCTACAAATAAATACAACAATGTAATATAGAGGAGATATATAACCCATCTTTTTGTGACCTGCAGTGGGTATTGAAAAGAATAACCCACCCCCCCCCCTTAAAAAAAAAAAAAAACCTGAAATGAAGGCCGCTGCAACTTATAAACATCCAAGTGAAAAATAAAAAAAATCCCACTTACATCAGCATCCATCCTTGCATCAAAGTACTCACATCATTGTCCCTGTATGCGTCCTCTTTACATTAGAGTCCCCACTCATCCCTTACATTAAAGTTTCCTCTTACATCAAGTCTTCCCCCAGTACCATTACCCTCCTACATTGGCTGTCAGTGGGAAAACTCCAGTACCTTCCCCTTACATTGGCTGTCAGTGGGAAAACTCCAGTACCATCCCCTTACTTTGGCTGTCAGTGGGAAAACTCCAGTACCTTCCCTTTACATTGGCTGTCAGTGGGAAAACTCCAGTACCATCCCCCCTGGTTATCAGTGAGGAGCCCCTGTACCATCCCCCTTACACTGGTTGAACTTGTCAATGGGGAGCCCCAATAATATCCTTACATCAGTTGTCGGTGGGGAGCCTCAGTAAACATCCCCTCTTAGAACATGTCAGCCAAAAACACCAACATGTCACCAAAAAAAACCTCAAACAGAAGCACTGAGTTGGAAAAGGAACCACCCCTTTGTGTCAGTATTTTCTTGAACCACCTTTTTTGATTTAATTCCAGCCTCTGGTCTGTTAGGATATGTCTCTACTAACGTTGCACATTTAGACTCTGACAAGGGTATGTGTGATAGTTTCCAACTCACCGATTCAGTTTTTGCTTTATTTTCTGACATGTTGGTGTGATGTTATATCCTTCACTTTTCACTCAACTATGAGTAAATACAGCTGGATAAAACGAAAACTGACTGTCTTCATTTCAGACTAAGCAACAAATGTGATTTTAAAGAGAGTTGATTCTTTTCAATACACCATATATGGTCACACAAAATTTTGAACATTCACCTCTATTCCTGTTCTGGAATCAAGTTCTCTTTTGGTGATAGAAGTAAATAGGACAAAAACAGAGAATAACTCTACCTAACTGTCACAGACAGCAATAAAAACAAACAGTCTTTTCAACATAACTGGCAAAATAGAAATGCATTTTTACAAAAGTGAGAAAGAATTTACTTCAACCTTGCAGCAGCGGACAATGGAACAGGTGTCCCCATGTGAAGGCTTGGCTTCACCTCCAGTTCCACTGACAACTGCTATTTTGTAAATATGTCATTTTTGTCCCTTTGACAATGCAAGTGTAAACTTTCCTAACCGTGATGAACAGCTTCCAAAAACCTGAAGCAAAATTACCGTTTTTGGTAAAGACACATTTAGCAGCTTTTGTGGAGACAAAGTTATCCCCATCATTTTCACAACAGTAATCCATGTGAGAAAATAATTTAAATGTAACAGAACAGAATATTCCTGTCTAAAATGTGTTGTACAATTACATCAGAAAGGAATCAAAATTTTCTGTAGTCATTCCTCTTCCTCCACCACCACCACATCATCTTTGTCCTTGCCAGCAGCAGAAGACACACAGTTGCTTATGTTTACAGTTTGATAAAGTTTCAAACTTGTGGTCATACACTGTGACGTTAACCTTTTCAATTATGTGCTGAGTAATCTTTCCTGGGCCACTCTTTACTGACAGCAGTCCTTCCAACATTGGAGTGGAAAGTTTATTCCTATGATCAGTTTTCATTAACTTTACAGAAGAGAACAACTACCTCAGCTGTCCCATGGGGAAGGGAAAGCATATTTTTTGCAAATTTAACCAGATGTGGGAATTTAGGTACTTTCAGATTGTCCGGATCGATACTGCAGCTTTGTCCTACTATGTGCCAAAAAGAATCATAAGTGTGAGTCTCAGGATCACTAAAATCTGTCACTTGGTATTCTATAAATTCAGTATGCAGTGCGTCAAATTCAAATGGGGGAACAATTTGAGGAAAATGCTTGGCAAATTCTAAAATGTCCCTAGAATTTGCAGTAGACCTGTTCAAAGGTTTTAGTAAAGCCAACAGCTGAATGATTCAGGTTCCAATAGGCATTCGTTTTTTAATTACAGTTGCAGCTCTTGTGTAAAATGTCATTACTTGCACCATGAACTGGTGAACAGCTGACAAATCATCTACTGTAGACAAATGTTCTTTTGTTTGGTATCCAATAAAAATGGCATCTGTCGATTTGAAGTTTGCACTATTAGTGTGGTCAAATCGAATCAGTGCATTATTGTGAATGGAAACCAACAGGTCTGGCCTGATAAAGTAGCCCATGAGAATTTTTAGCAGTTGGCAATACTTGAAGTACAAGTCAGGTAACATAGGTGAATTATAAAAGAAAAAACTCAAGTGCTGACATGGTTAATAATTTAAATACTGGTAAGATCAAAAATGGTTAATATGAGATGACCAAATAATAAAGCTGCAACTAAAATCAATAATAGGATCAATAAATAGTAAGAATGGTCAGTTGCGCTAATATTATCCTCATATTAACATATAAATAAAGCATAAGAATATATAGGCTCCTAATAATCTCCTAAAATTTCCACAGAAGCGATAGCAGTAAAAATAATAATAAATAGAATAAGATATGCTTTCAAAAATACTTACTGCATAATTAAATAAATAAATAGATTAGACTAATCCCACCATTGTGAATAAATGTGCTCTAAAAAAATGCACAGTGATAAGCTTTCTTCAAATGTGCCTATGTTTAAACCAGCTGGAAACTCCTTATAATAAATAAATTAAATACAATCTAATTACATAAAAAAATATGTAAAAATATATGGTTATCCTTGAAAAAGTCACGTGGCAGTGACGTAACATGTAGGAGGAGCCTGTGACATCTAGCATCTGAAGTGTGTGAATTGGCGGCGGTGTAGGTAGCACCGTACTGCTGTACTCTTGTCTGCAGCCTGATCAACTTACAGAGTGATCCCAGTGAGAAGCAGTCTGTGAGTGCAGTAACTCTATTTGTATTATAGTATCAAATGAACTTTTAAACCTCTGCGCAATGGATACTTTTATCTTTCTCCACATGTCTGGAATATGAGAGGAACGGAGAATAACGCTGAAGAAGAAGTATAAGCAGTTAAAAGTAACATCTTTCTTTGACATTTTTATCTTTTTGTTTTAGGCCTCTTTCACACGAGGGATCCGTATGTCCGTTTTTCATCCTTCCGTTTTCGGATGAAAAACGGACATACATTCATCCCTATGGAGCGTCGGATGTCAGCGGTGACATGTCCGCTGACATCCGACCCGCTCCGATCTGAAAAGTGTAACGGAGGAAAAACCTACTTTTCCCTCCGTTTTCGGATCGGATCGGATGACGACGGACACTACGGACCGTCATCATCCGATCCCCCCATAGGGGAGAGCGGCGCTCTGACAGGTCCGTCGCTGCACAGTGTGCAGCGATGCACCTGTCATCTTCCTGCTCAGCGGGGATCGACGGAGCTATCCCCGCTGAGCAAGCGGATGTTCACGGGGCGGATCATCACTGATCCGCCCCGTGTGAAAGAGCCCTTACTTTGTCACGAGTTAATTGACACTGATCTGTGTGATTACACAACACTTGTCAAATCTGTTTAAACCTCACAGGAAGGATTTTTAGGTTTAAGGAAGGATTCTTATATATTAATTTGCACATTATCATTTATGTGTGTAGAAACTTTATTAAGCACGATATATGTAACCATATATTTTTACATATTTTTTTATGTAATTAGATTGCATTTAATTTATTTATTATAAGGAGTTTCCAGCTGGTTTAAACATAGGCACATTTGAAGAAAGCTTATCACTGTGCATTTTTTTAGAGCACATTTATTCACAATGGTGGGATTAGTCTAATCTATTTATTTATTTAATTATGCAGTAAGTATTTTTGGAAGCATATCTTATTCTATTTATTATTATTTTTACTGCTATCGCTTCTGTGGAAATTTTAGGAGATTATTAGGAGCCTATATATTCTTATGCTTTATTTATATGGGAATATGAGGATAATATTAGCGCAACTGACCATTCTTACTATTTATTGAACATAGGTGAATTACTCTGGAAAATTTTATTGAACTGTGTGAAATTTGGCAAAACTGCTTGAAGAAACAAAATTAGCACTTAGTGATAGGATCCTGTAGCTTAATGCTTATTCTGTCAACAGTTACCAAGCGATCTGAATCATCACTTGACTGAAAGTAACTTAAAGTGGGGTTCCACCCAAAAAAAAAAAAAAAACTACATGAAAAATCCTAAAAAAAAAATACAAAAAAAATTTGGATATATTTTTTTTTTTTTTACTTACCTCTAAATGCCTGTTGCTAGGTGGTCCCTCAGAGTCTGCCTCTTCCAGTGCCTGGGCTGGTGACATCACTTCCCCCTAGGCACAGGAAGGGCTCAGCTCTGCTCCCTCCCTCCTGTCAATCATCTGGGACCCATTACAGGTCCCAGGTGACTGAGCGGCCAATCACGGCGCGCGGCGCCGCTCGCGCATGCGCAGTGGGTGCCAGGCTGTGAAACCACAGCCCGGCGCCCACAGTTGCAATGCCGGCGCCGCTGAACGGAGGGGGAGACGAGCGGGGCTTGATCCCCCGCATCGCTGGACCCTGGGTCAGGTAAGTGTCCAATTAAAAGTCAGCAGCTGCAGTATTTGTAGCTGCTGACTTTTAATTTTTTTTTTTTTTTTAAGGACCTCGGGTGGAACTCCTCTTTAAGAGGGCATCATATTGATTCAGAATTCGGTTGACACAATCAAGCATTGAAAGCCATCTGATAGAACAAAGTTGTAGAATCTTTAGACAATCTGCATCTACAAATTCCTGAAATTCATGATACAATTGTAAATGTTTACAACCATGTGCAAAGTGGCTATGTATGTCTCTGCAAAGTTGCTCAATAGTTTTTGGTATGGCTTTACAGGCATCTGCAGCACACAAGGCAGCAACATGGCAGGTACAATGAATGTGAAAAATATAAGGCTGCTCTACTTTGAAGCAGGACAGTACAGAGTTTCTAGGACCAACCATTACACTTGCACCATCTGTACCAAGAGCCATTACATTTCTTAGGGGTATACCATCTTCCAGAAAAGATTGTTTAATCTTCTTAAAAATAGCATCAGCAGTTGCTTTAGTGAGATCAAGGAGGCGGTAGAACTAGTATTTGGTTCTACCAGCTTCTTAATCAAAATAAATGACAACCATAGCTAATTTTTTGCTTGTTGATATGTCAGTAGTTTCATCAATCAGTAAGGAAAAGTGACAATATGTAAGCCTTTTGCACAACTCCTCTTTGAGACCCTTGCCAATGACATTCTTAACCAACATGGAACCTTTAGTTCACTTACAATTGATGGATTTTGCGATTTTGGAGTCTGGAAACCAGTCAGTGACATTATGGGTAAGATCATCTAACAGGCTTAACGCTAAATTTTTTTGTGCAATAAAATTTACCATTTGTAGCTCACTTTCGAAAGTCCTTTTCTTATGAGCCAACACAACTGGATCTGGTAGTGTTTGCTTAGCAAAACTAAAAATGCCAGCACTGGCTTGCCTAGCTGCAGCAATAGCCTTGTGTTTTGAACTTGCGCAATAAATGCGTACATCACGAACACCACCATATCCAATGCTGAAGACTTTTTTTGCACCACGCACACTTTGCATTTTGTTTTGATTCAGCATCTGCTCTTAACCAGAATTTGAACTCAACGTCTGTCAGCCAAGCAGCAACAAAAGAACAAAGCCTAACTTTGTGAGTTTTTTTGCACAAGGTCGTGGTGCCTCTTCCATCATGTCTAAAGCAGAACTGCAGAGTACAGACAGTGCAACCTACGGCAAACTCAGGCCCTAAAAATGTGTTGTATTACAAGGTGCAAACTTGCTTTGAACAAATCTTAAAAGAATGTGCCACGAACTAATAGAAAACTGCCTTGCGTGCTGCATATGCCTGCCTGAGAAAAACCCAATAGCTATGAAAACTGATCACAGGAACTTATTGAAAGTTTAACACTAATGCCGCGTACACACGAGCAGACTTTACGGCAGACTTTGCCCGGTGGACTGTTCGACGTACTTTACGACAGACTTTCTGAATGAACGGACTTGCCTACACACAATCCACCAAAGTCCGTCGAATTCGTACGTGATGACGTACGACCGGACTAAAACAAGGAAGTTCATAGCCAGTAGCCAATAGCTGCCCTAGCGTGGCTTTTTGTCCGTCGAACTAGCATACAGATGAGCGGACTTTTCGACCGGACTCGATTTTGACGGATTAATTTAAAACATGTTTCAAATCTAAGTCCGTCCAACTTTTGAGAAAACAAAGTCCGCTGGAGCCCACACACATCGAATTGTCCGACGAAATCCCGTCCGCCAGGCAAAGTCTGCCGTAAAGTCCGCTCGTGTGTACGCGGCATAAGAGGCATTACATGTGAAGTTCTGCAGGTGGATGTCTACAAAAAAAAACAAAAACAAAAGAAATAATGTAGTCTATGGAAATAATGTAGTCTATGTTGCCCATTTTCCTTAAAATGTGTGTGGTGCTAGTATAATACAAAAACACTTATGCCCTGTACACACGGTCGGACATTGATCGGACATTCCGACAACAAAATCCATGGATTTTTTCCGACGGATGTTGGCTCGAACTTGTCTTGCATACACACGGTCACACAAAGTTGTCGGAAAATCCGATAGTTCTTAACGTGGTGACCTAAAACACGTACATTGGGACTATAAACGGGGCAGTAGCCAATAGCTTTCGTTTCTTAATTTATTTTGAGCATGCGTGGCACTTTGTGCGTCGGATTTGTGTACACACGATCGGAATTTCCGACAACGGATTTTGTTGTCGGAAAATTTTATAGCAAGCTCTCAAACTCTGTGTGTCGGAAATTCCGATGGCAAATGTGTGATGGAGCCTACACATGGTCGGAATTTCCGACAACAAGGTCCTATCACACATTTTCCATCGGAAAATCCTATCTTGTGTACAGGGCATAACAGTGTAGTAGATCATTTTCTCTAATCTGGTGGCGGTGGTGTTGGCTATCTTCTCAATACGTTGATTTCTATGGGAGGAAAAATGTCAAAATCAAAATTGATCTGAGTTCAAGAAAAAAAAAAAAAAGCCAAGTCCAGGAAAATCTACCTATATAAAAACAAACATGAGGGAGGAAACCTAAAATGAGAAAACAGCTAAGTGATTAAACACACCCACCAGAAATTAAGCTGTGTTCTTACCATAATCTGTAGCTGTGGTAATTGCAGGCAGCCCTTTCCCCAGGGGAGTAACTTGATAGGAGCAGGCTGAAATGAGCAGGCTGGTCCAAGAAGGAAAGTCTGGTAAAATCAACCTATATAAAATCAGGGAGAAAACCTAAAATGAGAAAATAGCAGCTAAATGGTAAAGAAAAAAACAAAAAAAACCAAAAAAAAACCACACCCCACAAATGAAGTTGCCTACTTACCGTAATCTGTAGCTGTGGTATTTGCAGGCAGCTAGCTCTTTGCCCACGGCAGTAACCTGGTCCAAGAAGACTGAATGGAGCAGGCTGGTCCAAGGCGACTGAAAGGAGCAGGCTGGTCCAAGGCGACTGAAAGGAGCAGGCTGGTCCAAGGCGACTGAAAGGAGCAGGCTGTTCCAAGAAGAAAAGTTTGGTAAAATCTACCTATATAAAAAAACAGGAGGGAGAAAACCTAAAATGAGAAAACAAGTGATTAAACCCCCCCCCCCCCACACACACAAATGAAGTTGTGTACTTACTGTAATCTGTAGCTGTGTTATTTGCAGGCAGCCCTTTCCCCAGGGCAGTAAAACTTGGTCCAAGGTGGCTGGAAGGAGCAGGCTGGTCCAAGAAGACTGTAAGGAGCATGCTGGTCCAAGAAGACTGTAAGGAGCAGACTGGTCCAAGAAGACTGTAAGGAGCATGCTGGTCCAAGAAGACTGTAAGGAACAGGCTGGTCCAAGAAGACTGTAAGGAGCATGCTGGTCCAAGAAGACTGTAAGGAACAGGCTGGTCCAAGAAGACTGCAAGGAGCAGGCTGGTCCAAGAAGACTGGAAGGAGCAGGCTGGTCCAAGAAAAAAAGTTTGGTAAAATCTACCTATATAAAAAAACAGGAGAGAGGAAACCTAAAATGAGAAAACAGCTAAGTGATTAAACCCCCCCCTACAAATGAAGTGTCAGCAGAGGTGGTCAGCGGACAGGATCGATATGTGCCAGTATTAAACCAAAAAGACAAGAAAACTCCACATACCGTATTTATCGGCGTATAACACGCACTTTTTTCCCCTTAAAATCAGGGGAAAATCGCGGGTGCGTGTTATACGCCGATCCCCTGCGATCCGGAGCTGTCAGATTTTTAAAATCACCGACCGCGATTTGAAAATGGCGCTGAAATACACAGTGCCGGTCCTCGGCTCTTCTCGGCCACTTTCGTCTTCACTCAAGCACCGCCCGAACCTAGCCGAGTGTACTCGGCTAGGTTCGGATAGCTCCGCTCGGGACTATGAGTGGAGCCGAAAGTAAACGAGAGCCGTCGAGAAGAGCCGAGGACCGGCTCTGTGTATTTCGGCGCCGGCGGCGCCATTTTCAAATCGCGGTCGGCAATTTTGAAAGACAGGATGGCAGGGATCACAGGATGCAAGGCTGCATTGGGGAAGGCTGCACTGGGGAAGGCTGCACTGACAAGGCTGCACTGGGGAAGGCTGCACTGACAAGGCTGCACTGGGGAAGGCTGCACTGACAAGGCTGCACTGACATGGCTGCACTGACATGGCTGCACTGACATGGCTGCACTGACATGGCTGCACTGACAAGGCTGCACTGGGGAAGGCTGCACTGACAAGGCTGCACTGACAAGGCTGCACTGACATGGCTGCACTGACATGGCTGCACTGACATGGCTGCACTGACAAGCCTGCACTGACATGGCTGCACTGACATGGCTGCACTGGGGAAGGCTGCACTGACAAGGCTGCACTCACAAGGCTGCACTGACAAGGCTGCCATGATGGGCATTTAAATGTAAGTTTTTTTTCCTTCAACTTCCCTCCTAAAAGTTTTTTTTCCCTTAAAATTCCCTCCTAAATTGGAGTGCGTGTTATACGCCGGTGCGTGTTATACACCGATAAATACGGTAGTTAAATCCTATTACATTTATTCGGATAAAGAAACAAGTGGCAACTTACATCAAGAAGAATAAAAATGCGCATAATAAAAGATGACGATCCTGTCCGCTGACCACCTCTGCTGACACTTTGGAGACCAGGGCTTGCCAGTGAGATCCCGGGCTGGGGTTGCAGCCATTCGCCTTGTGTGGTCCCCTGTAATAAGGGACCAACACTTTCTGGTAAACGGCAGTACTTCTCAGTGGTGGAGGAGATTCTCATATTGCACTTGTCACTTCGGTGTGAACCTTCACTACTCATCACTGTGGACTTACCTTCACTATTGGATTTTCTGATGCTTACTTATATAGACTGTGTTCATTTATGGATTGATTTTCACGGATTTTTGTTATTTTGATTTTTATCATGCCACAAATTTTTACTCCATTTTTATTTTCACTTGCACATCTGGTGCACAACCACGATATGTGTTGTTAGATGCACCTCATTTCAATCTGTGGATATTTACATGCATTATTATCAATTAATGATATGGGTTGTTTGATAATCACGTTTAATTTTTGCTTTTCATTTTGCATTATTCATTGATTAGCGTGACTTTTTGCTCTATTTATACATTTGTTTGGTGTAGTATAACACTTTTTAGTCGCAGCTCTTTTTTGTTTATGTTTTTATTTATAGCGCAGTTTTTTTTATATCCATTAGTATATTATCACTGTGGCAATTACCGTATTTATCGGCATATAACAAGCACTTTTTTCCCTTTAAAATCAGGGGAAAATCATGGGTGCGTGTTATAGGCCGATCCCCGCCAATTTGGTTTGATCTGAGTGATCGCCGCAATCGCCGCGATCGCCGCCGACATACACAGCAATGTGTAAATTCAAATATGGCGCCGAGACTGCAGGGACTCGGCGGAGCCGAGATACACACAGCCGAGTGTTCTCAGCTTTTCTTGGCGCTGCTCACAGTCTCGCCCAGTCCCGACATTGGACCTGTGTTATGTCCATCATAGGGCGGGACTGGGCGTGACTGTGAGCGGCGCTGAGAAATGCCGAGGACACTCGGCTATGTGTATCTCGGCTCCGCCGAGTCCCTGCAGTCTCGGCGCCATATTTGAATTTACACATGGCTGTGTATGTCGGCAGCGATCGCGGCGAGTACACAGAGCTGCACTGGCAAGGCTGCACTGGGGCAAGGCTGCACTGGGGCAAGGCTGCACTGGGGCAAAGCTGCACTGACAAGGCTGCACTGACAAGGCTGCACTGGGGCAAAGCTGCACTGACAAGGCTGCACTGACATGGCTGCACTGACAAGGCTGCACTGGGGCAAAGCTGCACTGACATGGCTACACTGACAAAGCTGCACTGGGGAAAAGCTGCACTGACAAGGCTGCACTGACATGGCCGCACTGACAAGGCTGCACTGGGGCAAAGCTGCACTGACAAGGCTGCAAAGGACACTGGGGCAAGGCTGCACTGACACAGGGAAGGCTGCAGATGGACACCGATAACGCTGTATTGATGGGCATTTTAATGTAAGTTTTTCTTCCTTAAACTTTACTCCTAAAAGTTTTTTTCCTTAAAATTCCCTCCTAAACTGGGGGTGCGTGTTATACGCCGGTGTGTGTCATACGCCGATAAATACGGGTAGTATTTTTTTTTTTAATTTAATATAAATAATATGCTTAAATAGAGTAGGAGGGCATATAAGAAGACCAGCAGGCCGGGAGCGATGCTGTGAGTCTGTGACAGGGACTGTGTCTGTGAGACAGACTCCATGCCACCTGGCGGCCGACGCACCACGCGTCCCACACACACCGACTTCGCTTCCCCCCGGGCCCCCCCCAGCTACTAGTTGGTGGCCTGTGGGCCGCCTCACTCATGGCCTGGGTGGCTTAGTTTAGGAACTTTGGAAGTGGAAGTACTGGCAATGCAGACAGTGCACTGACTGGTGGCAGGCAGGCAGCTCAGCTATCAGACAAAGACAGAGTGACTGTGACACTCACCACTGCCTCGAGACACCGGGCACGGTGACAGCGGGAGGGCAGCAGCAGGGCAGGCTGGGCAGCTCAGTCAGACGGGCAGGCAGGGGTGAGGGTCCGCTCCGTGCCTCCTCTGAGTAGTCCCGTCCATTGCACTTGCTTCTCGGGTGGTGGAGTAGTCCGTGACCGTTCAGTGCTCCGCGTGAGTCTGTGACTTCCTCTCCGTCCTGCCGCCGCCGCTCAGGTCTCTCCACTCCACGAGTCTCCTCAGTCTGCCCACTCGGCTCTGCCTGTTTATAGGGCTGGCGGCGGTGTTGGTGCGAAAATGCGCTTAGATCATTGGCTGGCTGCGCGGCGGGTGGGCTGGCTGTTGCTGGGCAGAGCAGAGGCTGTGCAGGAGGCTCGGAGTCGGTGGCGGCTCAAGAAGATCGGATCTTCCCAGGGATTTCCAGAATTACAAATAAAAAGAAAAACTGCGCTACAGAGCAAAAAGTCAAGGTAGAAGCTGCACATAAAATACACCAATATCTGTGTATACCATGGAAAATAAAAATAAATAAAGTGCGCTAACTGTGTGAGAATATACACATAAATGTGAATGCATATGGGTGGTAGTGAAAACCACAATCTACTGAGAGCAAAATGAATGACTCAATGAGTGGTGAAAAAATATGCGTGCTAATCATAAAAACTCAAATAAAAAGAGAAAAGTGTACATGTGAAGTACAACAATAATAATAACGTGAAAACATGATAATCAAACAGACTCAGTCCATGAGTTCAAACATAAAACATTCATCAGTGAAAAAATGCTTCCATCCACTATACAGCTTAGCAGCAACCCATCTCCCTATGAGTGGATCGACAAAGGAGAGGGATGTGCAGGATGGTACAATTCCACTGGCGGTGACTCCAATAAGTGAGAAAAGTGGTAAAGGTGGACTCTTACCCTCCATGTTGGACCCCCTCCTTGGCAGGGTCTATCAGGCATGCAGATTTTGCCCTCTGCAGGGACTGTGTGATGAGAAGATCTCCCCAGCAGCTGTCAGGAATGCTGTCTCCGGTCCGGGCTAGTCCAAGTGAAACGCCTGAAGAGGGGGGAAGGACAGCTCTCTTGCTCCCAGTGTGGCAAAGGAAAAAACAAAAGAGCGGAGCTCCAATAGTGTAAAAAGTTTCAGGATTTATTAAATAAAAGTACAGACCGCAACGGAGAGTGCACGCTCCGTGAGGTAGAAATACAATTAAAAACAAGCCGGCATATAAAAATCGCAATAACCCGTGCATAACATGGGGCAATCGTGACGGCTTACAACGTAGCCACGCCCTCTCGCTACGTTGAGGGTGTGGCTACGTTGTAAGCCATCACGATTGCCCCATGTTATGCACGGGTTATTGCGATTTTTATATGCCGGCTTGTTTTTAATTGTATTTCTACCTCACGGAGCGTGCACTCTCCGTTGCGGTCTGTACTTTTATTTAATAAATCCTGAAACTTTTTACACTATTGGAGCTCCGCTCTTTTGTTTTTTCCTTTGCCACACTGGGAGCAAGAGAGCTGTCCTTCCCCCCTCTTCAGGCGTTTCACTTGGACTAGCCCGGACCGGAGACAGCATTCCTGACAGCTGCTGGGGAGATCTTCTCATCACACGGTCCCTGCAGAGGGCAAAATCTGCATGCCTGATAGACCCTGCCAAGGAGGGGGTCCAACACGGAGGGTAAGAGTCCACCTTTACCACTTTTCTCACTTATTGGAGTCACCGCCAGTGGAATTGTACCATCCTGCACATCCCTCTCCTTTGTCGATCCACTCATAGGGAGATTAGTGGATGGAAGCATTTTTTCACTGATGAATGTTTTATGTTTGAACTCATGGACTGAGTCTGTTTGATTATCATGTTTTCACGTTATTATTATTGTTGTACTTCACATGTACACTTTTTTCTTTTTATTTGAGTTTTTATGATTGGCACGCATATTTTTTCACCACTCATTGAGTCATTCATTTTGCTCTCAGTAGATTGTGGTTTTCACTACCACCCATATGCATTCACATTTATGTGTATATTCTCACACAGTTAGCGCACTTTATTTATTTTTAATTTCCAGAATTACGCATACGCAGTTCTGACCCGAGCCAATCGCAGCCATTTTTACTGGAACTTTTCCCTTACTACGGGCTTTCACGGGCACCGGAAAAATGCCTTGTTTTTATGGGGTGCCTGTAAATCTACGGGTCGGTTGGCAACAGTGCTGACAGTCACCACTCTTTGCTCACTGAAGGCTGAGAACTGAGTGATCAGCGGTCTTGGATCGCACTGTTGTTTGTCTTAGAAGCAGCTGGGGACAGATGCAACATTGGATCAATGCTCCATCCACCTGGGAAAGTATAATATAAAAAAAAAAAACATCTCTTTTAAAGGAAAAAAAAAAACCCCTCTCCCTCCTAAGAACCCTCCCTCCCCAAGCAAAGATTCCCACTGTAAAATATCTCCCTCCCTCAAATATCCCCCAAAAATTAAACCACCCTGTCTTTAAACCGAGCCCCCCAAAGCAAAAATATCTCCCACAGTCAACTCCTCTCCCCAGCAAAGATTCCTAATTATGAAGAAAATCTCCCTTCATCCAATCAAACTCCCCTCCCAGAAGCAAATCCCTGCCATTAACCACCCCCTGTAAACTTCTCTACAAGAAGCTCCCCCCTTCTCCAAAAGCAAACCTACCCCCCTTTCCTTAACCCCCCACCAAAAGAAACTCCCCCAGGCTGGAATGCTCACTTCCTCCTTCCCAAAACAGAAAATTGATGCCTCCCCACTTACCAGACCTCAGATTCAGCACGGCACTGAAGTAGGAAAACTTCTGCATCCCCAGTCTCCCTTCAGCTGTGTCATATAATACCTTGAGGAGGAGTTTAGGAGTTCCCTCAACTGTGCACTGTCAATTGTCAGCATCTGAGACCTTGCAGTAATTTCATGCTTTTCAGGGGGACCCCTTATTAAACTGAGGGGTGGGGCACAATAGTAGGGGGGCTGGCTGCTGCACTCCAAAACTCTGATTTGCCGCCTCAACCTCCGCAAGATCTCCAAGATACGCCCCTTCCTAACCATAGTCACCACAAAGCTTCTAATCCACTCCCTGGTCATCTCTCGCCTCGACTACTGCAACTCCCTCCTCATTGGCTTACCTCTAGATAGGCTATCCCTACTTCAGTCCATCATGAAGGCTGCTGCCAGGCTCATCCACCTTACAAACTGCTCAGCGTCTGCTATACCCCTCTGCCAATCCCTCCACTGGCTGCTTCTTAGCCAACAAATTCAATTCAAGATACTAACTATAACTTACAAAGCCATCCACAACCTGGCCCCCAGCTACATCACTAACCTAGTCTCAAAATACCAACCTAATCGTTCTCTTCGCTCCACCCAAGATCTCCTGCTCTCAAACTCCCTTGTCATCTCATCCTATGCTTGCCTCCAGGACTTTTCCAGAGCCTCTCCCATCTTCTGGAATGCTCTACCCCAATCTGTCTGACTTTCTCCTACTTTGTCCACTTTCAGATGATCCCTGAAAACGCATCTCTTCAGAGAAGCCTATCTGGCCTCCAGCTAACAACTGTACATTTACTTTCTCTATCAGCACATCCCCCACACTTATTACCTCTTGTATCTCTTGACCTTCTCTCTTAGATTGTAAGCTCTAAAGGAACAGGGCCCTCTGATTCCTACTGTAATAAAATGTATTGTATTTGTACTGTCTAACCTCAAGTTGTAATGCGCTGCGTAAACTGTTGGTGCTATATAAATCCCATATAACAATAAAAATAATAATAATAACAACTAAGAGGGCTCTATTACATAACACAAAAAGTGTGCAGAGGACAGTGGACAGATCCGAATTTCTGTCAAAGGCTGGCCATACATGGTGCAAATTTCTTTGCTGCAACCATGGGTTGCAACAGAGAAATTTGCACGATTCCCCCATCAACACAGACAGTGTTGACAGGGGAATCAGCAATTGTCTTCTCCCGGTGGGTGGGGTTTGGCGATGTAGAAGACAGTGATCATCGATAGCGGCTATAGCAGCTGCTAGCGATAATCATTGGAGGGAATTTGACTGATCAACTAGGTACATTCAGCCTGCCCATTAACAGTTCGAATCTTGGCTGAACCGGCCGAGATTCAAACCACGTTTGACCGGCCAAAAGCAACATTTTTTTTGTACTTATCAAACAGGTATAAAAAACCCACTTCCAATGGTATATTAAACATACAAAAGAGAGAAAATAATAGTTCTGTGTTTAGCGATTACATATACTTAACAGGAATAAAACTAAAAAAACACTGAAATGCATAAAGTATTTATTTGCTTATTTATTTTATTCATTTAACTAGCACTGAAACGTTTTAGGAAGTTGAATAGTGGTATCACATTAGTCCCTTTTGGACATTAGTCTTTATGAAATATAGGAGAGATTTTTAACATTTTTCACAATGGGAGATTGTTTATTTTTTATCCAATGGTGATAACGTTGGTGAGAGCCACAGGTAGGGATGAGCCGAACACCCCCCCGGTTCGGTTCGCACCAGAACCTGCGAACGGACCGAAAGTTCGCACGAACGTTAGAACCCCATTGACGTCTATGGGACTCGAACGTTCGAAATCAAAAGTGCTCATTTTAAAGGCTAATTTGCATGGTATTGTCCTAAAAAGGGTTTGGGGACCCGGGTCCTACCCCAGGGGACATGTATCAATGCAAAAAAAACTTTTAAAAACGGCCGTTTTTTCGGGAGCAGTGATTTTAATGATGCTTAAAGTAAAAAAAAAAAGTGAAATATTCCTTTAAATATCGTACCTGGGGGGTGTCTATAGTATGCCTGTAAAGTGACGCGTGTTTCCCGTGTTTAGAACAGTCCCTGCACCAAATGTCATTTTTAAAGGAAAAAATCTCATTTAAAACTGCTTGCGGGTTTAATGTCATGTCGGGTCATGGCAATATGGATGAAAATCAGTGAGACAAACGGCATGGGTACCCCCCAGTCCATTACCAGGCCCTTTGGGTCTTGTATGGATATTAAGGGGAACCCCGCACCCAAATTAAAATAAGGAAAGGCCCTATATACTCTGAACAGCAGTATACAGGCGGTGCAAACAAGACAGGGACTGTAGGTTTGTTGTTAAGTAGAATCTCTTTGTAATTTTGAACGGGTACATTTTTAACGTGTTTAGCTCCAGCCAAAAAATCTTTTTTAAGCTTTTTGGAAAACATAGGGAAGGGTTATCACCCCTGTGACATTTGTTTTGCTGTCTTTCCTCCTCTTCAGAAGATTTCACCTCACTTTTTGTCCCAATGAAAAATGTTTTTTGAAAATTTGGGTTTTTTTGTGGAACAAGGATTGGAAAGCATCAGTGGAAAGGAGAAATTGTTTTCCCATATTAACTCTTACAGGAGAGAATTTCCCTTCCTAGGGGTAGATTTCATCTCACTTCCTGTTGTCTCCTTCCGTTTGCAAGTAGGAGTCGTTTGTAAGTTAGATGTTTGAAAGTAGGGTCCTGCCCTATATACTCGTTATAACCGATCATACCTTGGGGCTGTGGACCAAAAAATTGTCTGAACGCATCGGTCAGACGGCCACCTTCTCCACCGCTCCTTCTTTGACTGACCGAAGCCTCAGCAACACGTTGTCCAGAAACAGGAGTTTGTAACCTCCCAGTCTCTGGGAACGCATTGCACAGACCTTTCTGCAAGGCCTCCCGAAGATGTTTCATCCTCTGCTCCCTCTGCGATGGCAAGATAAGGTCCGCAACTTTACTCTTGTAACGTGGATCAAGGAGGGTTGCCAGCCAGTATTGGTCCTTCTCCTTGATACCACGAATACGAGGATCCTTTCGCAGGCTTTGCAGTATCAGGGAGGCCATGCAGCGTAGGTTTGCTGAGGCATTCAGTCCGGAGTCCTCTGAGTCACTAAGGACGACAACGTCCGCAGCCACCTCCTCCCAGCCACGTACAAGTCCATGTGTTTCTTGGGACTGATCCCTTAAAGACTGCTGCTGATGCTGAGTGCCAGGCTCCACCTCCATACTGACACAATCTTCCTCCTCCTCCTCCTCCTCCTCGTCCTCTTCCTGTGTGATCGGCGGGCACGCAGGAACACTGTCTGGATAAAGGGGGCCTTGAGAGCTAAGGAAGTCCTCCTCTTCCTGCCTCTGTTCTGCCTCAAGTGCCCTGTCCATTATTCCACACAGCGTGTGCTCCAACAGGTGGACAAGGGGGACAGTGTCACTGATGCATGCACTGTCACTGCTCACCATCCTCGTGGCCTCCTCGAATGGTGACAGGACAGTGCATGCATCCCTGATCATGGCCCACTGGCGTGGGGAAAAAAAACCAAGCTCCCCTGACCCTGTCCTGGTGCCATAGTCGCACAGGTACTCATTGATGGCCCTCTGCTGCGTGTGCAGCCGCTGCAGCATGGCCAACGTTGAGTTCCACCTGGTGGGCATGTCACAGATTAGGCGGTTCTTGGGCAGGTTAAACTCCTTTTGGAGGTCCGTCAGCCGAGCACTGGCATTATATGACCGGCGGAAATGCACACAGACTTTCCTGGCCTGCCTCAGGACATCCTGTAAGCCCGGGTACCTGCCCAAGAACCGCTGCACCACCAAGTTAAGGACGTGAGCCAAACAGGGCACATGGGTCATTTGTCCCTGTCGGAGGGCAGAGAGGAGGTTGGTGCCATTGTTGCAAACCACCATTCCTGCCTTAAGTTGGCGTGGCGTCAACCACCTCTGAACCTGCCCCTGCAGAGCTGACAGAACCTCTGTCCCAGTGTGGCTCCTGTCCCCCAAGCACACCAGCTCAAGCACCGCATGGCATCTTTTGGCCTACGTACTTGCGTAGCCCCTTGAACGACTACGGAGCACCGCTGGTTCCGAGGAAGAGGCCATGGAGGAAGAAGAAGAGGAGGGGGTGGAGGAGAGAGGTGTGTCACAATCAGCATTTTGGAGGCGTGGTGGCGGAACAACCTCCAACACTACTGCACCTTGTCCTGCATCCTTCCCAGCTGCCAGCAGAGTCACCCAATGCGCCGTGAAACTTAGGTAACGTCCCTGTCCATGCCTGCTGGACCATGAGTCAGCGGTAATATGCACCTTACCGCTGACCGCCCTGTCCAGCGAGGCATGGACATTGCCTTCCACATGCCGGTAGAGAGCCGGAATCGCCTTCCGTGAGAAAAAGTGGCGTTTGGGTACCTGCCACTGAGGAACCGCACATTCCACAAACTCACGGAAGGGGGCAGAGTCTACCAACTGAAAAGGCAGCAGTTGAAGTGCTAGCAATTTTGCCAAGCTAGCATTCAACCGCTGGGCATGTGGATGGCTGGGAGCAAACTTCTTTCGGCGGTGCAGCAGCTGGGGCAGGGAAATTTGCCTGGTACAATCTGACGTCGGTGTACCAAAAGCAGATTGCCCACAAGTACTTGGCTGTGACACACCTAATTCTACACCTTCATTCCTCTCACTGCAGGTCTCAGAGAGGACTGGAGGTCTAGTGGGGTTGGAAATCTCAGCTGATGAGGAGCAAGGAGAGATCCTCTTTGTTCTTTGGTGTGGGTCTTTTAGATACGCTTGCCAACGAACTGCATGGCAGGTCAACATATGTCTGGTCAAGCATGTGGTACCCAAGCGGGAGATGTTTTGGCCACGTGAGATACGCTTGAGACATATGTTGCAAATAGCAGCGGTGCGATCTGATGCACTCGTCTCAAAAAAGGCCAAAGAACTTTTTGAATAACGCGCAGAGACTGCAGCGCCCTGCACATGTGGAGCTTTGGGGTGTGATGCAGTCAATGTGCTGCCCTTAGGCTGGCCCCTGGAGGGCATCCTGCCTCGTTGGTGATGTGCCGCCTACTCCTCCTCCTCCTCCTCCTCCTCTCTCCTATCAGGCACCCACGTTGAGTCAGTGACCTCATCATCCCCTCCCTCCTCATCACTGGAGCAAACCTGGCAGTATGCTGCAGCAGGGGGAGCATGACTGCCAGATTGCTGTCCTTCTTGGGCACCCCCTCTGTCCGTGCTCATGTTACTGCCTTCATCGAGCTCAGTATCATCATCAGAGCCTTCCAAACGCTGGGCATCCTCCTGGAGCATGTACCCAACACTGTGGTCAAACAGTTCAAGGGAATCCTCAGGAGGACATGGTGGAGCTAGGGAAGGAGTCACTGATGACATTGAGCTGAGGGAAGAGGCCGCTGCTTTGCCAGACAAAGCACCCTGGGCATGGGTGAGAGAGGATGAGGAGGATGAGGACGGCTTGGTCATCCACTCGACCAAGTCTTCCGCATGTTGCGGCTCAACACGGCCAGCTGCCGAAAAAAAGGCCAAGCGTGTCCCATGGCCACGTGCTGATGAGGATGCACCGTCTCCACGACCAGCACTAGACACAGAGCCTGCTTGCCCTCTCTTATTGGCTTGTGACTGTCTGCCTCTCCTTCTTGGCCTTCCAGACATACTAATGGCCTGTAGCTGCACTAAGCTGGGATAGAACACCAGTAATTTTCTTCAGGTAGCTTTATATACTGTAACCAGACAAGCCTGCCTGTCAGTAGGAAGATAACAGGAACGGATCTAGCTGAACACTGTGAGCAGGACGCACTGTACTAAATGTAAATAGTCTAGCTGCCTGACCGTGGTACTAATAGGATCAAATAGAACACCAGTAATTTTCTTCAGGTAGCTTTATATACTGTAACCAGACAAGCCTGCCTGTCAGTAGGAAGATAACAGGAACGGATCTAGCTGAACACTGTGAGCAGGACGCACTGTACTAAATGTAAATAGTCTAGCTGCCTGACCGTGGTACTAATAGGATCAAATAGAACACCAGTAATTTTCTTCAGGTAGCTTTATATACTGTAACCAGACAAGCCTGCCTGTCAGTAGGAAGATAACAGGAACGGATCTAGCTGAACACTGTGAGCAGGACGCACTGTACTAAATGTAAATAGTCTAGCTGCCTGACCGTGGTACTAATAGGATCAAATAGAACACCAGTAATTTTCTTCAGGTAGCTTTATATACTGTAACCAGACAAGCCTGCCTGTCAGTAGGAAGATAACAGGAACGGATCTAGCTGAACACTGTGAGCAGGACACACTGTACTAAATGTAAATAGTCTAGCTGCCTGACCGTGGTACTAATAGGATCAAATAGAACACCAGTAATTTTCTTCAGGTAGCTTTATATACTGTAACCAGACAAGCCTGCCTGTCAGTAGGAAGATAACAGGAACGGATCTAGCTGAACACTGTGAGCAGGACGCACTGTACTAAATGTAAATAGTCTAGCTGCCTGACCGTGGTACTAATAGGATCAAATAGAACACCAGTAATTTTCTTCAGGTAGCTTTATATACTGTAACCAGACAAGCCTGCCTGTCAGTAGGAAGATAACAGGAACGGATCTAGCTGAACACTGTGAGCAGGACGCACTGCACTAAATGTAAATAGTCTAGAAGATAACAGGAACGGATCTAGCTGAACACTGTGAGCAGGACGCACTGCACTAAATGTAAATAGTCTAGAAGATAACAGGAACGGATCTAGCTGAACACTGTGAGCAGGACGCACTGCACTAAATGTAAATAGTCTAGAAGATAACAGGAATGGATCTAGCTAAACTGGGATGCATATATATATACACAATACACTGTAAGTGCAGCTAACTGACTGACTGTTCTGCCTAATCTATCTAACTCAAATCAAATGACACTGTCTGTCTCTCTCTCTCTCTCTCTCTCTATCTATGAACGCCGGAACACACACTACACAGGGCCGCCGTGCAGGCGGCCTTATATAGTGTGGGGCGTGCACTAAATCCCCTGAGCCATAATTGGCCAAAGCCTCCTTGGCTTTGGCCAATTACGGCTCTCTCTTCAGGCGGCGCTGTGATTGGCCAAGCATGCGGGTCATAGTGCATGCTTGGCCAATCATCAGCAAGCAATGCACTGCGATGCCGCAGTGAATTATGGGCCGTGACGCGCCACACGAATTTGGCACGAACGGCCCATATCGTTCGCAATTCGGCGAACGGTCGAACAGCCGATGTTCGAGTCGAACATGGGTTCGACTCGAACACGAAGCTCATCCCTAGCCACAGGGAGTCTTCTCTGGCTTTGATAAAATGATCGTATTATGACCATTTATAATGTGATGGTCCATCAGATCTGGTAAGAGGTGCTTTTAACCGTGTCACAAGGTGGTAGAATCTCCTTTATTATCGGTGGATTACATTGTACGAGTTGATTAAGTGTGATTTCTATATACACACTGTGGAGAGGATTCTTTCCTGCATGAAGGATTTCTAAGGAAGTACTGTGTTAATTTTATTCTGAATACAATTTTTGTGGACACTTTTATTGTCTTGTATAGTTTATTCACTTTTCTTTATAGATGATTTAAACTTGTTTTACATGCTTTTGTATGCGTTACCTTTGACAAAAACCCCCGTTAGACTTACCGGTAACGGTATTTCCAGGAACCTTCCAGGACAGCTACTTGAGAGATGATCGGCTCCGCCCTCTACAGGAAACACAAATCAGATAGAATTTAAAAGGCCCCTCCCTTTCCTCTGACCCTCAGTTGTTTAGAAGATCAAGTAACCTCCACCGAAGGTGCACTCGGCAGAGGAAAAAAATAGAAAACATGAAACACACCACCACCAGGAAAACATGGTTGACCAGTGAAAAAATAGAATAGGGTGGGAATATAGACGCTGTCCTGGAAGGTTCCTGGAAATACCGTTACCTGTAAGTCTAACGGGGGTTTTCCCCCCTCACCTTCCAGGACAGCTACTTGAGAGGATAAGCAAGATTTAATACCTTAGGGAGGGATGACAGCCTGAAGCACTTTCAAACCAAAGGAAAGGTGCTGGCTGGAAAGCATCTGAACTCTATATTGCTTGACAAATGCATGAGCGGAGGACCAGACGGCAGCTTTAGAGATATCTTCCCATGAAGCTCCCGCTCTTTCTGCCCATGATGTGGCCATGGATCTTGTTGAATGGGCCCTAATTCTAGAAGGAGGGGTGCAACCTGATGCTTTATATGCCTCACAGATAGCTCCTCTAATACACCTAGCAATAGAACTTTTAGATGCTTTGGACCCCTTTTTGGGGCCACTGAACAAAACTAACAGTTGGGAGGAACTCCTAAACCCACTGGTCTTTTCTAGATAAAGCAGAAGATATCTCTTTACGTCTAAAAGACCAAACCTTTCCTCTTTCGTATTCTTGGGAGAGGTGCAGAAATTAGGGACCTATGAAAGTTGGAAGAAACTTTGGGTAAATAGAGTGGATCGGGTTTAATCACCACCCTGTCCTCTAAAATCCTCAGGAAGGGATCTTTACAGGAAAGAGACTCTAGATCAGAAATCCTTCGCCCTGACGTAATAGCCAAAAGGAAGGACAACTTCAAAGAAATAATTTTCAGGGAAGCCTCATGCAAAGGCTCAAAAAGAAGCCCTTAGTGCATTTAATACTAACGACAGATCCCAGGGAGGAACATGTTTGAGGATCCTGGGAGTATGTCTAGATCTGGCTAAAAGGAACCTCCTGACTAAGGGATCTTCCGCTAGTCGTCTCTCTGAAAATAAAGATAGGGCAGCAACCTGAACCCTAAGGGTGTTGACAGAGAGCCCCTTTTCCAATCCCTCTTGCAGAAAATCTAAAATGCAGGGAGTGGAAAAAGAATCTAAACCAGATTTCCTTTGCCAGGAAATAAAAGTTTTCCAAACTTTCCCATAGATTCTTCTTGTGACCAACTTACGGCTGTCCAGGACAGTATGAATAACCCTCTCTGAACACCCATTTAACTGTAGGATGCGCCGCTCAGCCTCCAGGCCGTCAAATGGAAGGTCTGAGGGTTTGAATGCAATACCGGTCCCTGATGGAGTAGATCCTTTCGAACTGGAAGGGGCCAGGGAGGATACACAGATAGGGCCTTCAGAGAGGAGAACCAACTCCTCCTGGACCACCAGGGGGCAATCAGAACGACTTCTGCTCTGTCCTGAATAATTTTCCGAACCACTAGGGGCAAAAGGGGAAAAGGAGGGAAGGCATAGGCCAGGCTGAAGTCCCAAGGGAAGGACAGTGCATCCGTCCCCAAGGACTCTGTTTCTCTCTCCAGAGAGAAGAACACCGGTAGTTTCTTGTTGAGACTGGAGGCAAAAAGATCCACTGTGGGGAGACCTCATCTTAGCACCACCTCCTGGAACGTGCCTTGATGTAGTTCCCAACCGCTGGAACTGATGCTCACCCTGCTCAGAATGTCCGCCAGCACATTTTCTGACCCCTTGATGTGGACTGCCCTTACTGAAGTGACATAGATCTCTGCCCAGGACAGAATCTGCTGCGTTAATGACAGAAGTGATTCCGAGCGAGTGCCCCCTTGCTTGTTCAAGTACGCCACTGTTGTGGCATTGTCTGAAAATATTAAAAGGTCCTTTTGAATAGACCCTCTCTCCCAGAGACATAAGTGCTTTCCTCACAGCCAGAAGTTCTCTGAAATTCGAGGAGCGACCTGCTTCCTCTGGCAACCAGGCTCCTTGAGCCTGCCAGCCCTGTGAGTGAGCACTGCAACCCCACAGACTGGCGTCTGTGGTAATCTTGACCGGGCAATGTTGTGTCCAATCCTTCCCCCTCTGTAGATGTTCTCGCTGCTCCCACCAGGCGAGATCTAGAAAATTCCCTTCTGGTAGTTTTACCAGCTGATCCAGAGAATTTTTCCTGCGATCCCAATGGAGCAAAAAAAAAGCCTGAAGGGGTCTGGAGAGCAATTGAGCCCAAGGCACCCCTGGAATGGCTGCAGTCATTAGGCCCAGCAACTGCATGATTTGCCGAAGGGAGGTCTGAGGGAGCAGTTTGAAGGTCTGCACAGAGAGAAGAATTTTCACAATTTTCTCTTCGGGAAGAAAAATCTTTAGGGCAACAGAGTCTATTAGATAACCCAGGAAAAGTATGCTCTGTGAGGGTACTAGGCAAGACTTCTGCTGGTTGACCTTCCACCCTAATTTTTGAAAGGTCCGCAAAACCAACTGTAGGTCTTGAATAAGGGACTCTTTGCCCTGAGAAAAAAATCAAAAAATCGTCTAGATATGGGTCGATTGATACACCTTGAATCCGAAAAAAGGAATTTGCTTTTAATAGTTCATCAATATCCTGAACTGGAAAAAGATACTTAGATGAGCTACCTGTATCTTCCTCTGATGCAGACTTTTCATCAGATAAAGAGACTGAATTCTCACCTTCCTCGAGATCAGAGGTATTGCGTGAACTAATAGTCTCAGATACTAATAAGGGAAGGGACTTGGCAGAGGTTGAAGGATCTTGAGCTATGGGTCTAGAAGAGAAAGGGCCTATATTAGTAACCCTGTCATTTAGTGACCGAAAAGAGTCCACTACCTCCTTCATAGAAGTCATTAACTCCTTAAAGGAGGAAGACTCTGAACTAGCTCTGGGTGGGATACAATCCTGACAAAATAGCTTTTTATAACTATCAGAGAGCTTGGCTCTACAGTTCCCACATTTCTTCTTTACCGGTTTGGCCTAGAAGAGAGCAGAAACAAGGGCCATGAATAAAAAGGATCCATACAAAAGAAGTCCCTTGCTGTAGATATCCACAGACCAGGGCTTACCTTGGGGGCAGTATGGGACCCGGATGCTGCTGCTGGTTCAATACGAGCGAACGTTCCATCCTCAGACCTGTCCTCAGGCTCCATGAAGCAAACGGAGAACGGTCGCAGAGAAGACTGCTGCTGTACCGCAAAAACTGCGTCTAGAATGGCGTTTTTAGCAGGCCATTCCCCTGCAGCATGTCCTCAGTGTCTCCACACCATGCTCCTTATAAAAACTCGGCGTCCGGAAGTGCGCCATCTTGCTGCATCACCGGAAGTCCTCCTGAAGCCATCTTGGTACACAGGAATGAAGCATTTAGGAGGACACAGTTCCACACAGCAGCCCTGGGGAAAGGAAGGGAGTTGCCACCATTTACACAGGCAAGTAACCCTTAGAAATAGGAAACCCTTCTGGTACAGACCATTATCCAGGACTTGGCCACAACTAGTCCTGGATGAAACCAGAGAAGGGGGGTCCACCAACGGTGAGGGGGGAAAGGTAGCTATGTATGGTAACTCTGACAAAAACCTTTTTTAACTCTTTCAGCTCTCAAAAATTCAAAAAAACATCTTGCTTGAATCCACTGTCATGCGATCCTCTGGTAGAGCCCATGGTTAGTATGAAGCAGGGTTCAATTTTCTCCAAAGGTCTTGCCAACTGGTTTTGTGTCTTCTCTTGGTATAAAATCTTTCTTAACCACTTCAGCCCCGGACCATTATGCTGCCTAAGGACCAGAGGTCTTTTTCCAATTTGGCACTGCGTCGCTTTAACTGCTAATTGCGCGGTCATGCAATGCTGTACCTAAACGAAATTTGCGTCCTTTTCTTCTCACAAATAGAGCTTTCTTTTGATGGTATTTGATCACCTCTGCGTTTTTTATTTTTTGCGCTATAAACGGAAAAAATTATATTTTCTACTTTTTGTTATAAAAAAAATCCAATAAACTCAATTTTAGTCATACATTTAGGCCAAAATGTATTCAGCCACATGTCTTTGGTAAAAAAATGTCAATAAGCGTATATTTATTGGTTTACGCAAAAGTTATAGCGTCTACAAACTAGGGTACATTTTCTGGAATTTACACAGCTTTTAGTTTATGACTGCCTATGTCATTTCTTGAGGTGCTAAAATGGCAGGGCAGTACAAAACCCCCCCAAATGACCCCATTTTGGAAAGTAGACACCCCAAGGAAATTGCTGAGAGGCATGTTGAACCCATTGAATATTTATTTTTTGTCCCAAGTGATTGAATAATGACAAAAAAAAAATATTTACAAAAAATTGTCACTAAATGATATATTGGTCACACAGGCCATGTGCCTATGTGGAATTGCACCCCAAAATACATTCAGCTGCTTCTCCTGAGTATGGGGATACCACATGTGTGGGACTTTTTGGGAGCCTAGCCGCGTATCCCCGAAATCCAATCACTGCCTTCAGGATTTCTAAGGGTGTAAATTTTTGATTTCACTCTTCACTGCCTATCACTGTTTCGGAGGCCATGGAATGCCCAGGTGGCACAAAACCCCCCCAAATGACCCCATTTTGGAAAGTAGACACCCCAAGCTATTTGCTGAGAGGCATATTGAGTCCATGGAATATTTTATATTTTGACACAAGTTGCGGGAAAGTGACACATTTTTTTTTTTTGCACAAAGTTGTCACTAAATGATATATTGCTCACACAGGCCATGAGCATATGTGGAATTGCACCCCAAAATACATTCAGCTGCTTCTCCTGAGTATGGGGATACCACATGTGTGGGACTTTTTGGGAGCCTAGCCGCGTATCCCCGAAAACCAATCACCGCCTTCAGGATTTCTAAGGGTGTAAATTTTTGATTTCACTCTTCACTGCCTATCACAGTTTCGGAGGCCATGGAATGCCCAGGTGGCACAAAACCCCCCCAAATGACCCCATTTTGGAAAGTAGACACCCCAAGCTATTTGCTGAGAGGCATGGTGAGTATTTTGCAGCTCTCATTTGTTTTTGAAAATGAAGAAAGACAAGAAAAAACATTTTTTTTTCTTTTTTCAATTTTCAAAACTTTGTGACAAAAAGTGAGGTCTGCAAAATACTCGCTATACCTCTCAGCAAATAGCTTGGGGTGTCTACTTTCCTAAATGGGGTCATTTGGGGGGGTTTGTGCCACCTGGGCATTCCATGGCCTCCGAAACTGTGATAGGCAGTGAAGAGTGAAATAAAAAATTCACGCCCTTAGAAAGCCTTAAGGCGGTGCTTGGTTTTCGGGGTCCCGTACGCGGCTAGACTCCCAAAAAGTCTCACACATGTGGTATCCCCGTACTCAGGAGAAGCAGCAGAATGTATTTTGGGGTGTAATTTCACATATTCCCATGGCATGTTTGAGCAATATATCATTCAGTGACAACTTTGTGCAAAAAAAAAAAAAAAAAAATTGTCTCTTTCCCGCGACTTGTGTCACAATATAAAATATTCCATGGACTCGACATGACTCTCAGCAAATAGCTTGGGGTGTCTACTTTCCAAAATTGGGTCATTTGGGGGGGGTTTGAACTGTCCTGGCATTTTATGCACAACATTTAGAAGCTTATGTCACACATCACCCACTCTTCTAACCACTTGAAGACAAAGCCCTTTCTGACACTTTTTGTTTACATGAAAAAGTTATTTTTTTGCAAGAAAATTACTTTGAACCCCCAAACATTATATATTTTTTTAAAGCAAATGCCCTACAGATTAAAATTGTGGGTGTTTCATTTTTTTTTTCACACAGTATTTGCGCAGCGATTTTTCAAACGCATTTTTTGGGGAAAAAACACACTTTTTAAAATTTTAATGCACTAAAACACAATATATTGCCCAAATGTTTGATGATATAAAAAAGATGATCTTGGCCGAGTACATGGATACCAAACATGACATGCTTTACAATTGCGCACAAACGTGCAGTGGCAACAAAATAGATACATTTTTAAAAGCCTTTAAAAGCCTTTACAGGTTACCACTTTAGATTTACAGAGGAGGTCTACTGCAAAAATGACTGCCCTCGATCTGACCTTCGCGGTGATACCTCACATGCATGGTGCAATTGCTGTTTACGTTTGACGACAGACCGCCGCTTGCGTTCGCCTTAGCGCGACGGGTGCTTTTTTTTTTTTTTCTTTATTATTTTTTTGCTTTTTTATCTTATTTTTAAACTGTTCCTTTCATTTTTTTTTTTAATCATTTTTATTGTTGTCTCGGGGAATGTAAATATCCCCTATGATAGCAATAGGTAGTGACAGGTACTCTTTTTTGAAAAAATTGGGGTCTATTAGAGCCTAGATCTCTCCTCTGCCCTCAAAGCATCTGACCACACCAAGATCGGTGTGATAAAATGCTTTCCCAATTTCCCAATGGCGCTGTTTACATCCGGCGAAATCTAAGTCATGAAATGTTCGTAGCTTCCGGTTTCTTAGGCCATAGAGATGTTTGGAGCCACTCTGGTCTCTGATCAGCTCTATGGTCAGCTGGCTGAATCACCGGCTGCATTCTCAGGTTCCCTGTTGAGACAGGAGAGCCAGAGAAAAACACGGAAGACGGTGGGGGGGGCATTCCCTCCCACGGCTTGTAAAAGCAGTCTAGAGGCTAATCAGCCGCTAGGATTGCTTTTACATGAAAGCCGACCGCTGGCTGAAAAGAATGATACCAAGATGATACCTAAACCTTCAGGCATCATTCTGGTATAACCACTCAAAGTCGTGAATGGCGTACCTGAAGACAAAAAAATGGTTAACAATAAAGCACAGTAAACGGTAAAGTATAAAAAATTGCATACCTGAAAAACAAACTGGATAAAACATAATAACAATAAAACATTGCAGAATAGAATACAGTAAAAAAGAGCAGAACAATAGAGAGAGAGAATAGAGAGAGAGAGAACAATAAAACGACAACTATTTTTTTTTTTTTTTTATATATTTTTTTATTTTTTTTTTTACACTTTTTTTGCAACTAACTTTTATAACTGTAACCGGTTCCAGGTTCGGGTCTCTCAAAATGCGATGGCATCTTGGGAGACCCTGTGAAAGTGTGCCTAGTCTGTGCAGTGCTGTACCCTACGCTAATACTCAACTAGTGCATGGTAGCGTTCAAAACATTCACCAATGCAAAGACCAGGATTGTCAGGACAGGAGGGACAATAATAGCGGGTGTCACGCCTATATCCGCACTTGCTGCAGACACAACATATTTTTTGGGGGGTTCGTTGGGTAGGGGTACTCGGGAGGACATAAAGAAAATGCCTCTCATGCAGCCGACTGCATTTGGTTGGGGATGTGAATGGGGGAAGTACGGGCGCTGCAGAAGTGGTGGGTTCCCAATTAGGATTGGCGAATGCAGCAGGAAGGGCACTATGGGCACGACGGGCCTGTGTTTGTCTTTTTGGTGGCAGCGGGACACTACTTGTGCTTGCCACCTCACCAGCTTGAACTGCACTTATGGGACTCGCCATGTCACCAAGTGTTACTGCAGTGCTGGTTTGACTATGACCGGGGTGTACTAGGCCACTGATGCTTGCCAGTTCAATAAAAAGCTACCAAAAAAACTGTTAGCGATCGCAGGGATCAGGCCTGACTCTGCGAATGCTGCAGTTATGCGTTTAGTGTTTTGTAAGTGTCAGTGATCGATCGATACTGCACTTGGGTGGGCTGGGCCGGGCGGAGGGGCAAAACGCAGGTGCTAGCAGGTATCTGGGCTGATCCCACTAACACTGCATTTTTGGGAACCCTAAACTGCTGGGGACGCTAGTATAGATCTGATCGGATCCGATATTGATCTGATCAGATACTATACCACTAAGGGAGGTGTATGCTGCGTGCGTGGGTGTTAGTGGTACTGGCGCTAACCTGACGCTGCCTGGGGCTGGTGCTTGCCAGTTCACCAAAATGCTACCAAAAAAACTGTTAGCGATCGCAGGGATCAGGCCTGACTCTGCGAACGCTGCAGTTATGCATTTAGTGTTTTGTAAGTGTCAGTGATCGATCGATACTGCACTTGGGTGGGCTGGGCCGGGCGAAGGGGCAAAACGCAGGTGCTAGCAGGTATCTGGGCTGATCCCGCTAACACTGCGTGTTTGGGAACCCTAAACTGCTGGGGACGCTAGTATAGATCTGATCGGATCAGATATTGATCCGTTCAGATACTATACCACTAAGGGAGGTGTGCGGTGCGTGCGTGGGTGTTAGCGGTACTGGCGCTAACCTGACGCTGCTTGAGGCTGGTGCTTGCCAGTTCACCAAAATGCTACCAAAAAAACTGCTAGCGATCGCAAGGATCAGGCCTGACTCTGCGAACGCTGCAGTTATGCGTTTAGTGTTTTGTAAGTGACAGTGATCGATTGATATTGCACTTGGGTGGGCTGGGCTGGGCCGGGCGGAGGGGCAAAACGCAGGTGCTAGCAGGTATCTGGGCTGATCCCGCTAACACTGCGTGTTTGGGAACCCTAAACTGCTGGGGACGCTAGTATAGATCTGATCGGATCAGATATTGATCCGTTCAGATACTATACCACTATGTTAGCGATCGCAAGGATCAGGCCTGACTCTGTGAACGCTGCAGTTATGCGTTTAGTGTTTTGTAAGTGTCAGTGATCGATCGATACTGCACTTGGGTCGGCTGGGCCGGGCGGAGGGGCAAAACGCAGGTGCTAGCAGGTATCTGGGCTGATCCCACTAACACTGCGTGTTTGGGAACCCTAAACTGCTGGGGACGCTAGTATAGATCTGATCGGATCAGATATTGATCCGTTCAGATACTATACCACTATGTTAGCGATCGCAAGGATCAGGCCTGACTCTGTGAACGCTGCAGTTATGCGTTTAGTGTTTTGTAAGTGTCAGTGATTGATCGATACTGCACTTGGGTGGGCTGGGCCGGGCGGAGGGGCAAAACGCAGGTGCTAGCAGGTATCTGGGCTGATCCCGCTAACACTGCGTTTTTGGGAACCCTAAACTGCTGGGGACGCTAGTATAGATCTGATCGGATCAGATATTGATCCGTTCAGATACTATACCACTAAGGGAGGTGTGCGGTGCGTGCGTGGGTGTTAGCGGTACTGGCGCTAACCTGACGCTGCTTGGGGCTGGTGCTTGCCAGTTCACCAAAATGCTACCAAAAAAACTGTTAGCGATCGCAAGGATCAGGCCTGACTCTGCGAACGCTGCAGTTATGCGTTTAGTGTTTTGTAAGTGACAGTGATCGATTGATATTGCACTTGGGTGGGCTGGGCTGGGCCGGGCGGAGGGGCAAAACGCAGGTGCTAGCAGGTATCTGGGCTGATCCCGCTAACACTGCGTGTTTGGGAACCCTAAACTGCTGGGGACGCTAGTATAGATCTGATCGGATCAGATATTGATCCGTTCAGATACTATACCACTATGTTAGCGATCGCAAGGATCAGGCCTGACTCTGTGAACGCTGCAGTTATGCGTTTAGTGTTTTGTAAGTGACAGTGATCGATTGATATTGCACTTGGGTGGGCTGGGCTGGGCTGGGCCGGGCGGAGGGGCAAAACGCAGGTGCTAGCAGGTATCTGGGCTGATCCCGCTAACACTGCGTGTTTGGGAACCCTAAACTGCTGGGGACGCTAGTATAGATCTGATCGGATCAGATATTGATCCGTTCAGATACTATACCACTAAGGGAGGCGTATGCTGCGTGCGTGGGTGTTACCGGCGCTAATCTGACGCTGCCTGGGGCGACGCATATCACCGCCGGGCGATCAGGGGGCTAAACCTTTATTCGGTAATAAACGGTGGGTGCCCTGACACTGTAAAAAATAAACAAACTAACCAGCGTCACCCGTAACGGTTATACGGTGATCAGTGGTGAAAGGGTTAACTAGGGGGCAATCAAGGGGTTAAAACCTTTATTAGGTAGTATATGGGGGTCCCTGTCGCTATAAAACACTGACGGCAAACCTAAATATTTACCTCCCTAACTAGCATCACCAGCGACACTAATACAGCGATCAGAAAAATGATCGCTTGGTGACACTGGCGACAGGGGGTGATCAAGGGGTTAAAACTTTATTAGGGGGGGTTAGGGGGGTACCCTAGACCTAAAGGGGGCTAACCCTAACTGTCCTAACACTGTAACTGTCACAAATTGACACCATGCAGTCATCAAAAAAAAAAAAAACTGCTTGGTGTCAGTTTGTGACAGGGGGGGGGGGGGGGGGGGTGATTGAGGGATGATCGGGGGGGGTCGGGGGTGTTTTGTGTGCCTGGCATGTTCTACTGTGTGTGTAGTGTTTGTGATGTCTTCTCTCCTCGCCGCCGGAACGGAAAATACGGAGCCGAGGAGAGATGACATAATTTCCTTTGCTGCTGTTTAGCATACAGCAGCAAAGGAATGTTCCCATTGGCCGGCGGCGATCGCGAGGGGGGGGCCACGAACGGATGGCCTCCCCCTCACCTCCGATCGCCGGGGGACAAAAGAGGACCGCCTCGGGCACCGGTCTCCGATCGGACCCCCCACCTGCGGGAGGCAGATCACGTGTATGTACGTGATTTTGCCTGCCCGTGCCGCCTTGCCGACGTACATAGGCGTGAGGCGGTCCTTAAGTGGTTAAAGTGGTGTTCCGCCCAGTAAAAAAAAATTAAAAGCCAGCAGCTACACATACTGCAGCTACTGGCTTTTAACAATAAGACGCTTACCTGTCCTGGAGTCCCGCGATGTCGGCACCGCAGCTGATGTTTCCATCAGCTGTCGCAGTGTAGCCTTACGGCTTCACGCTGGGAACCCTACTGCGCATGCGCGAGACCCCGCTCCTCTCTCCTCCTGGCCCAGGGACAGGGAGAGGAGGAGGGAGGAGGAGGGAGCCCTGCGGCCTGGACTCCCGGAAGTGGAAATAGGATACCTGTCAAAGACAGGTATACTGTCCCCCCTCCCCCCCGAAAGGTGCCAATTGTGGCACCGGAGGGGGAGAGGAGACAAATGAGCAGAAGTTCCACTTCTGGGTGGAACTCCACTTTATGTGCTGCAGGACCTTGAGGGCATTATGTTGTATACTTGGGGTTACCAATTCCCAGTGCCCACATCACCAGAAAGAGTCGTGTTTTGTTTCCAGCACTGCATTATGTATTGACATACCTTATTTAAACCTCTGCGCATCCGGCCACCTACTGAATAAGCACCTTTGACAGACAGCCTAACTCTCCTATAAGACATGGCAGTTTAATCCAAGGTAGTTTTACTTCTTAAAATGCAGAACATGGAATGTTCACCAGTCTGTTGAAGTAAAAAGAGACAATAACCATCTCAGCCTTATGCCTGCTATGAAGGTTAGCAGTTTGCTTAGGGAACATGAAGAAGAAGAGAGTGGTCTCTAAACTAACTAGCTCCAACATACAGGGAAATGGGATTATACCATTAACAAATATAAAAATAACAAGTTGTTGCCACTAGATGTCAGCATCAGGACATTAATACATACACAATGAATTCCAACGCAATAGTAAAGGATATATGATAAATGTTTCAGAACAGTGGGCACTGCAGACCTGGCCTGTCACTTGGCCACAGATTTAGTGAAGAAAACAGGGCTTTTTGGTAGTTTTTTTAATAAGACTTTTAAATTAGAGTGGGTGGGATGGTGAAGGATTTGTTAGGGTTTTTACCCTTAGATGAACTTTAACATTCTGTACTAAAGGCAGTGATGTGAATGTAACCGGGACGTGCAGTCAGGCTCTGCCTCACCTGCCACGAACATTAACCACTTCAATACAGGGCTTTTATACACCCTTCCTTCCCAGACCAAATTTTAGCTTTCAGCGCTCTCACACTTTGAATGACAATTACTCAGTCATGCTACACTGTACCCAAACCAAATTTTTATCATTTTTTTCTCACAAACATAGCTTTCTTTTAGTGGTATTTAATCACTGCTGTTTTTTTTATTTTTTGCAATATAAGCGAAAAAAGAGAGAAATTTTTGAAAAAAAAACACTTTTTTTTAGTTTTTATTGTAAAATTTTGCAAATAAGTAATTTTTCTTCATAAATTTGGGCCAAAATGTATACTGCTACATATCTTTAGTAAAAATAACCCAAATTAGTGTATATTATTTGGTCTCTGTGAAAGTTATAGAGTCTACAAGCTATGGTGCAAATCATTGAAAAATGATCACATCTGATCACACCTGATGTACTGAAGGCCTATCTCATTTCTTGAGGCCCTAACAAGCCAGGAAAGTACAAATACCCCCCAAATTACCCCTTTTTGGAAAGCAGACATTCCAAGGTATTTAGCAAGAGGCATGGTGAGCTTTTTGAAGTTGTAATTTTTTCCCACAATTCTTGGAAATTTTTTTTTTTTTTTTTTATTTTTTTTTTTTTTGCACAAAATTGTCATAATAACAAGTTATTTCTCTCACACAGCACATGCATACTTGCAATGACACCCCAAAATACATTCTGCTACTCCTCCTGAGTATAGTGATACCACATGTGTGAGACTTTTACACAGCCTGGCCACATACAGAGGTCTAAAATCCAACTAGCACCGTCAGGCATTTTACGAGCATAAATTGCACATCTCATATGATGACAACCTATCACACTTTTGAAGGCCCTGGAGCACCAGGACAACGGAAACGCCCACAAAATGACCCCATTTTGGAAAGCTAACACCCCAACGTATAATCTATGAGGCATAATTAGTCTTTTGAATGGTTCATTTTTTTCCCGAAGTTTTTGGAAACTGTGGAAAAAAAATGAAAACGCATTTTTTTTACACAAAGTTGTCCATTCATAAGATATTTACAACACATAGCATGTACATAGCAAAAATGACACCCCAAAATACATTCTGCTACTCCTCCTGAGTATGGCGATACCAAATGTGTGAGACTTTTACACAGCCTGGCCACATACAGAGGCCCAACATTGAAGTAGCAGCTTCAGGCATTCTAGGAGCATAAATTACACATCTCATTTCTCAACCACCTATTACAATTTTGAAGGCCCTGGAGCACCAGGACAATGGAAACACCCACAAAATGACCCCATTTTGGAAAGCTAACACCCCAACGTATAATCTATGAGGCATAATTAGTCTTTTGAATGGTTCATATTTTTCCCGAAGTTTTTGGAAACTGTGGGAAAAAAATGAAAACGCATTTTTTTTTACACAAAGTTGTCCATTCATAAGATATTTCCAACACATAGCATGTACATAGCAAAAATGACACCCCAAAATACATTCTGCTACTCCTCCTGAGTGTAGCGATACCAAATGTGTGAGACTTTTACACAGCCTGGCCACATACAGAGGCCCAACATTGAAGTAGCAGCTCCAGGCATTCTAGGAGCATAAATTACACATCTCATTTCTCAACCACCTATTACATGTTTGAAGGCCCTAGAGCACCAGGACAACGGAAACGCCCACAAAATGACCCCATTTTGGAAAGCTAACACCCCAACGTATAATCTATGAGGCATAATTAGTCTTTTGAATGGTTCATTTTTTTCCTGAAGTTTTTGGAAACTGTGGAAAAAAAATTAAAACGCATTTTTTTTACACAAAGTTGTCCATTCATAAGATATTTCCAATACATAGCATGTACATAGCAAAAATGACACCCCAAAATACATTCTGCTACTCCTCCTGAGTGTGGCGATACCAAATGTGTGAGACTTTTACACAGCCTGGTCACATACAGAGGCCCAACATTGAAGTAGCAGCTCCAGGCATTCTAGGAGCATAAATTACACATCTCATTTCTCAATCACCTATTACAATTTTGAAGGCCCTGGAGCACCGGGACAATGGAAACACCCACAAAATGACCCCATTTTGGAAAGCTAACACCCCAACGTATAATCTATGAGGCATAATTAGTCTTTTGAATGGTTCATATTTTTCCCGAAGTTTTTGGAAACTGTGGGAAAAAAATGAAAACGCATTTTTTTTTACACAAAGTTGTCCATTCATAAGATATTTACAACACATAGCATGTACATAGCAAAAATGACACCCCAAAATACATTCTGCTACTCCTCCTGAGTGTAGCGATACCAAATGTGTGAGACTTTTACACAGCCTGGCCACATACAGAGGCCCAACATTGAAGTAGCAGCTCCAGGCATTCTAGGAGCATAAATTACACATCTCATTTCTCAACCACCTATTACATGTTTGAAGGCCCTAGAGCACCAGGACAACGGAAACGCCCACAAAATGACCCCATTTTGGAAAGCTAACACCCCAACGTATAATCTATGAGGCATAATTAGTCTTTTGAATGGTTCATTTTTTTCCTGAAGTTTTTGGAAACTGTGGAAAAAAAATGAAAACACATTTTTTTTACACAAAGTTGTCCATTCATAAGATATTTCCAACACATAGCATGTACATAGAAAAAATGACACCCCAAAATACATTCTGCTACTCCTCCTGAGTGTGGCGATACCAAATGTGTGAGACTTTTACATAGTCTGGCCACATACAGAGGCCCAACATCCAAGTAGCACTGTCAGTTGTTCTAGGAGCATACATTACACATAAATTCCTGCCAACCTATCACATTGTTGAAGGCCCTTCATATTTCTAACACATAGCATGTACTGTAGAAACCAATTACAAACCAAAATACATTCTGTTGAGTAAAGGGTAAAGAAAAGATTACCTGCAGTTTTAGTAGTGCAGTGGTCCACAGAGAAGAGCATCGGTCCAGGCAGCAGGCAGGAACGTGGACAGCGACAGCAAAACAGGCAGCAGGCAAGAATAGTCAGTACAGGTAGAGATGTCAGCACAGCCAAAGCATTAGTCCAGATAGCAGGCAGGGATGTGGTCAGCAGCAGCAAAAGGATCAAAGGATCATCCATGCAGCAGGCAGGAATACTGTCCATAGTTAGTACATGCAGCAGGCAGAGGTATGGTCAGCACAGCCAGAGTATTTGTCCAGGGAGCAGGCAGTACCATCAAGCTTAGGGCATTGGTCAGGAAAGAATGGGGACAGGGGTAGAGGCTTCTCCCACCCAAATCGCTTTGAAGCCTCCGGGCAACCAGACCCTGTTATGGGAACACAGAAAACCAAAAACTGGTTTTCTGAACTCCGAACACTATTCTGGAGCCCCTCACATATGTGAGACCCCTGTGTAGGAGGGTGAAAGATCAATCCAAGGGGCAGGCAAAAACATGGTCAACAGGCCGAGGTCAGTGCAGGTAAAAGGCAGAAATAGACGGTAGACAGAGGCATAGTCGATACAGTCCAGGGTCAGTTCACGTGAAAGGCAAAAACATGGCGGAAAAACAATGCAGACGGTAGGCAGAGGCATAGTCGAGAAACAGGCCAGGGTCGGTTCACATGGAAGGCAATAATATGGTTGGTTGAGGAAGGTAAATATTCAGGACAGAAATTAAAAACGGGGAAATGGCAGTATTAGAAATATGGACTAATAATTTTCCAGAGTGTGATATCGCCTGAAGCATTCTCCGATGCAAAGGCCAGGTTGGGAGGGACAGTCAGTACAATGGAAGCTCGTATCTTTCCTAATTCCTCTTTTGGTGCACACCCGACATTTTTTTTGGCGTCGTCTTCCGGATCCTGTTGGTGGAATATGGTCTGGGAAATGGCGCTCATGTAGTCTGCTGACAGAATCGGAGCGAATGCTTTCTGGGGGGGATACTTGCTGATAAATCAGGGCAGTGACAATGTCTTCAATAAACTTTATTAAGGTGGTGGGTGTTTCTGTGGATTTTTGGTATATTATGAAAGAATTTAAAAGGGCCAAATGAAAAAAGTAAATTGCGACTTTTTTGTACCAGAATAATGATTTTCTTGTTGAAAGATAGGGCTGCAACAACTGATCGTTTAAATCCACCCCCCCCATGTATTTATTGTACTCAGTGATACAGGTAGGCTTGCGAACGGTACCGCGTCTTCTGTGAAGTTCCACCGAGGTGTCATCGTGGATGGTGGACATGATGTACACGTCTTTTCTATCCCTCCACTTCACAGCCAACACTTCTTCGTTCCTCAAGCTTCTCGATTCCCCCCTTGGAATGTTTGTGGTGACAAGACACTGTGGGAAGCCCTTTCGGTTTTTTCTAGTTGTACCACAGGCCAAAGTTTGTTTGAGATGTAGGTGGCGGAGAAGGGGCAAACTCGTATAATAATTATCCATATAAATATGGTACCCCTTTTGGAGGAGTGGGAATGCCAACTCCCAAACAATTTTCCCACTTATTCCCATATACGAGGGACACTCAGGGGGCTGGAGCTGGGAATCTTTCCCTTCGTACACGCGGAATGCGTACACATAACCGGTGGCACTTTCACAAAGCTTGTTAAGCTTCAAGCCATACCTCGCCCTCTTACTGGGTATATATTGTTTGATTCCCAGCCGGCCTGTGAAATGCACCAGGGATTCGTCCACAGATATATTTTTTTCAGGGACATAAACTTCGGCAAACTTCTGGGAAAAAAAATTAATTAGGGGGCGAACTTTATATAATTTGTCAAAGTTTGGGTGATTTCGGGGGGGGCACTGTGAGTTGTCATTGAAATGCAAGAAGCGCATTATGATTTCGTATCGGGACCTGGACATGGCTGCTGAAAAAATTGGCATATGGTGGATGGGTCTGGTCGACCAATACTTATGAATTTCATTTTTTTTTGTAAGCCCCATGTTCAGGGTTAGGCCTAAAAACAATTTTAGCTCCACTACTGTTAGCGGTCTCCACTCAAAAGGGCGGGCATAGCTGGAGCTGGGGTTGGCTGCAATAAATTGTTGGGCAAACAGATTAGTTTGGTCCACGATGCCTTGAATCCAATCGTTTGGGAAAAATAAATTAAAAAAATCCATTTGTGTAAATCCTGCAGTGTTGACCTGCACACCCGACTGTGCTGTAAAAGGGGGGATCGTGGCTGACCCTGTGGTAGAAGGCAGCCACAATGGGTTTGCCAAGGAATCTGGAAGATGGGTTTGGGCCCTACTTCTTTGGCGTCCACTTGTGCTGGGTCTTTCCTCCTGGGGTCTACCGCCGCTGGCACTGCTGGTAGCTGCCTGGTTTTCAGATCGTCGTCTTTTTGGACGGACTACTTCCTCCTCTAAATCTGATCCAGATGTGCTGCCTTCGGGGGGCTCATATTCCGAATCAGAACCAGAATCTGAACTGAGCGGTGAGAGCTCCCCGTTGCTCTCATCGGTCAGACTCAGGATCTGGTATGCCTCTTCTGGGGTGTACATCTTTCTGGACATAGTGGCTGACTGGCTGTATGTACTCTGGTGGCAAGTGATGAGGTGGCGGGTACTCTGGTGGCAGATGATGAGGTGGCGGGTACTCTGGTGGCAGGTGATGAGGTGGCGGGTACTCTGGTGGCAGGTGATGAGGTGGCGGGTACTCTGGTGGCAGGTGATGAGGTGACAGGTACTCTGGTGGCAGGTGATGAGGTGGCGGGTACTCTGGTGGCAGGTGATGAGGTGGCAGGTACTCTGGTGGCAGGTGATGAGGTGGCAGGTACTCTGGTGGCAGGTGATGAGGTGGCAGGTACTCTGGTGGCAGGTGATGAGGTGGCGGGTACTCTGGTGGCAGGTACTCTGGTGGTGAGGTGGCGGGTACTCTGGTGGCAAGTACTCTGGTGGCAGGTGATGAGGTGGCAAGTACTCTGGTGGCAGGTGATGAGGTGGCGGGTACTCTGGTGGCAGGTGATGAGGTGGCGGGTACTCTGGTGGCAGGTGATGAGGTGGCGGGTACTCTGGTGGCAGGTGATGGACAGGTACTCTGAGATGACAGGTACTTTGAGGTGACAGGTACTCTGAGGTGACAGGTACTGAGGTGACAGGTACTGAGGTGACAGGTACTGAGGTGACAGGTACTCTTTATTTAGGAGGGGCGATCTGGGCACAGTAGTACATGTAATTAGTAACTCACTGTTAGCTGATCTCTTCTCCTCACACTGGATCGGTGTGTGAGGAGAAGAGCCCAGCAACAGCAGTTACTGTGTGACTGTGTGTTTGTTTACATTAGTGACCGGCTGTGATTGGACACAGCCGGTCATGTGATGCAGAGCCATGTCATTGGCTACAGTGATCGGGGCTGAGCTGTATCCAGGGGAAAAGCCTCAGCCCCGATCACCGCTCTGATCACTCCTCTTCCGCCGGAACCCGCCTCATACACGCTTCCCAATGCCGCTCTGCATCCGCCGTTACCGACGCTCCGCCGCCCGCCGCCCGCCGCCGCCGCCGCTTCAATACCCCCATCGGGGAACGGCTGTGTCCTGAGGGACACAACGGTACCCCGATCGCCGCTCTGCGGGCCCCCAGGGGCCCGCAGTAGCGGCGGAAAGCCGAGGCCGTCATATGACGCCCACCCAGGATGGGAGATCCCATCTGTGGACGTCATTTGACTATGGCCGGGTATTGAAGCGGTTAAAAAAAACAAAATAAAAAAAACGATTGTGGGTCATAACTCGGTCACCTGGGGTCACAAATTTGGGGGGTAGGTAGCCGAAGTCCTACCCCACCACTTATCAAAATTTGGGACACCTGGGACCTATGGTTCCAGAGATATGGGGCTCCTTGTGCAGCCTGTCAGAAGCTACATACAGCATAGCCAGTTTAAATACAAGCTGGCACACTCTGTTTGCAGCAGACTCAGAGGATGAGCTCACAGAGCCTCTCACTACTTGTCAGAGGCACTGAGCTCAATGGACAGCTGGGAGCCTTGGACCAATGGTAAAGTACCATTGGTCCCAGCTGTCCAATAAAAATGTTGCAGTGAAGGTTCTCCTCTAACTGCAGTGTCATAGAAGGGGTCATGTGTCTAAAAGACACATGCTCCTTTCCAGCCCAGCCCTCTTAACTAGCAGGAAAAAACATGGGTTTATGGGTATAAGATTTACCCATAATCCCATGTTTTTCTCACACAGTTAAGAGGGAGAATGAGAATCTTCTACTGCTGAAAAGGTACTGTTTTAATCAAGCTAAAACATATATTATTATGCTATATGTTATAGCATAAAAATGTATTATTTATCTATTTACTGTGAAATTACTGGTTTGAAGTTATAACTTCAAACTTCAGTAATTTGTCCTTTAACCACTTGCTTACTGGGCACTTAAACCCCCCTCCTGCCCAGACCAATTTTGAGCTTTCAGCGCTGTCGCACTTTGAATGACAATTGCGCGGTCATACAACACTGTACCCAAATGAAATTTTTATCATTTTTTTCCCACAAATAGAGCTTTCTTTTGGTGGTATTTAATCACAGCTGGGATTTTTATTTTTTACTAAACAAACAAAAAAAGATGGAAATTTTTGAAAAAAAAAAAAATCATGTTTAATAGTTTGTTATAAAATTTTGCAAACAGGTAATTTTTCTCCTTCATTGATATGCGCTGATGAGGCGGCACTGGTGGGCACTGATAGGCTGCACTGATGGGCACGGATAGGCACAGATAAGGCGGCACTGATGGGCACAGTTAAGGTGGCACTGATAGGCACAGTTAAGGCGGCATTGATGGGGACAGATAAGGTGGCACTGATGGGGACAGATAAGGCGGCACTGATGGGGACAGATAAGGCGGCACTGATGGCCACGGATGGGTGGCACGGATGGGTGGCACAGATGGGTGGCACGGATGGGTGGCACGGATGGGTGGCACGGATGGGCACGGATGGGTGGCACGGATGGGTGGCACTGATGGGGGGGCACTAATGGGGGGCACTGATGGGGGGCACTGATGGGCGGCACTGATGGGCACTTATGGGCACTGGTAGGTGACACTGATGGGCACTGATAGGTTGCACTGATGGGGGTGCTGATGGGTGGCACTGATGTGGGTGCTGATGGGTGGCACTGATGGGTGGTACTGATGGGTGGCACTGTGGGCACTGATGGGTAGCACTGTGGGCACTGATGGGTAGCACTGTGGGCACTGATGGGTGGCACTGATTGATGGCACTGATGGGTGACGCTGGGGGGCACTGGTAGGCAGCACTGCTGCCTATTGCCTTGTGTTAGAAGATCGCCGTGATCGGGACTGATGTCCCGATCACGGCCGCCGGTGATCGGGTTTTTTTTTTCCTCCTCGCGCTGTCAGCGCGAGGAGGAAAAATAGCCAATTACCGGCTCTGTTTACATCACATGATCAGCTGTCATTGGCTGACAGCTGATCATGTGGTAAGGGGTCGGGACCAACCCCTTACTCTGATCTGTGATCAGGCGAGTCTCATAGACTCGCTGATCACCGAGCGCGCCGCGCGCGCCCTGCAGGGGGCGCGCAGGCCGCTCGTGCGCGGGACAACGTCAGTAGACGTAGTCCCGGCAATTTAGATCCGCGCTGTTGCCGTCATTTGGCAATGGCCTGGATCTGAAGCGGTTAAGCCATCTGCTTGGGTTCAAATTTTAAAAATATAGAAAATTACATTAAAAACAATACATAATAATTATTTGTATATTACTTACTTATGGTAATTAACCACTTGCCACCCAGGCCAATTCTGACACTTCTCTCCTACATGTAAAAATCATAATTTTTTTGCTAGAAAATTACTCAGAACCCCAAACATTATATATATATATAATGGTATATATAATGGTACATATATGATGGTCGAATTTTTGCTCTCGCTCTTATGTTCGCGGTGTATGTAACCCGTGTGTATCTGGCTATGATACTAGCCAGTGCCTCACCAGCCACTTACCTCACCGCACGTCCCTGGAATGTAATCATATAGTGTTAGATATAAAATAATGTGGATGTGCAGAATGCGCTTGCAGCCTATAAACAGCACAGCTCCCAAATGGGGTCCAGTGGGTAAAATAACAGTTTGTTGCCATTTGAACACAGCACTGAACAGAATGTAGCCTTGACACACAAGTCAATTCAGAGAAACATAATAGGAATTTTATTTGCTTGAGCAGTATGATCCTGTGTTAAAGCACTTGTCTTGATAGTATTTTTCTTGTAGCATTAATGAAGTATTGTGGCTAGCTTGTCCATATTATTGGTGAAATAAGGAGGCTTCATAATGAGGCATTGTGTTCTGTTTGAGTAGTGTTATGGTTTTCTCAGAGAGGATGAATTGACTTCATATCTGTGTGATTAGTTATTTGTCACCAGGGAAACTGAGATTTATACCTTTTTTAACATTCATAACATAAAATTAATTAGTAGCTTATCCTCTATGCAACATATAAAACAAGCAGCAAGAGTTCCTAAAAGTGCTTAGATCCAGAATAATTGTCTCAAGAAGGCTTGTAATTGGTGAAGGGACCAATAATTATGTGAACCACACCATGGTCATTAAAAAGCTTGTAGTTTATTAAAAATAAAGGGGATAAGCTTGATCAAGCAAGTGCCAGAGGTGTGTATTAACATCAGCTAACTTTCATGAGCACTCCACTGAGAAAAGTCCGGGATGTGTTTGAATGGCAGATCACAGTGATGGTGAGGTGCAGCCGGACTGGATGGTACCTGCCCAACAATCGAGGGAAACTGATCTGCCGTTGTATGTGACCACAATAACCGGGACCAAGGAGGGCTGGTGACAAGCCGTAGCTCAATGCGAGAAGCTGCCCACATCTGGTCAGTAGTGATGACGTCAATCGCTGTGCCGGTGTCTTGCAGAGAAAGTTCCCTCGGTGGATAAGGACCCCCCCTGCACTGCGCAGGCGCAGCGCCTGCGCAGTACCAACTACTATAAGCCGCCGGAGATAGCCGAAGCTCAAAATGTTCAATCAGCTGTACACGGCGCCTGCGCCCTGGGTCCAGGTTCCTTCCCCACCATCCAAGTGGACCTAGAGGGGGAATAAAAAAGAGCCGAGCGAAGTGAGGCCGTGCCCGAAGCGTGGCGAGCGCAGCGAGCCCGCGAGGGGCCCTCTTACAGGCGCCGTGTACAGCTGATTTTCACCTATTCATCTTCGGCTATTTCCGCCGGATCCTACTGCGCAGGTGCAGCGCCTGCGCAGTACAGGAGGGTCCTTATCCGCCAAGCGGAACTTTCTCGGCAGAACAGGAACTGCCGGGGACGGAAGCCGCAGGTGGAACGCACTAACTTAACAAGGCACAGGCGCGCAAAACATGTCGTCATTGTGACAGGACCATTCACACCAGCTTGCACCCCAACCGCTGTGAGGTGTGCATTCCACTGGGGGGCTTCCATCCCCGGCATTTCCGGCACAGCGAGTGATGTTATCGCTACAGGCGAGCCGGACAGAAGCCCCTGGTGGAACACACACCTCACAGTGCTTGGGGTGCAAGCTGGTGTGAATGGTCCTGTCACACAGACGACATGTTTTGCGCACCTGCGCCCTGTCAAGTCAGTGCGTTCCACCAGCCGCTTCCGTCCCCGGCAGTTCCGGAACAGTGATTGACGTCATCGCTACTGGCCGGACGCAGGCAGCTTCTCGCATTGAGCTACGGCTTGTCACCAGCCCCCCCCCCCCCCCTGGTCCCGGTTATTGTGGTCCAGTGGCGGAGGGGGGAGGGGGGGGCGCAAACAAACTGAAAAATTCTGAAAAAACACTGAAAAAAACCCATCAATTGCAATCTCACTGTGCCATCAATTGCAGCCACTGTGCCCATAAAATGCAGCCACTGTGCCCAACATAGGCAGCCACTGTGCTCATCATATGCAGCCTCTGTGCCCATCATATGCAGCCATTGTGCCCATCATATGCATCCTCTGTGCCCACCATATGCAGCTTCTGTGCCCACCATATTCAGCTTCTGTGCCCATCATATGCAGCTTCTGTGCCCATCATATGTAGCCTCTGTGCCCATCATATGCAGCTTCTGTGCCCATCATATGCAGCCTCTGTGCCCATCAAATTCAGCCTCTGTGCCCATCATATGCAGCTGTGCCCACCACATGCAGCTTCTGTGCCCATCATATGCAGCCTCTGTGCCCATTATATGCAGCTTCTGTGCCCATCATATGCAGCCTCTGTGCCCATCATATGCAGCCATTGTGCTCATCATGTGCAGCTTCTGTGCCCACCATATGCAACTTCTGTGCCCACCATATGCAGCTTCTGTGCCAATCATATGCAGCTTCTGTGCCCACCATATGCAGCTTCTGTTCCAATCATATGCAGCTTCTGTGCCCTCCATATGCAGCTTCTGTGCCCATAATATGCAGCCACTGTGACCCCCCCACTTGCCCGCCATCAGACAGGCACTTACCCCACCTGGGTGACGGCAGCGAGCTGTGAGATGGGCAGGCAACGGCTCCTGAATCCTCCATGGTTCCCGTGCATCTCCTCCTCCATTCCGGGCTGTTGAGTCCTCTCCTCCTGTGTCTCCTGTGTCAGCAGCGGCGGAGGAGTCCAATCCTCCAGCTTCCTCCCCTGTGTGTCTCTTCCACCAAAGTGCTTTGGCCAATTGGGAAACAAGTCTCACTGACCTGCCTCCTGATTGTTGGGGAGGCACTGTGGTGTAAAAATAGCGAAAATGAATTTGCTATGGTCACACAACAGGGTGGAATCAGGGCGCACTCTCTGCGCCCCGAGCCCACGCTTTTTTGAAGCCTATTAGAGCCTCAGGCTCTAATCAGGTGCTTAAAAAAAACACCCCCTCCCACGCTGCCATAGGAGTCCATGTGTCCGGTGTTCCTGAAAGGGGTCGGGCGCATGTATAGGGAGGCGGCAGCAGGGATTAGGGGGGGCAGCGCCCGTGCACCCATAATGCACGGGCCGCCCCTGTTGTGGCATACATACAGCGGCAGATCAGTTCCACTCGACTGTTGGGCAGGTACTATCCAGTGTGGCTGCACTGCACCACACCATTGCTGTGATCTGCTATCCATCCAAACACATCTCAGACCGTTCTCAGTGGAGTGCTCATGAAGGTTAGCTGATGTTAATTAGGCACTTGTTTTATCAAGCTTATCCCCTTTACTTTTAATAAACTACAAGCTTTTTAATGATCATGGTGTGGTTCACATAATTATTGGTCCCTCCACCAATAACAAGCCTTCTTGGGACAATTATTGTGGATCTAAGCGCTTTTAGGAACTCTTGCTGGATGTTTTATATGTTATACTCTCCCATGAGTACTTCCCAGCAGCTTTGATCCACAAGACTGATATTGACCTCTGTTTTTCACATAGCAATTGTTGCACTTCAGCAGGCGCCTGATCTTTTCTGTTGTATCCTCTATGCAACATAAATACACATGATTATTACATGAAAGTGTTTGGAATGAAGCTGCTGTTAATTTAAAAGCGTTACAGCAAATAAGGAAATTTTTCAGCCTCTTTAATAGACAGCTGAATGTAAACAAAAAAATGCTGGCATTAGAAAAAAAAACAACTGAATGGGGGCCTCCACCGATCCATACTAGGCCCCCTCCTGAACCATACCAGGCCACATACCCTCAACATGGAGGGATGCTTTGGGGCAAGAAGGGCTCCCCCCAGAGCACCTTGTCCCCATGTTGATGGGGACAAGTGCCTGTTCCCCACAACCCTGGCCGGTGGGTATGCGGGCGGGGGGCTTATCGGAATCTAAAAAAGCCCCTTTCTTTATCGTACATCACGAGACACAGAGCCACAGTATTTACTGTATGGGTTATATAGGCACCTTTAGGTGATGGACACTGTCACACCCTAGACAGGAAGTTTAGCTCCCTTTATAACCCCTCCCCTTACTGGAAGTACCTCAGTTTTTTCACCAGTGTCTTAGGTGTTGGTCACGAGTAAAGACGTGCTGTGCTGAGCTCCGCTGGAGAAATCTTTGCTGGGGCAATCCATGCAACCAGATCCATTCAAAGTGTCTTTTCCAGGCCGAATTAAATGGTACCCGGGCCTCGTGTCAGAATAAATGAGGTTCTGCCTGTAACGCTTCTCTTTTTAGAGAGCTGAACCCCAGGATCCAGTGTTTGGTTTTTTCAGCAGTATTTCCTTTACAGGCCCAGGAGTGTAGATCCCCTGGTTCCTGAAGGTTTTTTAACGGAGCCCACCGTGAGTGGTGAAGATTGGTTCTGTCTGGTTTACCACAGAACTCTGCAGCCGGATAAGGTAAGGGAGATTCCTAAGGAATTTTTCTAATTCTTGTGGGTTTTCTCCTTTAAGTAAATGTTGCTATGCCCAAAGTCACCACTGGGGCCTGTCAAGAGCACATACCTGATTCCATGCTCCTCAGTCTCGCTCTGTGTCACAAGCTGCATGCTTCCTCCGAGCCCAAGCTCCAGGTAGGATTTGGGAAGGGGGGTTTTTCTCTTCAGGAATGTCCCCCCCAGCTTCTTTACAGGCTATGAGGGCATGGGTTAGCGGGGGTGTGCCGTGCCACTCCCGGTGCTGCCGCCATTACGGTGGCTCTCCATCCACCAGCCCTCCTTCTCTCCTCCACCCCAGCCCCCCCTCCACGTGCGATCCGGTCAGATCGGAGCTCCCGCTCGCGAGGGAAAACAATCTCTTTTAAAAAAGAGATGGGGGGGCGGAAGGGGTGATTGGAGGGGGGGCGGGGCATCAGCGCAGCGTCAGCGTGGTTCAACGCCCACAACGCGGGCTATGCATAGCTATAGAGGTGCACTTTTTGCAGGTGCATACAGCTAAAGGAAGGACACAGAGCAGATGGATGGCATGTGAGTGTGGGTGACACAGGCATTCCCAGGCATGTTTACTTAGCATCAGACTGAGCCTTGATAGCAGTGGTAGTTGATGGACTATTTTGTTCAACAGTGGGTGCATTTCTGGTAGTACCTCTGCATTTGTGCTTAGCACTATGGGCAGAAGGGGAGGTACAAATTCCCCAAAAAATAGGGGCTCAAAGAGATCTCCCTCAGGCTCTGAGGACTCTCCCTCTGCAACGCCATCTCTCCCTAAAAGACCAAGGAGGCTGGTCAGAGTGAGCCATCGGGGTTAGGGGCTGCAACTGCTTCTGGCATTTCAGCCCCTGTATATATTACTCAGGAGGTCTTTTCATCAGCTATAATGCCGCGTACACACGAGCGAACTTTCCTGGATACTTGGTCCGGCAGACCAGAGTCCGCCAAACAATCCGACCGTGTGTAGGCTCCGGCAGACTTTTCCGGCAGACTTTTTCCCAAAAGCCTGCCGGACCTAGATTTGAAACATGTTTTAAATCTTTCCGCCGGACTCAGTTTCTGGCGGAAAGTCCGCTCGTCTGTGTGCTGGTCCGACGGAAAGCCCGCTCGTCTGTATGCTGGTCCAATGGACCAGATACGACGCAAGGGCAGGGTATTGCATTTCACGCTCGCTGCAATAGGAAAAACAAATTTTCCTACTGCGGCGAGCGCGGGGCATACCAGGCCCTTAAGTTTGGTATGGATTATAAAGGGAAACCCCTACGCCGAAAAAACGGCGTGGGGTCCCCCCTAAAATCCATACCAGACCCCGATCCGAGCACGCAGCCCGGCCAGTCAGGAAAGGGGGTGGGGACGAGCGAGCGCCCCCCCCCCTCCTGAACCGTACCAGGCCGCATGCCCTCAACATGGGGGGTGGGTGCTTTGGGGGAGGGGGGGCGCCCTGCGGGGCCCCCCTCCCCCAAAGCACCTTGTCCCCATGTTGATTAAGACAAGGGCCTCTTCCCGACAACCCTGTCGGGGTCTGCGGGCGGGGGGCTTATCGGAATCAGGGAGCCCCCTTTAATAAGGGGGCCCCTAGCTCCTGGCCCCCCACCCTATGTGAATGAGTATGGGGTACATGGTACCCCTACCCATTCACCTAGGGAAAAAGTGTCAATAATAAAACACACTACACATGTTTTTAAAATAATTTATTAAACAGCTCCGGGGGGGTAAAACTGTGACGTTTTAGGGGGCGTGGTCACCGGGTGATGTTGACCACGCCCCTAAAATGTCACAGTCCCAGCATGCCCAGGGACTGTGATATCATAAGGGGGCGGGGTCTCCTCCTATATAAGTCACAACGGAGCCCTCAGAGAGCAGTCCAGCCAGAGAGAGCGTCGTGTCAACATCTGGAGAAGAGAAGAGGGAAGAAGACAAGAAGCCAAGAAGCCCAGAAGTCCGGACTTCTGCTGGCAAAAGAGCAGCCTGAAGACAGCGGAGAAGCCGGTCGATGAACTGGAACATCGAGAGAAGAGGCCGGAGAGAGCGGAGAAGAACCAACCGGACGCCGGGAGAAGAGGAACCGGAGGGACCCCCGAAGCCGGAGGAAGACCCCCGAAGCCGGAGGAAGACCTCCCCGGAGCTGTTTAATAAATTATTTTAAAAACCTGTGTAGTGTGTTTTATAATTGACACTTTTTCCCTAGGTGAATGGGTAGGGGTACCATGTACCCCATACTCATTCACATAGGGTGGGGCGCGGGATCTGGGGGCCCTCTTATTATAGGGGGCTCCCGGATTCCGATAAGCCCCCCGCCCGCAGACCCCGACAACCAACGGCCAGGGTTGTCGGGAAGAGGTCCTTGTCCTCATCAACATGGGGACAAGGTGCTTTAGGGGGGACCCCACGCCGTTTTTTCGGCGTAGGTGGTTCCCTTTATAACCCATACCAGACCTAAGGGCCTGGTATGCCCCGCGACGGGGCTCGCAAGGTGTCAATCTCGCCGATAAAAACGGCGAGATTGACTTCCTTTTCTAGTCCCGTCGCACCTGAGTCACGTTCAAAATGAACGGACTTGTCCATGTGTGGGCAAGTCCGTTCATTCTGAAAGTCCGCCGTAACTCCGCCGGAAAGACGGCCGGATTTAGCCCGCCGGAAAGTCCAGTCGTGTGTGGGCAAGTCCGGCTGTTTTAAAGTCCGGCGCACCTGGCGGACAAAGTCCGTCGGAAAGTGTGCCGGACCAAGTATGCCAGAAAGTCCGATCGTGTGTACGCGGCATGAGTGTATTGGAGGAAAGATTAACTGCATTAATCGCATCTTCACAAAGTGGAAGAAAATGCATTAGGTCCCCTTCTACCACCCAGGACCCTCAAACAGAGGAACTCTGGGAAATGGAGGATGAATCCCCCTCAGGGGATCGGGGAGAGACTGATGACTCATCTTCCGAGGAATCAAGTGGGGAAGGACCCTCTTCAGCTTCACAGGCTGAGAAATTGCTGGTGCATTCTCTTACTGAAATGGTCCTCTCCACATTTAAGTTACCCGTAACTGAGTCAGTTGAAAAGCCCACTTCTTGTTTGGGTTCACTGAAGCCTCCTCAAGCTGTGCATGCTTTTCCTATCCATTCATTGCTGGAAAAGCGTATAAATTCTGAGTGGGATCACCCAGATAAACATTTTTTCCTCCTAAAAAGTTTTCAACACTTTATCCTATGGAGGAAAAATTTACAAAGATGTGGGGTATACCAGCAATTGACGCTGCTATATCCTCTGTACATAAAAGTTTGACTTGTCCTGTTGACAACGCTTAAATGCTTAGGGATCCAACCAATAAAAAATTGGAATTCCTGTTAAAAAACATTTTTTCCTTGGCAGGTTCAGTAGCTCAACCTGCAGTTGTTTTATTCAGTGTGTCAGTCCTTGAGAGACCACTTGAAACAGGTGCTCAAGGTTTTCCCTGAACAGCAGGCCCAGGAGTTAGCCAAGCTGCCAGCGGCTTTGTGTTTTTCAATTGACACAATCAAAGATTCTATCCTTCAGACCTCTCGCCTTACACTTGGGTTGGTGCATATGCGTAGAATCTTATGGTTGAAAAATTGGTCAGCTGAACCGCCATGCAAAAAGCTCCTGGCTCGTTTTCCTTTCCTCAGTGTAAGGCTGTTTGGGGATGATTTGGACAATTATATCCAAAAGATTTCAAGTGGGAAAAGTACCCTTTTGCCAGTTAAGAAAAGGAGTAAATGTCCCTCATTTAAACGGGCTCTTTCTCCAGTGCCAGGAGCATCAGCCTCCAGGCAGTCGCAACGGCCTCCACCGTCAGGTTCAAGAGGTAAAACTCAGAGTCAACCCCAGGGACAAAAGAAGTCCTGGGGGAGGAAACCTACAAGACAGAACGCTAAAGTCTCTTTATGAAGGGGCGCCCCTGCTCGTTCGAGTGGGGTGAAGACTGCTACAGTTCTCAAAGGTCTGGAAGGAGGATTTTCAGGACAGATGGGTGGTCTCTACAATAACTCTAGGTTACAAACTAGAGTTCCAAGAATTCCCGTCTCCTCGTTTCCTCAGATCAAATGTTCCCAAAGACCCAGAGAAAAAGAAGTCTCTCCTTCAAGCGTTAGACTGACTTTTGTTGCAAAAAGTGGTCATGGTGGTTCCCATGGAAGAGCAGGGGTTGGGGTTTTATTCAAACCTTTTCACGGTGCCAAAACCAAATGGAGATGTCAGACTCATTCTAGATCTCAAAGATCTAAACCGGTTCCTAAAAATTCGATCTTTTCGCATGGAATCAATCCGATCAGTAGTCTCCATCCTACAAGAAGGAGAACTTCTGGAATCAATCGACATCAAGGATGCATACCTGCATGTACCTATTTTCCCCGCTCATCAGAAATATCTGCGTTTTAAAGTTTGTAGCTCTACCTTTCGGTCTAGCTACTTCACCTCAGGTGTTTACAAAGGTCCTGGCCCCTCCTCTGGCCATATTAAGGGCCCAGGGTATAGCGATTATAGCTTACCTAGACGACCTGCTCTTAATTGACCAGTTGGTAGCCTGCTTAGACCAAAGCTTGGTCACCACAGTCAACTACCTGGAATATCTAGGTTGGGTCCTCAACCTAGAGAAGTCTTCTTTAAAGCCAGTAAGAAGACTAGAGTACTTGGGTCTGGTTATAGATACAACCCAGAAGAGGGTGTTTTTACGCCAGGCAAAAATCAGCACCATAAAGGAGCGGTTCCCTATACCCAGTTTCATTCGAGACTGCTGCAAAACTGTATCCTGTCTGCCTGGAACAAGAAAGTCCAGGCACTAGATTTTCCGATGCGTTTGTCGCCAATAGTGCATCAGAGCCTCAGTTGGTGGTTGATACCCGAGAATCTGCGGAAAAGGAAATCCTTCTTACCAGTTACCTGGAAGGTGGTAACGACAGATGCCAGCCTTCCAGGTTGGGGAACAGTCCTGGAAGCGACGACTGTCCAAAGGAAATGGTCCAGAACCGAGAGGACCTTACCCATCAACATTCTAGAGATTCGGGCAGTGTACCTAGCCCTAAAGGCCTGGACATTCAGGTTGCAGGGTTGTCCTGTCAGGATCCAATCCGACAATGCCACAGCAGTGGCTTATATCAATTACCAAGGGGGCACCAGAAGTCATATAGCCCAGGGAGAGGTAAACCAGATCCTAACCTGGGCAGAAAAGCATGTGCTGTGCATATCGGCAATCTTCATTCCAGGGGTAGAGAAGTGGCAGGCGGACTACTTAAGTCGCCAACAGTTGTTCCTGGGGGAATGGTCTCTTCACCCCGACATCTTCCTGGCTATATGCCAAAGATGGAGGATCCCGGACGTAGATCTGTTTGTGTCCAGGTTCAACAACAAGATCGACAACTTTGTGTCAAGAACAAGGGATCCACTTGCATGCGGGACAGATGTGTTGGTGACCCTGTGGGATCAGTTCTCACTGATTTATGCATTTCCTCCTATTCTGCTGCCACCACGACTTCTTCGCAGGATCAAGCAGGAAAAGAAGTCGGTGGTTCTTGTGGCCCCAGCGTGGCCCAGAACATCTTGGTATTGCTTTTCTGCAAATGGGCTTATAGATGAAGCTTGCTTTGAGTACTATCAAGGACCAGGTCTCAGCCTTATCGGTATTGTTTCAACGTCCACTTGCTTCGCATTCTTTTCTCCTTTATATAGGGGGTAAGCTTTATATAGGGGGTAACGTTGCTTAATCCACCGTTTAGAGCACCCCTGAACCCTTGAGACTTGAATTTAGATCTGTCGGCATTACAGAAACAGCCTTTTGAGCCGATATGACATATTCCCTAGGTCCTTTTGACAAGGAAGCTAGTTTTTCTGATAGCCATTTCTTCTGCAAGAAGGGTATCAGAATTGGCGGCTCTTTATTAAAAAGAGCCATATTTAATCATTCACAAGGATAGAGTAGTATTGCGTCCTCATCCTAGCTTTCTACCGAAGGTGGTTTCAGGTTTTCATCTAAACCAGGATATTGTTCTGCCTTCATTTTTTCCGGAACCCTGTTTTACGGAAGAAGAGTCACTACATTCTCTGGATGTAGTGAGAGCGGTCAAAATCTATTTGGAGGCGACTGCTCAGGTTCGGAAAATGGATGTTTTGTTTGTGTTGCCTGAAGGTCCTAGAAAAGGACAGGCAGCGTTGAAATCTACTATTGTTAAGTGGATTCGGCAAGTAATTATTCAAGCTTATGGTTTGAAGAGGAAAGTTCCACCTTTTTAAATCAAAGCGCACTCCACCAGGGCTGTTAGTGCTTCATGGGCAGTGCATCACCAGGCCTCCATGTCTCAAATCTGCAAGGCCGCAACTTGGTCCTCAGTCCATACATTCACCAGATTCTATCAGGTGGATGTAAGAAGGCATGAGGATATTGCCTTTGGGCGCAGTATGCTGCAGGCAGCAGTATAGGTCCTCAGGTCTGATTGCACCCTACTTTTGTTTGTGTCTCTCTCCCCTCAGATAGCATTGCTCTGGGACATCCCATACAGTAAATACTGTGGCTCTGTGTACCTTGATGTACGATAAAGAAAATAGGATTTTTCTAACAGCTTACCAGTAAAATCCTTTTCTTGGAGTACATCACGGGACACAGAGGTCCCTCCCCTCTTCTAATACACATATATATTGCTTTGCTACAAAACTGAGGTACTCCCAGTAAGGGGAGGGGTTATATAGGGAGCTAAACTTCCTGTCTAGGGTGTGCCACTGTCCATCACCTAAAGGTGCCTATATAACCCATACAGTAAATACTGTGGCTCTGTGTCCCATGATGTACTCCAAGAAAAGGATTTTACGGGTAAGCTGTTAAAAAAATCCTATTTTTAACAAGGGGGCCCCCAGATCCCGGTCCGCTCCAAAGAGAATGAGTATGGCCTACTCATTCACCAAAAAAGTAGTAAAAGTGAGTAAACATGCAGAGCCAGTTTTTGATAAGTCTTAAACATTTTTTTAAAATTGTCTCCCGGAGTAGATGCACCGCCGACCGGGCAGCTCCACTTCATAGCTGCTGCTAAATAAAATAAGGGGCGGGGCTCCTAAGTGACACGAAATTATCGACCCAGCATGCCACGGTTAATGATGTTACAAGGGGGCGGGGTCACCAGGTGACGTCATTGGGCGCTCCCCTGGCCCTTAATTTATGAGTCATCCATTGTTAAGGATGCGGGGGCTGGCTTGCCAGCCCATTGCTTAACAACCAGCTATTCACTGGTTGTTAAGGATGCCGGCGGCCACCCGCTAAGAAAAAGAAACGCTGGGCACTTAGCAGCTGTTAGCAGAGTTTAGGAGTGTTTAGTAGCTTTCAGTATTTTTTTTCTCTGCCGGCAAATTGCTCTCCCAAAAAAGCAAAAGAAACATTTTTTTCCTGCTCTTAAATGCTGAAACTTAAAAAAACGCCTCTAGACTAAAATAGTGTGCATGGACACATAAGATAACACTATTTGCTTCTAGAAGCAGAAAAAAAATGCTCAAAAGCTGCTGCTAGGAGCATTTTTTTAAAAGCTATTGTGCATGGAGCCTGAGGATGATTTACTCCACAGTGTCTGCAGCTACAGAGTTCCGTAGGGGTTTGTTTTAAAAATCTTTTTTTATGTTAGTAAACTCAAATGTCTGTAGACTTTTCACACATTCAATTTAAGCTCCTTACTACCAAGTTGGCATCACTTGAGTTCCCAAGAGATCCTAAGAATTGTTGCCAAGCATGTGCACCGTTTTATGACTAAATTGGTGTTCCTAATTAAATTGTCACTGATTATAACTCTGCTTACTATGGCAACATGGACAAATCTTCTTTTAATCACACTTCTAAAAAATGTTGTTTTTACACAATACAGAAGCATGCAGTACGGTACAGAAACCTATACCACACATTATACATTCCAATTAAAGTGTAACTTAAAGTGGTATTAAACCCAAAACCAAAAATTGCATATATTGCAGATTGCCAATCATTAGATGTGATGGCTGCATTCGTTTTTTTTTTTTTTTGGCATTCTCCTCTATGTTTTTACCTTGCGATCTGGCTAATAACACACCTCCTGTATTAGAGTCCTTAAACTCTGGATAAGAGAGCAACAGACTCCTATGATAGCAGTCTGGGGGAGGGTAATGTTAGATGGGATTAGCAGATTTAGATTCACTAAACAAATTGAAGCCAAACTCCAACTAACTCTTTTTAAGCAGTGAACACAATAGTTTTGTTCCTTTTGGGATAAAAGTTTTAAATGAATAAAAGCTGATCATTGTAAGCACCCCATGTCAGTAGTAAATGATTTGTTTTAACCCTCTACCTGCCACATACTGTATGCAGAACAGCTTGTTCTGTTGAAAAACAACAGACTTACTGACTGAATCAGAAGGTGAAAATAAAGGTTAGAATGCTTTAAAAAACAAAATGAATGCAGCCACCACATCTAAGAATTGGTAAGTTGCAATATAATAAATGTTTGCTTTTGGGTTTAATACCATTTTAAGATAAGATAAATACTTTATTGTCATTGCAACGCAAATTACAATGAAATTCTATAAAAGCTCCACACATATGTAAACATATAACATCCTCAGCATACACACACATGTAAACAGTTTGCCCCCATATAAAAAAACTAAAAAAAGATTCCCCGCAACCACAGCAAAGCCAGGTCACCTGCAGTTAAATATTATTATTCAAAATTACCATTTAGGGCCTTGATAGCCCTTGGAAAGAAACTTTCCCTAAATCGGTTTGTTCTCAAATTCATATTTCTGAACCTCCGGCCAGGCGGCAGGAGTTTTAACTGTATCTGAGCACCATAAACTGAAAATGCTATTACAATCAATTATTTTTTTAAATAAATTACATTGAAAAACACCCCCTTAGTATTTCTATCTGCAACCATCTTGAGTAAGGGCAGACGACTCAAGTGTTCAGGCATTTACTGCCTGGAATCAATCTGCACTTAGCTCAGGCATGAGGATAAAAATATGCCCAAAAAGACTCTGACCTGGGATTAGGCCAGAAACCAGGAAGTAACTGAAGAAATAAAAAAAAAATGTTTAAAACAAGTAAACATAATATACCTGCCTATCTATTTACTAATGCTAGTAGCATTAAAAATAGTTAGTGCTTATGCTACTTAAAAAAAAAAAAAAAGTGAGTGCTGATTGAAAGAGTTTAGTTCTTCTTTAAGCCATGGTAGTGTTGTCCTTGTGTATTCTTCTCTTTTACAATTATTTTATCACAGTGTATTTGGTAGAGTAGGCAGAACATGAAACCAGGATGTGTGACAATGTGTTGCGCTACCTGAAAGTACAACTGCCTCAGACTCACTTGGAGAGCAATTTTTACTTGTAGACTAGTGAAAGCATTCCTGTGGACAAAGTGTTATTGACATTAGCTTGGGCCGATGATGGCTTTATTACTTGACTCATACAAAGGCTGGTGACTACTGAAGGACAAAGACAATTTTTTATTACTTCCCTTTTTCATCTTTCTTGTCAAGTTCAATTCCTTTTAATACATGTTCCTAGCTCAAGTGTTCAAGTGGTGTATTATAAACTGTACAGTGTATATAATACATGTTTACAAGGGGATCCTTCTTCTGGTATCATCAGCTGTACAATGCGTGTAAAGTTATTCATTATAATAAACATATTATAATAATAATATATAAACTTGGTATTCCAATAAAACAAATTTCATACTAGCATGCACTGTTGATAATTTAATAAAACTAGTTATAAATAACTAAATTCCATAGGCAGCTTCATCACTTATATCTACTCCAGCAGTCCCTACTCTAAATTATAGGCTTTGATAGTAAATGGTAGCTAGGCGTCTTGCGTAGTCTAGTGTTTAGAAAGCAGGGCCCTACCATTACCCTTCTAAATACAGATCAGTGCTTAACAAATTCCAGGGAAAGCATTTCTGAGTCTAAAGCCTCGTACACATGGGGCGAATGTCGGACGGTATCGGCCGGTTCAATAGAAACTGGCCGACACCCGGCCTAAGTTTACGGCAGCCGGTCCGACAGAAGCCGGCTCCGACAGAAGCCGGGCTGAATGGGCATGACTGAAAAAAGCCTGCCAATCGGCTCCCGATCAGCACTCTCAGCCAATGGCGGGGGGACATCTCCCTGTCAGAACACAATAGCACAGCGGGGGAGATCGCTGTACTTACATCGGATAGTTAGTACAGTGGCTCCTCCGGAGTTGTCAGTTTTTTTTTTCTTTGAAGCGGAGTTTCACCCATTTCTGTGTTTATTAACCACTTGCTTACTGGGCATTTAAACCCCCCTCCTGCCCAGACCAAATTTCAGCTTTCAGTGCTCTCACACTTAGAATGACAATTACTCAGTCATGCAACACTGTACCCAAATTTTTTTTGTCATTTTTTTCATACAAATAGTGCTTTCATTTGGTGGTATTTGATCACCTCTGGGTTTTTTTTTGCGCTATAAATGAAAAAAGACTGAATATTTTGGAAAAAAAACGCATTTTTCTTTGTTTCTGTGATAAAATTTTGCAAATTAGCAATTTTTCTTCATAAATGTTGGCCACAATTTATACTGCTACATATCTTTGGTAAAAATAACCCAAATCAGTGCATATTATGTGGTCTGTGTGAAAGTTATAGAGTCTACAAGCTATGGTGCAAATCATAAAATAATTGATCACATCTGATGTACTGGCGGCCTATCTCATTTCTTGAGACCCTAACAAGCCAGGAAAGTACAAATGCCCCCCAAATGACCGCTTTTTGGAAAGTAGACATTCCAAGGTATTTATTAAGAGGCATGGTGAGTTATTTGAAGTTGTCATTTTTTCCCACAATTCTTTGCAAAATTAAGTTTTTTTAATTTATTTTTTTTCACAGAATTGTCATTGTAATAGCTTATTTCTCTCACATGGAATGTGCATACCACAAATAACACCCCAAAACACATTCTGCTACTCCTCCTGAGTATTATGATATGACATGTATGGGACTTTTTCACTACCTGGCCACATACAGAGGCCCAACATGCAGGGAGCACCATCAGGTGTCCAAGGAGCATAAATTACACATCTAACTTGTTGACTACCTATTACACTTTTGAAGGCCCTAGAGCACCAGGACAATGGAAACGCCCACAAAATGACCCCATTTTGGAAAGCTAACACCCCAACGTATAATCTATGAGGCAAAATGAGTCTTTTGAATGGTTCATTTTTTTCCAGAAGTTTTTGGAAAATGTGAAAAAAATGAAAACGCATTTTTTTTTTACACAAAGTTGTCAGTTTATAAGATATTTCCAACACATAGCATTTACATAGCAAAAATAACACCCCAAAATACATTCTGCTACTCCTGAGTATAACAATACCACATATGTGAGACTTTTACACAGCCTGGCCACATACAGAGGCCCAACATTGAAGTAGCACCTTCAGGCGTTCTAGGAGCATAAATTACACATTTCATTTCTCAACCACCTATTACAATTTGAAGGCCCTGGAGCACCAGGACAATGGAAACACCCACAAAATGACCCCATTTTGGAAAGCTCACACCCCAACGTATAATCTATGAGGCATATTGAGTCTTTTGAAAGGTTCATTTTTTTTTTCAGAAGTTTTTGGAAAATGTGGAAAAAAAATGAAAACATTTTTTTTTACACAAAGTTGTTTATAAGATATTTTCAAGACATAGCATTTACATAGCAAAAATTACACCCCAAAATACATTCTGCCACTCCTTCTGAGTATGGGGATACCAAATGTGTGAGACTTTTACACAGCCTAGCCACATACAGAGATCCAACATGCAAGGAAGACCGTCAGGTGTTCCAGGGACACATACAATGCACATACCAAGAATTACACCCAAAAATACATTATGCTGAGCAAAGGGTAAACAAAAGATTACCTGTGGTTTTAGTAGCGCAGTTGTCCACAGGAGGATAGCACAGGTCCAGGCAGCAGGCAGGGACTTGGTTAGCAACAGCGAACACAATTGTCCAGGCAGCAGGCAGGAATGCTGTCCATATACAGTCCAGGGTCAGTGCAGGCAGAGATATTGTCAGCAGTGCCAAAAATATTGGTCCTGGTAGTAGGCAGAAACATGGTCCATGTGCTGTGGTCAGTGCGACAGACAGAGGCATGATGGCAGTAAGTCCTACAGGCAGCAGGCAGAAGTAGGGCCTTGTTCACAGCCAGAATGGGGACAGGGGTAGAGGCTTCTCCCACCAAATCTCTTTGAAGCCTCCGAGTCTCGAGACCCTAATCTAGGAATGAGAAAACAAAAAAAAATAGTTTTCTTCATGTAGAAAAACTATGCTGAGCCCCTCACATATGTGAGACCCCTGTGTTGAACCCCACTAGTTCAGTTGCAGGGTACAAGATCAGTCCAAGAGGCAGGAAAATAACATGGTCAAACGGTCCAAGGTCAGTTCCAGATCAGGCAGAGATATGTACAGAATCAGTAGGCAGAAACATGGTCGAATAACAGTCATGGGTCAGTTCCAGATCAGGCAGAGGTATGTACAGAATCGGCAGGCAGAAGCGTGGTCGAATAACAAGCCAGGGTCAGTTACAAAGCAGGCAGTGGCATAAGGGGTGTGAGGATAAATGGCAGGAACTGAGGCTTATGTTTACCATACTTCACTAATAATTTACTGAAGTATGGTAACGGCGAAAACAGTCACCTATGCAGAGGCCTGGTTGGGAAGGACAATGGGGACAATAATAAAATGTGTCTCTTCTGACTCCTCTACTGGTACACACCCTACATCTTTTTTGATGTCTTTGGCCTGTTGGTTTGGGAGGGATTTTATCAGGAAAGTGGCGTTCGGAGAGTCGACTAAGAACATCTGATCGTATGTTTTCTGGTGGGCCAGTCGGGAAAAATAAGGGCAGTGTAAATTTCCTCCTGGTAGCCAAGGAAGGGTTTGGGGTTTTGGGTGGAGTTGCGGTAAATGATATAGGAATTGTATATGACCAATTGAGAAAAATAAATTGCTACTTTTTTATACCAATGGTATGTCCGTCTTGTGGCAAGGGATGGTTCGAGCATTTGGTCGTTGAAGTCGACTCCCCCCATAACCGAATTGTATTCATGGATGCATGTTGGTTTTTGGATGAGGCCATTCCTTCTGGGGATTTCCACGTAGGTGTTATTGTGGATCGAAGACAACATGCAGACATCCCTTCTGTCCCTCCACTTCACTGCCAGAATCTCCTTGTTTCGCAGACTTGCCGTCTCTCCTCTTCTCAACTTCATATTGACAAGTCTTTGAGGAGAGCCCTTCCGGTTCTTTCTTACGCAGCCACATGCTGGCATCTTCTTCCAGTGAAGGTTTTGGAACAGGGGAAGGGACTTGTGTAGAAGTTATCTACATACAAGTGGTATCCTTTGTCGAGTAGGGGGTAAATGAGATCCCAAACAACTTTACCGCTGGATCCCAAGTAGTCTGGGCAATTAGGGTGCTGCAGCTGGGTGTCCTTCTCTTCGTACACTATGAATGCATATGTGTACCCTGTGGCTAGGTCACATAATTTGTACACCTTCACCCCATAGCGGGCCCTTTTGCTGGGGATAAATTGCTTAATTTTTTAAGCCTGCCACTAAATTTAACAAGGGACTCATCCACACATGTGCTGGTCCAGGGTAAACAACTGGGGGGAATATTTCTGAAAAATAATTTAGCATTGGCCCAATTTTGTAAAGCCTGCCATAATTTGGGTCATTTCGGGGAGGGCACTGGGTATTGTCACTGAAATGTAGGAACCTCATGATCATCAGATATCTGGTTCTGGGCATTACCGTGGGGAAGATCGGCATGTGGTGGATGGGGACCAATAGGAACACAATTCATTTTTTTTTGGTGAGTCCCATACAAAATGTGAGGCCCAAAAAAACCTTCAACTCCTCCACTGTTAGGTCTCTCCACTCGTAGGGATGGGCATAATAGGATGTTGGATTATTCAAAATAAATTGCTGTGCGTACAGATTGCACTGGGCCACAATTGACGCTAACATGTCCTCAGTAAAAATAAATTAAAAAAATTAATTGGGGAAAAATTCTCCGTGTCCACCTGGACTCTTGGCTGGGCAGTGAAAGGGGGAACTTTGGCTTCTCCTGAATTAGGAGGAAGCCACAAAGGGTTCTGAAGGGTATAGGGAAGGCTGGGTCCTAACCCTTTGGGGCTGAGGTGACACCCCACTGGTACTTGGCCTTTCTTGCTGAGGTACTGCGGTGCTGGTGGATGGCACTGCGGTGCTGGTGGATGGCACTGCAGTGCTGGTGGATGCCACTGCCTCCTCGCTAGAATGCCTTCGTTTGGCAGGCAGAATATCTTTCTCCTCTGAGTCTGTCGGTGTTCCACTACTGAGGACTGGCTCATAATTTACGTCAGACTCAGAACCTGAATTTGAAAGGAAATCCGAAAAAGAGAGCTCCTCGCTGCTCTCGTTGGCCGTGGCAAGTATTTGGTATGCCTCCTCGGCGGAAAAGCATCTTTTGGACATGGTTGCTGGTGGTGATGAGACTGCATAGGTGTGTGCTAAGCCTGCACTGATGGGCACTGATGAGGCGGCGCTGAGGAGCACAGATGTGCACTGATTGATGACACAGATGTGCACTGATGAGGCCGCACAAATGGGCACTGATCGCACAGATGTGCACTGATGAGGCAGCACAGATGTGCACTGATTCATTGCACAGATGTGCACTAATGAGGCAGCACAGATGGGCACTGATGAGACAGCACAGATGGGAACTGATTAGGTGGCACAGATGGCCACTGATGAGGCGGCACAGATGTGCACTGATTGATTGCACAGATGTGCACTAATAAGGCGGCACAGATATGCACTGATGAGGTGGCACAGATGGGCACTGATCGCACAGATGTGCACTGATGAGGCAGCACAGATGTGCACTGATTCATTGCACAGATGTGCACTAATGACGCAGCACAGATGGTCACTGATGAGGCAGCACAGATGGGCACTGATTAGGCGGCACAGATGGCCACTGATGAGGCGGCACAGATGTGCACTGATTGATTGCACAGATGTGCACTAATAAGGCGGCACAGATATGCACTGATGAGGTGGCACAGATGGGCACTGATGAGGTGGCACAGATGTGCACTGATTGATTGCACAGATGTGCACTGTTGAGGTGGCACAGATGGGCACTGATGAGGCCGCACAGATGGGCACTGATTGATTACACAGATGTGCACTGATGAGGCGGCACAGATGGGCACTGATTGGCACAGATGGGCACAATGAGGTGGCACAGATGGGCACGATGAGATGGCACAGATGGGCACTGATGAGGCGACACAGATGGGCACTGATGCGGCGGCACAGATAGGCACTGATTGATTGTACAGATGTGCACTGATGAGGCGGCAAAGATGGGCACTGATTGGCACAGATGGGTACTGATGATGTGGAACAGATGGGCATTGATGAGGTGGCACAGATGGGCACTGATGAGGTGGCACAGATGGGCACTGATGAGGCAGCACAGATGGGCACTGATTGATTGCATGGATGTGCACTGATGAGGCGGCACAGATGGGCACTGATTGGCACAGATGGGCACTGAGGTGGCACAGATGGGCACTGATGAGGTGGCACAGATGGGCACTGATTGCAAAGATGTCCACTGATTGCACAGATGTGCACTGAGGCGGCACAGATGGGCACTGATGGCACAGATGGGCACAGATGGGCACTAGCAATAGATGATGATTGACCGCATGGTACTGATTGGGCACTGAGTGGGCACTGCTTGGGCACACTGTGTTTTTTTTTTTACTGTCAAATGACTGGGAATCACTCACGATTCTGCACAGAAGCTCTCCCTCCTCACACTCGGTCTCTGTGTGAGGAGAGAGAGCCGGTAATGAGAGATTAACTCATATGTTTACATTTGAGATCATCTCTCATTGGCCACGCCAATCACGCTGTAATTGGCCATTTACAGCGATCTGTGATTGGCTGTGTCCAAGGGACACGGGCAACACAGATTTTCACCGATGTGCGCTCATGCGAGCACATGGGGAGCGAGGAAATGGTAGGACGTCAATAGACGTAGTCCCGGCAATGTAGATCTGCACTGTATCAGTCATTTAGCTATAGCGCGGATCTGAAGCAGTTAAAAGTCGGCAGCCACAAAAAGTGTAGCTGCTGACTTTTAATAAACACACACTTACCTGTCCCACGATCCAGCGATGTGGCCGCCCCAAAGCCTCGCTTCTCTCCTTCTCCTCTCTGTGGCGCCTGCATTGCAAGTGTGGGCACCCGGCTGTGACAGCTTGCAATTTCACAGCCGGGTGTGCACTGCACATACGCAAGTCAGGCTGTGCGTTCTGAATGGCCGGGCAATCTTCTGGGACCTGTGACATGTCCCAGAAGATTGCAGGGAGGGAGAAGGGAGAGGAGAACTTCCGCTCTGCGCCACGGCGCCATGAGCAGAAATGGAAGCTGGGTACCTGTCAAACCTAGGTACCCGTCCCCCCCAAAAAAAATGACATGCCAAATGTGGCCTGTCAGGGGTCAGGAGTCGTTAAAGCGGAACTTCCACTTTTGGAAAAAAACTAATAGTGTGTACTAGGCTTTTAGACCAAAAATGAGCCTTATTTTCTGATGGAATGGGAGAAGGCCCTTTATGTCTAATGCCGCGTACACACGGTCGTACTTTTCGTCTACAAAAGTCCAACGGACGCTGACGGACTAAAGCTGGCTGGTAATCCGATCGTGTGTGGGCTTCTCCGGACTTTCAACGTACTTTTTTAGCCTCAAATCCGACGTACTTTAGATTTGAAACATGCTTTAAAACTTTACTTCGTAACTACGACGGACCCCGAAATCCGCTCGTCTGTGTGCTAGTCCGACGGACAAAAAGCCACGCTAGGGCAGCTATTGGCTACTGGCTATGAACTTCCTTATTTTAGTCCGGTGTACGTCATCACGTACGAATCCGACCGACTTTTGTGTGGTCGTGTGTAGGCAAGTCCGTTCGTTAGAAAGTAGGCCGCAAGTCCGCCGCAAGTCCACCGAAAGTCTGCCGGAAGTCTGTCGGACAGGCTGTCTGACTTTTGTAGACGAAAAGTACGACCGTGTGTACGCGGCATAAGAGTGTATGTAAACTCTGACATTAAATTTGTCTTATTTGCACTATTTTGGTCTGTTAATTAGACCATTGAAAGTGTTTATTTATATGTGTTCAGTGCAAAAAAGGTAGCAGTTCATCCAGCCATAAATCTAGTGAACTGATAAAACAATGCTCAGTGAACTGATAAAACAACTGAGATTGTCACCCTAGGACAAGAAGTGCATTAATGGTAGAATTACCAGGTTAAATAAAACAAATGTATCCACTCAGTAGAGGACAGATAGGCTGCAAAACTATACATTTTTTTATTCTTGAGTTTAGTTTCCCATTTGTGGTGGGAATTCCCTATGTATCATAAAATTCTGGTTGAAAATAGAGGATAGAGGGGGGATCAAGTCCAAAAATCCACATCTAGAGGTCCCAGATGTTCTGCTAACTATACTTTTTTTATGCAACCCCCATTGTTCATTGAGAAGTATAAATTACCTTGATTCATTAACTTCTCAATGTGGTCATGAGCCTTATGCCCTGCTTCTGGAGAACTGCCCAAATATTCTCTATGAAAAAGTGGTTTAAAATAGTAAATGAGATCATGAAGAATGACCAATGAACGTATTAACTAAAGGAACAATATGATTCCTTCTATACTATTTGGGCTAGGACTAGAGTAGAGCCAGTAAAGTCTGAGCCCTAACAAAGAGGGATACATTACGTTGGTCATCATTCAACCTGGAAAAGGAATGGTGCTGGATCTCATAGTTACGTGGTTAGTCAGGTTGAAAAAAGACCATCAAGTTCAACCAAAAATAAATAAAAATACAATCCCATATACACAAACCTACACCCACAGTTGATCCAGAGGAAGGCAAAAAAAACCAGCAAAGCATGCTCCAATTTGCTACAGCAGGGAAAAAAATTCCTTTCTGATCCCTCTCGAGGTAATCAGATTTTCCCTGGATCAACTTTAACTATAAATGTTAGTACCCAGTTATATTATGTACATTTAGGAAGGAATCCATGCCTTTTTAAAGCAATCGACTGAGCTTGCCAGAACCACCTCTGGAGGGTGTGTATTTCACATTTTCACAGCTCTTACTGTGAAGAAACCTTTCCGTATTTGGAGATGAAATCTTTTTTCCTCTAGACGTAAAGAGTACCCCCAGTCCTCTGTGATGACCTTAACCACTTCCGGACCGCTCACTGTATATATACATCATTTTTTTGAAGATGGATATCTCGGTAACGGCAGCAGCTGCTGCCACAACCGAGGTACCCATCTTTTCAGTGAGCGCTTCCGTACATGATAATGGTGGTCTCTGCGGCGGGTTCACCGCGATATCACCATTATCGGCGGCGGGAGAGGTGCCACCCCCCCTCCCGCCGCTCTCCCGCACCCTCCGCCGCTTACCGGAGCCGTCGGTAGCGGCGGAGGAGATCGGGTCCTTTCCCTGCTTAGGTATGGAGACGAGTGAGGCTAAGATGGCCCCCACCCGTCTCCATACCATGTGACGGCCGGAGCGACGTCATTACGACGGCTCCGCCCACTTCTCTTAAAGGCACAATTTTTTTTGTGTCATTTTTTTAAACGACTTTTTTTTTTTTTAGTCTAAATATGAGATCTGAGGGCTTTTTGACCCCAGATCTCATATTTAAGAGGACCTGTCATGCTTTTTTCTATTACAAGGGATGTTTACATTCCTTGTAATAGGAATAAAAGTGATCCAATTTTTTTTTTTAAAAAAACAGTGAAAAAATAAATAAAATAAAGTAAAATAAATAAAAAAAAAAAAAAAAAATTTTTAAAGCGCCCTGTCCCGACGAGCTCGCGCGCAGAAGCGAACGCATACGTGAGTAGCGCCCGCATATGAAAACGGTGGTCAAACCACACATGTGAGGTATCACCGCGACCGGTAGAGTGAGAGCAATAATTCTAGCCCTAGACCTCCTCTGTAACGCAAAACATGCAATCTGTAGAATTTTTTAAACGTCGCCTATGGAGATTTTTAAGGGTAAAAGTTTGACGCTATTCCACGAGCGGGCGCAATTTTGAAGCGTGACATGATGGGTATCAATTTACTTGGCGTAACATTATATTTCACAATATAAAAAAAAATTGGGCTAACTTTACTGTTGTCTTATTTTTTTTTTCAAAAAAGTGAATTTTTTCCAAAAAAAGTGCGCTTAGAAGACCGCTGCGCAAATACGGTGCAAAAAAAAGTATTGCAATGACCGCCATTTTATTCTCTAGGGTGTTAGAAAAAAAAAACAATATATAATGTTTGGGGGTTCTAAGTAATTTTCTAGCAAAAAAACCTGTTTTAAACTTGTAAACACCTAAAATCCAAAACAAGGCTGGTCTTAAAGTGGTTAAAGTGAAAAGCTTGGCATTGCATGCTATTATTGAGCTTATGATCTACCAAAACCCCCAGATCCTTCTCCACCATTGATTAGCCCCCAAGTGCATAACTTTACATTTATCAACATTAAACCTTATTTGCCACTTATGCCGCGTACACACGAGCGGACTTTACGGCGGACTTTGCCCGGCGGATTTTTCAACGTACTTTACGACGGACTTTCTGAATGAACGGACTTGCCTACACACAATCCACCAAAGTCCGTCAAATTCGTACGTGATGACGTACGACCGGACTAAAACAAGGAAGTTCATAGCCAGTAGCCAATAGCTGCCCTAGCGTGGCTTTTTGTCCGTCGAACTAGCATACAGACGGCGGACTTTTCGACCGGACTCGATTTCAACGGATAAATTTTAAACAAGTTTCAAATCTAAGTCCGTCCAACTTTTGAGCAAACAAAGTCCGCTGGAGCCCACACACGATCGAATTGTCCGATGAAATCCAGTCCGCCGGGCAAAGTCCGCCGTAAAGTCCGCTCGTGTGTACGTGGCATTAGTTACCCTTTGCCACTTAGTTACCCAATTAGACAGTGCATTGAGTAAATTGGAGACATCCTGACGTTATTTCACTGCATAGCTTTGTGTCATCCGCAAAGACAGAAATGTTACTTTTAATCCCAAACCCTATATAATTTATAAAGATATTAAAAAGTAAGGGTCCCAGCACTGAACCTTGGGGTACACCATTGATAACCTTACACCATTCAGAGTACGAGTCATTAACCACTACTCTCTGAATTCTGTCTTTTAGCCAGTTTTCTATCCATTTACAAATTGATATTCCCAAGCCTGTTGACTTTACCTTACACATGAACCGTGTGTGGGGAACTGTGTCAAATGCTTTTGCAAAGTCCAGGTATACCATATCCACAGCCAACCCTCTGTCCAAGGTTTTACTTACCTCCTCATAAAAAGAAATCAGGTTTGTTTGACAACTTCTGTTTTTCATGAATTCATGCTGTCTGTTGCTTAAAATATTTTTTTACAGCAAGAACTCGTCAATGTGATATTTTATTAAACTCTCCAGTATCTTCCAGACTATAGAAATTAAACTAACATAATTACTTGGTAAAGACTTTGATCCCTTTTTAAATATGGGCACCACAATCCAGTGGTATCATTCCAGTTATTAACGAGTCCCTAAAAATTTGAAACCATGGCCTTGACATGACAGAGCTCAATTCTTTTAGGATCTGTGGGTGGATGCCATCAGGTCCAGGTGCTTTATCCACCTTTATTCTGTCTAAATATTTCTGGACCTTATCCCTTTTGAGCCATTGTGGATCATTTGTGTCAATACCACCTTCATTATGGACATGAGCTCCCCCATGCTCCTTTGTATACACAGAGCTGAAGAAAGTATTTAATAAATTTGCCTTCTCTTTGTCCCAAGTCACACACTCTAGATTATTTTGTAAAGGGCCTACATGCTCAGACCAGACCTTTTTACTATTAATGTATTTGAAAAATATTTTAGAGTTTGTCCTACTATCTTTTGCAATCTGTCGTTCGTTTTTGCGAATTTTTGCGTCCTTGATTTCCCTTTTACATATTCTGTTATATTCTTTGTAGCATTTAAACGATGATAGCATCCCTTCATTTTTATATTTTTTAAAAGCGCTTTTTTTAATATTTATAGCCATTTTAACTTTGGCCGTGAGCCACATATGTTTTATTTTTAGCCTTTTAAACTTATTGCCCATGGGAATATACTTTGCAGTAAGTTTACATACAGTCACTTTGAAGAATTCCCATTTCTGTTCTGTGTCCATTTATGCAAATATTCCCTCCCAGTCTAAGTCCTGGAGAGCAGCCTTCATCCTTGGAAAATTTGCTCTCTTAAAGTTAAGTGTTTTTATCTTACCCGTACATGTTTGTTGCTCACAGCTAACATTAAATTAAATCATGTTATGGTCACTGCTACCCAGATGCTCTTTTATATGAATATTGGTAATAAGCTCTGCATGGTTTGAGATTACCAGGTCCAGCAGAGCGTCATTCCTAGTCGGGACCTCAATAAAATGGACCATAAAATTGTCTTGTAAGGCCTCATGTACACTGCAGCTGCTAAACGGACCTTTAGGATCAGTTTGGCATTTTTTTTCAACTTCTCCTGCTCTTCTCTATGTTATCTTATCAGTACATGTACACGGGGTCATTTACAGTCGTTTCTGGGCAGTTGAGTTTAGAGGCTTTTTTTGGAACGCAAAAAAATGGGTTCAGAAGCTGAGTTTAGAGGTATTTCAAGTATCAAATGCTTCTAAACACAGCTAAACGTGGTAACTCGCATTTAGCCGCATTTCGTTTACAGGTGTTTTTCATTTTTGGCTATTTTGAAAAAAATTAAAATAATTTTTGCCCTTTAACTGTCTCAGCAGTGCCATTACTCCAGTCAATTTCCGGGTAGTTAAATTTCCCCATTATTATCACTGTCCCAGCCCTTGCAGCCCTTACCATCTGGGCAAGGAGCTGAATCTCTACCTCCTCACTAACACTAAGAGGTCTATAACAAACTCCAATGACAACCTTTGGAGTACGCACACCCATGTACAGTTCCACTCATAATGCTTCAGACTCAGCACACTCTCCATCAACTAGGTCCTCTTTAACACTCGCTTTGAGATCACTTCTCACATAGAGACAGACACCACCACCCCTCCGTTTTACCCTGTCTTTCCGTAAGAGAGCATTGCCAGGAATATTAATAGCCCAGTCATGAGAAGAATTAAGCCAAGATTCAGCAATACCAATTAGATCATAGTTCTCCATAGTTCACCAGAGCTTCCAACTCACCTATTTTGCTTGGCAGACTTCTAGCATTGGTGAACACTTTAATTCATTGTCACATTTGTATGTTGCATATTTTTCATTTTAGTACAAATAGTACTATTTTCAATGGTTGATTGTAACATAGGAACCTTCATATCATCTGCCATAGCCCTCCCCCGTCTATCCCCATTCCACCCACCAATAGGGGCTGACCCCTGTCTGACCTGTCTGCCTCATTATAATCTAATTCACCCTCCTCCACACTCCTAGTTTAAAGACTCCTCCAGCCTTCCCATAAACCTCTCCCCCAGCACAGAAAACCACCTTCCATTTAGGTGCAAACCATCTTTAGCATATAGGTTGCACCCCAATGAAAAGTCAGTCCAGTGCTCTAAAAACCCAAATCCCTCCTCCTTAAATCAGTTCTTTAGCCATGCATTCAGCTCTCTAATCACCCCCTGCCTTTCCTGTGTTGCACATGGCACAGGCAATATTTCAGAGAATATCACCTTGGAGATCCTTCTCTTCAACTTGCAGCCTAGTTCTTTAAATTGGTTCTTAAGGAGCCTCCACCTTCCATATATTTTGTCATTGGTTCCAACGTGGACCAAGACAGCTGGGTCAAGCCCAGTCCCTCCCAGTAATTCATCATCCCAGTTCACCACATGCCGAATCCTGGCACCAGGGAGACAGCAAACCATTCGGTTGAGGTGATCCTGGTGACAAATTATTCTATCGGTCTTTCTGTTTATAGAATCCCCCATTACCACCAACTGTCTAGGCCTACCTGTACTCCCTTCACCACCCCTACTAGATGGGCTGCTCTCCCGGCTGTTAGGGGAGCAGTGACATCTAGGACTGCCACCTCTGAGCTTGATACTCCCACATCTTCACCCAACTTGGCAAATCTGTTAGGGTGCTCAAACCCAGGGCTGGCCTTCCTTTTCTGTAATCCCTTACCACTCCCTCTAACTGTACTAACCCATCTTCCTACCTGATGATCCTGACTTACCCCTCCACCCCCCCCCCCCCATTAACCCCACTAACCACTTGCTCAGTGAACAGAGGACCGCTTTCAAGGTTGTTAGTTCTGCCCAGTGTTGCAATTTTCTCCTCCAGATCTCTAATGCAAGCTTCCAGAAGAGCAACCTGCTTACATCTGTCACAGTGGTATCCATCCTGGAGCTGTTGCTCCATTGTTGTATACATGTGACACACTGTGCACTGCACAAAACCTTCAATCTTGTTAACCCCCATTTTCCTGTTACAATAATAATATTACAAACAGGAATAACCTCCTGATTTCAACTTGTGTTTTTTTTACCCACCATCTAATCCAGTTCCACTTGGTCAGAGTTCCAGCAAGCAAAAAGGTGGCAAGCTCAAAGATGAGCAGGCTCAAAATGAGTTCTACAGAAAGTTATATAGGGCCTGAAGCACCTGTGAAAAGGTATTAAGAAAGCTGCAAGGAAAGGCCCAAAAAAGAACCTAAAAATGCAAACACAGCAATCAAAAACTGTTTTTCACTCTCCACTCAAAGTTCCCACTCTTCAGCTTCCAACCAGCAAATCTAGCAAATTTCAGAACGGTAAGAATGTGGGGAAAAGCGCCAGATATAAAGTAAGTATTGCAGTAAGAGTTTATTTTTTTATACTGCAGGGAAATAGATTAAAAACACTGGAGTTTAGCTTTAAATTATAAAGATTATTCCATAAAATGTAATAATAGTATTAGTGCTGCTCTAAGTTTACCAGTGTTGTTTATTATTTCCTAATTATCCATACATGCTAGCTTTCTCACATGACTATTCTGGACCATTGGCCAGTATGCAGTATTCAATTTGTATATTTGAACACACTATGAAGTTTGTTAAGCCCCGTACACACGGGCAGAACATCTGGTGGTATAGGCCAGTTCAAAAGAAACCGACCGACATTCAGCCCATGTGTACGGCAGCCGGTCCGACAGAAGCTGGCCGAATGTCCCAAAGGGGCATGACTGAAAAAGGCCTGCTGATCGGCATTCCATCAGCTTTTTCAGTCAATGGCTAAACAAAATAGCTCAGCGGGGCGAGATCGCTGTACTAACATTGAATGTTAGTATAGGGGTTCCTCTGGTGTGTACCAGAATTTAGGGTGAGATTTAGAAATACTGATAACATTATGGCTAATAGTACTGGTGTTATTTACTTCAAGATTACTGAGAACATTGTCCTGTGTTCAAAGTTACCCCCTGCAGGAGCTGCTTGGCTTGATGGGAGAAACAAATGGCAACTCCCCAAATGTATAACTTGCCTTTGCAGAAAAAAGAACATAGAAGGTCAAAGCATGTCAAAAAACAAGAATCAAAAATTTGCAGCTCTATGTGGGAATTAAGTATTTAATTTTATCAGGAGATAGCAGCATTCACATTTTTCACCTTTTTATTTCAGGTATGTTTATGAGTGTTTGGGTGAGCGCATATTAATTTCTATACACAAATACATGCATAAGCTGCAGCGGCCATATTACGGCTAGGGATGAGCCAAACACCCCCCTGTTCGGTTCGCACCAGAACATGCGAACAGGCAAAAAATTAGTTTGAAAACTCGAACACCGTTAAAGTCTATGGGACACGAACATGGATAATCAAAAGTGCTAATTTTAAAGGCTTATATGCAATTTATTGTCATAAAAAGTGTTTGGGGACCTGGGTCCTGCCCCAGGGCACATGGATCAATGCAAAAAAAAGTTTTAAAAACTGACGTTTTTTCGGGAGCAGTGATTTTAATAATGCTTAAAGTGAAACAATAAAAGTGTAATATTCCTTTAAATTTCGTACCTGGGGGGTGTTTATAGTATGCCTGTAAAGGGGCGCATGTTTCCTGTGTTTAGAACAGTCTGACAGCAAAATGACATTTCAAAGGAAGAAAGTCATTTAAAACTACTCGCGGCTATTAATGAATTGCCAGTCCGACAATGCACATAAAAGTTCATTGATAAAAACGACATGGGAATTCCCCACAGGGGAACCCCGAACCAAAATTTAAAAAAAAAATGATGTGGGGGGTCCCCCTAAATTCCATACCAGGCCCTTCAGGTCTGGTATGGATTTTAAGGGGAACCCCGCGCCAAAATTAAAAAAAAAATTGCGTGGGGTCCCCCCAAAAATCCATACCAGACCCTTATCCGAGCACGCAACCTGGCAGGCCGCAGGAAAAGAGGGGGGACGAGAGAGCGCCCCCCTCCTGAACCGTACCAGGCCACATGCCCTCAACATTGGGAGGGTGCTTTGGGGTAGCCCCCCAAAACACCTTGTCCCCATGTTGATGGGGACAACGGCCTCATCCCCACAACCCTTGCCCGGTGGTTGTGGGGGTCTGCGGGTGGGGGGCTTATCGGAATCTGGAAGCCCCCTTTAACAAGGGGACCCCCAGATCCCGGCCCCCCCTGTGTGAAATAGTAAGGGGGTACCCCTACCATTTCACAAAAAAGTGTCAAAAATGTTAAAAATGACAAGAGACAGTTTTTGACAATTCCTTTATTTAAATGCTATCTTCTATCTTCCTTCGGTTTCTTCCTCCATCTTCTTCTTCTTCTGGTTCTTCTGGTTCTTCCTCCGGTGTTCTCGTCTTGTTCTTGTGGGGATGAGGCCCTTGTCCCCATCAACATGGGGACAAGGTGTTTTGGGGGGCTACCCCAAAGCACCCTCCCAATGTTAAGGGCATGTGGCCTGGTACGGTTCAGGAGGGGGGGTGCTCTCTCGTTCCCCCCTCTTTTCCTGCAGCCTGCCAGGTTGTGTGCTCAGATAAGGGTCTGGTATAGATTTTGAGGGGGACCCCACGCCATTTTTCATTTAAATTTTGGTTCAGGGTTCCCCTGTAGGGAATTCCCATGCCGTTTTTATCAATGAACTTTTATGTGTATTGTCGGACCGGGAATTCATTAATAGCCGCGAGTAGGGATGAGCTTCGAGTTCGAGTCGAACTCATGTTCTACTCGAACATTGGCTGTTCGCAAGTTCGCCGAACAGCGAACAATTTGGGGTGTTCGCGGCAAATTCGAATGCTGCGGAACACCCTTTAAAAGTCTATGGGAGAAATCAAAAGTGCTAATTTTAAAGGCTTATATGCAAGTTATTGTCATAAAAAGTGTTTGGGGACCCGGGTCCTGCCCCAGGGGACATGGATCAATGCAAAAAAAAGTTTTAAAAACGGACGTTTTTTCAGGAGCAGTGATTTTATTAATGCTTAAAGTCAAACAATAAAAGTGTAATATCCCTTTAAATTTCGTACCTGGGGGGTGTCTATAGTATGCCTGTAAAGGGGCGCATGTTTCCCGTGTTTAGAACAGTCTGACAGCAAAATGACATTTGGAAGGAAAAAACTCATTTAAAACTACCCGCGGCTATTGCATTGCCGACAATACACATAGAAGTTCATTGATAAAAACGGCATGGGAATTCCCCACAGGGGAACCCCGAACCAAAATAAAAAAAAAAAAAATGATGTGGGGGTCCCCCTAAATTCCATACAAGGCCCTTCAGGTCTGGTATGGATATTAAGGGGAACCCCAGCCAAAATTTAAAAAAAAAATTGACGTGGGGTTCCCCCTAAATTCCATACCAGACCCTTCAGGTCTGGTATGGATTTTAAGGGGAACCCCGCGCCAAAAAAAAAAAAAAAAACGGCGTGGGGTCCCCCTAAAAATCCATACCAGACCCTTATCCGAGCACGCAACCTGGCAGGCCGCAGGAAAAGAGGGGGGGACGAGAGTGCGGCCCCCCCCCCCTCCTGAACCATACCAGGCCACATGCCCTCAACATTGGGAGGGTGCTTTGGGGTAGCCCCCCAAAACACCTTGTCCCCATGTTGATGAGGACAAGGGCCTCATCCTCACAACCGTGGCCGGTGGTTGTGAGGGTCTGCGGGCGGGGGGCTTATCGGAATCTGGAAGCCCCCTTTAACAAGGGGACCCCCAGATCCCGGCCCCCCCCCTGTGTGAAATGGTAAGGGGGTACTTACCCCTACCATTTCACTAAAAAACTGTCAAAAATGTTAAAAATGACAAGAGACAGTTTTTGACAATTCCTTTATTTAAATGCTTCTTCTTTCTTCCTTCATCTTCTTCTGGTTCTTCTGGCTCTTCTGGTTCTTCCTCCGGCGTTCTCGTCCAGCATCTTCTCCGCGGCGTCTTCTATCTTCTTCTCCTCGGGCCGCTCCGCACCCATGGCATGAGGGGGGAGGCTCCCGCTCTTCTCTTCATCTTCTTCTCTTCTTCATCTTCTTCTTCATCTTCTTCTTCTTCTTTTTCTTCTTCTTCCTTCTTCTCTTCTTCTCTTCTTCCTGTCTTCTCCGGGCCGCTCCGCAATCCATGCTGTGGCATGGAGGGAGGCTCCCGCTGTGTGACGGCGTCTCTTCGTCTGACGGTTCTTAAATAACGGGGGGCGGGGCCACCCGGTGACCCCGCCCCCCTCTGACGCACGGTGACATGACGGGACTTCCCTGTGGCATTCCCCGTGACGTCACAGGGAAGTCCCTCAAGTCACCGTGCGTCAGAGGGGGGCGGGGTCACCGGGTGGCCCCGCCCCCCGTTATTTAAGAACCGTCAGACGAAGAGACGCCGTCACACAGCGGGAGCCTCCCACCATGCCAGCATGGCTGCGGAGCGGCCCGGAGAAGACAGGAAGAAGAGAAGAAGGAAGAAGAAGAAGAAGAAGAAGATGAAGAAGAAGATGAAGAAGAGAAGAAGATGAAGAGAAGAGCGGGAGCCTCCCCCCTCATGCCATGGGTGCGGAGCGGCCCGAGGAGAAGAAGATAGAAGACGCCGCGGAGAAGATGCTGGACGAGAACGCCGGAGGAAGAACCAGAAGAGCCAGAAGAACCAGAAGAAGAAGAAGATGAAGGAAGAAAGAAGAAGCATTTAAATAAAGGAATTGTCAAAAACTGTCTCTTGTCATTTTTAACATTTTTGACAGTTTTTTAGTGAAATGGTAGGGGTAAGTACCCCCTTACCATTTCACACAGGGGGGGGGGCCGGGATCTGGGGGTCCCCTTGTTAAAGGGGGCTTCCAGATTCCGATAAGCCCCCCGCCCGCAGACCCTCACAACCACCGGCCACGGTTGTGAGGATGAGGCCCTTGTCCTCATCAACATGGGGACAAGGTGTTTTGGGGGGCTAACCCAAAGCACCCTCCCAATGTTGAGGGCATGTGGCCTGGTACGGTTCAGGAGGGGGGGGGGGGGCGCACTCTCGTCCCCCCCTCTTTTCCTGCGGCCTGCCAGGTTGCGTGCTCGGATAAGGGTCTGGTATGGATCTTTAGGGGGACCCCACGCCGTTTTTTTTTTTTTTTTTGGCGCGGGGTTCCCCTTAAAATCCATACCAGACCTGAAGGGTCTGGTATGGAATTTAGGGGGAACCCCACGTCAATTTTTTTTTAAAATTTTGGCTGGGGTTCCCCTTAATATCCATACCAGACCTGAAGGGCCTTGTATGGAATTTAGGGGGACTCCCACATCATTTTTTTTTTTTAATTTTGGTTCGGGGTTGCCCTGTGGGGAATTCCCATGCCGTTTTTATCAATGAACTTCTATGTGTATTGTCGGCAATGCAATAGCCGCGGTAGTTTTAAATGTGTTTTTTCCTTCAAAATGTCACTTTGCTGTCAGACTGTTCTAAACACGGGAAACATGCGCCCCTTTACAGGCATACTATAGACACCCCCCAGGTATGAAATTTAAAGGGATATTACACTTTTATTGTTTGACTTTAAGCATTATTAAAATCACTGCTCCTGAAAAAACGGCCGTTTTTAAAACTTTTTTTTGCATTGATTCATGTCCCCTGGGGGAGGACCCGGGTCCCCAAACACTTTTTATGACAATAACTTGCATATTAGCCTTTAAAATTAGCACTTTTGATTATTCATGTTCGTGTCCCATAGACTTTAACGGCGTTCGCGTGTTCGAACGAATTTTTTTCCTGTTCGCATGTTCTGGTGCGAACCGAACAGGGGGGTGTTCGGCTCATCCCTAGCCGCGAGTAGTTTTAAATTACTTTTTTTCCTTTGAAATGTCATTTTGCTGTCAGACTGTTCTAAACACAGGAAACATGCGCCCCTTTACAGGCATACTATAGACACCCCCCAGGTACGAAATTTAAAGGAATATTACACTTTTATTGTTTCACTTTAAGCATTATTAAAATCACTGCTCCTGAAAAAACAGCCGTTTTTAAAACTTCTTTTTGCATTGATCCATGCTCCCTGGGGCAGGACCCAGGTCCCCAAACACTTTTTATGACAACACCATGCATATAAGCCTTTAAAATTAGCACTTTTGATTTCTCCCATAGACTTTTAAAGGGTGTTCCGCGGCTTTCGAATTTGCCGCGAATACCCCTAATTGTTCGCTGTTCGACGAACTGGCGAGCAGCGATGTTCGAGTCGAACATGAGTTCGACTCGAACTCGAAGCTCATCCCTAGTCACGGCACCCATACTGCAGTCCTAACTTTATCATTTGAGAGTCTCCAGTTGGAGCACATATATAATAATGGATTGATTAGGGGCAAGTATGCCTGGAGGGAGCCCACCCCTCCTTATAGGTACAGGGATAGCACAATGGCAGTGAAGGTATCCAGTGTGTCCCCTCACCAATTACCAACAGTACAAACAAATGCCAACCACCCCAACCTATAACTGGCCTTTGCAGCAAGGAGCTTGGCTGTTGTTCTTTGACATGCATCACCCTTCCATTTGCTTGTTTGAGGTAAAGGCCAGTTATTGGTTGTGGTGGTCTGTATGTTTTCTCTCCCTGTGCAGCAGTACCCCAGATCCCCCATAATTTGCCCAGAAAAACTTCTATCCTCTCCTCCCCATGTGCAGGGAATCCTGGGTATTAAAATGCACACCCCATAGCCTTCATTGCACAGTGCCCCTTTTTGGACTACATATCCCATGATTCTCTGCAGCTACAGAAAAAGTCCTCTCTGCCACTGTTGATTGGCTCAAGCCACTGCTGCCAGAAAGGAGAGGGCAGGAGCGAGGGGGACTTAACACAGCCTGCTCTGATCCTCACACAACAGGGAAGCTCAGGGTGAGCTGCAGCTGCTGCAGCACGGTCAGGATGGGGATCGGTAAGTGAAGGGAGAGAGGCACATGCAGCCAGCAGCACACCCGACTAGACTAGTTGTAACACAGAATCAGTTCTTTTGATTAATCAGGGGACTGCAACCCAATATCTCATAATAATTTAAGATGTAAAAAGACCAACAAAGTAGTGTCAAACCATCTATCTCAGACCTTTTCTACCCCTGTTCTTCTTATTACACTATAAGGAGATTGTTTTTTTTTTTTTAACAATCAGGAGTGCTTTATTGAAAAGTATAAAATACAGTACAAAGAAAGAGGAGTAATACAGACCATGTGTGTATAAGTACATACAATTGCAGATCAAATTTTGATTGGAAGTAATCTCTTGCTCACATAGTTGTTATCATACCATTTTCAAGGCATCTGCCGCAATTCAATAAGTAATTACTTGTAAAACATACTAGGTATTCCCATCAGATACATCAAAAACCTTATCAGCTCATCCATGGTGACCAAACCTTATCAAATTTCCATGGGCATCCCCTACTAGTGTACGTCAATCTATAGAGGGGCAATGCTTTGTTAATTCTCTTTTCCCAGGAGGATAGAGTCGGGGGTTCAACAGCGGTCCATCTAGCAAGTATCTCTTTTTTTGCGTAATAGAAGAGAAGTGAGATTAATATTTTTGTATGGTGCGACCTGTGTTCATCCTCATGTATTCCCAGCAGGGCTATCTCGGGTGTTTTAGGAACAGACAGGTCCATTCTAAGGTTTAGGTGATCATACACTCCCAGCCAAAATTTTGACAAAGCAGGGCAGTCCCAGAACATGTGGAGATACGTGCCAATCTGAGTTCGACATCTAGGGCAATGAGGATCTCTGTCAGGATATATTTTGGATAACCTCGCCGGGGTAAAGTAAATCCTATGAAGAAAGTTTATTTGTGTCAGTTTATCCCCTGCTGATATCACCAGTTTGGGACCCTGCTCCAGAGAGGTCTCCCAGTCCTCTCTATCCAACGTAGGGATGTCCAATTTCCAGGTATTCCACAACCTGTCCATCTTGGGCAGCTCCCTGGGCAGCAGTAAATTATATATGGCAGATAGAGTTTCCCCAGGTCCTCACTGGACAACAGGTCTTCTAGCGGATCTAATTGTAATAGTGGCGGGATAGGGAATTGTGCCCGGGTCGCATGACGTAACTGAGCGTACCGGAAAAACATCCATCCCGGGAGCCTATATGTCCTTGACATCAGCGCAAAGGACAACAGTTCTCCATTGGGCATAATGTCTCTTAGGGTTTTGATACCAAAACCTGCCCACAATTGGGGATCAGGAATAGTTCGGTAGTGGGGCAGCTGAGGATTTCCTCAAAGTGGCTGTACCGGCACCCATCGTCCCACCAAGGAAAAACTCCTTCTGGCCACCTTCCACACATGAAGTGTTGCCTTGGTCGGGCCGGGAAGCTCCACATAAGCTTTTACCCCCCTATATACCAGATTTTGGAGATCCTGTAACGATCCTAGCCTCGCCGCCTCCACACATACGGCCGCGTTAGAGCGTTTCCCCTCAAACCACCAGTACGCCGTCACTAGCATCGCCGCCCAATAATAAAGTTTAAAATTAGGGAGAGCAAGCCCCCCCAGTTGTGTAGGGAGCTGCATTGTGGTTTTAGCTAGACGCGGAACAGCTGTATTCCAAATGAAGGAGATAATTTGTTTGTCTATTTCCTGAAAGAAGGACGCCGGAAGCCAGATCGGACTATTCCTAAAAAGATAAGTAAACTTGGGCAGAAGCATCATTTTTAAAATGTTTATACGCCCCAGCAAATTCAAGGGTAGTCCAGACCACGCACGGCAACGTTCTTTGAGGAGGTGAAGCAATGGGAGTATATTCAGGTTGTAATATTGGGCAACATCCCTGGATATTCGAACCCCGAGGTACTTAAATTCTGAGACCCACTGGAGGGGCGTACCACCCGTCGCGGCAGGGATCCCACCATCTAGAGGGAAAAGGACCGATTTAGACCAGTTTATTCGAATCCCCGATGCAGCACCAAATCTATCAAAGATGGTCAGAGCGGCCAGCAGAGATGGTCCTGCATCATTCAAGTAAAGTAGTGCATCGTCCGCGTATAATGAAATTTTCTCTTCCAGTCTACCAATCTGCATCCCCCTGATCTCGGAAGATTCTCTGACCATAATCGCCAGTGGCTCCAGGGCAAGGGCGAACAGACTAGGCGATAGCGGGCACCCCTGGCGAGTGCCTCTGTGGAGTGGGAAGGGGCCAGATATCCTATCATTGGTACGTACCCTAGCCCTCGGTGCTCTATATAGAAGTTTGACCCATTGACGAAAGCCAGGACCAAAACCAAATCTCTCCAACACTTCCCCAAGAAAGTCCCACTCCACAGAGTCAAACGCCTTCTCAGCATCTAAGGAGGCGATCACTCTATCCCCACAGTTATCATGGGCAATGGACAGATTGAGGAAAAGACGCCTAATGTTAATGTCTGTCCCCTTGCCCGGCATAAAACCGGTCTGGTCAACGTGGATCAATGTGGAAATGATCGAAGACAGGCGGGTGGCAAGGATTTTAGCTAGAATTTTGGTATCCACGTTAAGTAATGAGATGGGCCGGTAGGACGCACACTCCTGAGGATCCTTACCCTGTTTATGGATCAGGACTATGACCGCCTCCTCCATGGACTCCGGTAAAGCACCCCTCCCCGCAATTGCTGCAAAAAGTGACGTGAGTTTAGGAGCAATCAGCTCCATATTCTGAGAGTAGAACTCCGTGGGGAGCCCATCCACCCCCGGGGTTTTCCCTTTCTGCAAGCCCCCAATCGCAATCTGTACCTCCTCCAAGGATATATCCTTATCCATCATTGCCCTATGCTCCTCAGATAATGTAGGAAAGGGGATGTTATTCAAGTACTCCTGCAATGCCAAAGAATTACCACTAGTTCTGGAAGTGTATAGATCACTGAAAAAACGGGAAAATCTGGCGTTAATATCCTCTGGAGAGGTCAGCAACACTCCACCATCATCCCGTACCCCCCCTATGTGTGTGGTTCCCATCTGTCCCCGCGCCAGCCAAGCCAACAATCTCCCATTTTTATTACCATATTCAAATATCCTCTGTGTAGAATGCAGCATGGATTTCTTAGTTTGTTCTATATTAAATAGGGAAAGTTCCCTCAGAGCCCTCTGCCAAGTGTGGTAATTGGGTTCACTAGGCGATCTTACATATGCAGCTTCAGTTATCCCCGCCTCTCCCTCCAACCGCTCCAGGGATCGACCAGCCTCTCTCTGAAGTGAAGAGATACGAGATATATATTCCCCCCTAACCCAGGCCTTAAAGGTATCCCAGAGGATCAGAGAGTCCACAGATTCATTATGTCGCAGCCAAAAGCTACAAATAGCCTCTGGCAGCACCTCCTGAATCCGCTCATCCATCGCCCAGTATCTGGAGAGACGCCACAGCCTAGGACCTGTAGGTCTACCCAGAGAGACAACCAGGCTTAGGGGAGCATGGTCGGAGATACCTCTTGCCAGGTGTTTTACCTCCCTCGTCCAACAAAGTGCACTCCCCGAGACATATGCCAGATCTATACGGGATAGGGCTCTGTGTGAAGCCGAGTGACAGGTATACTCTCGGTCCCTAGGGTGAAAATGTCTCCATGCATCTGTCAGCGCAAAAGTACTCGCCCAGTTCTGCAGCTCCGACGAGATGCGAGACCCGGGGTTAAGTCTATCCGCCTCCTGGGAGGGCACCAGGTTAAAGTCTCCAAAGATAAATACTTCTTGCGTATGGTATCCCATGACAGTTTGCATAATGTCATAGAGAAGTTGAGCCCTCGCAGGAGGGGGAAGGTACAGACCCACTAATACCATTGGCCTGGTGTGTACAGTCATATGGATTATCACATATCTTCCCTCAACATCCGTCTTAACATCAAGAATCTGGAATGGGAGGGACCTGCGGATCAAAACACTCACCCCCCTAGCATAGCCAGAGTAGGTAGAATGGTAATGTGCTCCCACCCAGGCCTTTTTTAACCCAAGAATTTTTGAGCCAATCAGATGCGTCTCCTGTAGAATGCATATATGTGGTAAGTGTTTCTGTATATATCTAAAGACCAGAGACCTCTTGACGGCTGAATTTAATCCCCTGACATTCCACGAGATAATAGATATGTCAGCCATTAAACAATTTGCCAGTAGAAACTGATATTAGGATCCGCAAGTCCCACCCATCCCCCAAACCACTGAAGGGACAGCGTGTCCCAGTGTCATGTACTCTATACAGAAATAGACCTAAGCTGGTATCTGCAATTAATTCGTACTGTAGTGAAGGGCATCTTGTCCCTCTTGTATCATGAGCAACTCCTTGTGTAGAAAAACTAAGAACACATTCAATTCCCTCATGTCTGCAACGGCAGAAACCTTCCCCCCCTCCCCCACACCCCCTTGAAACTGGTGATGTGTCAGTACCCATAAATCCCAACTATTACAACCGTAGTAGGGGCGTGGACTCAAATACGATGAGGTTGTCTGGCCAGACAACAGAGATGCTTACAAGACATAAATTATAACAGCCTATTTCTCCTGAACTGATGCAGGGGCACATATCTTAGTTACAGTGTGAGGGCTCTGGGCACCCTCCCATCTAACTCAGCCAGTAACAAAAGCATATATCATGTGTTATAAAGATTCATGTCGCCTGGGCTGTTGCAGGGGTAAATATCTTAGTTACAATGCCCAAGTATTAGGCACACTCTCTCTTTACTAGGTTACTAACAACCATAACGTACAGTAAGTGTAATAATTCTCCTGGATTGACTACAGGGGCACATTTCTTAATATCAGCACTACCATACCATATGCAATCGCTTTAAACTGCAATGCAGAAAACAAAAAACAGATAAGGTACAGTAATCCCCTCTTAATAGTTATCCCGGGGGCACCTATTCAAGAGAGAAGGCAAAATAAAACCAAAACCAGAAAAAAAAAATATAGAACAGGACCCCCCCTCCCTCCTAGTGACCATCTACCGGTTAATTATTGCCCAATAGCTGCTATCAGCATTTGCAAAGTCCTAGCAGACATCAGGATCTAAAGTTCAATAGGTCATTGCATGCAAATCCCCTGTGACACTGCACTGGATAGTTGATCCAACGGCATCCTATCCCACACAGCGATCAGAACAGTGACTAGTGCAATGGGATAGCTCCCAGAGGTATAAGGAGATTGTTACTGAATAGCTAATCAGTCAGGATGGAAAAGTGTACAGGTAACTTACCAGAATAAAAGATCTGCTTATTTTTATACCCAGGTGTGTGTGTGGGCAGGATAGTTTCAATTCAATGGATTTGGTCCAATATACAACAAAGCATTCTCCTGGCCACAATTCTGAAACATTGTTGTGTCAGCTTAAACTTGCAGGCTGTTCCTGGACAGCCTGCATGTAGTCTATGTAAAACACACCACACTCCTCATCCCAAAAAAGATTTATATTATACACTCTGTGGGGAAAGGGGAGTGGACAGTGCTTAACCCCTTGCTTACTGCTCTACAAATCTAACACTACCACCACCGTATCTTATAAAAGGAGCCTAGGTGCCACTTAAACTCCATCCTCATCCTTGCCCTTATTGTGCAGAGTATTGATATAAGCACTGGAAGCTTCTTGGATGCAGTAATACAGCTTTACTTTTATGGAAAATATCTTTACATGTCTTACAGCATTAGAAACATGAACAGGAACAAGGAGGATACAAGTGCATGCTTAGATACAGAAGGTACATCCTATGATTACATTACCACAGAGAATACACACTATAATACTGCAGTGCCACCTACTGGATAGATAGGTATAATGCATATATATATAGTTCACATTGTAAAGCAACTTTAAATAATTACATTACATGCTGTTGTTCTTCCAACAGCCCTGAACCCAAAGAGGCTGTTTGTCACACTATATAATGTTTTGTGTTGTATGCACTATATACACTTTGCTGTACATTTCAAACTCCTGACCACTGCACTTTTGAAACTGTTCTTTATATGCCATAAGCCTGTCCACTGCACTCTTTATGCTTTATTTTGCATTACATACTTCTGATGTAAGTGTTTATTGCCTCAACAGTTGCTGGCTGCTAAGTATTCACTGGTTTTTTTATGAACCTCTTTTATAAGGTAGGCTGAAAAACATTCATACTAGAAGAGTTTCAGTTTTTTAAAAATGATTGTGTAGAGTTTTGTGTGTGTTAAATGTGGAACAGTAATTAAATCATATTGTGTGGGTACAAGGTTTATGGCATATGTGTGCCGTGCATACAGCAACTAGACTCAGTTTTTATTTAACTACTTCTGGACCACCCACAGCACATATACTACGGCAGGGAAGCCCGGCTGTGTGAAACAACATACCTGTATGTTGTTCGTGCTTCTTGGTCTGGGGCACGCCCTGCGGGCGACCTGCTGTGATTGGCCAACTGCAGTAGTTCGGAGGAATGACAGAACGGCGGTCTGCCTATGTAAACAAGGCAGACATTCATTCTGTCACAGAGGAAGAGAGAGATCTGCAATTTCTACAAATCAGGAACACGGATCTCTCTCTTCGTCTAATGTCAGCATCCCCCCACACAGTTAGAAAGCGCACATAGGGAACACAATTAACCCTTTGATTGCCCCTGATGTTAACCCCTTCCCTGCCAGTATCATTTATACAGTGTCAGTGCATTTTTTTAGCACTGATCACTGTATTGGTGTTACTGGTCCCCAAAAAGTGTCACTTAATGTCCTATTTGACCGCTGCAATGTCACAAAAGTCCCTAAATCTATCCCATAGTTTGTAGACATGATAACGTTTGTGCAAACCAATCAATATATATATATGCTAATTGGGATTTTTTTTTACCAAAAAATTTGTAGCAGAATACAAAATGACTATATTGATGAAAAAATTAGATTTTTTACATATTTTTATTGGATATGTTTTATAGCAGAAAGTAAAAAATATTGTGGTTTTTTTTTTCAAAATTGTCGGTCTTTTATTGTTTATAGCGAGAAAAATAAAAACCGCAGAGGTGATCAAATACCACCAAAAGAAAGCTCTATTTGTTGGAAAAAAAGGACATACATTTTGTTTGGATACAGTGTCGCATGACTGCGCAATTGTCATTTACAGTAACCCAGTGCCGTATCGGAAAAAATGGCCTGGTCATTAACCATTTCACCCCAGAAGTATCTACCCTCTTAAGGACCAGGATTTTTTTTTTGCGATACAGCACTGCAATATACTTTAACTGACAATTGCATGGTCATGCGATGCTGTCCCCAAATAAAATGTATGTCTTTTTTCCCACAAATAGAGCTTCATTTTGGTGGTATTTGATCACCTCTGCATTTTTTTTTTCGCTTTTGAAAAAAAACACAATATTTTTTACTTTCTGCTATAAAACATACCCAATAAATAAAAAAAAATATCTAATTTCTTCCTCAATTTAGGCTAATATATATTCTGGTACATATCTTTGGTAAAAAAAACCCTCAATAAGCGTATATTGATTGGTTTGCGCAAAAGTTATAATGTGTACAAAATAGGGGATAGATTTATGGCACTTTTATTATTATTTTTAATTTTTTTACTAGTAATGGCGGTGATCAGCGATTTTTAGCGGGACTGCGATATTGCGGCGGACAGATCGGACACCTAACTGACATTTTTTACACTTTTTTGGGGACCAGTGACATTATTACAGTGATCAGTGCTAAACATATGCACTAACATTGTACTACTGACACTGGCAGGGAAAGAGTTAACACCAGGGGCGATCAAAGGGTTAACTGTGTTCCCTCAGTGTGTTTCTAACTGTGTGGAGGGATGGGCTGCTTGGGACAACACACAGATCCGTCTTTCTGCATAGCAGAAAGACAGGATCTCTGTGTGATCCCCTGTCAAAATGGAGATCTGCCTTGTTTTCTATGGCAGATCCCCATTCTGTCACTGCGGGGAACGATCACGGGCGGCACTGCACACATCGGGTCAGCCTAACCTGCTGATTGGCCCCCCCCACTAGCCAATGGGTGCACGTGCGCACCCACAAAACTCTGTTTGTGAGCCCGGTGTACACTTACGGCGATTCGCACAGCCAAGACAACCTGCCCATGTACAGTGGTGGCTGGTCGGCAAGCAGTTAAGGGGGTAAATCCTTCCGGGGCTAAAGTGGTTAAAGTGATACTAAACACACACTGTTTAATTGACATTATCCTCTACCTTGATGCTGACACTGTATTTATTTTTATTTAAAAAAAATCTAAGTACAGGTTCCACTCAGAACAGGCCTCGCCATGGTGACCAAAGAAGTTAAGTGCATGTGCTCAACGTCATATTCAGAGGTTATCTTTGAGAAATAAAGATATGAGTGCTGCCAGCATCGCTGCAGAGGTTGAAGGGTTGGGGGATCAGCCTGTCAGTGCTCAGACCATACGCCGTACACTGCATCAAATTGGTCTGCATGGCTGTCTTCCCAGAAGGAAGCCTCTTCTAAAGATGATGCACAAGAAAGCCTGCAAACAGTTTGCTGAACACAAGCAGACTAAGGACATGGATTACTGGAACCATGTCCTGTACTCTGATGAGACCAAGATAAACTTATTTGGTTCAGATAGTGTCAAGCATGTGTGGCAGCAACCAGATGAGGAGTACAAAGATACGTGTGTCTTGCCTACAGTCAAGCATGGTGGTGGGAGTGTCATGGTCTGGGGCTGCATGAGTGCTGCTGGCACTGGGGAGCTACAGTTCATTGAGGGAACCATGAATGCCAACATGTACTGTGATATACTGAAGCATAGCATGATCCCCTCCCTTTGGAGATATGGCCGCAGGGCAGTATTCCAACATACTGACCCCAAACACACCTCCAAGACGACCGCTACCTTGCTAAAGAAGCTTTATTTTTCTTTTAGTTCAATATGGCTTGAGTTCCAATAACTGAGCTTATATATTGATTTTAAATATTTACTTGAGTTTTTGGTTGAATATGTATAAATATTTATGATTTTTGAATGTTTTAATTGCCACGGCCATTATCTGCTAATATTTTGTGTGGTGTTTTTTATTTATGGCTGTATTGGGGAGGAAGATTGTTTGGTTTGGGGTGCGGACTGCCTGAAATCCCATGGTCTCTTCCTTAGTATGCTAGATAAATGATAAGACTTCATCCCTATGTATTCTGTAGTGCACTGTTTAGTAGAAAAGGGATCATGTTATCTTAATGTGGGAGCTGAGAAATACTACTGAGGCAAGCTTAAAAAAAACAATTGGACGCTAGGCTATAGGCTGCAAGACCATTTAACAATGTTATGGGCAATTCCCATGGTGGAATATTCCTTGTTTGCCTTCACCAAGTGGAGCACCCATGCACCCTTTAAAAACTGTATACATACCCTTTTCCCGGATTCTTCAGTCCGTTTACATGATTTTGAGGGCCTCTAATGCCCCGTACACACGATCGGAAATTCCGCCAGCAAAATTCCGATGTGAGCTTTTGGTCGGAAATTGCGACCGTGTGCAGGCTCCATCTGATTTTTGCTGGCGGTATTTCCGCCAGCAAAAGATTGAGAGCAGGTTCTCTATTTTTCCGACAGAAAAAGTTTCTATCGGAAATGCCGTTCATCTGTATGCAATTCCGATGCGCAAAAAAACACGCATGCTCAGAATCAAGTAGGAGACGGAAGCGCTCGGTCTGGTAAAACTAGCGTTCATAATGGAGATAGCACATTCCTCACGGTGCAAATTATTGGATCTTTTAATGCAGCGCATTGTTTTGTTCTTTAAAATGCTAGAATAGTGAATTTGTTTTGCTGCTGATATTCACACAGAATTCTGACAAACTGATTTCTTTATTATTTCTCGTGATCTCCTGAATAATCTTTTTTATTTTTAAAGCCAGATCTCCATAATAATGTTTAGAATTATTTTTTATAGCCATCTTTTTTTTTTAAACCTGTTTTTTGATTATTTTTAAATTATTTTCTAGTGATCTCCAAAATTTTTTTTGTGTGTCAAGTTTCCACAACAACATTATTATCTGGGTTGGTTGGTGTCCCTTGTTAATTTGACATTGTATTTTTGAAATGTACCTGCCTACTCACAAACAAACTGTCCTATTTGAAGAAAAACACAAGGCAAGTATTTTCATATAAAAAAATCTCCATTTATTCTGGCTCATAACAAAATAAAGAGGAAGGCAACGCTGGGAAAACTTCTTGATTTTGCAAAGCCTTTGTACCCCAGGGCACACATCAACTCTTTGTAAATAAAAATTGGTAGCCTGAGAAGTCCATATAATAGGGAGCACAATCTGGTCCAGGACTCCCAGAGATCAGGAACAGCAGCAGATGACATATATGTCCCCAGGCTGTGGTACTACAACAGCCTGCGTCTTCTGTCAGACCAGACTGAACCCAGGCCATCACTTTCATGTCTTCCCTGCAGCCTTCCCTCTACGCTTCCCTGCAGCCTTTCCTGCAGCCTTCCTTGGAGGCTGTGGCTCTGGAGGTGGACTTGTGGCAGGAGAAGGAGGAGGAGGATGGGCGAGCGCACATATGTGGATGATATCAGTCATTTGGCCCCTCAACCCCTTATGAAGGGCCTGAAAAATAATCTTCTCACAGATGAGGTGCTGGCCCTCCTCCATTTGCTGCAATTTTGCAGCTACATAGCAGCCATAGGCCTCTTCAGCGTCGGGGGTGTTTTCAGGGCTGCATTAGCCTCATTAATGAGGCCCAGTGCCGCCTCCTCCATGTTACTCCCCTTCTTGGCCCTTTTTGTTGTAAGGCGGAGGGAAGGCACCTGGGATTGAGTGAGGCTACTGGGCCTGGCCACCTCCTGGCTGACACTTACCCCCGCCTCCTTCTGTCTGCCACATTCCAGAGCCTCATCCTGGCTGAGGTCTTCCTGTGTATGAAAAAGGGTCATAGTTTTAGTTTTTGGTTCATCAATCACACACAATTTTCAGCTCATGACTGTTGCAAATTGAATGTTAATAAATAGAAAAGACTATCATTCTGAGCTCAGCATTTTTCATTCTTGTCACAATCATTTTTGGCCCCTATTATCTATTGATATGTAAAACATTTTTTGTTAAATCATTCATTTTTTATCAATAATAACATCTAGTTAACAACAATAATTTTCGGACAATAAATATGTTAAAAAATACTATACCTGGCTCCAGCTGGGCTCCTCAACTTCTTCCAGGATGGAAGGCCAAGGTTGGTCCTCGGAAGCCTCAGTTGGGGTTAAGGGAAGGGTGGATGGAAGTGGGGCCGGAAGTGTAGAAAGTGATTCTCTGGCTTCAATCTGGTCTTCCAGAAACCGCATCCTGTTGTAGTACCACAGACTGGGTACATACACATCCTTTGCTGCTGCTCCTGATTTCATGAAAGCCTGGACCTTATTAAGCTCCTTCCTATACGTGCTTCTCAAGCTACCAATTTTCTTATCCACAAACTCGATGTCTGCGTCGGGGACCTGCATCTTCACAAATTTCAGCAGTTTCTCCAGCGATGCATTGCTAGCTGGTTTATTTCGATATAAGGGGTCTTTAACCTCCCACAAATTTCTCATGTCCCTGTATCTGTCTATGAACTGGCCCATGAATTCAGGGTCTTTGAATTGTTTCATATTTGTCGCAAGACAAAACACAAGACAAAAACACTAATATCAGGCTAAACTCTCCTAATCTTATCCCAATATAGGCCTCAATCTCGAATCAGTATAGGCCACTGATGTCCCAAGTTAAAATATTACCTTCGTTAGAACGTTGGGCGATTCCTGTCCTCCTTCCTCCGCACACAGAACATAGGTACGACACATGCGTGTTAGCTTCATATACACTGCGCATGTGTGAAACTCCGCCCGCCCCTGACGTTCTTTATAGAATATTCCCCGCCCCTTCTCTTTCGTCGCAGTGGGAGAGGAAGATGGCGGAGACACAGCAGGTGCGTAATAGCAGTAACGAGGAGGAAAGCCCGGAGCCAGAAATGTCCCGATACCGCAGGAGATTTAAGGCCTCAAATATGTCCTTTGTAGAGATGGTGGACATCTTGAAGAGGGCTGACTATGATGGGAAGTATGGACCTTACCCAAACCCAAATGTGGAAAAGGCCAAGATCATGTCTAAAGTAGTGAGAAGTCTGCACAGGAATTTTGGGGTACGACGATCCAAGGATCAATTAAGGAAATGCTGGTTAGACCTGAAATTAAGGGAGCACAATCAGTACAGAAGGATCAAGAAACTGCTTCTAAAAAGTAAGTATTTGTTGTTTGTCCCGATTATTATTATTACGTGCATGCTGCTCCATGTGCTTTTCTTTACTTTTGTACAGTTTTAAATGGCTACTTTCATGTTCGTGGGCACAGTAATCGGTCGTAGTAAACATCGTTCATTTGCCAACTAAATACAATGTTTTTGGCAGATACAGGGTTAACTACATTTGATCATGCTAATTTGTATTAAAAGAAGTTTAGGACATTGTTGTCTAGATGTGTTTGAAACTAGAATGAATTGCAAACTTGATTCAGTGTAATGTAAGCAGAGGACACTCAGCAGCTGATTACAAATCTGGACTCAGGAGCACTAGTGTGGGACACCAGAACAAACTTTTTAGGGTGTCCCACACAGGTACTCCAGTGGATACTTGGGGTGTCTCCATGTGTGAAACTTGTCCAAAAAAGGTAAATATTCCAGCTTTGGTAAGTGAAAAAATCATGTCTTAAGCTTGGAACTCTGCCAAAACAGACAATTGTACCCCACTTCCAAGCAATGTTTCATATTCCTATTTCTGGCCTCAAATATCAGTGTGCTAAGTATACCTTCTGTTTCATTCTCATAGGGGAGAAAAGACTCGGGACATCTGAGGACACCAGGAACCCCCCACCTTCTGAAGAAGGGGAACAGAGGACACCACAACCTCAGAATGTGGAGGGAGGAGAGGTGGAAGAAATGGTTGAAATTGCCACCACAACAGGTCAGTGTCTGACACCACAAATTCAGGTAATAGAGGTATGCCTGCATATTTATAATACATGGTGTGTTGTTTTTCTTTTTGGTGATGTGCATGTTGTGGAAGAACAAACTCCTCATTTCACCAGTGCAAGTGCACAAATACTAATCCAGGAGATAATGGTGTGTAGTCGGGATTTAGACATCATAAAGCAAAAAAACCAATAAAGTTGAACAAAAACTGAAGGACATGATTGATGTATTAGGGAGAATATAAATAACAACAAAATGCCAGCGTTTTAGATTTTTTCGGACCAATTTTGAAAAATTTTGGTTGCATTTTAAAAGCCAAATTTTGAAGATGCACACAGTGTGTCAAAATGTGCTATCTGCCACCAGGGGATATCAATGTACGCTTTGTGGGTGCAACCCCTTCCTCGCAACTCAAGTAGGTGAGAGGAAGTGGTTGCACCCTCAAAACACGTCCATTGATCCCCCATGATGGGAGATAGCACATGTTGACATTAGACAAAGGATCAGGAGCGAAATCCCCAGTTTGACTCCCAATTTGTGTGCATCGTCAAAATTTGGCTTTTACAGGGGTGACATCACCCCATCTGATGAAGGCAAGATGAACACATTTTTGCCACTATAATGTCTGATATTGCCTTCAGTTTTTCAATGTTGAACTTTGTAAGTTCCTGAGTTGTGTATGTTAGGTTTTGAAACATGCCTGTTTATGTACTAAAAAAAATTTTTCAAGGTAAAACCAAGATGTTGTTTTTTTCCCCAAAAATGTTTTATAACGCACATGTGTATGTGCACGGAGTAAAAGGTTTTATACTTAACAATGTGTGGCTTTTTCTTTCAATGCTCAATACCAGTTTTTGTATTAAGTTGGTGTTTACAGTGACGATGGGTGTTATTTAATAATGGAAAAAACACTTGGCACTACAAGTGCACTAGGAGAACCTAGGAGACAGCTAAAAGAAACACAAGCAGTAAATCAAAATCAAGATTTTATCAGATAAATGTTTTTTTTCAAATAGAAAATAATTACAAATTTGCTGGTAATGGCCCCCCTACCCGTAAAATAATCAACATATTTTTGCCGCACTTCACGGGCACTTTGGGGGGGCAAGCCAGGATGGCCAGCTTCCAGGGCCGTCAGTGTATCAGGCCCAACTTGAGGCAACATAATAAAAAGTTGTGAAGTATGTAGCATGCTAGAACTATGTGGTTAAGTTTGTACTCCGCCATATTATTTGCCGTAAGAAATAGGCGGAACCGGCCGGCCATTATCTCAAAGGCATTCTCCACGACTCTTCTGGCTCTGGCCAGCTGGAAATTAAAAACCATCTTCTCCAGGGTGAGGGTCCTCTGGGGGAATGGCCTCACCGGGTGATCACCCAGACCAAATGCTTCATCAGCGATAAAAACAAATAGGAGTCCTTCAACGTTCTCTTCCGCAGGTGGCAATCCCAAGCCACCACTCTGGAGATTTCGGTAGAACTCGGTCTGGGCAAAGACTCCACCATCCGAAATCCGGCCATTCTTCCCACGTCCACATATAAAAATTCATATGTCGCCAACACCACCACCATCAACACGATACTATTGAAACCCTTATAATTAAAATAGTATGACCCCGAGTGGGGTGGTGGTACGATGTGGACATGTTTCCCATCGATTGCCCCTCCACAGTTAGGAAAGTCCCACTGCTGGGCAAACTGGGAGGCCACAGTCTGCCATTCCTGTGGCGTTGAAGGAAACTGTGGAGTCAAAAAAGAAAAAAAAATATTAGTACTTTTGCACATAACATTGCAAGCAGATTAGACACAAACATTCTTGGCCAACATCAGTATAACATTTATTTTAAGGAGTATTTAAAGACAATAATATAAGGTCCACTTATCAGATTCCTCACCCCCTCTGATGGCCCATTGGAAAAAATTTAGGGGGGGAGGGTTATAAATGAGTTTGGGACCCCAAAAAAAGCCTCTGGCACTCTGCCTGAATTTAAGGACAACAATAACATTTGGACACATTTTAGGGGGTATTTAGGGTAAAGCACTACAATGGAGCTGACAAAATACATTGTTAAGTGACTAGGCTAGGTGTGTATGGGCCCAGAACAGCATGCTGAGCAAGGTTAGTGAAGGCAAATATGCATGTAGGCCAAAAAAGGAGCATTAAAAGCTTACAGCATGCGAGGGCACAAAGGGGACATTCACAGCATTCACAATCATGGTAATTATGGAATGATGAAAGAAATACAATACATTAGCATACATTAAATGTAGCATACATAGAATGTGATGTTAAAGGAGAAAACCTACCCTAATATAGTCCTTCTGCAGGACCTGAATGATGGCAGAACAGGTCTCTAGAATAATGATCCCCAGAGCCTGGGGGGAGATGCCTGTAGAGAACTTGAGGTCCTGTAGACTCCTCCCTGTCGCCAAATTCGAGTGGCGCGTCATGGCCCATAATTCACTGCGGCATTGCAGTGCATTGCTGGCTGATGAATGGCCAAGCATGCACTATGACCCGCATGCTTGGCCAATCACAGTGCTGTCTGTACAGAGAGACGTAATTGGCCAAAGCCACGGTGCGTAGCGGCCTTGTGTAGTGTGTTGCGGTGGCGGAGAGAGATAGACAGAGAGATAGTATCATTTGATTTAAGTTAGATAGAGTAGGCAGGTGAGTCAGTTAGCTGCACTTACAGTGTATCGTGTATATATATGCATCCTTTATATATATCCACTGTATTCAGTTTAGCTAGATCCGTTGTTGTTATACTCTTTCTAATATACTGACAGGCAGGCTGGTGTTTTTACAGTATTTACAGTTAGTGTACTGTGTCCTTTGCACAGTGTGCACCTAAAGCTACCTGAAGACAATTGCTGGTGTTCTTCTGATCCTATTAGTACCACAGGCAGGCAGCTGCAGTATTTACAGTTAGTGTACTGTGTCCTCTGCACAGTGTGCACCTAAAGCTACCTGAAGACAATTGCTGTTCCTCTGATTCTATTAATACCACAGGCAGGCAGCTGCAGTATTTACAGTTAGTGTACTGTGTCCTCTGCACAGTGTGCACGTAAAGCTACCTGAGGACAATTTCTGGTGTTCTTCTGAACCTATTAGTACCAAAGGCAGGCAGCTGCAGTATTTACAGTTAGTGTACTGTGTTCTCTGCACAGTATGCACCTAAAGCTGCCTAAAGACAATTGCTAGTGTTCTGATCTTATTAATACCACAGGCAGGCAGCTGCAGTATTTACAGTTAGTGTACTGTGTCCTCTGCACAGTGTGCACTTAAAGCTACCTGAAGACAATTGCTGGTGTTCTGATTCTATTAATACCACAGGCAGGCAGCTGGAGTATTTACAGTTAGTGCACTGTGTCCTCTACACAGTGTGCACCTAAAGCTATCTGAAGACAATTGCTGGTGTTCTTCTGATCCTATTAGTTCCACAGGCAGGCAGCTGGAGTATTTACAGTTAGTGCACTGTGTCCTCTGCACAGTGTGCACCTAAAGCTACCTGAAGACAATTGCTGGTGTTCTGATTTGATTAATACCACAGGCAGACAGCTGCAGTATTTACAGTTAGTGCACTGTGTCCTCTGCACAGTGTGCACCTAAAGCTACCTGAGGACAATTGCTGGTGTTCTTCTGATCCTATTAGTATCACAGGCAGGCAGCTGGAGTATTTACAGTTAGTGTACAGTGTCCTCTGCACAGTGTGCACCTAAAGATACCTGAAGACAATTGCTGGTGTTCTTCTGATCCTATTAATAACACAGGCAGGCAGCTGCAGTATTTATAGTTAATGTACTGTGTCCTCTGCACAGTGTGCACCTAAAGCTACCTGAAGACAATTGTTGGTGTTCTTCTGATCCTATTAATACCACAGGCAGGCAGCTGAAGTATTTACAGTTAGTGTACTGTGTCCTCTGCACAGTGTACACCTAAAGCTACCTGAAGACAATTGCTGGTGTTCTTCTGATCCTATTAATACCACAGGCAGGCAGCTGCAGTATTTACAGTTAGTGTACTGTGTCCTCTGCACAGTGTGCACTTAAAGCTACCTGAAGACAATTGCTGGTGTTCTGATCCTATTAATACCACAGGCAGGCAGCTGGAGTATTTACAGTTAGTGCACTGTGTCCTCTACACAGTGTGCACCTAAAGCTATTTGAAGACAATTGCTGGTGTTCTTCTGATCCTATTAGTTCCACAGGCAGGCAGCTGGAGTATTTACAGTTAGTGCACTGTGTCCTCTGCACAGTGTGCACCTAAAGCTACCTGAAGACAATTGCTGGTGTTCTGATTTGATTAATACCGCAGGCAGCTGCAGTATTTACAGTTAGTGCACTGTGTCCTCTGCACAGTGTGCACCTAAAGCTACCTGAGGACAATTGCTGGTGTTCTTCTGATCCTATTAGTACCACAGGCAGGCAGCTGGAGTATTTACAGTTAGTGTACAGTGTCCTCTGCACAGTGTGCAACTAAAGCTACCTGAAGACAATTGCTGGTGTTCTTCTGATCCTATTAATACCACAGGCAGGCAGCTGCAGTATTTATAGTTAGTGTACTGTGTCCTCTGCACAGTGTGCACCTAAAGCTACCTGAAGACAATTGTTGGTGTTCTTCTGATCCTATTAATACCACAGGCAGGCAGCTGCAGTATTTACAGTTAGTGTACTGTGTCCTCTGCACAGCGTGCACCTAAAGCTACCTAAAGACAATTGCTAGTGTTCTTCTGATCCTATTAATACCACAGGCAGGCAGCTGCAGTATTTACAGTTAGTGTACTGTGTCCTCTGCACAGCGTGCACCTAAAGCTACCTGAAGACAATTGCTGGTGTTCTTCTGATCCTATTAGTACCACAGGCAGGCAGCTGCAGTATTTACAGTTAGTGTACCGTGTCCTCTGCACAGTGTGCACCTAAAGCTACCTAAAGACAATTGCTGGTGTTCTTCTGATCCTATTAATACCACAGGCAGGCAGCTGCAGTATTTGCAATTAGTGTACTGTGTCCTCTGCACAGTGTGCACCTAAAGCTACCTGAAGACAATTGCTGGTGTTCTGATTTGATTAATACCACAGGCAGGCAGCTGCAGTATTTACAGTTAGTGCACTGTGTCCTCTGCACAGTGTGCACCTAAAGCTACCTGAGGACAATTGCTGGTGTTCTTCTGATCCTATTAGTACCACAGGCAGGCAGCTGGAGTATTTACAGTTAGTGTACAGTGTCCTCTGCACAGTGTGCACCTAAAGCTACCTGAAGACAATTGCTGGTGTTCTTCTGATCCTATTAATACCACAGGCAGGCAGCTGCAGTATTTATAGTTAGTGTACTGTGTCCTCTGCACAGTGTGCACCTAAAGCCACCTGAAGACAATTGTTGGTGTTCTTCTGATCCTATTAATACCACAGGCAGGCAGCTGCAGTATTTACAGTTAGTGTACTGTGTCCTCTGCACAGTGTGCACCTAAAGCTACCTAAAGACAATTGCTGGTGTTCTTCTGATCCTATTAATACCACAGGCAGGCAGCTGCAGTATTTACAGTTAGTATACTGTGTCCTCTGCACAGCGTGCACCTAAAGCTACCTGAAGACAATTGCTGGTGTTCTTCTGATCCTATTAGTACCACAGGCAGGCAGCTGCAGTATTTACAGTTAGTGTACTGTGTCCTCTGCACAGTGTGCACCTAAAGCTACCTAAAGACAATTGCTGATGTTCTTCTGATCTTATTAATACCACAGGCAGGCAGCTGGAGTATTTACAGTTAGTGTACAGTGTCCTCTGCACAGTGTGCACCTAAAGCTACCTGAAGACAATTGCTGGTGTTCTTCTGATCCTATTAATACCACAGGCAGGCAGCTGCAGTATTTATAGTTGGTGTACTGTGTCCTCTGCACAGTGTGCACCTAAAGCTACCTGAAGACAATTGTTGGTGTTCTTCTGATCCTATTAATACCACAGGCAGGCAGCTGCAGTATTTACAGTTAGTGTACTGTGTCCTCTGCACAGCGTGCACCTAAAGCTACCTGAAGACAATTGCTGGTGTTCTTCTGATCCTATTAGTACCACAGGCAGGCAGCTGCAGTATTTACAGTTAGTGTACTGTGTCCTCTGCACAGTGTGCACCTAAAGCTATCTGAAGACAATTGCTGGTGTTCTTCTGATCCTATTAGTTCCACAGGCAGGCAGCTGGAGTATTTACAGTTAGTGCACTGTGTCCTCTGCACAGTGTGCACCTAAAGCTATCTGAAGACAATTGCTGGTGTTCTTCTGATCCTATTAATACCACAGGCAGGCAGCTGCAGTATTTGCAATTAGTGTACTGTGTCCTCTGCACAGTATGCACCTAAAGCTACCTGAAGACAATTGCTGGTGTTCTTCTGATCCTATTAGTACCACAGGCAGGCAGCTGCAGTATTTACAGTTAGTGTACTGTGCCCTCTGCACAGTGTGCACCTAAAGCTACCTGAAGACAATTGCTGGTGTTCTTCTGATCCTATTAATACCACAGGCAGGCAGCTGCAGTATTTGCAATTAGTGTACTGTGTCCTCTGCACAGTATGCACCTAAAGCTACCTGAAGACAATTGCTGGTGTTCTTCTGATCCTATTAGTACCACAGGCAGGCAGCTGCAGTATTTACAGTTAGTGTACTGTGCCCTCTGCACAGTGTGCACCTAAAGCTACCTGAAGACAATTGCTGGTGTTCTTCTGATCCTATTAATACCACAGGCAGGCAGCTGCAGTATTTGCAATTAGTGTACTGTGTCCTCTGCACAGTATGCACCTAAAGCTACCTGAAGACAATTGCTGGTGTTCTTCTGATCCTATTAATACCACAGGCAGGCAGCTGCAGTATTTACAGTTAGTGTACTGTGTCCTCTGCACAGCGTGCACCTAAAGCTACCTGAAGACAATTGCTGGTGTTCTTCTGATCCTATTAGTACCACAGGCAGGCAGCTGCAGTATTTACAGTTAGTGTACTGTGTCCTCTGCACAGTGTGCACCTAAAGCTATCTGAAGACAATTGCTGGTGTTCTTCTGATCCTATCAGTTCCACAGGCAGGCAGCTGGAGTATTTACAGTTAGTGCACTGTGTCCTCTGCACAGTGTGCACCTAAAGCTACCTGAAGACAATTGCTGGTGTTCTGATTTGATTAATACCACAGGCAGGCAGCTGCAGTATTTGCAATTAGTGTACTGTGTCCTCTGCACAGCGTGCACCTAAAGCTACCTGAAGACAATTGCTGGTGTTCTTCTGATCCTATTAGTACCACAGGCAGGCAGCTGCAGTATTTACAGTTAGTGTACTGTGTCCTCTGCACAGTGTGCACCTAAAGCTATCTGAAGACAATTGCTGGTGTTCTTCTGATCCTATTAGTTCCACAGGCAGGCAGCTGGAGTATTTACAGTTAGTGCACTGTGTCCTCTGCACAGTGTGCACCTAAAGCTATCTGAAGACAATTGCTGGTGTTCTTCTGATCCTATTAATACCACAGGCAGGCAGCTGCAGTATTTGCAATTAGTGTACTGTGTCCTCTGCACAGTATGCACCTAAAGCTACCTGAAGACAATTGCTGGTGTTCTTCTGATCCTATTAGTACCACAGGCAGGCAGCTGCAGTATTTACAGTTAGTGTACTGTGCCCTCTGCACAGTGTGCACCTAAAGCTACCTGAAGACAATTGCTGGTGTTCTTCTGATCCTATTAATACCACAGGCAGGCAGCTGCAGTATTTGCAATTAGTGTACTGTGTCCTCTGCACAGTATGCACCTAAAGCTACCTGAAGACAATTGCTGGTGTTCTTCTGATCCTATTAGTACCACAGGCAGGCAGCTGCAGTATTTACAGTTAGTGTACTGTGCCCTCTGCACAGTGTGCACCTAAAGCTACCTGAAGACAATTGCTGGTGTTCTTCTGATCCTATTAATACCACAGGCAGGCAGCTGCAGTATTTATAGTTGGTGTACTGTGTCCTCTGCACAGTGTGCACCTAAAGCTACCTGAAGACAATTGTTGGTGTTCTTCTGATCCTATTAATACCACAGGCAGGCAGCTGCAGTATTTACAGTTAGTGTACTGTGTCCTCTGCACAGCGTGCACCTAAAGCTACCTGAAGACAATTGCTGGTGTTCTTCTGATCCTATTAGTACCACAGGCAGGCAGCTGCAGTATTTACAGTTAGTGTACTGTGTCCTCTGCACAGTGTGCACCTAAAGCTATCTGAAGACAATTGCTGGTGTTCTTCTGATCTTATCAGTTCCACAGGCAGGCAGCTGGAGTATTTACAGTTAGTGCACTGTGTCCTCTGCACAGTGTGCACCTAAAGCTACCTGAAGACAATTGCTGGTGTTCTGATTTGATTAATACCACAGGCAGGCAGCTGCAGTATTTGCAATTAGTGTACTGTGTCCTCTGCACAGCGTGCACCTAAAGCTACCTGAAGACAATTGCTGGTGTTCTTCTGATCCTATTAGTACCACAGGCAGGCAGCTGCAGTATTTACAGTTAGTGTACTGTGTCCTCTGCACAGTGTGCACCTAAAGCTATCTGAAGACAATTGCTGGTGTTCTTCTGATCCTATTAGTTCCACAGGCAGGCAGCTGGAGTATTTACAGTTAGTGCACTGTGTCCTCTGCACAGTGTGCACCTAAAGCTATCTGAAGACAATTGCTGGTGTTCTTCTGATCCTATTAATACCACAGGCAGGCAGCTGCAGTATTTGCAATTAGTGTACTGTGTCCTCTGCACAGCGTGCACCTAAAGCTACCTGAAGACAATTGCTGGTGTTCTTCTGATCCTATTAGTACCACAGGCAGGCAGCTGCAGTATTTACAGTTAGTGTACTGTGTCCTCTGCACAGTGTGCACCTAAAGCTATCTGAAGACAATTGCTGGTGTTCTTCTGATCCTATCAGTTCCACAGGCAGGCAGCTGGAGTATTTACAGTTAGTGCACTGTGTCCTCTGCACAGTGTGCACCTAAAGCTACCTGAAGACAATTGCTGGTGTTCTGATTTGATTAATACCACAGGCAGGCAGCTGCAGTATTTGCAATTAGTGTACTGTGTCCTCTGCACAGCGTGCACCTAAAGCTACCTGAAGACAATTGCTGGTGTTCTTCTGATCCTATTAGTACCACAGGCAGGCAGCTGCAGTATTTACAGTTAGTGTACTGTGTCCTCTGCACAGTGTGCACCTAAAGCTATCTGAAGACAATTGCTGGTGTTCTTCTGATCCTATTAATACCACAGGCAGGCAGCTGCAGTATTTGCAATTAGTGTACTGTGTCCTCTGCACAGTATGCACCTAAAGCTACCTGAAGACAATTGCTGGTGTTCTTCTGATCCTATTAGTACCACAGGCAGGCAGCTGCAGTATTTACAGTTAGTGTACTGTGCCCTCTGCACAGTGTGCACCTAAAGCTACCTGAAGACAATTGCTGGTGTTCTTCTGATCCTATTAATACCACAGGCAGGCAGCTACAGTATTTACAGTTAGTGTACTGTGTCCTCTGCACAGTATGCACTTAAAGCTACCTTAAGACAATTGCTGGTGTTCTTCTGATCCTATTAGTACCACAGGCAGGCAGCTGCAGTATTTACAGTTAGTGTACTGTGTCCTCTGCACAGTGTGCACCTAAAGCTACCTGAAGACAATTGCTGGTGTTCTTCTGATCCTATTAATACCACAGGCAGGCAGCTGCAGTATTTGCAATTAGTGTACTGTGTCCTCTGCACAGTATGCACCTAAAGCTACCTGAAGACAATTGCTGGTGTTCTTCTGATCCTATTAGTACCACAGGCAGGCAGCTGCAGTATTTACAGTTAGTGTACTGTGCCCTCTGCACAGTGTGCACCTAAAGCTACCTGAAGACAATTGCTGGTGTTCTTCTGATCCTATTAATACCACAGGCAGGCAGCTGCAGTATTTGCAATTAGTGTACTGTGTCCTCTGCACAGTATGCACCTAAAGCTACCTGAAGACAATTGCTGGTGTTCTTCTGATCCTATTAATACCACAGGCAGGCAGCTGCAGTATTTACAGTTAGTGTACTGTGTCCTCTGCACAGCGTGCACCTAAAGCTACCTGAAGACAATTGCTGGTGTTCTTCTGATCCTATTAGTACCACAGGCAGGCAGCTGCAGTATTTACAGTTAGTGTACTGTGTCCTCTGCACAGTGTGCACCTAAAGCTATCTGAAGACAATTGCTGGTGTTCTTCTGATCCTATCAGTTCCACAGGCAGGCAGCTGGAGTATTTACAGTTAGTGCACTGTGTCCTCTGCACAGTGTGCACCTAAAGCTACCTGAAGACAATTGCTGGTGTTCTGATTTGATTAATACCACAGGCAGGCAGCTGCAGTATTTGCAATTAGTGTACTGTGTCCTCTGCACAGCGTGCACCTAAAGCTACCTGAAGACAATTGCTGGTGTTCTTCTGATCCTATTAGTACCACAGGCAGGCAGCTGCAGTATTTACAGTTAGTGTACTGTGTCCTCTGCACAGTGTGCACCTAAAGCTATCTGAAGACAATTGCTGGTGTTCTTCTGATCCTATTAGTTCCACAGGCAGGCAGCTGGAGTATTTACAGTTAGTGCACTGTGTCCTCTGCACAGTGTGCACCTAAAGCTATCTGAAGACAATTGCTGGTGTTCTTCTGATCCTATTAATACCACAGGCAGGCAGCTGCAGTATTTGCAATTAGTGTACTGTGTCCTCTGCACAGTATGCACCTAAAGCTACCTGAAGACAATTGCTGGTGTTCTTCTGATCCTATTAGTACCACAGGCAGGCAGCTGCAGTATTTACAGTTAGTGTACTGTGCCCTCTGCACAGTGTGCACCTAAAGCTACCTGAAGACAATTGCTGGTGTTCTTCTGATCCTATTAATACCACAGGCAGGCAGCTGCAGTATTTGCAATTAGTGTACTGTGTCCTCTGCACAGTATGCACCTAAAGCTACCTGAAGACAATTGCTGGTGTTCTTCTGATCCTATTAGTACCACAGGCAGGCAGCTGCAGTATTTACAGTTAGTGTACTGTGCCCTCTGCACAGTGTGCACCTAAAGCTACCTGAAGACAATTGCTGGTGTTCTTCTGATCCTATTAATACCACAGGCAGGCAGCTGCAGTATTTATAGTTGGTGTACTGTGTCCTCTGCACAGTGTGCACCTAAAGCTACCTGAAGACAATTGTTGGTGTTCTTCTGATCCTATTAATACCACAGGCAGGCAGCTGCAGTATTTACAGTTAGTGTACTGTGTCCTCTGCACAGCGTGCACCTAAAGCTACCTGAAGACAATTGCTGGTGTTCTTCTGATCCTATTAGTACCACAGGCAGGCAGCTGCAGTATTTACAGTTAGTGTACTGTGTCCTCTGCACAGTGTGCACCTAAAGCTATCTGAAGACAATTGCTGGTGTTCTTCTGATCTTATCAGTTCCACAGGCAGGCAGCTGGAGTATTTACAGTTAGTGCACTGTGTCCTCTGCACAGTGTGCACCTAAAGCTACCTGAAGACAATTGCTGGTGTTCTGATTTGATTAATACCACAGGCAGGCAGCTGCAGTATTTGCAATTAGTGTACTGTGTCCTCTGCACAGCGTGCACCTAAAGCTACCTGAAGACAATTGCTGGTGTTCTTCTGATCCTATTAGTACCACAGGCAGGCAGCTGCAGTATTTACAGTTAGTGTACTGTGTCCTCTGCACAGTGTGCACCTAAAGCTATCTGAAGACAATTGCTGGTGTTCTTCTGATCCTATTAGTTCCACAGGCAGGCAGCTGGAGTATTTACAGTTAGTGCACTGTGTCCTCTGCACAGTGTGCACCTAAAGCTATCTGAAGACAATTGCTGGTGTTCTTCTGATCCTATTAATACCACAGGCAGGCAGCTGCAGTATTTGCAATTAGTGTACTGTGTCCTCTGCACAGCGTGCACCTAAAGCTACCTGAAGACAATTGCTGGTGTTCTTCTGATCCTATTAGTACCACAGGCAGGCAGCTGCAGTATTTACAGTTAGTGTACTGTGTCCTCTGCACAGTGTGCACCTAAAGCTATCTGAAGACAATTGCTGGTGTTCTTCTGATCCTATCAGTTCCACAGGCAGGCAGCTGGAGTATTTACAGTTAGTGCACTGTGTCCTCTGCACAGTGTGCACCTAAAGCTACCTGAAGACAATTGCTGGTGTTCTGATTTGATTAATACCACAGGCAGGCAGCTGCAGCATTTGCAATTAGTGTACTGTGTCCTCTGCACAGTGTGCACCTAAAGCTATCTGAAGACAATTGCTGGTGTTCTTCTGATCCTATCAGTTCCACAGGCAGGCAGCTGGAGTATTTACAGTTAGTGCACTGTGTCCTCTGCACAGTGTGCACCTAAAGCTACCTGAAGACAATTGCTGGTGTTCTGATTTGATTAATACCACAGGCAGGCAGCTGCAGTATTTGCAATTAGTGTACTGTGTCCTCTGCACAGCGTGCACCTAAAGCTACCTGAAGACAATTGCTGGTGTTCTTCTGATCCTATTAGTACCACAGGCAGGCAGCTGCAGTATTTACAGTTAGTGTACTGTGTCCTCTGCACAGTGTGCACCTAAAGCTATCTGAAGACAATTGCTGGTGTTCTTCTGATCCTATTAATACCACAGGCAGGCAGCTGCAGTATTTGCAATTAGTGTACTGTGTCCTCTGCACAGTATGCACCTAAAGCTACCTGAAGACAATTGCTGGTGTTCTTCTGATCCTATTAGTACCACAGGCAGGCAGCTGCAGTATTTACAGTTAGTGTACTGTGCCCTCTGCACAGTGTGCACCTAAAGCTACCTGAAGACAATTGCTGGTGTTCTTCTGATCCTATTAATACCACAGGCAGGCAGCTACAGTATTTACAGTTAGTGTACTGTGTCCTCTGCACAGTATGCACTTAAAGCTACCTTAAGACAATTGCTGGTGTTCTTCTGATCCTATTAGTACCACAGGCAGGCAGCTGCAGTATTTACAGTTAGTGTACTGTGTCCTCTGCACAGTGTGCACCTAAAGCTACCTGAAGACAATTGCTGGTGTTCTTCTGATCCTATTAATACCACAGGCAGGCAGCTGCAGTATTTGCAATTAGTGTACTGTGTCCTCTGCACAGTATGCACCTAAAGCTACCTGAAGACAATTGCTGGTGTTCTTCTGATCCTATTAGTACCACAGGCAGGCAGCTGCAGTATTTACAGTTAGTGTACTGTGCCCTCTGCACAGTGTGCACCTAAAGCTACCTGAAGACAATTGCTGGTGTTCTTCTGATCCTATTAATACCACAGGCAGGCAGCTGCAGTATTTGCAATTAGTGTACTGTGTCCTCTGCACAGTATGCACCTAAAGCTACCTGAAGACAATTGCTGGTGTTCTTCTGATCCTATTAATACCACAGGCAGGCAGCTGCAGTATTTACAGTTAGTGTACTGTGTCCTCTGCACAGCGTGCACCTAAAGCTACCTGAAGACAATTGCTGGTGTTCTTCTGATCCTATTAGTACCACAGGCAGGCAGCTGCAGTATTTACAGTTAGTGTACTGTGTCCTCTGCACAGTGTGCACCTAAAGCTATCTGAAGACAATTGCTGGTGTTCTTCTGATCCTATCAGTTCCACAGGCAGGCAGCTGGAGTATTTACAGTTAGTGCACTGTGTCCTCTGCACAGTGTGCACCTAAAGCTACCTGAAGACAATTGCTGGTGTTCTGATTTGATTAATACCACAGGCAGGCAGCTGCAGTATTTGCAATTAGTGTACTGTGTCCTCTGCACAGCGTGCACCTAAAGCTACCTGAAGACAATTGCTGGTGTTCTTCTGATCCTATTAGTACCACAGGCAGGCAGCTGCAGTATTTACAGTTAGTGTACTGTGTCCTCTGCACAGTGTGCACCTAAAGCTATCTGAAGACAATTGCTGGTGTTCTTCTGATCCTATTAGTTCCACAGGCAGGCAGCTGGAGTATTTACAGTTAGTGCACTGTGTCCTCTGCACAGTGTGCACCTAAAGCTATCTGAAGACAATTGCTGGTGTTCTTCTGATCCTATTAATACCACAGGCAGGCAGCTGCAGTATTTGCAATTAGTGTACTGTGTCCTCTGCACAGTATGCACCTAAAGCTACCTGAAGACAATTGCTGGTGTTCTTCTGATCCTATTAGTACCACAGGCAGGCAGCTGCAGTATTTACAGTTAGTGTACTGTGCCCTCTGCACAGTGTGCACCTAAAGCTACCTGAAGACAATTGCTGGTGTTCTTCTGATCCTATTAATACCACAGGCAGGCAGCTGCAGTATTTGCAATTAGTGTACTGTGTCCTCTGCACAGTATGCACCTAAAGCTACCTGAAGACAATTGCTGGTGTTCTTCTGATCCTATTAGTACCACAGGCAGGCAGCTGCAGTATTTACAGTTAGTGTACTGTGCCCTCTGCACAGTGTGCACCTAAAGCTACCTGAAGACAATTGCTGGTGTTCTTCTGATCCTATTAATACCACAGGCAGGCAGCTGCAGTATTTATAGTTGGTGTACTGTGTCCTCTGCACAGTGTGCACCTAAAGCTACCTGAAGACAATTGTTGGTGTTCTTCTGATCCTATTAATACCACAGGCAGGCAGCTGCAGTATTTACAGTTAGTGTACTGTGTCCTCTGCACAGCGTGCACCTAAAGCTACCTGAAGACAATTGCTGGTGTTCTTCTGATCCTATTAGTACCACAGGCAGGCAGCTGCAGTATTTACAGTTAGTGTACTGTGTCCTCTGCACAGTGTGCACCTAAAGCTATCTGAAGACAATTGCTGGTGTTCTTCTGATCTTATCAGTTCCACAGGCAGGCAGCTGGAGTATTTACAGTTAGTGCACTGTGTCCTCTGCACAGTGTGCACCTAAAGCTACCTGAAGACAATTGCTGGTGTTCTGATTTGATTAATACCACAGGCAGGCAGCTGCAGTATTTGCAATTAGTGTACTGTGTCCTCTGCACAGCGTGCACCTAAAGCTACCTGAAGACAATTGCTGGTGTTCTTCTGATCCTATTAGTACCACAGGCAGGCAGCTGCAGTATTTACAGTTAGTGTACTGTGTCCTCTGCACAGTGTGCACCTAAAGCTATCTGAAGACAATTGCTGGTGTTCTTCTGATCCTATTAGTTCCACAGGCAGGCAGCTGGAGTATTTACAGTTAGTGCACTGTGTCCTCTGCACAGTGTGCACCTAAAGCTATCTGAAGACAATTGCTGGTGTTCTTCTGATCCTATTAATACCACAGGCAGGCAGCTGCAGTATTTGCAATTAGTGTACTGTGTCCTCTGCACAGCGTGCACCTAAAGCTACCTGAAGACAATTGCTGGTGTTCTTCTGATCCTATTAGTACCACAGGCAGGCAGCTGCAGTATTTACAGTTAGTGTACTGTGTCCTCTGCACAGTGTGCACCTAAAGCTATCTGAAGACAATTGCTGGTGTTCTTCTGATCCTATCAGTTCCACAGGCAGGCAGCTGGAGTATTTACAGTTAGTGCACTGTGTCCTCTGCACAGTGTGCACCTAAAGCTACCTGAAGACAATTGCTGGTGTTCTGATTTGATTAATACCACAGGCAGGCAGCTGCAGCATTTGCAATTAGTGTACTGTGTCCTCTGCACAGCGTGCACCTAAAGCTACCTGAAGACAATTGCTGGTGTTCTTCTGATCCTATTAGTACCACAGGCAGGCAGCTGCAGTATTTACAGTTAGTGTACTGTGTCCTCTGCACAGTGTGCACCTAAAGCTATCTGAAGACAATTGCTGGTGTTCTTCTGATCCTATTAATACCACAGGCAGGCAGCTGCAGTATTTGCAATTAGTGTACTGTGTCCTCTGCACAGTATGCACCTAAAGCTACCTGAAGACAATTGCTGGTGTTCTTCTGATCCTATTAGTACCACAGGCAGGCAGCTGCAGTATTTACAGTTAGTGTACTGTGCCCTCTGCACAGTGTGCACCTAAAGCTACCTGAAGACAATTGCTGGTGTTCTTCTGATCCTATTAATACCACAGGCAGGCAGCTACAGTATTTACAGTTAGTGTACTGTGTCCTCTGCACAGTATGCACTTAAAGCTACCTTAAGACAATTGCTGGTGTTCTTCTGATCCTATTAGTACCACAGGCAGGCAGCTGCAGTATTTACAGTTAGTGTACTGTGTCCTCTGCACAGTGTGCACCTAAAGCTACCTGAAGACAATTGCTGGTGTTCTTCTGATCCTATTAATACCACAGGCAGGCAGCTGCAGTATTTGCAATTAGTGTACTGTGTCCTCTGCACAGTATGCACCTAAAGCTACCTGAAGACAATTGCTGGTGTTCTTCTGATCCTATTAGTACCACAGGCAGGCAGCTGCAGTATTTACAGTTAGTGTACTGTGCCCTCTGCACAGTGTGCACCTAAAGCTACCTGAAGACAATTGCTGGTGTTCTTCTGATCCTATTAATACCACAGGCAGGCAGCTGCAGTATTTGCAATTAGTGTACTGTGTCCTCTGCACAGTATGCACCTAAAGCTACCTGAAGACAATTGCTGGTGTTCTTCTGATCCTATTAATACCACAGGCAGGCAGCTGCAGTATTTACAGTTAGTGTACTGTGTCCTCTGCACAGCGTGCACCTAAAGCTACCTGAAGACAATTGCTGGTGTTCTTCTGATCCTATTAGTACCACAGGCAGGCAGCTGCAGTATTTACAGTTAGTGTACTGTGTCCTCTGCACAGTGTGCACCTAAAGCTATCTGAAGACAATTGCTGGTGTTCTTCTGATCCTATCAGTTCCACAGGCAGGCAGCTGGAGTATTTACAGTTAGTGCACTGTGTCCTCTGCACAGTGTGCACCTAAAGCTACCTGAAGACAATTGCTGGTGTTCTGATTTGATTAATACCACAGGCAGGCAGCTGCAGTATTTGCAATTAGTGTACTGTGTCCTCTGCACAGCGTGCACCTAAAGCTACCTGAAGACAATTGCTGGTGTTCTTCTGATCCTATTAGTACCACAGGCAGGCAGCTGCAGTATTTACAGTTAGTGTACTGTGTCCTCTGCACAGTGTGCACCTAAAGCTATCTGAAGACAATTGCTGGTGTTCTTCTGATCCTATTAGTTCCACAGGCAGGCAGCTGGAGTATTTACAGTTAGTGCACTGTGTCCTCTGCACAGTGTGCACCTAAAGCTATCTGAAGACAATTGCTGGTGTTCTTCTGATCCTATTAATACCACAGGCAGGCAGCTGCAGTATTTGCAATTAGTGTACTGTGTCCTCTGCACAGTATGCACCTAAAGCTACCTGAAGACAATTGCTGGTGTTCTTCTGATCCTATTAGTACCACAGGCAGGCAGCTGCAGTATTTACAGTTAGTGTACTGTGCCCTCTGCACAGTGTGCACCTAAAGCTACCTGAAGACAATTGCTGGTGTTCTTCTGATCCTATTAATACCACAGGCAGGCAGCTGCAGTATTTGCAATTAGTGTACTGTGTCCTCTGCACAGTATGCACCTAAAGCTACCTGAAGACAATTGCTGGTGTTCTTCTGATCCTATTAGTACCACAGGCAGGCAGCTGCAGTATTTACAGTTAGTGTACTGTGCCCTCTGCACAGTGTGCACCTAAAGCTACCTGAAGACAATTGCTGGTGTTCTTCTGATCCTATTAATACCACAGGCAGGCAGCTGCAGTATTTATAGTTGGTGTACTGTGTCCTCTGCACAGTGTGCACCTAAAGCTACCTGAAGACAATTGTTGGTGTTCTTCTGATCCTATTAATACCACAGGCAGGCAGCTGCAGTATTTACAGTTAGTGTACTGTGTCCTCTGCACAGCGTGCACCTAAAGCTACCTGAAGACAATTGCTGGTGTTCTTCTGATCCTATTAGTACCACAGGCAGGCAGCTGCAGTATTTACAGTTAGTGTACTGTGTCCTCTGCACAGTGTGCACCTAAAGCTATCTGAAGACAATTGCTGGTGTTCTTCTGATCTTATCAGTTCCACAGGCAGGCAGCTGGAGTATTTACAGTTAGTGCACTGTGTCCTCTGCACAGTGTGCACCTAAAGCTACCTGAAGACAATTGCTGGTGTTCTGATTTGATTAATACCACAGGCAGGCAGCTGCAGTATTTGCAATTAGTGTACTGTGTCCTCTGCACAGCGTGCACCTAAAGCTACCTGAAGACAATTGCTGGTGTTCTTCTGATCCTATTAGTACCACAGGCAGGCAGCTGCAGTATTTACAGTTAGTGTACTGTGTCCTCTGCACAGTGTGCACCTAAAGCTATCTGAAGACAATTGCTGGTGTTCTTCTGATCCTATTAGTTCCACAGGCAGGCAGCTGGAGTATTTACAGTTAGTGCACTGTGTCCTCTGCACAGTGTGCACCTAAAGCTATCTGAAGACAATTGCTGGTGTTCTTCTGATCCTATTAATACCACAGGCAGGCAGCTGCAGTATTTGCAATTAGTGTACTGTGTCCTCTGCACAGCGTGCACCTAAAGCTACCTGAAGACAATTGCTGGTGTTCTTCTGATCCTATTAGTACCACAGGCAGGCAGCTGCAGTATTTACAGTTAGTGTACTGTGTCCTCTGCACAGTGTGCACCTAAAGCTATCTGAAGACAATTGCTGGTGTTCTTCTGATCCTATCAGTTCCACAGGCAGGCAGCTGGAGTATTTACAGTTAGTGCACTGTGTCCTCTGCACAGTGTGCACCTAAAGCTACCTGAAGACAATTGCTGGTGTTCTGATTTGATTAATACCACAGGCAGGCAGCTGCAGTATTTGCAATTAGTGTACTGTGTCCTCTGCACAGCGTGCACCTAAAGCTACCTGAAGACAATTGCTGGTGTTCTTCTGATCCTATTAGTACCACAGGCAGGCAGCTGCAGTATTTACAGTTAGTGTACTGTGTCCTCTGCACAGTGTGCACCTAAAGCTATCTGAAGACAATTGCTGGTGTTCTTCTGATCCTATTAATACCACAGGCAGGCAGCTGCAGTATTTGCAATTAGTGTACTGTGTCCTCTGCACAGTATGCACCTAAAGCTACCTGAAGACAATTGCTGGTGTTCTTCTGATCCTATTAGTACCACAGGCAGGCAGCTGCAGTATTTACAGTTAGTGTACTGTGCCCTCTGCACAGTGTGCACCTAAAGCTACCTGAAGACAATTGCTGGTGTTCTTCTGATCCTATTAATACCACAGGCAGGCAGCTACAGTATTTACAGTTAGTGTACTGTGTCCTCTGCACAGTATGCACTTAAAGCTACCTTAAGACAATTGCTGGTGTTCTTCTGATCCTATTAGTACCACAGGCAGGCAGCTGCAGTATTTACAGTTAGTGTACTGTGCCCACTGCACAGTGTGCACCTAAAGCTACCTGAAGACAATTGCTGGTGTTCTTCTGATCCTATTAATACCACAGGCAGGCAGCTGCAGTATTTACAGTTAGTGTACTGTGTCCTCTGCACAGTGTGCACCTAAAGCTACCTGGAGACAATTGCTGGTGTTTTCATACTAATAATACTACAGGCAGGCACTTGATTCTGCTAGATGCAGTATAATCAGTATATATGCACATCCCAGCTTTGTGCAGCTACATCTCACTGCAGGCCATTAGTATGTCTGGAAGGCCAAAAAGGAGAGGCAGACAGTCACAAGCCAATAAAAGAGGGCAAGCGGGCTCTGTGTCTAGATGCAACAGTGCTGGTCTTGGACACGGTGCATCCTCATCAGCACATGGCCGTGGAACACGCGTGTCCTTTTTTTTCGGCAACTGGCCGTGTTGAGCCGTAACATGCCGAAGACTTGGTAGAGTGGATGACCAAGCCGTCCTCATCCTCCTCATCCTCCTCATCCTCTCTCACCCAGTCTCAGGGTACTTTGGCAAAGCAGCTGCCAACGCGGCCTCTTCCCTTGGATCAATAGTATCAGTCACTCCTTCCCTAGCCCCACTATGTCCTCCTGAGGAGTCCCCTGAACTGTTTGACCACAGTGTTGGGTACATGCTCCAGGAGGATGCCCAGCATTTTGAAGGCTCCGATGATGGTACCCAGCTAGAGGAAGGCAGTACCGTGAGCCCAGAGAGAGGGGGTGCCCAAGAAGGACAGCAATCGAAAGTCATGTTCTACCAGCTGCAGCATACTGCCAGGTTTGCTCCAGTGATAAGGAGGGAGGGGATGATGAGGAAGTCACTGACTCCACGTGGGTGCCTGATAGGAGAGAGGAGGAGGAGGAAGCACATCTCCAACGAGGCAGAATGCCCTCCAGGGGCCAGCTCAAGGGCAGCACCTCCACTGCATCACACCGCAGAGCTCTGCATGTGCAGGGCGCTGCTCTTTCTGTGCGTTGATCCAAAAGTTCTTTGGTGTGGGCCTTTTTTGAGATGAGTGCATCAGATCGCACCGCTGCTATTTGCAACATATGTCTCCAGCGTATCTCGCGTGGCCAAAACATCACCACATGTTGGGCACCACATTCTTGACCAGACATATGTCGATCTGCCATGCAGTTCACTGGCAAGCGTACCTAAAAGACCCACACCAAAGAACAAAGTGGACATCTCCTTGCCCCCCATCAGCTGAGATCTCCAGCCCCACTATACCTTCAGTCCTCTCTGAAACCTGCACTGAGAGGAATGAAGGTATAGAATTAGGTGTGTCACAGCCAAGTACTTGTGGGCAATCTGCTATCGGTATACCAGCGTCAGATTGTACCAGGCAAATTTCCCTACCCCAGCTGCTGCACCGCCGAAAGAAGTTCGCTCCCAGCCATCCACATGCCCAGCGGTTGAATGCTAGCTTGGCTAAATTGCTAGCACGTCAACTGCTGCCTTTTCAGTTGGTAGACTCTGCCCCCTTCTGTGAGTTTGTGGAATGTGCGGTTCCTCAGTGGCAGGTTACCAAACGCCACTTTTTCTCACTGAAGGCGATTCCGGCTCTCTACCGGCATGTGGAGGGCAATGTCTTGGCCTCGCTGGACAGGGCGGTCAGCAGTAAGGTGCATATTACCGCTGACTCATGGTCCAGCAGACATGGACAGGGACGTTACCTATCTTTCACAGCGCATTGGGTGACTCTGCTGGCAGCTGGGAAGGATGCAGGACAAGGTGCAGTAGTGTTGGAGGTTGTTCCGCCACCATGACTCCAAAATGCTACTACTGGCGATTGTGACACACCTCTCTCCTCCATCCCCTTCTCTTCTTCTTCCTCGATGGCCTCTTCCTGTGCTTTGTCCCCGGAACCAGCGGTGCTCCGTAGACGTTCGATGGGCTACGCAAGTACGCAGACAAAAAGATGCCATGCGGTGCTTGAGCTGGTGTGCTTGGGGGACAGGAGCGACACTGGGGCATAGATTCTGTCAGCTCTGCAGGGGCAGGCTCAGAGGTGGTTGACGCCATGCCAGCTTAAGCCAGGAATGGGGGTTTGCGACAATGGCACCAACCTCCTCTCCGCCCTCTGACAGGGACAACTGACCCATGTGCCCTGTTTAGCTCACGTCCTTAACTTTGTGATGCAGCGGTTCTTGGGCAGGTACCCAGGCTTACAGGATGTCCTGAGGCAGGCCAGGAAAGTCTGTGTGCATTTCCGCAGGTCATATAATGCCAGTGCTCGGATGGCTGACCTGCAAAAGCAATTTAACCTGCCCAAGAACCGCCTAATCAGTGACATGCCCACCAGGTGGAACTCAACGTTGGCCATGCTGCAGCGGCTCCACACGCAGCAGAGGGCCATCAATGAGTACCTGTGCGATTATGGCACCAGGACAGGGTCAGGGGAGCTTGTTTTTTTTTCCCCACGCCAGTGGGCTATGATCAGGGATGCATGCACTGTCCTGTCACCATTTGAGAAGGCCACGAGGATGGTGAGCAGTGACAGTGCATGCATCAGTGACACTGTCCCTCTTGTCCACCTGTTGGAGCACACACTGCGTGGAATAAAGGACAGGGCACTTGAGGCAGAACAGAGGGAGGAAAAGGAGGACTTCCTTACCTCTCAAGGCCCCCTTTATCCAGACAGTGTTCCTGCATGCCGATCACACAGAAAGAGGATGAGGAGGAGGAGGATTGTGTTAGCATGGAGGTGGAGCCTGGCACTCAGCATCAGCATCAGTCTTCAAGGGATCATTTACAGTCCAAAGAAACCCATGGACTTGTACGTGGGTGGGAGGGGGTGGCTGCGGATCATGTCATCCTTAGTGACCCAGAGGACTCTGGACCAAATGACCTAATCCTGCAAAGCCTGCGGAAGGATCCTCGTATTCGTGGTATCAAGGAGAGGGATCATTACTGGCTGGCAACCCTCCTTGATCCACGTTACAAGGGTAAGTTTGTGGACCTTATCTTGCCATCGCAGAGGGAGCAGAGGATGAAACATCTTCAGGAGGCCTTGCAGAAAGGTTTGTGCAATGCGTTTCCAGAGCCTGGGAGGTTACAATTCCCTGGTCCTTCTGGACAACGTGTTGCTAAGGCTTCGGTCAGTCACAGAAGGAGCGGTATGAGGTAGTCGTCTGACCGATGCGTTCAGACAATTTTTTAGTCCGCAGCCCCAAGGTATGATTGGTTCCAGCAACCATTGCCAGCGTCTGATTCACATGATTCAGGAATACCTAGGGGCAAGATCAGACTTGGACACCTTTCCCACCGAAAATCCTCTGGGTTACTGGGTCTTGAGGATGGATCACTGGCCAGTGCTTGCACAGTATGAAATTGAGCTACTGGCCTGTCCTGCATCCAGCGTTTTTTTCGGAGCGCACATTTAGTGCTGCTGGAGGCTTTGTAACCAATCACAGGGTGTGCCTATCCACCGAATCAGTCGATCGGCTGACCTTTATAAAAATGAATCAGTCTTGGATCACCAGCTACCAAGCACCTGATGCTGATGTAACCGAATAATTTTTTTTTAAATGCGAGATCCCTTCAAGACTGCCTATGCTGATGCTGAGTGACTATCCTGTTATGCTGAGTGACAATCCTCTTCCTCCTCAATTTTCATGCTGATAGCTTGTAAGAATATTTTTGGTTCTGGGCACTGCCACCAGTGGCTAAAGCCCAATTTTTCTGCCCCTGTTTAACAGGGGTGTGTAATTACAATTTTTGATGCAATACTTTGCAGCAGGGCTCATTCCTGCGCTCCAACTAGAGTATCTGTGAGGGGTTGCAGTGTTGTGGCACCAGCACCAGTGCCCAAGGCCCAATTTTTCAGCATGTGTTTAACAGGGGCGTATAATTACATTTTTTGATGCAATACTTTGCAGCAGGGCTCATTCCTGCGCTCCAACTATAGCATCTGTGAGGGGTTGCAGTGTTGTGGCATACGTGCCTAAGGCCCAATTTTTCTGCCCCTGTTCAACAGGGACATGTAATTACAATTCTTGATCTAATATTTCACAGCAGGGCCCATTCCTGTGCCCACCAAGAGCAACTGTGAGGGCTTACAGTGTTGTGTCAACACCACCACCACCACCAAAGGCCCAATTTTTCTGCCCCTGTTCAACAGGTGCATGTAATTACAATTCTTGATATAATATTTCCCAGCAGGGCCCATTCCAGAGCCCACCAAGGGTAACTGTGAGGGCTTACAGTGTTGTGGCAACACCAACACCTAAGGCCCCAATTTCTGCAGAGTGTATAGGGCAGGCCCCTACTTTCAAACATCCAACTTACAAAAGACTCCTACTTGCAAACGGAAGGAGACAACAGGAAGTAAGATGAAATCTACCCCTAGGAAGGGAAATTCTCTTCTGTAATGCCCCGTACACACGATCGGACTTTGTTCGGACATTCCGACAACAAAATCCTAGGCTTTTTTCAGACGGATGTTGGCTCAAACTTGTCTTGCATACACACGGTCACACAAAGTTGTCGGAAAATCCGATCGTTCTAAACGCGGTGACGTAAAACACGTACGTCGGGACTATAAACGGGGCAGTGGCCAATAGCTTTCATCTCTTTATTTATTCTGAGCATGCGTGGCACTTTGTCCGTCGGATTTGTGTACACACGATCAGAATTTTCGACAACGGATTTTGTTGTCGGAAAATTTTATAGCCTGCTCTCAAACTTTGTTTGTTGGAAAATCCGATGGAAAATGTGTGATGGAGCCCACACACGGTCAGAATTTCCGACAACAAGGTCCTATCACACATTTTCCATCGGAAAATCCGACCGTGTGTACGGGGCATAAGAGTTAATATGGGAAAAACGTGTCTCCTCTCCACTGATGCTTTATTACCAATCTTTGTTTCACTAAAAACCCCAAATTTTCAAAAAACATTTGTCATTGGGGCAAAAAGTGAGGTGAATACTTCTGAAGAGGTGCACAGACACCAAAACAAATGTTACAGGGGTGATAACCCTTCTCTATGTTTTCCAAAAAGCTTAAAAATAGATTTTTTGGCTGGAGCTACACTTTAACCACTTGAGCCCCGGACCATTATGCTGCCTAAGGACCAGAGGTCTTTTTCCAATTTGGCACTGCGTTGCTTTAACTGCTAATTGCGCGGTCATGCAATGCTGTGCCCAAACGAAATTTGCGTCCTTTTCTTCCCACAAATAGAGCTTTCTTTTGATGGTATTTGATTACCTCTGCGGTTTTTATTTTTTGCGCTATAAATGGAAAAAGACCGAAAATTTTGAAAAAAAATGATATTTTCTACTTTTTGTTATAAAAAAAATCCAATAAACTCAATTTTAGTCATACATTTAGGCCAAAATGTATTCGGCCACATGTCTTTGGTAAAAAAAATGTCAATAAGCGTATATTTATTGGTTTGCGCAAAAGTTATAGCGTCTACAAACTAGGGTACATTTTCTGTAATTTACACAGCTTTTAGTTTATGACTGCCTATGTCTTTTCTTGAGGTGCTAAAATGGCAGGGCAGTACAAAACCCCCCCAAATGACCCCATTTTGGAAAGTAGACACCCCAAGAAAATTGCTGAGAGGCATGTTGAACCCATTGAATATTTATTTTTTTTGTCCCAAGTGATTGAATAATGACAAAAAAAAAAAAAAATATTTACAAAAAGTTGTCACTAAATGATATATTGCTCACACAGGCCATGGGCCTATGTGGAATTGCACCCCAAAATACATTCTGCTGCTTCTCCTGAATATGGGGATACCACATGTGTGGGACTTTTTGGGAGCCTAGCCGCGTACGGGGCCCAGAAAACCAATCACCGCCTTCAGGATTTCTAAGGGTGTAAATTTATGATTTCACTCCCCCCAAATGACCCCATTTTGGAAAGTAGACACCCCAAGCTATTTCCAGAGAGGCATATTGAGTCCATGGAATATTTTATATTTTGACACAAGTTGCGGGAAAGTGACACATTTTTTTTTTTTTTTTTTGCACAAAGTTGTCACTAAATGATATATTGCTCACACAGGCCATGGGCATATGTGGAATTGCACCCCAAAATACATTTAGCTACTTCTCCTGAGTACGGGGATACCACATGTGTGGGACTTTTTGGGAGCCTAGCCGTGCACGGGACCCCGAAAACCAATCACCGCCTTCAGGATTTCTAAGGGTGAAAATTTTTGATTTCACTCTTCACTGCCTATCACAGTTTCGGAAGCCATGGAATGCCCAGGTGGCACAAAACCACCCCAAATGACCCCATTTTGGAAAGTAGACACCCCAAGCTATTTGCTGAGAGGCATGGTGAGTATTTTGCAGCTCTCATTTGTTTTTGAAAATGAAGAAAGACAAGAAAAAACTTTTTTTTTTTTCTTTTTTCAATTTTCAAAACTTTGTGACAAAAAGTGAGGTCTGCAAAATACCCACTATACCTCTCAGCAAATAGCTTTGGGTGTCTACTTTCCAAAATGGGGTCATTTGGGGGGGGGTTGTGCCACCTGGGCATTCCATGGTCTCCTAAACTGTGATAAGCAGTCAAGAGAGAAATCAAAAATTCACGCCCTTAGAAAGCCTGAAGGCGGTGCTTGGTTTTCGGGGTTCCGTACGCGGCTAGGCTCCCAAAAAGTCTCACACATGTGGTATCCCCGTTTAGTGACAATTTTGTGCAAAAAAAAAAAAATTGTCTCTTTCCCGCAACTTGTGTCGCAATATAAAATATTCCATGGACTCGACATGCCTCTCAGCAAATAGCTTGGGGTGTCTACTTTCCAAAATGGGGTCATTTGGGGGGGTTTTGAACTGTCCTGGCATTTTATGCACAACATTTAGAGGCTTATGTCACACATCACCCACTCTTCTAACCACTTGAAGACAAAGCCCTTTCACTTATTGTTTACATGAAAAAGTTTTGTTTTTTTTTGCAAGAAAATTACTTTGAACCCCCAAACATTATATATTTTTTTAAAGCAAATGCCCTACAGATTAAAATGGTGGGTGTTTCATTTTTTTTTTTCACACAGTATTTGCGCAGCGATTTTTCAAACGCATTTTTTGGGGAAAAAACACACTTTTTTAAATTTTAATGCACTAAAACACACTATATTGCCCAAATCTTTGATGAAATAAAAAAGATGATCTTAGGCCGAGTACATGGATACCAAACATGACATGCTTTACAATTGCGCACAAACATGCAGTGGCAACAAAATAAATACATTTTTAAAAGCCTTTAAAAGCCTTTACAGGTTACCACTTTAGATTTACAGAGGAGGTCTACTGCAAAAATTACTGCCCTCGATCTAACCTTCGCGGTGATACCTCACATGCATGGTGCAATTGCTGTTTACGTTTGACGACAGACCGCCGCTTGCGTTCGCCTTAGCGCGAGAGCAGGGGGCGACAGGGGTGCTTTTTTTTTTATTTTTTTATTTTTTTTTTTTTTATTATTTTTTTGCTTTTTTATCTTATTTTTAAACTGTTCCTTTCATTTTTATTTTTTTTTAATCATTTTTATTGTTATCTCGGGGAATGTAAATATCCCCTATGATAGCAATAGGTAGTGACAGGTACTCTTTTTTGAAAAAATTGGGGTCTATTAGACCCTAGATCAGTGGTTCTCAACTCCAGTCCTCGGGACCCACCAACAGGCCAGATTTTAAGTATTACCTTGGGGAGTTGCAGACTAGAATACTGCAATCACGGAGCAGCAAGTGATATCACCTGTGATGTATTTCAGCTATCTTGAAAACCTGGCCTGTTGGTGGGTCCTGAGGACTGGAGTTGAGAACCACTGCCCTAGATCTCTCCTCTGCCCTCAAAGCATCTGACCACACCAAGATCGGTGTGATAAAATGCTTCCCCAATTTCCCAATGGCGCTATTTACATCCGGCGAAATCTAAGTCATAAAATGCTCGTAGCTTCCGGTTTCTTAGGCCATAGAGATGTTTGGAGCCACTCTGGTCTCTGATCAGCTCTCTGGTCAGCTGGCTGAATCACCGGCTGCATTTTCAGGTTCCCTGTTGAGACAGGAGAGCCAGAGAAAAACACGGAAGACGGTGGGGGGGGGGGGGCATTCCCTCCCATGGCTTGTAAAAGCAGTCTAGAGGCTAATTAGCCGCTAGGATTGCTTTTACATGAAAGCCGACCGCTGGCTGAAAAGAATGATACCAAGATGATACCTAAACCTGCAGGCATCATTCTGGTATAACCACTCAAAGTTGTGAATGGCGTACCTGAAGACAAAAAAATGGTTAACAATAAAGCACAGTAAACGGTAAAGTACAAAAAATTGCATACCTGAAAAGCAAACATGATAAAACATAATAACAATAAAACATTGCAGAATAGAATACAGTAAAAAAGAGCAGAACAATAGAGAGAATAGAGAGAGAGAGAACAATAAAACGACAACTATTTTTTTTTATTTTATATATATATATTTTTTTTTTTTGCACTTTTTTTGTAACTAACTTTTATAACTGTAACCGGTTCCAGGTTCGGGTCTCTCAAAATGCGATGGCATCTTGGGAGACCCTGTGAAAGTGCGCCTAGTCTGTGGAATGCTGTATCCTACGCTAATACTCAACTAGTGCATAGTAGCGTTCAAAACATTCACCAATGCAAAGACCAGGATTGTCAGGACAGGAGGGACAATAATAGCGGGTGTCACGCCTATATCCGCGCTTGCTGCAGACACAACATCTTTTTTGGGGGGGTTTGTTGGGTAGGGGTACTCGGGAGGACATAAAGAAAATGCCTCTCATGCAGCCGACTGCATTTGGTTGGGGATGTGAATGGGGGAAGTACGGGCGCTGCAGAAGCGGTAGGTTCCCAATTGGGATTGGCGAATGCAGCAGGAAGGGCATTATGGGCACGACGGGCCTGTGTTTGTCTCTTTGGTGGCAGCGGGACACTATTTGTGCTTGCCACCTCACCAGCTTGAACTGCACTTATGGGACTCGCCACGTCACCAAGTGTTACTGCAGTGCTGGTTTGACTACGACCGGGGTGTACTAGGCCGCTGGCGCTTGCCAGTTCACCAAAACGCTACCAAAAAATCTGTTGGCGATCGCAGGGATCAGGCCTGACTCTGCGAACGCTGCAGTTATGCGTTTTAGTCTTTTGTAAGTGACAGTGATCGATCGATACTGCACTTGGGTGGGCTGGGCTGGGCTGGGCGGAGGGGCAAAACGCAGGTGCTAGCAGGTATCTGGGCTGATCCCGCTAACACTGCGTTTTTGGGAACCCTAAACTGCTGGGGACGCTAGTATAGATCTGATCGGATCAGATATTGATGCGTTCAGATACTATACCACTAAGGGAGGTGTATGCTGCGTGCGTGGGTGTTAGCGGTACTGGCGCTAATCTGACACTGCCTGGGGCGACGCATATCACCGCCGGGCGATCAGGGGGCTAAACCTTTATTCGGTAATAAACGTCAGGTGCCCTGACACTATAAAATATAAACGAACTAACCAGCGTCACCCGTAACACTTATACGGTGATCAGTGGTGAAAGGGTTAACTAGGGGGCAATCAAGGGGTTAAAACATTTATTAGGTAGTATATGGGGGTCCCTGACGCTATAAAACGCTGACGGCGAACCTAAATATTTACCTCCCTAACTAGCATCACCAGCGACACTAATACAGCGATCAGAAAAATGATCGCTTAGTGACACTGGTGACAGGGGGTGATCAAGGGGTTAAAACTTTATTAGGGGGGGTTAGGGGGTACCCTAGACCTAAAGGGGGGTAACAGTAACTGTCCCAACACTGTAACTGTCACAAACTGACACTATGCAGTAATCAGAAAAAAAAAAAAAACTGCTGGTGTCAGTTTGTGACAGGGGGGGGGGGGGGTGATCGGGGGGGGATCGGGGGGCGATCGGGGGGGGGGATCGGGGTGTTTAGTGTGCCTGGCATGTTCTACTGAGTGTGTAGTGTGTTGTGCACTCACATACCTGTCTTCTCTCCTCGGGCCGGAACGGAAATTACCGAGCCGAGGAGAGATGACATCATTTCCTTTGCTGCTGTTTAGCATACAGCAGCAAAGGAATGATTCGATTGGCCGGCGGCGATCGCGAGGGGGGGGGCCATGAACGGATGGTCTCCCCCTCACCTCTGATCGCCGCTGGACAAAAGACGACCGCCTCGGGCACCGGGGGGGGGGGGTCCGATCGGACCCCCCACCCGCGGAAGGCAAATCACGTACATGTACGTGATTTTGCCTGTCCGTGCCACCTTGCCGACGTACATCGGCGTGAGGCGGTCGTCAAGTGGTTAAAAATGTACCAGTTCAAAATTACAAACAGATTCTACTTAACAAGAAACCTGTCCCTGTCTTGTTTGCACTGCCTGTATACTGCTGTTCAGAGTATATAGGGCCTGGGCCTTTTTTTAATTTGGGTGCGGAGTTCCCCTTAATATCCATACAAGACCCAAAGGGCCTGATAATGGACTGGGGGGGGGGGGGTACCCATGCCGTTTGTCTCACTGATTTTCATCTATATTGCCGGGACCCGACATTACATTAAAGCCGCAAGCAGTTTTAAATTGCTTTTATACCTTTACACATGTCATTTTGTGCAGGGACTGTTCTAAGCACGGGAAACATGCGCCACTTTACAGGCATACTATAGACACCCCCCAGGTACAATATTTAAAGGAATATTTCACTTTTTTTTCACTTTAATCATCATTAAAATCACTGCTCCCGAAAAAACAGCCGTTTTTAAAACTTTTTTTTGCATTGATACATGTCCCCTTGGGCAGGACCCGGGTCCCCAAACCCTTTTTAGGACAATCACTTGCATATTAGCCTTTAAAATTAGCACTTTTGATTTAGAACGTTCGAGTCCTATAGACTTTAATGTGGTTCTAAAGTTCGTGCCAACTTTCAGTCCGTTCGCAGGTTCTGGTGCGAACCGAACTGGGTGGTGTTCGGCTCATCCCTACTAAACATTATAAAACCCAGAAAAATAATTGCGCAGCATTGCTGGATCAGTGAATCTGCAGTGGACAGACGTAGAGAACAGGTCACTATTGCAGTCAGAGCTGCTTATTGTATTTTTTTAAGATGCCAGGGAGTGATTTTTTCCCCTTTTTACCCAAGCTGGAGTTGGGCTTTAAATAGGATGGCCCAGTAGTAAACCTGCCCAGATCCAGATGTATAGCCAGTAGTAAATCAGTTGCCTTTTAACTGTGGCAAACATCACATAAAGAGCTTCTTCTTTTATCATAAGAGGACTGGTCAATTTAAGGAAGATAAGATATAGTATCTTTACCACTATTAAAAACAACTCCTGTTTGTTGTTACAGAACAAAACTGCCATTTAATAATTGAGGTGCGTATGAAAGTCAATGGTCTGCATTAAGCTTAGGGTGGTGTAATATAATTTGGTGAAATTCCCAAAATCCTAAAGGGAGGGGTTATATGGACATGTGAAATTCCATCTATCATGAAAATAGGTGCTTTAAGTGTTTCTTTTTTTTTTTTTTTTTGTAATGAGACAACTAGACGGTGTTAGAAGTAAATAAATCATATCTTTACATTTAATAGTCATTTAACTGCTATACAGCTATCATATTTAGGACCCATCTTCCTGTCACTTTGTTGGCATCAAAGCTAAGTACTGTCTTTCAGCTAATAGAGTGGCTATGAGAGAAAATATATAACAGTACACAGGAAAGCCAAAAGCTGCACTTAAAACACCTAGCGCGAGGCTCTGTGTGGGATTCTAATTTATGGTAAGTACATTTCCATTTGTCACCACCAAAGACTTAGCTTCAATCACAAAATATCGCAGCTGGCTCATTTTGGATCTTTAATGATCGTTTTTACTGAGAATGACAGGATAAAAAGTTGCTCTCCGAATCTGCGGAGCGCTGTGCAGATGCTATATAAATTTAGTTGCATTATGGCTCACTGTTTAAACATGCCCTAAATAATACAAGTTACATTCTCATTAAATAAACTTGCTCTGCTTCAGTATCTCTAGGCAAAGGGATGTAATGGTGGAATGGAATTTATCACGCTGTCTTCACATTAGGATGATGTGCTCCATCTCCACTGGATTTTACAATGTGTTTGAAGTCAGCCTGGTGCATGGAAGAGTTTGCTTCAGTAGTACAATAAGTGAATCTAACAATATTGAATCCTGTTATTCAGGCGGTAACGGAATCATATTTGTTTTTTGTTTTTTTTGTAAGGGATAATGGTTGAAAGACTCTGACTGTGCTAGGCTGAGGGCATATACTCCATTTACATTAGAACCCCAGGTTAGAAATGAAAAAATGTCTCTTAGCCATCTGCTTGGTATCAGGCAATGCATGCCAATTGAATTCTGTCTCTCTGGTAAAAATGATGCTTGAAAAAGGCTATTCAGTAATCACAGATGGAATGCAATAAATCGTAAAAGCCCACTACGTAAATGTATTAAAGGAAACCTATGCTGGGAGAAATATGAAAGCTGCCATTGCTGGCCACCTGCAAATGCTAGTTTCCTGGCTTTCTCTGGCTTCCATACTACCCTGTTTCCCCGAAAATAAGACCTAGTGTGATTGTCGGTGATGGCTGCAATATAAGCCCTACCCCCCAAATAAGCCCTACCCTGTTTCCCCAAAAATAAGCCCTACCCTGAAAATAAGACCTACAAGGACTTTAACTAGGGCTTATTTGGGGCATAGGGCTTATATTGCAGCCATCACCGACAATCACGCTAGGCCTTATTTTCGGGGAAACAGGGTAACTAAAACAATGACCCTTTAACAAGCGACCAAATGAGGAAAGTCATAAGTTCCGATTTGCATACCTCTTTCAAGTCAGTGCATTCATTCACTAATGAACAAAGCCATTGTTTCTTTGGGGCATTGTGAGATATTTTGAAGGTCCCGTTTCTTTTTGGTTTTGTTTATTTGTATGAAGTTACACATGTACAGAGAGAGAAAGTTTTGTACGATGTGCAGAATTGGTGTAGGGCATCGAGTCATATTGAATGCTTCTTCAAAAACAACCAAAAAATTTAGTGTGCTTTTTAATAAAATAAAGCATAGAGTTGTCGCTTTAAAGTAGAAACATAACAATAAGAGAACAGACAACAGAATAGGAAAGCGATTTGAAAGGGGAGTAGAGAGAGATTGTCTGTTTCTAATGATCAGGAACAGCGATCTCTCTGTACTCCCAGGCAGTCCACTCCCCCCACAGTTAGAAACACCTCCATAGGGCATACCTAACCCCATGATCACCCCCTAGTATTACCCCTTCCCTGCCAGTGTCATTTATACAGTAATCAGTGCATTTTTATAGCACTGATCGCTGTATAAATGCCACTGGTCCCAAAAAAGTGTCAAAAGTGTTCGATCTGTTTGCCACAATGTCGCAGTCCCGCTAAAAATCACTTATCACTGCCGTTACTAGTATAAAAAAAAAATAAAATAATAAAAATGCCATAAATATATCCCCTATTTTGTAGACGCTATAACTTTTGGACAAACCAATCAATATACGCTTATTGTGATTTTTTTATCAAAAATATGTAGCAGAATACATATTGGCCTAAATTGATGAATACATTCTTTTCTTATATATTACTTGGATATGTGTTATAGCAAAAAGTTAAAAATATTGTTTTTTTTTCAAAATTTTTGGTATTTTTTTATTTATAGCACAAAAAATAAAAACCGCAGACGTGATCAAATACCACCAAAAGAAAGCTATATTTGTGGGAAAAAAGGACATGAATTTTATTTGGGTAAGGTGTCGCACGCCCGCGCAATTGTCAGTTAAAGTAATGCAATGCCATATCATAAAAAATGGCCTGGTTTTTAAGGGGTAAATCCTTCCGGGGCTGAAGTGGTTAAGGCTGTCAACAGATTGGCCTCTACAGATTCAGCAGTACCTAAAAATGGAAAGCAACTGAGCATGTGCAGAGTAAGGTGAGACAATGTATTCCTGGATTTTAAACAGTATAGGCACTTATTTTTAATGTTTTACATCGCTATACCTGCAAATGGGGTCAGTCTGAAGTGATCTATTATCTAGCAGGACTTAATTTTCTAACTAAAGTTCCACTTAAAAAAAAAAAAAATCTTTTACATCCACTTTAACTGAGCTCTTTGTGGGTAACCTGTAATGTGACAAGGCCAGGAGGGCAGCATGCTGCTTTTAAATCACATTTGCCTACTAAAGTATTACATATATAATTTTTTTTTCAAAATACTTTTTCTTTTTGGCTGTATTGACTTGAAAATAAACAAGAAAAGATAATATGAAAAAAACATTATTTTCTAGTTTGACCAGTAATGGTTTTAAAACAGCTAGAGGTACTGTTTGTTCTAAAAATGTTCCAGTTTATGACACTAAAATTACATTACTGTTCCAAAGCAGGGCAAAAGTTCTTTATACAGGAAATAAAGGTGTTTTTAATGTCTATTTATTAGTTGAAATGGATTCAACTGGAATAAAGTATGAAACCTGGATAAAAGTTGTATGAATCCTGATTAAAAACTAAAATACATTAGTAATCCTGTCACTTTTTGACAAATTGCAAGCAGCAGGATTACTAAAGAAAACAAGACACAAAGAAGAGCAGCGCCAATCTAAGTGCAGCAATATTAAAACATTTTATTCCGTGGGAGACAATTGGGAACTCACAGGATCATAGATGTGTCAGCGCATTGGAATGATTATGAAGGTTCATCCACTCATAGGGGAAGGTAGGTGGCTCGCAGGTGAAGAGGCAGCTGGTGGTCCGTCTAACGCTGGTGGCTCCCAGCACTTCCAAGCACTCAGAACCAGGGCTGGTGCAAGGATTTTTGACACCCTAGGCGAAACCTCATTTTGCCGCCCCCCCCCCCAGATGACTCCACCCCCTTTTCCCTGCCCATGTAAATCCCACCTTTTTAATAAAGCGCCCATCAAATGCAGCCTCACCAGCGCCCATCAAATGCAGCCTCACCAGCGCCCATCAAATGTAGCCTCACCAGCGCCCATCAATGAATGTTTGCTTGCTGCGGGATTCGAGACACAGACACAGTCCACCACTGCTGCACCTCTGACACTATGTGTGAACGGAGGTGCGGCTGCCTGCTGATGCTGAGACTTAGTTGCTTGCTGCAGAGAGAAGAGAGTAGGAAAACCAGTGGCCGGGCGCCCCCTAGGCAGCAGGGCGCCCTAGGCGACCGCCTAGTTTGCCTAGTGGTAGCACCGGCCCTGCTCAGAACAGCTCTGGGGCGGTGGTGCACGTCACTTCTGGTTGGAGGAGTAGTAGGGAGGAGCGTGCGTTCGGAGCATGTGTGCTCCTTTTTTAGGCAATGTCATGGCCATTTTGGAAGTGGTATTTAAGGTCTGTTCGGCCAGGAAGTTTGGATGCGGTGCCATGGCAACCGCTCACAAGTGATTGTAATGCATATCAAGTGCGCTGGTGTGACAGGGTGTCTTGATTGTCAATACAGGGGGCAGGATAGGCATATATAAAACGCGAATGAACGTGAAACTAAAAGCATTAAAATGGCAATGGCTTGCATAACAATGATTAATAAAACATATATAGAGTTATACAGTAAACATTTCATGTTATACAGTTTAAGCAATCAGACAATCAAAGGGTCCCATAGCAGCAGTAATGGGACATTGATGAACATGGAATTTCAGAAGAACAAGAATAGAAATGAGAATTAGATATAAACTAAAAATATAAAGATATAAAGATAAAGAAAAGGATAAGGATGAAGAAAATAGAAATAAAAATAAAAAATAAAAATAAACAAACTTAATAAAAATAAATAAAAATAAAAGAGATGGAAGAAAAAATGAAGGAAAAGTGGGAGGGAAGGGGGGTGTGGGTAAGGGGGAAGGGTGGAATGGGGTACTGGTGGATGGTGAAAAAAGGGGAAGAGGACATAATAGAAACAATGGGAACAACCATTGGGGGGGCACTGGAGGTACTTACTATTGAAGTGCTTACTATTGGAGAGTGTCTAGGAGGGGAATAGGACCATAAGGGTCCATAACTATTGTTCTTGATGTGCACTAGACGTAGTAATCAATCTTGTAGTGGCATTGCTGCTCTGGGACTTGGATTTAAAAATTAGTTGCTCTTGTTTATTTCGATAAGAAAATCCTCCAACAAGAAACCAGATGGACTTTTAATCAAAGAGCAACTAGCCTGCCAGGCATGAATACAACACTATCGCTTAAATCATTTTTGTAGTGACTGCTCTGGAGACTATTCTATATGCTTTTCCTGCTGACCACTTGAGGTGATACTAGTTAATATGCTGTGATCTATGTAATAGTAACTACTTAGGTAGCTATGTATATTCACTAATGTCTTCAATATACTGTCGTCTATTGTTATTATGATTTCTTTTGTTTCTTCTTTTTTCTTTTTTCTTTATGATTATATTTTTTCTTAAGTATTATGATGGCTATCTGCTTTTATATTGTTTTTTCTAAAATATCCTGCCATAATGTGTTGCGATTGCTATGCATCTTTGAGAATGGATGGACCGTTTCCAGTGTTGGTTAAATTGTTCGAGTGTCCCCCCGGAACGGGGAGTTTACTATCTCCTCGAGTACCAGCTGCCTTCTCCTTCTTGGCAGCTGGATGGCGCCTCTAGCTTTGGCCCCTTGCTCGCCGCTATTGCGGCGATCGAGGAGTCACTGCGCATGCGCGAACCTGGGGGACGCTCGCACCGGAAGTGATGTCAGCGAGCTGACCTTGCTCGTTTCACTTCCGGTTGGAACCATTGTTTAAAGGGGAAGCCGAAACCACTCACCTGCTGTAACTCACATCACGGCAGTTGTGGAGGACAGGCCACGTGCCGCGTGCATCAGCGGAGGACAGAGGCTGCACTTTTGCCCCTGGTCAGGACCAGCAGGATTGGACCCTTGGCTTTGGCTTTTGGAGTGGCTTAGCCCTCGTTTTTTGCTCTTAACATCGCCTGATCTGCCCTCTAGTACCTACAGATTATAATACACTAGGTATTTATTTATAATTTTTTTTTATTACCATATATATTTTTTTGGTTTTTCTTCCTTATTTAATATATTGATTGTGTCTTTCTATATGCCTATATTGTCCCGTGAGTGTAGTAGTTGGCTTTTGGGAATAATGTTTAGCAGTTTGGAGTGTGGAATTATAATAATTGGCTGTGTTCCTTCATGCTTTTATTTTGACTGTTGATAATTATTTGCAGTCGCATTTATATTTATACTCATAGCTAGCCGATGGGACTAAGGGGTGATTGGCTGTTTGATTATTGATCCTCTCCCACAATATCCATCTTCTTCCCCCTCCTCCTTTCTTATCTCTCCCCCTTCCTCCTTTTACATTGCTATACTCTGATGTATGGTCTATTCAAGCGATGAGATATTTTTTCTCTCACTTTTTAGTCCTGCACCATGACCCAGTGAGGATGTCTAATTGAGTCTCCATTCTTGTGCTATATTTATATATATATATATATATATATATATATATATATATATATATATATATATATATATATATATATATATATATATATGTTAATATATGATGCTTTTGCATCTTAATACATATATATTTTTGCATTCCTAGATGACCTATGACACAGTCTTTTTATCTATACGTATGGTTCAACATCCACAAGACCATATATGTAATTCTGACATCACCTGTTTGTCATGGGATGGTGTCTGTCCTTTCTCTTGGATGTTGCGATGTGATCAATGTCAGATTATTTGGGTGAGTACTGTAATGAAAAATACAATTGTACTTCCACAAAATTATTTTGTATACTTTTTGATACTAATGTCATATTTTTTTTTGTAACTTGGACTATGCAGATGCATGGGGAAAAGCCCCGAAGAAGCAGTAATCGAGACTGTGAAATGCGTTGGATACCCAATACACACAAGCATCTGTTCAAGCTTTTTTGAAAATTAGTATTATCTTGGTCATTTGTTTTATGACTAAGACTGTTTTAAACTGTATATTTTGTAATAAATGATCTATTTTTTTAACTACTCTTTGTGGTTGTGCTTGCCTCATGACAGAAATATGCATCCTTAAAAATCCCAATTATTTTTGAGGGACAGATTTGATCTATTTTCTCTTAATATTCTCTTCTATTTACATCTAGCCATTCTCTGCGTGCTGCATTTTTCCTGGCACAGCATGGGCTGCTGTACCAGTGAGAAACGCAGGAAAAATGTCCCTGCACCATTTCAAAATTGCAGCCACACTGAAACTGCATGATGCTTTGTCACCATGGGGTTTCATGTACCCAAAAATACGCCGCATTTTCAGATGTGTGTGGGTGCTAATAAGAATTAATGTCACCCCACACGTCTGCTAAGGAGCAGTGCATTTTGCCTGTGGGTGCTTGAGGGTGCGGGAACAGGTGCGGTTTACACACATTCCTGCACCTGCCTAAGTGTGAATCTAGCCTGACACCTATTATTATAGTAAGAGGCTTCTGAAAGGCTGCTTGGATGGATTGAGGTACTTATGCATGAGCACAAATTGTCATTCCAGAATGGTTCCAACACAGTCAACTATGAGAGGACACAGAAAAGTCACAAGGGATAATCAAGTTAGCAAAAATTCAAAATGAATGACAAGCTGTGAAAAAAGTAAGACAAATATCAAAAAAATATTTAAATGTATTAACAGTAAAAGATCAGGTCTGAACATGTAGGCCAGTCACTAGTTGGTGACTAGGGATAAATAGAAGGCAAATCTATGAAATACATTCTTCATCTCTGTATACACAAAATAAAATGTTATAGGAATGGACCAGGTTGAGTGTACAAACATACAATACCACAGGAAATCAATGAAAGTAATATTGAGTACCCAGTAGTAGTACTATATCAAGCAAAACAGGCACCAAACCAGGTAGTAAGGGCAAAACATAATATATTGTTACCCAATATGATTGGAAACAAGGCCAGCATAAAATGAATTGGCGATGGTAACAACTCTAATTGGCATGCAATGTGATTAACAGCAAAAACTAGGCATAAGATGACATTTGGCATTCAGATCAACATAAATCGTAGCAAGGCCACCTGAAGTACAGCAGTGAGCAGTAATAAAGTTGAATCCACCAAGTGCTGGAACTATACTGTCAGAGCGCATTTATGGCAGCGATGCTAGTCCTAGACTGACTGGATATGCACTGTCCAAAGCGGAGGGTGGTAGAAGAAGGGGCAGGGGAACAAAGGGGACTTGCTGAACAATTTTTACAAGAAGAGCAGTCCTTTGAAATGTTCTTCTGCTGGCTATTGTTGGGGCCCTTTAAAGTGTTGGTGCACTTAACGATACTACCAGTAACCTGCATGCAGTATAGGTACAGTTTAGGTACGATATAGTCTCAGCACAGGTGCAAGATAGTTGTGGTTCATATGTGGTAAAGGTTCAGTATAATGAGGTATAGGGTTGGTATAGGTGCAGTCTAGGTTTGGAGAATGCTATAGTGACTTCTTGCTGTAGAAGGGGGGCCCCCTCAGTGAAAGCCTCCGGTGATCAGTGGTGGGAAGCAGAAGGGGAGTGGACGCTCCAGTCTCCCTGCAGCAGCGGTGCAGGTGCTGTGATAGGACAGTGTTTTATTGTCCCCAGGAGTCCTCTATCCCAGTCTCAGGATCTCCTCTGGTATGGTCTCTCGTTGGCAAGTGAAGATCCAGGCAGAGGTGCTCTGTCTTTCTCACTCCACCAGCAGAAAGAGGAATAGCTTTCCTGGGCAGTTTGATAAAAAACATCTCAAATGGTCTCATGATCTGTAGTGTAAGGAGTCCATTGGCCCCATTATATTGCTGCCATTTGAAACTACAATTTCCACGATTCTTAGCACTCTGCATAGAAGTCCATGGGCTTGCTTTGCTTTATCTATCTCCCTGCTGGCCAGAGGAGAATCACATCAGTATCTCAGCAGAGGGAATGAAGAATAAAAGGTAAATGTTTCCATCTCTATATTGCTGTAGCTCCGCACCTGGCTACAACTGCCACAACCTCAAATGAACCACAGTGACTCAAAACTGAAAAGGTCTAGAAACAGTTTTATGAAATAAAGGTATATAAAGCACCTGGATCAGATAGTTATACCCAGGCCTTTTTTTCTCAGAGAATAGGTGCAGGAACTCCCTCCTTCCGAGTCACCTCTTGTGTCCACCCCCTACCTACTTCCGAGCACCATTCCTTGGTTCCCCCCCTACCCACCTCCGAGCACCATTCCTTGGTTCCACCCCCTACCCACCTCCAAGCACCATTCCTTGGTTCCACCCCCTACCCACCTATGGGCACCATTCCTTGGTTCTGCTCCCTACCCACCTCCGAGCACCATTCCTTGGTTCCACCCCCTACCCACTTCCGAGCATCATTCCTTGGTTCTACTTATACCCACCTCCGAGCACCATTCATTGGTTCCACCCCTCAGTAATGGATACAGAATCAAGTATCAATTTGGGGTGCTAAGTAATTTGTATGTAATTTGTTAAAAATGATAGGAAGTAAAATAGATCCCCTGTAGCCAGCAACAATGGAGTACCCCCAGCAACAATAGACTCTGAACAGCTAGCAAAAATAGACCTCTCCTTCAACAGGAGCTATCTTTCAGAAACGATTGTCTCCCAGTAGCATAAGAGTCCCCCAGCAACAATAGATCCCACACCAGCGACAACTGACCTCCCCAGCAACAATAGATCCCCCAGCAGCCAACATCAATAGACCCTCCAGTACACCCCAGCACCCCTTGTCATTACATACATTCAGAGCTGGAGGTGCCAGAACTGCATTCCCCCGCGTTCCTGCTGAAAAAAAGCCCTGGTTATACCCATGTGTGCTCAGAGAATTGTTTCTATTTTTTCTGTTAACCATAGATGAATTGGGATTTATTGATCAGCCAGCCGGCTAATAAAAAAATCCAAACGGATTTCCCCACCCACACAATTGAGGTGGAGGGAGAAATCCTCTCCGTTGTGATATTGTTTTCTGACAGCAAGGACTCTTCTGCTGTCAGAATACACAGATCAGCGCTGAAGCCAATTTCTGCTCTGAACAAACAAGAATTTTCAAAAATTTAAGAGAAGACGATTGTTAGATTCTCTAGTGGGAATGTTGATAGAGGGATCAGCCCTGCTGAACTGGCCGTATTTTGATCCATCTTTGGCCAGCTTTAGACCCCTTTCACACTGAGGCGGTTTTCAGGCATTTTAGCGCTAGAAATAGTGCCTGTAAAGTCCCTGAAAACTGCCCTCCATTCATTTTAGTGTGACTTTTCACAATGTGGCGGTTAGGAAAAGTCCTGCAAGCAGTATCTTTGGAGCGGTTTGCGCTGTATAGCTCCCAAAACGCCCTGCCCATTGAAATGAATGGCCAGCGCTTCCAAAGTGCCTGAAAAGCGCTTCCGAAGCGCCGCAACACGTGCACTTTTAACCCTTTCTTCTGCCGCTAGCGGGGGTTAAAAGCGCCCAGCTAGCGGCCAAAAAGCACCGCTTAAACAGCAGTAGAGCGTCGTTTTACCGCTAACGAACGGCGGCCCCAGTGTAGAAGGGGTCTTAAAGACTCTTTAATGACTAGTTTGGTACCAATAGATTGGCTCATGGCCAATGTAGTGCCCATATTTAAAAAGGGACCAAGGTCTACATACCTGTAAGTTTCACTTCTTTAGTCAGGAAAATACCAGAGAGATTAATAAAGGACCACATAGATAAGTTATCGTTAAACATTGCTATTGCTATAACAAAATTATAAGCAATAGTTATCATACAGTATATTCACAAAAAGCTGAAGTTGTCAAAACAAATCTGCTTTCTTTATATGAGGAAGTGAGCTGCTGACAAAGAGTGATAAAGTATATGTCAATCAATTTTTATTTTTGACACTAGCACAATCTCAAGTCACTTCGGCTTAATTAGGCTCAAAGTTTTTTTTTTAAATACCAAACATGTTATACTTACCTCCACTGTGCAGTTGATATTGCACAGACCAGCCCCGATCCTCCTCTTCTTGGGTCCCTCTTTACTGCTCCTAGTCCCTCCCTCCTTTAAGTGCCCCTCAGCCAGCAGCTGGTTATAGATTGTCACCCAAGCTGAGTCAGAGCTCCTTTTATCCATTCAGACACGGAGCCCCGACCTGGCCCCCTCTCCCCCCTTATTGGCTGACTGACTTTGATTGAAAGCCACGGGAGCCAATAGCGCCGCTGCTCTGTCGCAGCCAATCAGGCGGAGTGTACTGGATGGCTGAGGGGATCATGGACATTGCTGGAGAGAGAAGGAGGTCAGATAGGTAATTGGGGGGTGCTGAGGGGGCTGCTACACACAGAAGGTTTTTTTAATCTTAATGCATAGAATGCATTAAGATAAAAAAACCTTCTGCCTTTACAACTCCTTTAAGCTTTGGCAATAAAATCTGGAAGCTGATTCTTTTCTATGCAGATCTGCATGAGATTTTGCACTCTCCAGTTTTAGTAACTCATGCATTAGACAAAGTGGTGGAAATGTTGAACCTCTATCAAAATTTAATGGCAGTTTCTGTAACTATGGGGGGATGATCTAGGGTTGCCACCTTTTCATCAAGCCAAACCCGAACACTTTAGCTGCGCATAACAATTTTTTTTTGTAGTTTACACTATAGGATTGTAAAAGACCTAATGCCGTGTACACACGGGCGGACTTTTCGACCAGACTTTGTCCGACGGAACGAATCCGTCGGACAATCCAACCGCGTGTGGGCTTCATCGGACCTGCAGCGGACTTTTTTAGTCGAAAATCAGACGGACTTTAGATTTGGAACATGTTTCAAATCTTTCCGACAGATTTGAGTCTGGTCGAAAAAATCAGTTCGTCTGTATGCTGGTCCGACGGACGAAAACCGATGCTAGGGCAGCTATTGGCTACTGGCTATTAACTTCCTTATTTTAGTCCGGTCGTACGTCATCACGTACGAATCTGTTGGACTTTGACTGGTGTGATCGTGTATAGCCAAGTCCGTTAGTTCGATAGTCCATCGGAAGTCCGTCAAAAGTCAGTTGAAAGTCTGTCGGAAAGACCGTCGGACCTTTGATGTCGAAAAGTCCGCCCGTGTGTACACGGCATAAGACATCTTTGCGTGCTCCAAGAAAATTAGTATTGCAGCGCATGTAGCGTTCCGTGATGAACAGTGGGTGTGGCCAAATTGAAGTAAAAATGGGAGAAGCTTAAGGAGGGTAGTTAAACCACACAAGGTCAGTCTGTCCCCCAGTACAGTTCCCCCCAGGTCAGTCTGTCCCCCAGTATAATCCCCCCAGGTCAGACTGTCCCTCAGTATAATCCCCCCAGGTCAGACTGTTCACCAGTATAATCCCCCAGGCCAGTCTGTACCCCAGTTAAAGCCCCCCCCTCCCAGCAATGTAATTAGAAGCACTGGAAGCCGATGGGAGGGGAGAGGGATATAGGAGGACTGGTGCTGCGGGAGTGCCACTGATGTGTCTGGGTTTTAGGTGGACTGAAACCCGGACACAGGATCTAAAACCCGAACTATCCAGGTGAATCCCAGACAGGTGGCAATGACGATCCCCCATTTCCTGTGTGGTTGTAGAAAGCAAAGCCTCATTAGCAGGGAGAACAGACAGCAGTGCATTTTTACTAATACTGTAGTAAGAGAAAATCCCTTCAAACTGTGTACAAATAACTTTAACTACTTGCCGCCCACTGTCAAATGATGACTGGGCGGTGCGGCTCTCGTTCTGGGGGAACGTCATATGACGGCTTCCCAGAACGACCTCCCTCAGTTGCCATTAGTAATGCCAGTCAGTGCTGGCTATCAGTGCTGCCCATCAATGACCATCACTGCTGCCCATCAATGCCATCAGCCATCGGGTGGAAGATGGCGATATAGTGCTGAGGAGGCTGTCGGTGACCCTCAGGGGTGCCCCCTAGTCTGGGGGGGTATCCTGCCTTGGGCTGGGGCATGGGTGCTTGAAGTTCCTACCACAATACACAGGAAAAGCCCCTCGTGGAGGCTCAGGAGAAAGAGAGGACAGTATGAGTATATCAGCACTGCTGGGGACTAACAAGGGGGAGACTGCCACATGTAGCCAGTCTCCCTGAAGACAGCGGTATCCTTAAGTCTTCATTCTTTCCCAGGAGATATCCTGGGAGTCGACCAGGTGGGGTGGTTATTGTCAGCTGGGTGGCCTAGTGAAGAGTCAGTCTGGGGGATGGGTGTGGAGAGTTAGCTAAGGAAAAAGGCAGCTGCAGCCAGGTGGGTTGGCAGTGCCTGAAGAGGTGGAAGTGGGACCAGTAGCCACAGAGGAGAAGTACAAGCTGTTCACTGTATTTTTGCTACACAACAAGGTGCTACGAGAGCCTGTCAGATCAACTAACAGTGATTCAGCTGGAGCCAGCAAGCAAGGGTGTGCAAAAAGAAAGTAGAGGAAACTGTATATAGACTGTATATAGAAAGATGTCCCTGAAGTTGTTGCTCACGCTTTGCTAAAGTCAAGTGGGCATCCAATAACCTCCCATCCCTATCCAAGTTATTGACCCCTAAAAAATAACAAAAACAAAGTCACGGACTGTTCTTTGACTCTGGAATGCCTGTGAAATTTCTGTGTGCCTGGCTGTGCAGAAGTGGGGGATGCAAATTAATCAGCAGTCCCTAGGGGGGGTGTGCTACACATATAAAGACACCAATATAAAATAACTTTGCTAACAGTGAAATAGACACACGCGCGTTTAGTAATAACTATACTTCATCTATTAATGCAAGTTTAATGTAAATGGCAGTAGAACATAAATGAGCACACAGCGAGTGAACATCATTTGCTAGACAGAATAATAGCTATGCCAAAGTGTCAGGATTAAGCGGCAGAGATGACCAGATCTGCGCAGCTGCACAAGGAAACTGAGACCATGCGTCCGGCACCCTGCATGTAAATTAGGGGCCGGGCCCATGGATTGGTGGGCGGTGCCTCTGCGCCCCATATGGATGGGCCACCAATGCTTGGTTGCATATGGCTACTTAGGTTGTCAGTGCAGCAAAGTCTGTACCCCAGCAGTGGCTCTGTCTCTTTGCATTCAGGGCTTTGTTCTCTCAGGCTTCCCACTCTGTGATGGCTCTCAGTGACTTGGTCCCTGAGGCCCACAGCACAATCCTCTTACACTCTCTGCTGAGCTGCACTGACTCTCCTAAGAATTTTGCCTGGCAAAACTTCTGCTCTGTCCTACTTTTCTTTAAAGCAGAGCTACACGGCCCAGCATCCTCCTCTCTCTTTGGTGATTAGTTCCTCACCACTGCTTACCAGGAGAGAGGGGGAAATTGTACACAGAGCCACTATTTTAATACAAGTCCCATTTTGGAGAGAGCAGGAAAATACAGCGTGGTGGGGAAGGAAGAAGAGACTCCCTCTGCACTAGACATGTGTCATTGTTTTTGGTCCGAAGATAAATTCTGACAAATTTTTGGTTATTCCGAGAATCTTCCAATGAAATAGTAACAAATTTAATAAAAATTTGTTTTATATATTTGTTTTCTAATGAATTCCAAATTTTCGTAACGATTCGAATTCGGATCCGTCAAAAAATGATCGACCTATTCAAATTCAAACAGATGATTCATCAGCTGTCAGCGGGCTTTCCCACTGATAGCTGAAATGTAAATAAAAGAATGCTGTCACTGTAAAATTCAGAAGAAAAAACAGCGCGGGGCCCCCAATCCAAACCAGACCCAAGTCCGGTATGAATTATAAGGGGAACCCCATGCCAAAATAAAAAAAAAGTCTGCCCCCCCCCCACCCCAGGGCACCTTGTCCCTATGTTGATGAGGACAAGGGCCTCTTCCCATCAACCCCGGGCAGGGGCCCCCAGAGCCCACCCCCCCACTCATTCACCAAGAAAGTGTAAAAAAAAAGTGAGTAAAGATAAAAATACTTCTTGACAATTCCTTTATATATATATATATATAAAAAAAAAAAAAAAACCTTGGTGTAGATCCATCATCAATCATAATGCCTGCCACACCACTGAACCTGAAAAAAGGAAAAAAAAAATTCTCGTCAATGGCTCCCACTGTCTGCCTGCTCCACCGTCTGACATTTCTTATAGCTAAGGGGTGGGGCAACCTGGTGACTCTTCGCCTGATGTCATTGACCGGGGCATGCTGGGTCAGTGATGTCACAATGAGGCGGGGTCACCCGGTGACGTCATTCAGTGACTTCACCCCTTAGTTATTTAAGATAATTTTTTGACCGATCTAAATTTGAATTGTTCCGAAAATTTGGAATTCGTTAAAAAATTTATGAATGAAAAAAAATTTAACATAACAAAACTAAACTAACTCCAAAAGGAATCAACGAAACAAAATTAGTAACATAACGAATCTATCCGAAACAAAACACATTTTTTTCTCATTCCGCACATGTCTACTCTTCACAGCCACTCCCACCATGCATGCGCGAGGGGAACAACCCTCACACACAGGAGTCTCAGCCGCTGGAGGGGAGAGTGGGGCAGAGCACTTGGCTACAATAGTATACTGACTCTAAAAGAAGTGGAGGGCCAAATAATGATTCTAAGAGCAATTTAGTGTATCTTGGGGCAGTCCCAATAAGTATGGTGTATTTTGAACCTATTTTTAAGCTTCTAGAATTTACTTTTCCTAAATATAAGCATCAAATTTTACTTCTTCCTATATAAAATCTCCCAGATTTCCAAATTAGAATGTCAAAAAATGATTACACATTGCACTGACAATTTAAAGATGTCAGCCTGTTCCATTTTTAAAAAATATAATTTTACTATGTCAAGGCAACATAGTAAATGACTCTACCGGAACATCATTTGCTTTGACCTGCATGACACTGGTAATTCTACTCTTACCTTTTACTTGTATTCATAAGTTTGCTCTCAAACAAAAGTGACAAACACAATTAACAGATTATTATGCAGCAGCAGCTCCTCCTTGTTGTTTCTTTCTTTTATTTCATCATATTGTTTTATTTGAGACAATAGAAACCAACTCTCTGATGTACTTTAGTTTTCAATCAGGTGCACATAATCTCTTCTCTCAAATCAGGCTTCACTATCACTTCTCTATTGCCTATTTAACATGAGATATGATTTAGGCCCTGTTCACATTTGGCAATTTGGGATCGTGGGCAGAATCACCGCAATTCTGCCCACGATTCCAAATCGCACTGCAATAGTGGCAAATTGCACCACGCGTGTTTGAGTGTCATTAATTTTTAATGGCACCCCAAATACGGTGTGTGTTCTGCCTCCAGCAAGATATTAGGTTGTTTTACCTGCAATATCAGATTTGTCCATAAGATGGAGCCAGTGATAAAATTACTGTTTTCACAGAACCTAGAAACTGTTTAGCTTTAACAAAAGTACCCATGATTCTTCTGTCCAAGGAAAGGAAGCAGATGCATCATGGGAACTCACACTCCATCTTAGGGGGAACCCCCTAATCACCACCCCCCCGTCACAGTGACACCAATAGCAGGTTTTTTTTTCTGATTACTGCATTGGTGTCAGTTTGTGACAGTTAGAAGTGGTAGAGCAGTTAGTGGTAGGTCCCCTTTAGGTCTAGGGTACCCCCTAACCCCCCAATAAAGTTTTAACCCCTTGATCACCCCCCGTCGCCAGTGTCACTAAGCAATCATTTTTCTGATCGCTGTATTAGTGTCACTGGTGACGCTAGTTAGGGAGGTAAATATATAGGTTCGCAGTCAGCGTTTTATAGCATCAGGGACCCCCATATACTACCTAATAAAGGTTTTAACCCCTTGATTGCCCCCTAGTTAACCCTTTCACCAGTAATCACCGTATAACTGTTAAGGGTGACGCTGGTTAGTTAGTTTATTTTTTATAGTGTCAGGGCACCCGCCGTTTATTACCTAATAAAGGTTTAGCCCCTGATCACCCGACGGTGATATAAGTTAGGTTTTAGGGACAGATAGGGTCTGCATGGCCCCAGGCAGCGTCAGGTTAGTGCCAGTAGCGCTAACACCCACGCACGCACCATACACCTCCCTTAGTGGTATAGTATCTGAACGGATCAATATCTGATCCGATCAGATCTATACTAGCGTTCCCAGCAGGTTAGGGTTCCCAAAAACGCAGTGTTAGCGGAATCAGCCCAGATACCTGCTAGCACCTGCGTTTTGGCCCTCCGCCCGGCCCAGCCCAGCCCACCCAAGTGCAGTATCGATCGATCACTGTCACTTACAAAACACTAAACACATGACTGCAGCGTTCGCAGAGTCAGGCCTGATCCCTGCGATCGCTAACAGTTTTTTGGTAGCGTTTTGGTGAACTGGCAAGCACCAGCCCCAGGCAGCGTCAGGTTAGTGCCAGTAGTGCTAACACCCACGCACGCACCGTACACCTCCCTTAGTGGTAGAGTATCTGAACGGATCCATATCTGATCCGATCAGATCTATACTAGCGTCCCTAGCAGTTTAGGGTTCCAAAAAACGCAGTGTTAGCGGGATCAGCCCAGATACCTGCTAGCACCTGCACTTTGCCGCTCCGCCCAGCCCACCCAAGTGCAGTATCGATCGATCACTGTCACTTACAAAACACTAAACGCATAACTGCAGAGTCAGGCCTGATCCCTGCGATCGCTAACAGTTTTTTTGGTAGCGTTTTGGTGAACTGGCAAGCACTAGCGGCCTAGTACACCCCGGTCATAGTCAAACCAGCACTGCAGTAACACTTGGTAACGTGACGAGTCTCATAAGTGCAATTCAAGCTGGTGAGGTGGCAAGCACAAGTAGTGTCCCGCTGCCACCAAGATGAAGACAAACACCGGCCCGTCGTGCCCATAATGCCCTTCCTGCTGCATTCGCCAATCCTAATTGGGAACCCACCACTTCTGCACCACCCGTACTTCCCCCATTCACATCCCCAACCAAATGCAGTCGGCTGCATGAGAGGCATTTTCTTTATGTCCTCCCGAGTACCCGTACCCAAAGAACCCCCCAAAAAAGATTTGTCTGCAGCAAGCGCGGATATAGGCGTGACACCCGCTAACATTGTCCCTCCTGTCCTGACAATCCTGGTCCTTGCATTGGTGAATGTTTTGAACGCTACCATTCACTAGTTGAGTATTAGCGTAGGGTACAGCATTGCACAGACTAGGAACACTTTCACAGGGTCTCCCAAGAAGCCATCGCATTTTAAGAGACCCGAACCTGGAACCGGTTACAGTTATAAAAGTTAAGGAAGGTGGTTCACCGCTCAGGTAGATTTGCTCCCAGGTGTGTGTTTAGTAGATCCTTCAGAGGAGGGGAGTCCCAGGTGCTGGCTAAATGCAAATTGAAGCAAGGTTTTAAACTAGAGAATCTGGATGCCGCACACTGGATAAAGTTGAAAATTCTTCTTTATTGTAAAAATAGGATCATCAAAAATACAGGACAATCATGCAGATGGTACAGACACAGCTGACGCGTTTCACACTCTAGTTTGAGTGCTTACTCATAGCTGAGTGAGTAAGCACTCAAACTAGAGTGAGAAACGCATCAGCTGTGTCTGTACCATCTGCCTGATTGTTCTGTATTTTTGATGATCCTATTTTTACAATAAAGAAGAATTTTCAACTTTATCCAGTGTGCGGCATCCAGATTCTCTTGTTTCAAACCTTAGTTATAAAAGTTAGTTACAAAAAAGTGTAAAAAAAACCCCACAAAAAATATATATAATAAAAAAAATAAAGATAGTTGTCGTTTTATTGTTCTCTCTCTCTCTATTCTCTCTCTATTGTTCTGCTCTTTTTTACTGTATTCTATTCTGCAATGTTTTATTGTTATTATGTTCTATCATGTTTGCTCTTCAGGTATGCAATTTTTTATACTTTACTGTTCACTGTGTTTTATAGTTAATCCTTTTTTTGTCTTCAGGTACACCATTCAGCTGCAGCGCAGATTTATCTATCTTGACAGCAACAGCGTTTGCTCCCACGATACATAAAGCCGTGACTCCAGCGCTGCCGGAGGTGATATATGCCGAAGCATGGGGGCGGATGCCCCCATGCTTTGGCATATATAAATGGTGCATGTATGCCCATCATTAGAAGTGGGTGGATGAGGGGAGGTATTCTAATGGTGGGCATACCCACCAATCAATCTCTTTTTTTCGTTCAGCTCACAGGCAGCATGAAAAAAAAAGATTACAATATATGCCCAACAAGGACCAGCAACGTACTGGTATGTTGCTGGACTTTGAGTGGTTATACCAGAATGATGCCTGCAGGTTTAGGTATCATCTTGGTATCATTCTTTTCAGCCAGCGGTTGAAAGCATTGGGAAATTGGGAAAGCATTTTATCACACTGATCTTGGTGTGGTCAGATGCTTTGAGGGCAGAGGAGAGATCTAGGGTCTAATAAACCCCATTTTCTTCAAAAAAAGAGTACCTGTCACTACCTATTGCTATCATAGGGGATATTTACATTCCCTGACATAACAATAAAAATGATTAAAAAAAATAAAAAAAATGAAAGGAACAGTTTAAAAATAAGATAAAAAAAGCAAAAAAAAATAATAAAGAAAAAAAAAAAAGCACCCCTGTCCCCCCCTGCTCTCGCGCAAAGGCGAACGCAATCGTTGGTCTGGCGTCAAATTAAACAGCAATTGCACCATGCATGTGAGGTCACCGCGAAGGTCAGATCGAGGGCAGTAATTGTAGCAGTAGACTTCCTCTGTAAATCTAAAGTGGTAACCTGTAAAGGCTTTTAAAGGCTTTTAAAAATGTATGTAGTTTGTCGCCACTGCCACTGTTTGTGCGCAATTTTAAAGCATGTCATGTTTGGTATCCATGTACTCGGCCTAAGATCATCTTTTTTATTTCATTAAACATTTGGGCAATATAGTGTGTTTTAGTGCATTAAAATAAAAAAAAAGTGTGTTTTTTCCCCAAAAAATGCGTTTGAAAAATCGCTGCGCAAATACTGTGTGAAAAAAAATGAAACACCCACCATTTTTATCTGTAGGGCCTTTGCTTTAAAAAAATATATAATGTTTGGGGGTTCAAAGTAATTTTCTTGCAAAAAAAAATAATTTTTTCATGTAAACAAATAGTGTCAGAAAGGGCTTTGTCTTCAAGTGGTTAGAAGAGTGGGTGATGTGTGACATAAGCTTCTAAATGTTGTGCATAAAATGCCAGGACAGTTCAAACCCCCCCCCCAAATGACCCCATTTTGGAAAGTAGACACCCCAAGCTATTTGCTGAGAGGCATGTCGAGTCCATGGAATATTTTATACTGTGACACAAGTTGCGGGAAAAAGACAATATTTTTTTTTTGCACAAAGTTGTCACTAAATGATATATTGCTCCAACATGCCATGGGAATATGTGAAATTACACCCCAAAATACATTATGTTGCTTCTCCTGAGTATGGGGATACCACATGTGTGAGACTTTTTGGGAGCCTAGCTGCATACGGGACCCCAAAAACCAAGCACCGCCTTCAGGCTTTCTAAGGGTGTAAATTTTTGATTTCACTCCTCACTGCCTATCACAGTTTCGGAGGCCATGGTATGCCCAGATGGCACAACCCCCCCCCCCAAATGACCCCATTTTGGAAAGTATACACCCTAAGCTATTTGCTGAGAGGTATGGTGAGTATTTTGCAGACCTCGCTTTTTGTCACAAAGTTTTGAAAATTTAAAAAAGAAAAAAAAAATACATTTTTCTTTTCTTTCTTCATTTTCAAAAACAAATGAGAGCTGCAAAATACTCACCATGCTTCTTAGCAAATAGCTTAGGGTGTCTACTTTCCAAAATGGGGTCATTTGGGGGGGTTTTGTGCCATCTTGCCATTTTATGGCCTTCAAAACTGTGATAGGCAGTGAGGAGTGAAATCAAAAATTTACGCCCTTAGAAAGCCTGAAGGCGGTGATTGGTTTTCGGGGCCCCGTACGCAGCTAGACTCCCAAAAAGTCCCACACATGTGGTATCCCCATACTCAGGATAAGCAGCAGAATGTATTTTGGGGTGTAATTCCACATATGCCCATGGCATGTTTGAGCAATATATCATTTAGTGACAACTTTGTGCAAAAAAAAAAAGTTTGTCATTTTCCTGCAACTTGTGGCAAAATATAAAATATTCCATGGACTCAACATGCCTCTCAGCAAATAGCTTGGGGTGTCTACTTTCCAAAATGGGGTCATTTGGGGGGGGGGGGGTTGAACTGTCCTGGCATTTTATGGCCTTCAAAACTGTGATAGGTAGTGAGGCGTGAAATCAAAAAGTTACGCTCTTAGAAATCCTTAAGGCGGTGCTTGGTTTTCGGGGCACCGTACGCGGCTAGGCTCCCAAAAAGTCCCACACATGTGGTATCCCCATACTCAGGAGAAGCAGCTAAATGTATTTTGGGGTGCAATTCCACATATGCCCATGGCCTGTGTGAGCAATATATCATTTAGTGACAACTTTTTGTAATTTTTTTTGTCATTATTCAATCACTTGGGACAAAAAAAAATAATATTCAATGGGCTCAACATGCCTCTCAGCAATTTCCTTGGGGTGTCTACTTTCCAAAATGGGGTCATCTTGGGGGGGGGGGGTTGTAATGCCCTGCCATTTTAGCACCTCAAGAAATGAGATAGGCAGTCATAAACTAAAAGCTGTGTAAATTCCAGAAAATGTACCCTAGCTTGTAGACGCTATAACTTTTGCGCAAACCAATAAATATACGCTTATTGACATTTTTTTACCAAAAACATGTGGCTGAATACATTTTAGACTAAATGTATGACTAAAATTGAGTTTATTGGATTTTTTTAATAACAAAAAGTAGAAAATATCGTTTTTTTTTCAAAATTTTCGGTATTTTTCCATTTATAGCGCAAAAAATAAATAAATGCAGAGGTGATCAAATACCATCAAAAGAAAGCTCTGTTTGTGGGAACAAAAGGACGCAATTTTTGTTTGGGTACAGCATTGCATGACCGCGCAATTAGCAGTTAAAGCGACGCAGTGCCAAATTGTAAAAAGTGCTCTGGTCAGGAAGGGGGTAAATCCTTCCGGGGTTGAAGTGGTTAAAGTAGCGCAGTGCTGAACAGCAAAAAATGCCAAGGAGGTAAAACCTTCCGGAGGTTTAGTGGTTAATGCTGGCATTTGTTTTTGGCATATGTGAGTGGGCACTTTGGATGATGTTTTAACCTATTAAAGAAAAGATTACTACAGTATGGCATTTTCTTCTGTTGCTTATTGTTTTGGAAATTACCAATGAGTAAACAGGAGAAATAGTAGTTTTAAAGGGAACCGTTACTTGGAGGAGAGGTGGTGACACAGAAGACTCGAAGGCTGCCTGGAGGGACAGCATCAATTTATGCTTTTATAGTCCCACTTATTAATGTTAGAGGGTCACTGGAATACGGTGAGTGCATAGTGTGGTGCGAGTACAAAGGAGCATGTGGTTTTATTTTGAAGGAGGTGTATTGTAGTCCATGATTCATGAACTTTGGAGGAGAATTTGTGTTTGGAAAGAAAGAGCTCTGTTTAAGGATTTGAGCACAGCATAAAGAGAGACTTGTTTCGCAGAGCTTTTGATATTGATTTTTTGCAGAAAAGGTCACAGGTTGATCTGTAACTTTCGTGACATTTGTAAGGACACTGTTTGATGTAAAAGGTGTATTTATTTATTTTTACCTGACACAAAAAATTATTGGTTTTTATGTTTCATAAGCTTGTATATGTTCTTGTACTGTATTTTTGGGGGTAGCGCGGCACCTGATTTTAGTTTTTTTCTTAACTGTTGGGCCATTTTATTGCCTGCTTATATGTGCATTTTGTTATAACATTTTCAAACATTTTTGAGTTCTAATGTTTTTGTATTAGTCAATAGAAAAAAAAATCATCTGTGACATCAAGTGTTGCTTTGTGTTTCTGCTTCCTGGTTTATTTTCATCTCCTTCTCCTACTACAAACTAAATGGTATGGCGGCAGCTGCAGTACCTTCATATGTGGATGAAGAAAAGAGAAAGAGGGGAGGACACAAGATACTAGGTCCATCCTGTCATTGCTGCTTGAAGATGTCAGAATGGGGGCGAGGCCAAACATCTGACACATTACAACACCAGGCGGGACTTCCTCAGAGCTATAGACGCTGCTGTCAGAAACCATGAACCAGACCGAGACAGAAGTACAGTAAAATCACACTTGTTTATTAATAAAAATAAAAAGGTAAATAGAGTAAGCGTAGTCAAAAGCATAGCCAGAGTCCAGTAACCGGAGCGGGTAGTCAGCCAAGCCAGAGTTCAGTAACCAGCTCGGGTAATCAGCCAAGCCAGAGTTCAGCAACCAGATCGGGTAATCAGCCAGGCCAGGAGTCAGGGATCCAAGTAGAGGAACAGCAAGCAGGATAAGGAGCCAGAAGGAGCCAGAAGGGATGTCGGCAAAGCCAGTCTTTAAACAGGAATGCAGGAGATGGTTTCCTTTGATGTGACCAAGGCGAAGGCAGGAATGAAGTGAGCTGGAGATCTTTAAGTAGGCGGGACTGACGAGCAGATCCACAACAGCTTGTTAACTGCAGAGAGCGATGAGAGCTGACAATTAGCTGACAGCTGAGCGGCCAGCTCAGAGAAGGAAGGGCTGAGCCAGCCCTGACAGCCGCCCCACCTCCACACACAGAAACTTGTTTGCACAGGACTTGTAATGGGAGTACTGAGGATTGTACAGACGTGGGTTTTCCCTCACCAAGTGGGTAAAGGCCTGAGACACTATCTCCTCCATCTTGCTTGATATTGCTGAACAAAATCGATTTTTGTTGATTTCCTTGCAATATTTGGTAATTTCCTCGTTGGGGGACTGTACATATGAGCAGAAAAATGGGCCTAAACGGGCAACAAAATGTGCAAAAACGTGCTTAACCATTTGCCGACCTTCCCATGCAGATATTCTGCTGCAGGGCAGCCGCTCTGTGCTGAATCACGTATCTGATACTTGATCAGCGCCTCCCGGTAGGGGGCGAGTGCACCTGCTGCCCCGGCTGTGCTGTGATTTAATACAGAACAAGCTGATCAGCGGGTCATGGCCAATGATTGATCCATTCAGGGAAGGGAGCTCTGTGTTGTAAACAACACAAAGCTCCAATTACTGACAGGCAATCTTGCTTTTTGTATTTCTTGCAAAGCAGGGAAAAAATCAGCAAGTTCGCTTAGTAAAAGCAGCCCATAACACACACAGTAAACATTATTAGACACACATTTAACCCCTTGGTCGTCCCTAGATGTTAACCCCTTCCAAGCCAGTGGCATTAGTACAATGACAGTGCATAGTATTAGCATTGATCACTCTATTAATGTCACTATTGATATCAGTAAAACAAAACCAAAGAAAATTCCCAGCTTAACTCGCCAGCCAGTCTGCAACCAACCAAATTATCCTGTCTAATGGTTTGCACTAAAAACAGGGGTTTAGTTAGCACACATTTGCAAATACAGTACATGCGTAAGCTGCAGAGCTGCTCCAAGGCACCCCAGTATTATCTGCAGTTCTAACTCTTGTAACTTTATAAGAGCCTCCGTAGTAGAAGCACATGTATTTTAATGGATGGATAGAGAGAAGGTAAGCCTTGAGGTAGCCCAATCCTTCTTAAAGGCACAGGGGCACACTGGACACCCAGCACATAGCACAATGGCAGCAAAGGTGTCCAATGTGTCCCCTCACCAATCATTAGATGTGGCAGCTAAATAAATTTTCTTTCTTAGGGCTTTTTCTCTCTGTTTTCATCTGGTGATTTGACCAGTAACACACCTCCTGTTGTAGAATGCCCCCACTGTGGATGAAGGAGCACACTTGGACAGCAGAATTGTAAGTCTGGGGGGAAGTGGTAGATGTACTAGCAGATTTAAATACAATAACAAATTGAAGCCAAACTCCTGCTCATGCTTTATAAGCAGTTACACCAACAACTTTTTTCTTCTTATGGAAGAAAGATTTTTCATAAATAAAAGCTGATCATACCAAGCACCTCTGTCAGTATTAAATGGTTTGTCTCATCCCTGTAATTGCTACATCTGCAGGAGAGCTTGTTATTTTGAAAAACACAGACTTACTGGCAGGATCACCAGATGAAAATGAAAGAGAGCCTGAAAAAGAAAAGTAATGCAGCAATCACATCAAAGATATGGTAAGCCGCAATATAATGTTTGATTTTGGGTTTAATACCACTTTAAGATCCTACCTAGTCATTGGCCAATGGATTACTAATTCAGCCTTGCCGGCATTGGGGTTCTTTCCTTTTTCTCGCAATGGTGTGCTCACTCACCATCTTGGATTTTTTTTTCTTAATCCACAGAGTAATGCCCGGCACACACAGACCGAAAATCTTCCAAAAACTGTCAGTTTGGCAGGAAGCAGCCGACTTTCAGCCCATGTGTACAGCTCCCTGTCTGACAAAAGCCGGTCTCACGACTGGCTTCTATCGAATGGGCATGCTGGAAGACCAGCATCTGATTGGCATCCGATCAGCACCCGCAGCCAATGGCTGCAAGCACTAATTAGTGTATCCTGGTGGGAGGAGGGAGTGGGGGGTAGGGTAGGGGGCGATCCCCCTGTCAGAACATAATAGCCAGTGGGCTGAATTTAACCAATTCCCCATGCACACATTTTGAGGTGGATGTGGGAATTCTCCCTGCTGTGCTATTATATTCTGACAGTGGATTGTCTCTCCCACTATCAGTATACACAGATCAGTGCTGCAGCCATTGACTGCAGATGCTGAACAACAGGGCGGTTGAACAGAGGTTTAATGGTAGATTGACTTCTGTTCAACTGCAGTGACAACACATGGATCAAAATTTAGCTGCCGAACCATCTGTTAGGATGCACCTTTACCTATAACCACTAGTCCTGACTATTCACTTTTTATCATCTAATTATAATTACCTTATCGCTGGCCAACTCAGTTGACCACACCCAAAATCTTCTTCTGTACACAGGGGACAGCGTATATATATGATTGACACAACACAGATTGATTACAATACACTGTCCGTCTATTCCGGGCTCATACAGTAAGTTAAATAAGAAGACAGGCGTTACTTAACCATTTTCCACCAATAAGAGGTACATGTTCAAATGACATATTTCTTTTCCATATGCTCTTTAACCAATTATAATGATACATATTTTTAGAACTCTTTACATCTCTTGTATCCTAGCAAACCTATTATGTCAGCCAGAACATTATGTCACATTATGCCACCTAGACAACCCCCTTAACTCCAGACAGTTCTCATGATACATACGTAAGTTCCTCATTTCGGGTTTTGATTTCAACACAAGCTCATTTATTAAACAATAAATTTACTCATTTGATTAGCAAAATGATACACTTAAAGGCGTAGTCCAGCCTTAGATTGCAAAACACAGTATGAACATAAGGGGGGCTTTTTACATGACCCTTTCAATCCTCTTTTTTGTCAGGAACGTGACAATCACAACCCTGTTGCCCCCAATATGCCCCCAACATTCACCTGGACTACTTTCCCAAAAATGTACCACTATTTCAAGCATGTAAAATAGAGAACAATAAACACATCAGAATTAGTAGATATCAAAATCTCAGCTGCATAGCTATTGTCCATAAAATCCAAAGAGGAAGTGGCGTGACAGTCCATAAAAGCAAGTGCGAGGGGCATGACAGCCTTTAGGCTGAATGAAAAAAAGTCCCAAAGAAGAACACAAAAAAATAAAAGTCTCTTGTATGGCTTATGAATAAAATTAATAAAAGAAAAGGTCCACATTATAATTATCATTTTCCTAAACTTTTCCCAAGATCCCATACATTTGGTTTGATTCTGTGTTCATCGACATAAACAGAAAATTATCCACCCCAAACCCTGCCTCTTTGTAAGGACAGAACTGATGCATTAGGTTAGACTTGGGTCTTGGGGCTGGTACCTGGAACTCTCCCTTGTGGTGCTCACTGGAATTCTCTCTTGTGGTGCTCACTGGAATTCGTAGACCTTGGGCTTAAGTCATTGACTCCCCCTCAAATTGTCATTCCCAGGAACATTTTCCAGCAGGAGTCTGCCTTTACTCATCTCAGCACCTGCTATGGCATTAGAACAACAAAGATGAACAACGAAGATTTCCATGTAAAAGATGTAGTCATTTCTTCAAGTAACTTGACATCCAGATAGGGTATAGAGAAGGGTAGGACATGAATGGTGGGGGGGGGGGGGCATTTTCTTTGTGCATAGGGCTGGGGGTGAATACTGGCTGGGTTGGATACTCCTCATCCAACATGAATAACCACAGAATCTACCTGATCTATCAATTCATGTCTTCCTTAATCATTGGAGGTATCAAAAATAATATTCCTCATTAATTCTCACATAAGTCCACAAAGCATGCAGAAATAAATTATTTCTCAGCAACATCTTTCATTATATAGATTCAAATTATTTAACTGAACATTTTTCGCAATTTCACATAACCAGTGTGAAAGAGCAAAACATTATCTTAAGGTGGAACTTTACCTCTATTATAAACATCATGATTATTTTACCTTAGAATTTAAATCTTAAAATTCATAATTGCAATATATATTTTTTTTATAATATTGTGTTCAATGTCAAGTTCCCCTTTCCTTAGTTTCAATATTAATACATGGGATTATGTGTGTATGTATGTGTGTATGTGTATGTATGTATATATGTGTATATATATATATATATATATATATATATATATATATATACACTACCGTTCAAAAGTTTGGGGTCACATTGAAATGTCCTTATTTTTGAAGGAAAAGCACTGTACTTTTAAATGAAGCTAACTTTAAACTAGTCCTAACTTTAAACAAATATACTCTATACATTGCTAATGTGGTAAATGACTATTCTAACTGCAAATGTCTAGTTTTTGGTGCAATATCTACATAGGTGTATAGAGGCCCATTTCCAGCAACTATCACTCCAGTGTTCTAATGGTACAATGTGTTTGCTCATTGGCTCAGAAGGCTAATTGATGATTAGCAAACCCTTGTGCAATCATGTTCACACATCTAAAAACAGTCTAGCTCCTTCCAGAAGCTACAAAACTGACCTTCCTGTGAGCAGATTGAGTTTCTGGAGCATCACATTTGTGGGGTCAATTAAACGCTCAAAATGGCCAGAAAAAGAGAACTTTCATCTGAAACTCGACAGTCTATTCTTGTTCTTAGAAATGAAGGCTATTCCATGCGAGAAATTGCAAAGAAATTGAAGATTTCCTACAACGGTGTGTACTACTCCCTTCAGAGGACAGCACAAACAGGCTCTAACCAGAGTAGAAAAAGAAGTGGGAGGCCGCGTTGCACAACTAAGCAAGAAGATAAGCACATTAGAGTCTCTAGTTTGAGAAACAGACGCCTCACAGGTCCCCAACTGGCATCTTCATTAAATAGTACCCGCAAAACACCAGTGTCAACATCTACAGTGAAGAGGCGGCTGCGGGATTTTGGGCTTCAGGGCAGAGTGGCAAAGAAAAAGCCATATCTGAGACTGGCCAATAAAAGAAAAAGATTAAGATGGGCAAAAGAACACAGACATTGGACAGAGGAAGACTGGAAAAAAGTGTTGTGGACAGATGAATCCAAGTTTGAGGTGTTTGGATCACAAAGAAGAACGTTTGTGAGACGCAGAACAAATGAAAAGATGCTGGAAGAATGCCTGACGCCATCTGTTAAGCATGGTGGAGGTAATGTGATGGTCTGGGGTTGCTTTGGTGCTGGTAAGGTGGGAGCTTTGTACAGGGTAAAAGCTAAGGAAGGCTATCACTCCATTTTGCAACGCCATGCCATACCCAGTGGACAGCGCTTGATTGGAGCCAATTTCATCCTACAACCGGACAATGACCCTAAACACACCTCCAAATTGTGCAAGAACTATTTACAGCAGAAGCAGGCAGCTGGTATTCTATCGGTAATGGAGTGGCCAGCACAGTCACCAGATCTGAACCCCATTGAGCTGTTGTGGGAGCAGCTTGACCGTATGGTACGCCAGAAGTGCCCATCCAACCATTCCAACTTGTGGGAGCTGCTTCTAGAAGCGTGGGGTGCAATTTCTCCAGCTTACCTCAATAAATTAACAGCTAGAATGCCAAAGGTGTGCAATGCTGTAATTGCTGCAAAAGGAGGATTCTTTGATGAAAGCAAAGTTTGATGTAAAAACAATGTTATTTCAAATACAAATCATTATTTCTAACCTTGTCAATGTCTTGACTCTATTTTCTATTCATTTCACAACGTATGGTGGTGAATAAGTGTGACTTTTCATGGAAAACACAAAATTGTTTGGGTGACCCCAAACTTTTGAACGGTAGTGTATATATACCGTATATATATATATATATATATATATATATATATATATATATATACCGTATTTATAGCCGTATAACATGCATTTTTTCAGGCTGAAAATTGTGAGTGCGAGGGAAGAGGAGCGAGTGCCACTGAATTACAAAGAGTTGCGATCTCCTGTGTCCCCGGCGCTCCATCACTCACAGCCACGCCTCCTGGCCCCACATTGGGCCACTGTTCTGTCTATCATAAGAGCAGGGCCAGGAGGCGTGGCTGTGAGTGACGGAGCGCTGGGTACACAGGGGATTGCGGCTATGTGTAATTCAGCGGCGCTCGCTCCTCCTCTTCCCTCGGAGACAGCAGGGATAATCCAACACTGTAATCCAACAACGGCGAGGCTGCAATGATGGGAAAGGTGAGGCTGCAGATGGGCACTGAACAGGCTGCATTGTTAGTCAATTTATAGGCTGCAGATGAGCACTTAGCAGGGTGCATTGATGGGCAATTTAGAGGCTGCAGATGGACACTGAGAAGTGTGCATTGATGAGCTGTGACCCTAATTTTGCTTCAAAGTTCTTAATTTAAAATGTAAGTTTTTTTTCTTAAACTTCCCTCCTAAAATTGGGGTGCGTGTTATACGCCTGCGCGTGTTAAACACCGATAAATACAGTATATCTCAAAATTGCTCAATTTCTCCTGCGTGGTTTGAGGCTAGCTGAAAAAATTAACTTCTTATTAAACTGAAAGCTTTTCATTTTCTCTTTTGACTTTTTTTTAAATCAGTAAAAACATAAATATTCTCAACCCTGGCTTAGAATCCACAGCAACAGACTAAGGGTTCTATTTATAACTAAATAATTCTATTCATCTGTAATATCGATAACTTCTCTTTTGGCTGTCTGTTTTCTTAAAAAAAAAAATATTTTAAAAGGCTAGTTTTATTTGCTAAAAACACTTCCTGTTTTTCTATACTTCAAGCAGAAATCAAATATGCGAGCATACAAGCAAACATATATCTTTGACAATGTAAATATACCATGCAACTATGGCTTGAAATTGTAAGTTACACACCCAAAAATACTCCTGTAACATTTTCCTAATTCCAGCTAACATCCTAGGGTCTGGACAGCCCCTTGATGATCTCATTTAATTCTTGACTATCCCTTGATTTAGGTATAATTTTATTATCCATCTTACTGTATAGAAATGAACCCCGCTGAGCTACAGCAAACATGGCTACCTGCCTGAATGGTATGCTCTGCCTGTTAATGTTTTTATGTCACTTCCTGTTTTTAAACCAATTTCATTTCTGAGTGTCTTGTCTCTGTGAACTGTATACCGTCAACCTGTAGATTGAAAAATTTCATCAGACATATCAGTAGCATACTCATCTCCCTCTAATACTGGGTTATCTGCAGGCACAGTGTTCCTAAGCTTCTGTGTGCGAGCTCTATCTGGCCTAGGAGTGGTAAGATCCATTAACTTTTCCACTGCAATCCTAAGACCTTAACATTCCCTGAGTTTTCTGGCTGCTCTCTTTTAATTTAATTTTAATTAATAAATCCTCTCTTTTGTTTTCTTCCAATTGTAACTTACCCTAACCAGACTACAATATAGGGTGTTTTAATTAAAAATACTTTGAAACAAACTTACTTTAGCCTTACCAAAATGTAGGGTGTTTTCATTAAAACACTCCCTCTCTACACATCCCCCCTGCAAACCTAAAATACTTTTGTTTGTAACCTTGAGACCATTCTATGTCTTTACCTTTAAAGAGTCATCAAAACACATTAAACATGTACTTAAACAATTACCCACTTCTTGCAAGCATAATAAGCATTTATACTTTATATTCAAATATTCGTAAAGGGGAACCTTTCTAATATATATTATTATACCTTTACTGTGACTGGCCCCTTAATGTTCATTTTCTTTATGTACTGCATGTCTGTTTCACTCTCTTGAGATATTTGTTGACACTCAGTAACAATATACGGTAAATATCCGTTTCTACCCCTCTGTTAGAATGCATCGGTGGCTGTGGTAACTTAATCAAAGAAGCTTTCTCTTTTTTAACCCTTAACATATCCCTTCGAATTGTCTGTATAACTCTAGTTAAAATTTTTTGTATGGTAGTTAAAGCTTTAAGTTTAGATCGCACAGCTAAAACCCCTTTGTGCCGTATGCACCACAGCAACATAAGCCTTCTCTTTATTTTCTCAGTCTTTTTAACACCTTAGGTGATGCAATAGAAATATTTGAGATCCTCCCCATACCCTCTTTCATTCTATAAAAACTTAGCAGATTATATGAACATACATACAAAAGTACTTACCACTCTCACGATATCTGGGTGTGAGCAAGGGAGATTCCTAATTTACTTTGTCCCTATTTCTGACTAAAAATCCCTACCTGCTCGAGCTTCTCACCTTTCCCACGAGCTCCAAAAGCTACCAATGGGTGTGTACACTTTTCCACAGCATTCCCGGAATGCTTAAAGCCAACCTGGGCCCAACATCATAGAAGCCCCAGGCTGCCACAACAAACCATATGCAAGTAATATCTACCAACCAGTATTCTACCAGTGAAGTAATACTACTTATGTGTACACATTTCAAAGTACCGGTACTTCCAAAGCACCTGGTCTGAGGCGTCTGACCTATAAGGGTGGGCAACCCAGGTTAAACTTAGGAGTTAACCAATTCTGTCACTAAAGCAGCCTGCACCCTCCCCAACAAAAAAAAAATACTCTATAAAAACAATTTACCTCTTTTAATCTAAGTCCCCAGCAAATCTAATCTATATTTAAAATATTATTTAATTACCTGAGTACTTAAAACTCTGACACCAAGCTGTTAGGATGCACCTTTACCTATAACCACTAGTCCTGTCTATTCACTTTTTATCATCTAATTATAATTACCTGATCGCCAGCCGACTCTGTTGACCACACCCAAAACCTTCTGTGCACGGGGGACAGCGTATATAAATGATTGACACAACACAGGTTGATTACAATACACTGTCCGTCTATTCCGGGCTCATACAGGACATTAAATAAGAAGAAAGAAGGGCGTTACTTAATCATTTTCCACCAATAAGGGGTACATGTTCAAATGACATATTTCCTCTTCATATGCTCAGATTTCGATCCATCTATGCCACCTTTTATTTTTAACCCCTTTGTGACAGCGCTATAGCTGAATAACGGCTACCGCTCGGCCGCACTTTGCCAGGAGGCCCTTATATTACATCCTCCCTTACTCGCGCTGCCTGCATGCCACTAACCTGTCTCACGACGGTCTAAACCCAGCTCACGTTCCCTATTAGTAGGTGAACAATCCAACGCTTGCATGCATGCCTGCATGCATTGGCAGTGATCTGTGATCACTGTGTCCTTCTGACACAGCTGATCTCGGATCGGGGTAAAGAGCCAATCACGCCAGCACGCTGACAGTGCATGAGGAGAGGAGAGCCGAAAACCAGCAAATCTACACAGGGGACATCTGCACTGACAATCAGGGCACTGATTATCAGTGACCAGATGATCAGTGCTGCCAATCTGTGCCCACCGGTGCTGCCAATCAGTGCTCATCAGTGATGGCGGTCAGTGCCGCATATCAGTGCCTCCTCATCAGTGCCCATTAGAGCTGCCTCATCAGTGCCCATTAGAGCTGCCTCATCAGTGCCCATCAGTGCCGCCTATCAGTGCCCATCAGTGCAGCATATCAGTACCCATCAGCGCACATCAGTGAAGGAGAAAAATTACTTATTTACAAAGATTTATAACAGAAACTAAGAAACTTTTTTTTTTCAAACTTTTCTGTATTTTTTTCATTTGTATAGCAAAAAATAAAAAAACCCAGTGGTGATGAAATACCACCAAAAGAAAGCTCTATTTGTGTGAAAATGATAAAAATGTCATATAGATACATTGTTGCATGACCGCACAATTGTCATTCAAAGTGTGAGAGCACTGAAAGTTGAAAATTGGCCTGGGCAGAAAGGGGGTAAACGTGCCTAGTAGACACCAAGCTTTGGACCCAACTAGAGCAAAACCAAAGTATGGTCCCCTTACGGAGAGCTCCGTGGTGCCACTCGGCCCTACCAGCGGAGATTAAGCGCTATCCATTGATGGGAAATACAATATGAATCTGTGCCCGGCTTTTTTCTCTGGAAAATATATCCTCATCAAACTCCCCTCTATACCCTATACTGGGAAACCCGCTGTTCACGCCGGGTATACGGGATGCGATCTTTGGGAGCCTGGGTGAGACGGGTCTACACCAAGCCTCCCACTTTAGTTCTGGAGGGTGTTGGAAAACAACTACAGAACTCTCTGACCCCACGGGCCCGTTCCGCCTGGACTTCCTGAGATCGCTACAGCTGAGCCATTTCCTTAACTCCATCCAACCTCCCACGGGCAATAACCAACCGCTAACCACTCTTGTAGAGCTATGCTCGGCCTCGGGGATACTACCACACACATTCTCCCAGACCTACAAACTCTTAAATACACCCCCAACAGATTTCATACCGCCGGGCTTATTTAAGTGGGAGAGAGAACTAGACTGCAGAATTAACACATCCAAGAGACAACAAATCCTCAGATTCACGCACAAATCCTCTATATGTGCCAAAACCCAGGAGACAAATTACAAAATTTTATCAAGATGGTACAGAACCCCAGTATTGTTACACAAATTCTTCCCGATGACATCGGACCTCTGTTGGCGTTGCCAAACAGAAAAAGGGACGTTATTACATATTTTCTGGACATGCCCCAGATTGACAAACTTTTGGCAAACAATCCGGAACACGGTACAGAATTTCACAGACCACAACATCACTGATGACCCAGCTTTCTTCCTCCTTCACGCATCCAACATACCCACAAATACATACAAAAACTCTGTGATCCGACATCTCCTAGACGCAGCTAAAGCCTGTATCCCATTACATTGGAAATCCCCAACCCCACCAACCATAGATGGATCAAAAAAGTAGAGGAAATCAAAAAGATGGAAGACCTCATTCATACAGCACAAAACAGACAAGAGAAGTTTTCCAAAACATGGCAGCTGTGGAACATCTTCATATACTCAGCTGATGGTCAGGCCTTACGTGAACCTATAATAAATGGTTGAACACCCACAACACAAATTAAATTATAGATGTACCCTTGTCTGTCTCCTCCAAACACTCCATGATCGCGGGGAACACTTTTCCCCCACTCCTCTTTAACCCCCCCTCTTACTCCTTCTACCACCCTTTCTTCTTTCCCCTGCAGTAGGATACTCCTATGCTACTTGAAAAAAAAAAAAAAAAAGGAAAAAGTAGGGATGGTGCTCATGGGACCACACTACCCCAACACACCGCACTTTTAGGAGGTACAGTTACCCTCCTTTAAAATGGAGGGTTACTCGACGATACAATACACGACTCCCAGATGTAACCACAGTATCGCCGCATAGCGAGTGAGAACTATAACTGTATAAAAACTTCAATGGTATCTAACACGATGTAAACATATTTTAACAACAATGTCAAAAAGTCGTGTAGATGTATTACAAACTTTGTTGGATGATGGTGTGATGTGTTATGTATCGCCCTGTATTATTTTGGTCCATGTGGGCCCCTTTCCTATTATAAAAAAAAAAAAAGTGCCTAGTAGGCAAGTAGTTAAAGTGCAGCCTCCAGGACTGACACCCTGATCCTAACTTTACTACCTGATCAGTCAATGACCAGGAACAAATATGCGTATACAGGGTGTTATGAACCCCAGATTTGCACATGCTTGTTCAGGGTCAGTGATTCAGTAGTGACGAAAAGATCGCAATGAAAGCCATGGAGCACCCCCCCATAATAAGTCAATGGCAGCTCCAATATTTTTTTCTGATAGGTCCCCTTTAAAATGGCCAGGGACAAGAAAGGGACAAGAAAGAGACATTCTGTTTCTTTATTCTACCCCACTGGTTGCCCGACTCTGCAAATCCTTCGTCACTTCTGACACCCTGGGTTCAGTCATTTTTACAAACTGTTACCAATAAAAAGGAGACTTACACAATATCAATAGAACAGTTCAAGTTTGTTTACTGTGGTAAAAGGGACACATAAAAAGTGTAAAACATAACACTGTAAATCGCAAAGGTATTTTTATCTGAACAATATAGCACTGTTTATGAACACTGTTTGCAATTGGTAACTTTTTGGTAATAAAGAGAAACGCAAAGCATACAAAATGACTCAAATTGTGCCAGACCCTGTTTCTTTAACAGTAACCTATGTGAACAGGTCAGCAGAAGGGTAGGGAACTGACACTTAATTTGCTATGCCAGGTTCACTCACTTATGTTTCCTCAACTCACAAGCCAATAACATCAGTATAATATGACAAACATTAGGCAAACTATTGTGGTTAAATTGGCTGGCTCCTTTAAATAGAGTTCCAGAGAATGTGAGAGCAGACCCTTTGTGCTAAAAACAACTTTAGTCACTTGAGCGAATAAAGAGAAGATAAAAGGGTTAAATTGTTACTCCTTGGAAACTGGCAATTCTTCAGCTAGTCTTGAAGTATTTAGAACAGGGTAATCCTTGATGATAGGGTATAGCAAATTTGGCTGATTTGTGGTGTATCTTTACTTTACTTAACACTTTACCTATATGGCTGGAATATTATTATATCCAATAAGATTGCTGGTGGTAAAGATGTAAACGGGATATACACTACCGTTCAAAAGTTTGGGGTCACATTGAAATGTCCTTATTTTTGAAGGAAAAGCACTGTACTTTTAAATGAAGCTAACTTTAAACTAGTCCTAACTTTAAACAAATATACTCTATACATTGCTAATGTGGTAAATGACTATTCTAACTGCAAATGTCTAGTTTTTGGTGCAATATCTACATAGGTGTATAGAGGCCCATTTCCAGCAACTATCACTCCAGTGTTCTAATGGTACAATGTGTTTGCTCATTGGCTCAGAAGGCAAATTGATGATTAGCAAACCCTTGTGCAATCATGTTCACACATCTAAAAACAGTCTAGCTCCTTCCAGAAGCTACAAAACTGACCTTCCTGTGAGCAGATTGAGTTTCTGGAGCATCACATTTGTGGGCTCAATTAAACGCTCAAAATGGCCAGAAAAAGAGAACTTTCATCTGAAACTCGACAGTCTATTCTTGTTCTTAGAAATGAAGGCTATTCCATGCGAGAAATTGCAAAGAAATTGAAGATTTCCTACAACGGTGTGTACTACTCCCTTCAGAGGACAGCACAAACAGGCTCTAACCAGAGTAGAAAAAGAAGTGGGAGGCCGCGTTGCACAACTAAGCAAGAAGATAAGCACATTAGAGTCTCTAGTTTGAGAAACAGACGCCTCACAGGTCCCCAACTGGCATCTTCATTAAATAGTACCCGCAAAACACCAGTGTCAACATCTACAGTGAAGAGGCGGCTGCGGGATTTTGGGCTTCAGGGCAGAGTGGCAAAGAAAAAGCCATATCTGAGACTGGCCAATAAAAGAAAAAGATTAAGATGGGCAAAAGAACACAGAAATTGGACAGAGGAAGACTGGAAAAAAGTGTTGTGGACGGATGCCAAAGGTGTGCAATGCTGTAATTGCTGCAAAAGGAGGATTCTTTGATGAAAGCAAAGTTTGATGTAAAAACAATGTTATTTCAAATACAAATCATTATTTCTAACCTTGTCAATGTCTTGACTCTATTTTCTATTCATTTCACAACGTATGGTGGTGAATAAGTGTGACTTTTCATGGAAAACACAAAATTGTTTGGGTGACCCCAAACTTTTGAACGGTAGTGTAGATGTCTGCATACAGTGTTCGTTAAAGTATGTGAACTAACTTCCAGTGGCACCACAAGTACCAGAAAGCTGGGTTGAAAAAGGGATGTCTATATGCAGTGTCTTAGAATCTAAAGGGGCAACTGCCCGCCTCAAACACTGGTTACAGAAGCTGCTGGCAGCGATGCAGGTGATAAAGAAGACTCTTTCAGAAACTCCCTCTGAATCCTGGCTCTGGGAATGGCATCTGACCCCGTCACACCACGCCATGGCCTACCCAGATCTGAAGTGCAGGCGTCACTGGAGAATCTGGAACACTCCCCGGACAACTGCAGGTGAGAAGCGATGCTGTCCGCAGAGGTCCCTCTGAATGTAGCTTCACTCCCCGCTGTGCAGGCCACAACTCAGCAGCAGCTCACACTGACACAGAGCTCCTGCTGGTAGATCCAAGCCGGCGTCCCAAGAGAGTGATGTAGGCCTATACCAGCCCTTTTATATTCTCTCCCAGCAGTCTGTTCTTCTCTCCTCAGCATTCTGGTAGTGGTAGTTCAAGCTAGTCCTGCTGGAATTAAAACTTCAGCACTCTGAACTACACATCCCATGATGCTTTGCTCTGCTCTAAGTTTTGAATAAAAGGAAATGACACAGAGAGTCCAAGCAAACACTAGAGGGAGACAACCCCACATTAATAATGCTGTATACTGTCCCTAAATTGCAGGCATAATAGCCAGCTCCTGGCTACATATTTAATCTTATATTAATACATTTAGTGTCATAAAAAGGAAGAAAAGCAGCCGGGTGTTAAGCAGACTAGATTATGTTGCTGATGGCTCTGTATTTACTGCCAGCTGGCTGACAGGCATATATACTCAAAATGGCTACACCATATGACTGATTGTTGGAAGTTGAATGGCTTGATGAGAGCCTTGTGGCACAAGCAGGCTGCTCAGTGAAGAGAACAAAACTTAGGATTATGAAAAAGAAATCATGTTTTTTTTTTTTCTGTCATAATGTCTCTTACCAATACGTGAACATGTTCATCATTGCCTCTCTTACCACTTTCATTTGGTGATGGAGGTCAGCTTGACTCAGAACTCTCTCCTTTTGCTGCTTTTCACATTTAATAAAGTATTGTAGTGTGATTTTGTTCTGCGGAGGGAAATCAAAAGCTGAAAGCATGCGAATGGATCAATACGTTCTCAGCTGCTTCTATGCCATGTCCTCTGTTATGTTAGTGACAGATAGCCATAAGGAGAAGAGGAGAGAATGGAGTATGTCCAAGAGAGGGAAACAATGAAAACAAGATGGATAAAGCTGTCCCAAATTTTTTTTTAACCACTTGCAATCCAATCTTGTTGTCGCTGTCAATAACTGGCTTTGTCACCAGTAAAAATACTTCACAGAAGATTCTTCAGATACAAGTGCAATTACTTTCTCGAGCTCTCAGTGCACAGTCAGTAAGGTAACACGGTGAAGAGCATTATATTTTCAGAGAATGGCTCTTTTTCATCTCTGTTCCTGTGTGGCTCAGCACATGTCCAGTGACCTGTCTAGATGGATTGTTATTTAGGCATTTCAGTGTATATCTTGAGATTTATAGGGATGCTTTTGCAGGCATTGGAAGCTGTCATTTTTCTGTAAGGTACATGTACTTGTGGGAATAATATGCTTTATCAGCAAGCACATAACTAGAAATGACAGAACCCAATAGCAAGCTTATTAGAAGCTCCAAGGCTGCCATCTCTGACCATCTCTGACCGGCTATTAGTCTGGCAGTATATTTGATCTATTGTCTTCTCTTTTTTTATCCGAGTCCCTGACCTGGATAAAGCATGCAGCTGATTTGCATGCTTATGTCGAGTCACTGAATCAGAAAGAACCGAAGCCATTAGATCATTATAAAAGCCAGGCAACTATTAGTTTCAGAAGGAAACATTGGCATGTTTCTCTTAGCACAGGTTTCCTTTAAAGGCTTGCTGGTTCCCTACTAATGGGCCACTTAGTATATTCAAATATTTTCTGTAACTTTAAAGTGAAACATTAAAGCAGAACTTCACCCTAAGGCTCCAGTCACATACAGTTGTGCTCATACTGTAAGTTTACATACCCTGGCAGAATTTATGATTTCTTTGCCATTTTTCAGAGAATATGAATGATAACACAAATACATTTCTTTCACTCATGGTTAGTGTTTGGCTGAAACCATTTATTATCAATCAACCGTGTTTACTCTTTTTAAATCATAATGACAACAGAAACTAGCCAAATGACCCTGATCAAAAGTCTACATACCCTGCTGATTTTGGCCTGATAACATGCACACAAGTTAACACAAAGGGGTTTGAATGGCTATTAAAGGTAACCATCCTTACCTGTGATCTGTTTGCTTGTAATTAGTGTGTGTGTATAATAGGTCAATGAGTTTCTGGACTCCTGACAGACCCTTGCATCTTTCATCCAGTGCTGCATTGACATCAGAGGTGGCTCTCTAATTAGGCAAATTAGGCGGTCGCCTAAGGCCTCGCACTCACAGGGGCCTCGCGGCCGCCTAATTTGCCTGTTCTCAATCACTGAAGTTGACGCCGGCGGCTCCGCCTACCCCCACTGGGACTCTGTGGCTTAGGAGCTGACGGACAAATCAGATACTGCCCGCAGCCTGAGGAATAGCGGCCTTATCACGGAGCGTCCCAGTCCGTGGGGCCTCATGTGTAAGTTTTGCCTAAGGCCTCACAAAGCCTAGAGCCGCCTCTGACTGACATTTCTGGATTCTGAGTCATGGGGAAAGCAAAAGAATTGGCAAAAGTTTCTGCGAGAAAAGGTAGTTGAACTGTATAAAACAGGAAAGGGATATAAAAAAATATCCAATGAATTGAGAATGCCAATCAGCAGTGTTCAAACTCTAATCAAGAAGTGGAAAATGAAGGGTCCTGTTGAAACCAAACAATGGTCAGGTAGACCAACAAAAATTTTCACCTACAACTGCCAGGAAAATTGTTCAGGATGCAAAGAAAAACCCACAAATAACTTCAGATGAAGTACAGGACTCTCGGAAAACATGTGGTGTGGCTGTTTCAAGATGCACAATAAGGAGGCACTTGAAGAAATATTGACTGCATGGTCGAGTCGCCAGAAGAAAGCCATTGCTACGTAAATGCCACAAAGTATCCCGCTTACAATACGCCAAATGGCACAGAGACAAGCCTCAGACCTTCTGGCACAAAGTCATTTGGAGTGATGAGACCAAAATTTTGCTTTTTGGCCACAACCATAAATGCTACATTTTGAGTCAACAAGGCCTATAATGAAAGGTACACCATTCCTACTGTGAAACACGGAGGTGGATCGCTGATGTTTTGGGGATGTGTGAGCTACCAGGGCACAGGAAATTTTGGTCAAAATTGATGGCAAGATGAATGCAGTAGGTTATCAAAAAATACTGGAGGAACATTTGCATTTATCAGCCAGGAAGCTGCGCATGGGACAGAACTTGGACACTCCAACATGACAATGATCCAAAACACAAGGCCAAGTTGACCTGCCATTGGCTACAACAGAATAAAGTGAAGGTTCTGGAGTGGCCATCTCAGTCTCCTGACCTCAATATCATTCATGCACAAATACCACAAAAGACTTCAAACTGTAATTGAAGTTAAAGGGGGCAATACACAATATTAAGAACTGAGGTATGTAAACTTCTGATCAGGGTCATTTGGCTAGTTTCTGTTGTCATTATTTTTTAAAAAGTGTAAACACAGTTGATTGATAATAAATGGCTTCGGCCAAACACTAACCATGAGCTAAAGAAAAGTTTTTGTGTTATCATTCATGTTCTCTGAAAAATGGCCAAGAAATCATATATTCTGCCAGGGTATGTAAACTTATGAGCACAACTGTATATGCGATTTGGATGCGTTTTAAACCACATCTAATTTGCATGATATGTGCTTTCTATGGAGCTGGTTTACATATCTGCAGTGCGGTGCAAATTTAAAAAGAGTCCTGTGGGTTTTCTGAGCACTGCGGTGTGGCTCAGATGCAAATTCAAGGCTCATTGCCTTCATTGGGAGTGCTTCTGAATTGCACATGTTATCAATTTTTAAAATTAACTGAGATAAAAAACAGCGTGGAGTCCCCCCCAATCCATACCAGGCTCTTCGGGTCTGGTATGGATAAAGGGGAAGTTCCCCTTTATGCCCTCCCCCTTTGTAACATTTTAATTGGGGGAGCGTGTACCGTGATCCCACTCCCACTTCTGGTTGGATCTCCACAACCACCCCCCGCCACTGCAACCTTCTGGGGCACATCATAGGTCCCAGAAGGCTTTGGGTCCATTCACAAAGGGCAGCATGACTTGTGGATGTGCAGTGGGAAACCAGCTGTGAAGCTGCAAAGAGTCACTGCTGACTTTCCACAGTTAACATTCCAGCTCCGGGGATCCAAAGACCGGCAAAGAACTGGCCTGGGTGAGGATGCCGTTGGATACTTGGACTGGTGAGTGTCTTTTTATTAAAAGCCAGCAGCTACAGTATTTGTAGCTGCTGGCTTCTAATTTATTTTAAACAAGGTGAAGAACCTCTTTAATACATAGGGTCTCCCCAAAACTTCTTGGGACACCAGATCCCCTCTGCACAGAAAAGACCACATTCGATTTTTGAGGTGTGACTACTTTACATTCAAAACAATATCCAGTCTTCTAGAATTGTCGATTTTTTTATTGATATAAAAACATCATCACCTCTTCAAACAAGGTACATATCAAAGAACATTTTTACATTTTTCATAGAATATTCCATGATTTATGCCATTTACCATCCATATGATTATGTTTTACATTCCGAGATATACATTGACTGACTATCATAAACCAACTAACATTAAAGTTTATCTAAACCAAAAGAACAAAATATAATAGCTTGCCAGTCCGCAGATAAAAAAAAATGACCCCATTGAGGATACTGCAGCATACTAGAGGTTCTAACCCTTCCATGCTCTGCCCAAGAATAGAAACATGGCTGTAGTTTTAGTTAAAGAGCAATTGCAAACAACAATGTACCCATTCATTTTATAAAATAATTGTAAACTCCTATTACTGTCTGGATAAATCAATATGCAACCAGCCTGTACTGTGGCCCTTTGCAAGGTTCTTTAGCCAAGGTATAGTTATAGTCACACCCTTCACTATTTGCATGTGGCTTCAATGTTTTAATATTATATTTATCTTAGTTAAAAAAGTTTCTCACATCCTTTTTTTATGGCTCTGTCAATATTAAAGCTGCACTGAGGAATAAAACCCTCCTATCACCCACCACCCCTCTAACTAATCTCTACAAGAAAGATAGTCCTATCTAAAAGCCCTTTTTATTACTTGTATTACTTGTAACCACGGTCATGTGATGGTCCAGCCCCAAATCTTCTCCTCTTCTGTTTTCTTCCTGGTTTGGCTCCTTCTGTGGGTGTCCACATCAGTGTCTGCCTGATGTGGACACTTCCTGTTGGATAGGCTGCGGCAGGGTCCTCTTTGGATCCAGAGAAAGGACAATCAGAAGAGGTTCACATTATTAGAAAGGGAAGACTTGGGGTGGGGGATGGGGGGGGGGGGGGCATCATAGCTCAGTGGTCCCCCCGTCCGGAAACAGTGGCAGTGAAGGACCAGGGACCTGGATGGGGGACTTAGGTGAGTATACTTTGCTTTGCAAAGGTAAGAGGGGAAGAATGACTAATAGTATGGGTAGTTAGTTTATGGGTAGATAGTTTTTGCCCCAAATTGGGATTTTGTATGCATTTTTGAAGGGAGAGGTATAGTTCTCAGGGAGTGCACAACTGTTGTGTACTTCCCTTAACTAATGTACCTACAGCCTGCACCAGAAGTAGTATGAGACTCAAGGGATAGATGATGGCCTCCTCCAGAGACTCCACTGAGCCAATTTATAAGGAAAATGATGTATTCCATTTAAATCTGAGCTGTAACTTGGTTACACCAACATGTTGAATGCATGTTTCAAAACCTAACATTGATTGAGTTTTTAATTAATGTAAATAATTTCATGTTCAACTTTTAAACTGGATGCCTGTTTGCATTAAGTTCAATGAACATTGCAAATAATGTTTGCAGCTGACATTAGGAAAGAGCATGGACCCCCTACTTTTCAGGCTGACTTATCATTAGTATCCACCACTGATTCTTGTGTCTGCTGAGTGATCACATGCGGTTTAGTATCATACCGTTTGCCATGGCATCTTATAGATAGAGAAACATGTAGAAAATCCTACTGCTGACATATCTTATAAATGATATATGTGAGCAATTATACAATGTAATTAGTAGAGGTAATTTGTAGTACTCCTAGTTTAACTTGTTAAGACATTTTTAATTTTATATCACAGTGGGTAGCGCTGTTTGAAAAATAAATTACAGATTTAACAGTTTCACTGTATGCCATAGCAGTATTTACTTTTGTCATAAAAATATGTTCAGTATGCAGAACTGTAACTTTGTAGATTTTTCATGCCCACTCAAGCTAGCCTTATTCAGGCAGAGATCATCAAAAAATACAAATTTTTTTTGGCAAAATTATGTGAAAAGCTGATGTTTATGGAATGTGATGTTATCAAAGAAACAAGGAATGACTAAAAGTGGGGTTGAAGAGAGAGTTGTGTTTTTGCCAGCTTTTATTTGTCTCCGATAAAACACATTGGCTACCACTTAGTTGACTGGCTTCAGTACTCAGTCATACAAAGGCAGCGCCAGTGCTGCAGAAAAGGAGAGATCTCCTTCTCTAGTTTCTCCTTCTGAACACTAGGAGGAAGGCTGGTTCCAGGGAAAGAGAAACAGGATAACGTAGGAGTAAGAAGCAGGAAGAAAGACTGGAATTTAGTTGCTTTCCATTTTATTAGCCATTTATTGCCACTGTTGCCCATTTGTTGCCCCCCCAGACTTTTCCCTATTACACCATTGTCCTAAAAAAACTTTGATATTTTATCCACACCTCCAATTTGCCACCAGTTACTATGTCCTGCAATGGTTCTGTCACCCCGCACTGCAGAATGCCATCCAAACCTTTTGATACGTAGTTGTGGCTAGAGTGGTGAAGGACTAGTAGCATCAATAAAAACACTCTTCTTATAGTAAAGAAACTTTCTGTCCAGATGATGAGTCAGACACATTAGATGAGTCAGACACATCTCTTCAGCTGAGACCAAAACAGAAAGTTCTAACGAAAAAAAAAAAGAAACAAGAAAGCTATAGCTGGGTTTTAGGATAAGAAAAATAGCTCCACATAGGTCATGCTAACCCTCCACTGATTGGGGATCACTCTTTAGTACCAACCTAATCTTTAGCTCTGTTGTAGCTGCAACTTTGCACTCCCACAATATTGGCAGTAGTTAATAACACTGTTGAATCAATGATGTATCACCATCAGATGCTTTGTAGTTTGAGTATCTTTTATGTTATTAAACATTTCCATGTGTACCACCCTTCAACACTGGTTAAGCTATGCTAAATGCCATCACATAGTTCTTACAGGGGTCTTGCCAACAAGCAGAAGTTGACCATATATAATACCATATCATTGTTAAATATCTTTTAGAACAACAAACAACTATGAGTTGCAAGAGCTTCCTAGATGGTAACTTTGGGTCCTAAGGCCATTTATTCCAGTGAAACTGGCACTTGGACATTTAGGAGGGGACCCCTCATTTAGGGGACGCACTGCACCCTGTTCGCAGCTTGCATATCTTACATGCGACATTGTATTGTTCCTGTCTTGGGGGAGTTGTTTAGTTTTCCCACCCCTCGGTAGCCATTGCATTGGGATGTCTCACATTAACATAAGGTAGGCCCTCACATTATATGACTTTGGTCAGATTGTAGATATTCTAAACTGGAAACATTTATGGTTAACTTCTCATTGCTCCCTTACACACATCCCCCTCATTCTTAACACCCAGTATGTTTTAAATGCCAGATAATCATCATGCACCCTCTTGTGTACTAGTGGTAGCTAATGCTAGAGTATGCATATTAGGGTTGTCCCGATACCACTTTTTTAAGACCGAGTACAAGTACCAATACTTTTTTTCAAGTACTCGCCGATACCGATTACCAATACTTTTTTTTAAATGTCATGTGACAGTTTTTAGAGCACAATACAGATTAGGTGGCACTGATATGCAGCACTGATTAGGTGGCACTGATGGGCACTGATATGCAGCACTGATGAGCACTGACTGATGGCTGGTACTGATAGATGGCTGGCACGGATTGATGGCTGGCACTGATAGATGGCATTGATAGGTGGCTGGCACTGATAGGTGGCACTTTTGGGCATTGGGCACTGATGGCATTTATAGGTGGCTGTCACTGATAGGCGGGACTTACAGGCATTGGGCACTGATAGGTGGCATTTATGGGCAGTGATGGGCAGGCACTGCATTGCCATGAGAGGAAAGGCTGCCTGCAATGCCCATCTTGGTACACCTTGCACTCGGCCGCATAAAAGCAGCAGCGGGCATCTTGTTACACCCAGCCCGAACTATATGGGCTAGGTGTAACAAGATGTCTGCTGCTGGCTTAGTGCAGGGAGTACCAAGATGGGCGTCTTTATGTCCAAACACTGACGCTGACACATGGGTCACTTCCGTTGTTCTGCCCGCCAACTTCCGGTTGCGCCGGGTCGCCTAATCTGATGAAACACCACCTCTCCCAGGTATCGGATCAGGCATTGGGAGCATTTGTGCGAGTACAAATACTCGCGCAAATGCTCGATATCGGTCCTGATACTGATACTAGTACTGGTATCGGGACAACCCTAATGCATATTCACATTATTTGTGTGGAGCTTGATGCTTTTCATCTAGTAGTTATGCTCCAGCATGTGACAAAACTCACCTAACATGTTTTAGTCAGCTGTCTTTAAACTACACTTTGGCAATCTAGAAGGAGTTCTTGCAGAATGGAATAATGTCATCTAAGAGCTCTAAGTCACTCGGGGATATGACGACCCATTTGACCTGTGCACTATTCTTCATGGCAAGACCCCATTTTATGCCTCTGGATATTGCTCCTCGTGTTCCTGACATCTGACCAGGATCAGTGCCAAGTCTTTATGTCTGTCATATTCTTCATAGAGGCTCAGAGCTATCGCTTTTTAAGGATAGGCAACACTGACTGTATTGTTTCCATTACACAATATAGAGCCTCTTTTTTTAAGGTGACAAGGGATGCTCCCCTTTCTGCTTCCCACTGATGCTCACATCCCATACATGACTGAACATCTGTATTCGTGGGCTTCACTGCTGACCAGTCCCCTATACTTCGTTCAACAACATTTTTTCTGCAGATAAATCATATACTTTACTATGTAACTTCAGTCGACCTGCATTTTTGGAAACACAAAGATAGATAATGTTAAAGGGTCAATCCAACCAAAATTTTTTATGTCTCCAAAAGACTCTAATGGGGAAGTATTTGCACTTGCATTTCAAGCCTGTATTACTACTGTGACCATCACAAGTGCTTCTGACTCTCCCTGTTGTGATTTTATTATGTATTATTCATAATGCAGCAGGAGCAGACAATACATACAAAGGTGGATGGGTACACCTAAACCTTACAGGTGGACAGAAGCTGGCAATTATGGCGGGGAAATCTGTCTGTTGGAGCATCTTAAGTGGGGTGCACACTATGAGAAAATCAGATGAACGGTTGTCTAATTTTCCACAAAAGTGGGAATCATGATGTAACTGACAATGGTATTAACTTGTATGAAAATTCTCAGTCGACAAAGGCAAATGTTCTTTGACGTTGGACGTTGTTTTCAAGTACGATAAAAATTTTTTTATAAAAAAACTAAAAATTTGATAAAAATGTTTTTTTTCATTAGAACAGTCAGAAACAGCTGTCAAAAGCACAATACTAATGATCAGATAATCGACCGATCGCTCCTCGTACGGAATTTTTCTTCCAGTTTTCCTATACTGTGTACCCAGCTTAAAGCGGAGTTCTACCCACATTTTGAACTCCTCACAATCCAGCAGTAATGTAGGCACTATTAACTTTTTTTTTTTGCTGTATCACTTACTTTAGTCATTTTTTATTATATTCTTACTTCCTCCTTCACGGCTGCGGCCACACGCGTCATTTCTGGCTTTGCAAAGTCTCCTGGGAGATGTGTGTCATCAATTTTTTTATTGGAAACCGGAAATTACGCGATGCAAGACGTCACCCAGATAATCTTCCTGTGCTTCGCAGTGTGTATACTACGCACGCGGGAGATCGGGAGGTGCATGCTGGGTAGCCAGCAGCACCATATCCCGGAAGAGACTCTTAGTGGGCTTCACATGCCCACAGTGAAGATGGAAGCACTCTGCAGAGCTGAAAAAAATACGGGAATTGAGCTGCAAATTTATAAATCACACGCATTAAAGTATTTACCCAAGTGTAGAAGAACGGATTACCAAAAAGAAAAAAAAAAAAAACCTGGGTGGAACTCCGCTTTAAGACATGAAACAATTGTTGGGCTGACCCAGATCACCAGGCTCCATGCACACAGGACATTCAAAAAAGTCTTTCTGGACGTTGGATTGCTGGCAGGAAAACGCTGCTTTAAAAATGCGCTTTTAACAGCTTTTTTTTTTAAGCGTGTTTATGCGCGTTCTTCAGCATCAGCATTTTTGGGTGTTTTTTTAGCGTTTTTTGTGGTCAGAAGAACTGTCCGTGAACGCGATTTTAGTGTGTTCATACAACAGCCCATAAACTCCCCTGCTGATAAACTTCAAAAAAACGTCCATGTGTGCATGGACACATAGGATAGCATAGAGGGGAGTGTAAGGGCTGTTGAAAAAAAAAAAAAAAAATGCCCAAACTCCCAAAAAAACGTCAGTTTATCGGCTTCAGTTTGCGTGAGACCTTAATGAAATTACCACAAACCATTTCAATGTTGCAGATCACAAAGATTGTATTATATTATGCGCATTTGTAAAGTCACACAAAGGTATGCCTAGCTAGTAAAGTTAGTTAGTAAAGTTTACTAGCAAAGACCTGCAGGCCCGCAATGCAAATTTACAGGCACTGTTTCAAGGAATCAATATCTTACGTCAGCGTGAATTTCGATTTTCTTTATTGTTTATTTCCTACGGGAATTAAAGGTGTGTGTTAGCTTGGAAATGATCAACTATTAAACACTCATTCTGGGCTCAGCTGCAGATTAAATATTATTACAAGTATTTTATTGCTCCATTACACTGCTCTGGCAGCAAAAGTCAGACAGGCTGTGCAGTTATTTAATGTCCTATCTTACTATAAAAGGCAACATTACAAGTTAAAAAAAAAAAAATCAGCCTTATGTTTTCTGATAGCCTGGGGTCCATTGAGGAAACATCTGGCACCATTATTGTTTGGCTGTGGTCTGTTAATGCAGATATATCGTCTGAACACACCTGCAAAGCATTCCGGACAGTTTAGTTGTAGGAGTGAAAAACACACATCTGTTAGAACGCGTTGATATCATGTCTCAGAATACACGCCGCGTCTATGCATTATAAGGCACATTTTCAGTTTTTATGTGCAGGAATAGGAAAATAGATCTTCCTCATTCTCTATGACAGAGCACAGGTGCCATTGTCATGAGAATGCAGTCCTTCTGACTTCAAAAAAAGCCATTCCCTTTGAAGTGTATGAAAGTGATTGCACTAAAGAAGGATGAAAATATCTTCCAGTAAGTGAGACTCGGGGAAATCTTTGAGATTTGACATGTCTTTTGCTGGCATTTGGGTTGACTTTCTCCAAGCTGTTCTCATATGGATTCCCTAAAGGCTTTACTGGCATGCTGCATTACACAGCTTGCCTTGCTCAGCCCTGTAGAATGTGCAAATCCAATAAACAGAGCCACACTGCTGTGCAGAAAACAAAAGTAGCTGTTTTATGCCCTCATTAGCATTTACATTTTGCATGCCCAGAATCCTTTGTGTTTACAGCGCTTTGCACTGTGTGAGATTCAGGTGACTGGAACAAGCTGTAAAAAAAAAAAAAAAAAAGAAAAAAAGCCGCATGAGCCATTTGAGCAAGCTCTGGGGTGTTTTTAATCTGCATTGTACAGCTTTACTGTACATGACGCTTGAGATAAAAATCATTCAAGTTGTCTGGCTGTAGCGCTGCGATAGGGCCACTAGATGCCAGTGTTGGCACACAGCACGTCCGCTTGTGCACATTAATTCTCAAAATAAAGGGAATCTGAGGGAAGAGGGGCGGTAATGTGGCTGAAAAACATATTTTCAATTACTTCCAAATAAAAATGCTTTTGCACATTTCTTCTGTGGTTAAATGAAACCCATCAAAGCCCATTAAAAGAATCAGTAAAGACTGTGGAAGCGTACGCCTTTCTCTTTCAGCTTTGTCCAAGCCCGGCCCTGCTATGGGGATTTAGACAGGTGTGCAGCTGCATTGGAAAACATCTTTTCTCAGTTATCTATGTCTCCCCGGCAGGGAATGCAGGTGTTGGAATTGATTATATTTTAATCTTATTTCTCCAAGGAGGTGGATGAAAATACAAAAAAAAAGTGACTGCATGACCACGGTGTTGGCTATGACATCTTCCGCTTATATTTTTTTCTCGGTTCAGGCTGCTTTTTCATGTCCTTGCTGTGATACGATGCTTTGAACAGAAAAAAATAAACTCAAATTTGTTGATCGGTAACAGTCTAAGGAGCTGTAATTGCGCTGTGCAGTCAGAACACAGGTTAAAGGTTAAAAATGTGGAAATATGCTTGTGATCATGTAGGATGTGTGATAATATTTCACCTGGGAGATGTAGCCATTTTGAATGAGCTTGAAATGTTTTCTTCTTTTTTTGCAAAGAGAAAAACTACAAGATGCTTATGACAAGCTCATTACATAATGAGGTCCTATGAACGCGAAACTGAGTAAGGAAAAGGGGGATTCACCCAAAACAAAGCACCACTATTCATAAGTCAGCTTCAGAGACAAAGCAAAGCATCATAAATCCCATTACAAGAGCTTAAGCTAGAGTAAGGGCTCATTTACACTTGCTTCGGCTTCAACACACATTAACGGCTAGTTTATACTTGCTTCAAAACAAGGCTTCGGACACGCTTTGTTAAAGCTCTCTGAACGCTAGTCAAAGCTCCTGTCACTAAATAAAATGGTTAGCTTACAGTCCTGTTTACACCTTGCTTTTGCTTTGCTTCGGCTTCGCTTCAAAAATGATACCCCATGTAGCTTTAGTGGTGCTTCAAAGCGTCTTCAAAGCCTCCATAGAAGTCTATGGCAAAGCTCACTTGAAGCCCCACTGAAGCCTCATCGAAGCCCCACAAAGCCTCACCAATGGCTCATTGAAGCTCCACCATATAGTAGCACCAAGCAAAAGCAAGGTGTAAACAGGACTGTAAGTTAACCATTTTATTTAGTGACAGGGGCTTTCACTGGCGTTCAGAGAGCTTTAACAAAGGTGTGTCCGAAGCCATGTTTTGAAGCAAGTGTAAACTAGCCCTAAGGGGGTCAGTGATTTTCAGCATGAAGCTCTAAAACGCTCAACAAGCCAAATTCAATTAATTTCAATGGCCCCTGTTTATCCACATCCCGCCTGGCCTATAGCAGAATGATGGCCAGGCGGTGGTTTCATTATCCTGACTGGGCGTCATATGACGTCCAGCAGGATAAGCTGCGCCCACGAGGCCGCGCAGTGTGGCGATCGGTAGTGCGATGTGTCACTCTGACACACCGCATTTCCGATCTCGGTAAAGAGCCTATGACCAGCTGTATTCAATCACAGCTGATCACATCGTAACCAGGAAGTGCCAGTTGTGGGTTTTTCCTTGATCGCGCTGACAGGGAGTGAGTAGAGGAGAGCCAATCAGCGGCTCTCCTAATGGGGGACAGGAGTCTGCACTGATAATCAGTGCACTGGTTATCAGCACAAACCCATTAACAGTGCCCACAAGGGTGCCCACCAGGGATGCCAATCTGTGCCCACCAGGGATGTCAATCTGTGCCCACCAGGGATGCCAATCTGTGCCCACCAGGAATGTCAATCTGTGCCCACCAAGGATGCCAATCTGTGCCCACCGGGGATGTCAATCAGTGCCCATCAGTAATGCCTGTCAGTGCCTCCTCATCAGTGCTCATCAGTACCGCCTATCAGTGCCCATCAATGCTGCATATTAGTGCTGCCTATCAGTGTTGTATATTAGTGTCTCATCACCAGTGCCCATCAGTGCCGCCTCATCAGTGTCCATCAGTGCTGCCTCATCAGTGCCCGTCAGTACAGTCTCATCAGTGCCAGTTAGTGAAGGAGAAAACTTATTTACAAAATTTGATAACAGAAACGAAGAAAGACTTTTTCTTTTTTTCAAAATTTTCAGTCTTTTTTATTTGTTTAGCAAAAAAATAAAAAAACTCAGTGGTGACCAAATACCACCAAAAGAAAGCTCTATTTGTGGGAAAGAAATGATGAAAACTTCATACGGGTACAATGTTGCATGACTGCGCAATTGTCAGTCAAAATGCAACAACACTGAAAGCTGAAAATTGGCCTAGGCAAGAAGGGGATAAAAGTGCCCTGTATTGAATTGGTAAATATGAGCTTTCTGTCGCCTGAAGCAAAACGCCTGTCGCTCAAAAAAGTACATGAGCTTTTTTTGGCAGATTGGCTGCATAGACTTCAATGGGAATGCCTGAAAATGTGCGATATTAGCATTTTATGAGTGTTTTCTTGTGCATTTTCTGCTCAAACAGCAGCTCTCCACCTCTCATCCCCCTAGTGCTTTCTATTGGCTAAACAAAATCGCCTGAAGCTGTGAAGCGCTTGTAATAAGCTTCTAAAACCATTGTAATACACTCGAAAACTCTCAAATAAAAATGCCTGAAAGTTGCTCTGCTCAGGTATGAATGCAGCCCAATGGAATCACATCTTAATTGGCTAAGTGACTATCATAATCAGCATTAGACCAGATACTTTTAATGCAGACTTCCAGTAAAATAGTTATTAAAACATACATTCCAGTTTACAGCGGCCTTGACAGGGCACTGGCCCAGTGTTAAAACCAATTAGCAGGATATCTCTTAAAGTGTATATAAACCCAACATTTTATATTCCTGATATGTGTCTGCTGTACCATATACTTGTATGAGAAAGCATCCTGTTCTCTTTGTATTGCTTCCTTTATGTGAAAGCCCTGGTGTTCCTGCCAGTCCCTCTGCTTTCCTGTCAAAAACTGATCACAAGCAGGAGAACACGTTGTCAGTTCTCTAGCTCCACTGTGAACTCAGCCTGCTCTACTCCAATGATCAGACTTGTCCTGACATGCTAGCCCATGCCCCCGCCGCACAGCCATTTAGTGGGAAGCTCAGTGTACTGTTGTTTCTCCTCCCCCAGCTCTTATGCAGCTGAGTACAGAGGGAATGTGATCACTTATAAAAAAAGGAGAAAAAGGTATTTACAATGTTTTTTTATATCTATACGCAAATGTTTTGCCTTTCATTTCTATTTTAAACTGAATGGGTTGTTTTAAAAGGCGATAATTTACAATCATTTTAAGCCAAAGCTTGCTTATAGCTGCTGTAAAGCCATTTAGAAGCAATTCACACGAGTCTGTATGGTGATCAGTTAGATACCAAACATTCCTATGTTATGAGGTGCAGAAAGTTGGGCATTACAGCTCCTAAAGAGAATAAACTTAAGATCAATATCATGTTTGAGATCTGTCAAATCACATTTTTTTGTAATCAGTAATACATTGGTTGTCCGTTTTGTAAAACATGGTCATCTTGAAATACCAATGCAGCTAAAAAACTGGCATGGAGGAAATGTCTGTTGAAACATCATAAACAGTTCACTGATTCTACATCAAAACCTTCAGCTTTTTTGATAGGGTAGGGCTGGCTCAGGGACACCCTCTAGGGTCCACAAAAAGAAGCTGCCATTTACAGCTAGGAGGGAGATATGAGGGCGCTCTGGTGAGGCTGGGTATCCGTTCCTTAGTAGCATTGGAGAGATGGCACTGAAGGCAGCACTTTGTAGGGAAGAGGCAGCTCTGGAGGGTCATAAAGGAAAGAGAAAGGCGCCTCTAAGTGAAGTGGTTAAAAGATTTATTTCCGGCACAATGGGATTAAAAACATTTACAGGACAGTAAGAGGTCATAGGCATATAATGATTTGTCCTCATGCAGATCGCTGTAATCCTCGTCTGTCTGGGGGAGAGAGAGCCGTCTGCAGCTGTCAGAGTCCCTGGTGACCACTTCATCGCATCTTCACCTCCTCGCCAATCCACGTCACCAGGGACTCTGACAGCTGCAGGACGGCTCTCTCTCCCACCTAGACAGACGAGGATTACAGCAATCCGCATGAGGACAAATCATTAAATGCCTATGACCTCTTACTATCCTGTAAGTGTTTTTATTCCCATTGTGCCTGTAATAAATCTTTTAACCACTGCACTTAGAGGCACCTTTCTCTTGCCATTTACAGCTGTCATTTCTCAATTTTATATTTTATATATTTTATAAACTATGCATACAGGCTGAGAGTCATTCAAGAAAAACAGTTACTCTGATACACCAGATTGTACTACTCTGAAGTACACTGGACTATACAGGAACCAAAATCTAAGAGAACTTTTCTAAGTACTTTATACTTTTAATCCCATTTATTTTACTGTTGTTACTATCTATTTTGTAATATCTTTTTATGTAAATTCTATATTTTCTTTCATTAAAAGGAAACTTAAAAATCACTAAGCTGAGTCTCTAAATGCTTTAACCAGAAATGAAAGAATCCTTGCCTCTATGAGGGCTAACATATTTTGGACTCTGTATATTTTGTCTGGGCATGGTGGCGAGTGTCATAGGCATGTATTATAGTTCAAAATATGTACAGCAGAAGCTGTGATTGGTGCATGCTCTTGCTTTATAAAACACAACATCCCTGAGCTCAGGTGTCATTCAACTGGTGTCAGCCAATCACTCTGCAGCTTTGAGGTACCACGTCACTATGCCCTTTTCATGTATGCAAGGGTTTCTTCTAGGTTTGTAGTCAGCAAGGGGATGCGATTAAATCTTGGATGTGTAGTTGGCAGGAAAGAGAGGTAAATTTCTGGTGTGAAGTGTTGGGGGAGTGAATCTAGTAGCTGAATTTTAATGCCATCCTCTCTGATAACTGTTAGGATTAGGGCTAGAGAATAAGGTTTTTGGATCCAGTGATATACGCACTAGCTATGAGTAAGCACTGTTTGTAGTGTGAAACGCGTCAGCTCTTCTGCTCACCCTGCTGTGGCTTGTATTTTGTGAACCTGTTTTTTTTAATAAAAGGCAAAATTTATTTTGGAGTGCGGCTGTCCATAATTTTCTCCCTATCTTCATTGCTACATGCATTGCCAGCACCTGTGGCTTCTAAAACTGGAGGAGAGGTTTCAGTCTCGACTGAGCTGCCTGGAGCGGTGGTGTTTCTTTTGCTATAAGCACTATTGTTTATGTTATTGTTCCAGCAAGTACAGCAACCACTAGTTGGGAAGCATAGCAAAGAACATTCTAATAAATAGAAAAAATAATTTTGACATTTGCAGTACATATTAGAAAATGAGTCCAACTGCAACAAGTATGGCTATTGCTGGTGGGAAAGCATAGCAAAGTACATACTAATTACCAATTAGTTTTGCCATATAGACTGCTGGACAGGGGGCTTATAAACTAACTATCTATCTATCTATCTATCTATCTATCTATCTATCTATCTATCTATCTATCTATCTATCTATCTATCTATCTATCTATCTATCTATCTATCTTCCCTGTCAGTCTGTCTTTATTTCAGCCTAAGCTGGCTTGTCCGATATTTGCCATCACCAGCAACGTGACCCGTTACCTGGGGTTCCAAGGCTTCCTTCTTATGCTGTTGTTACTATAGCATTTGCTTTTAGGTTAATGGGAGCCTGTACTTTTCAAGCTCTACCCAAAAAAGTAAGCAGATGGCAAAAGGACTATAGTATTGCCTGTAGGCTTCCAGCAGCATATGTTATCTCCATTACTAATTTGCCATGCCTTCCTCTGCACTGTGTCTATGAAGGAGGTGGGTAGCTTAGTTGAGTAAGGGCCTGGTTTCCAGATGTCAATGCTGCCCAATGACAACTAGTGGTCTAATGACTGGTGGGGTAATGGCAAAGTATTAGCAGAATGAATGAACCAGATGCAGGGAGGTCCTTGCACTGCATGTCCTGAGGTACAACCTCCTCTCCAGCAAGCCCTCAGAAGAACTTTGCATTCCAAATGTCACAAGACTAGCAATCAAAAACTAGCAAAATCACACTGTACATATTCTGCAAAGAGGCTTTGAGCATGGAGTGCCTAGGCACAAAAAGTGCACTGATATTTTTTGCAGGAAGAATTCTAGACAAAAGGTAGATTTTTCAGGTCATCGCTTAGGCACAGTTTCCTATAACATCGCAAATCTTTTGAGTTCAGGTTCACTTGATATATTCAAGAATAAAGACATACTTCACTTAATTTGTCTTATACATGTTGTGGCTGGCCATGCCACTGTGTGATAAGGCAGTTTAGACCAGATTTTGGAGGAAACAAGTATTTAAAAGGGTTTGTATACCCTCGGGGAAAAAAAACAAAAAAAGTCTAAGGCAAAGGCATAATGAGTTAGTATGCACCGCATACTAGCTCATTCTGAAATACCGTATCGCAGGGTCCACGCTGAGGGAGCTGACATTTTGCCATTTTTGCCCTCGGCGTGCTGCGAGCTACGATGACGTCACTCCTGAGCATGCGCACAGGAGTCTGCCGGACTTTTACCTGGGCATTCACAGCGCATGCGCCCCTGACGTCAGCAGCTGCATGCAAAGTGAATATCTCCTAAACCGTACAGGTTTAGGAGATATTCGTTTTACCTATAGGTAAGCCTTACCTGTAGGTAAAAATAAAAAAAAGTGGGTATACAACCACTTTAATGATGAAGGTGTGTGCTGCCTTCACATTAGAGCCAGGATCAGAGCTCCGTGGCCCTACCCGCCCAATGGGGTAAATGTGTGTGTTGGGAGCAGAGAGGGAGATGTGCACGTCTGCACCGTGCTGTCCAGGTCAGGACAGACAAAGGCCTGAGCCTGACTGAGAGAGATACAGTCTATGAGAAACAAAACAGCTGGGAAGCTGCAGGAAAGATACAGAGCTGAGGTACAGCGTGTGTGCACGAGCACTGGGATGCATTTGATGGTCAGGAGGACCAAAAGGTACTAATCTGAGCAGTAAAGCTGCCAAGAGAGCCAGGAGGCTGAGTATTATGTTTTGTTGTATTCATAGTGAAAACCCCCTGTCTGGGAAGCTCTTCATTTTGTGAACATTACTTTCTTTTAAATAAAAGTGGGCAGGAAGAGCTCTGAAAACTACTGATATGGGGGGAAACTTACTGTTTTGGCACTACCAATGAGCTACAAGCCCACAACTTGTCACAGTGTGTTCTGTTCCACTTCTATGTATTTTCTTCTCTTGCATTGAAATGTATCAGGTTACTGTTTTTCTGATGTATGCTGACATTTAGTGGTGGTTTAAGGCCACTACAGCTTGCTTGTTTATGATTTGGTATCTCCCTCTCTGTCCCTCCTGTTTAGTACTAGTTAGTTAAGTCCTAGCTAGTCCCTCACTGTTTCTTCCATGTTCCCTCAGTCAGTGTTAGTTCTTTGCAGAGACAGAGCTTATGAAAGTAATTTTCTTCTTACACTTCAAAAGACTCCAAAAGGCTAGAAAAACATCTCTGTACTGCATTTCTCTAAAGTAAAATTGCATTGCATTCAATTTATGTGTTACACTGCCTGTGGTTGCTAGCAAGTCAGCGGGTGTTCATACTGTCCAGACAAACTTGCTATATGGAGGTACTGCATGTCAATGCATAAAGCAATATTTAAAACAGAACAAAGTGAATAGAGAATATTCATTAACCTTAAAGCCCAACTTCTACATATTAGTAACCCCCTCTCAACCCCAACCCCCCCTCTAACTATGTGCTGGTATGAACAAAAAAACTATCCAAATTTTTTCTTAGCTGAAGCTGTGTGGTTATGTGGTGATGTGGTGATGCTGCCGGCCCCATGCACCCCTCCCTCTTCTGTTTACCTTTGTGGTTCTGGTGGTCCTTCTTACAGTCTACATCACTGCCTGTATGATGTGGACACTTCTTAATAGTGGAGCCAACTTTTCCAGTGGCAGGGTTCTCTCACAAGAGGCAGAAGAACTTAGAGGGGCGGTGAGGAGAACAGTGCCCAGGAAAATAATGAGCATGCGAAAAATGCCCAGTTCCCATGTCAGGAAATTTGCTTGACTCGTAGAGGCAATATGTGAATTTGGTCCATTACACTATGAGGAAAAACTGAGGGGTAAGGTAATTGATTCACCATAAACTATAACTTTGATTTTTTGCCTGGAGTTGGGCTTTAACATTGTAGGTATACAGTTGTTATAATGTTTGGGTTATAATAAGGATGAGTTTCACGTCACTGACATCTAAACAGAGCTTACACTGTGAACACCACTAACACTTAATGTTCAACTCACAAAGGCTTAATAAAAGGGTAAGGATCTTTATTGCAGGCACATGACTGTAATTTTCTAATCTATTGGACTCAGCTGAAAATAACAGTCTTTTTTTTTAAATTAGGATCCTTATCCTGGTTTTTAAGACTTGAATTGTCTGAAAAAAGTGTGATATACTAGAGAATAGTAATTTCAGTGTTAAAACATTCGAAACAGGGAAAGGTGCCAGTTAAACCATATTTGCAGCCCTTCCAAAGCCATAATAAATGTCAGTCAATCCTTGTATGCCTCCACAGATGTCACACAATCTCTGTGGAATTTGTATTACCGTGGTGCCAATATTTGGTGAGCCTGAAGGTACAGCACACTTCTTTGATTTATATCTCCAGTGCCTGAACTCATCACCTGCCCAGATGTAAATTAATAAGAAAGATTCTAATATACAGGTTAATGTAGTGTGACTGTTTAAAGGGAAATTTTGGTGTATTTTCAGTTAGCACATACATAATAATTGCAGTCAGTATTTATATATTAGTATTAGGTAAAATATTTTTATATTACCTTTTATATTTTAGATGCTCTCACTTTTTATTATTGCATTAAATTTGGATATTTGCAGATTTGCCACTAAAAGTAGAGTACATTGGCGGCTATCATCACTCTACCAACAATTATTAAGGGGTCAAACCTATGCATATTGGATGCAGGTTTCCCCGCATCCAGTTCGCATAGCAGGAGAATGTGACTGGCTCTCTATGGAGCCGGTTTACATATCTCTGCAGCAGGTCCGGTGCATTTTGCAGGAAAAACATTTGCCTTTTTTGGTTCGTTTCAGGTTCCAATTCAACCCAAAATTCAGCCTGAAACGGTGAACCAGGACACACTGGACCCCTGCTGTGCAACGGATTCGTCCTAAGTGTGAACCCAGCCTTACTGAGATAAGGGATCAGCCACACGGTGCTGACATCGTTTTCAGAATTTTATTGTGAAGAAAGTAAAGCATAACTATATAGCACTGTAGCACTGGAAGCAGAGGAAACAGAAACAGACAAAGAAAAACATTTTTTTTTAAGTCAATATGCATGTTGTTCAGGCTATTAACGCAAGGCAAATGAACAATACCTTGAAGAAACATTGAAAGAATACATATAAGTTTTGTTAAAATAAATCCCTGAGAATCTTTAAAAATACTCACCTAATGTCACTTTCTGTATCACTTGTTAGCGCTGCTTCTCAAAGCCATGGCCAATTATTATCACTGGTGAAGAAGACTGGACACCTCTTCCAGACATCATCAGCGGCTGCAATGTTTAAAGGATCCTGCAGTTGCGCAGCCAACAGGAAGTGTCCACTTCAGCCAATCAATGATGTTGACGCCCATAGAAGGACCCTACTTCCTGTAGGAAAGAAGATAGAAGACTTGGGAGCCAGAGCCCTACAAGACTGCATGTTCAGGTAAATGTTTTGAATATTTTTTTAACCACTTCATTTCCGGGCTTTAGTCATATGACGTCCGCAGATGGGATCTCCCATCCTGGGCGGGCGTCATATGACCTCCTCAGTTTCTCGCCTCTCCTACGGGCCCCCGGGGGCCTGTAACGCGGCAATCAGGGATGAGATGTGTCTCTCGGACACAGCCCATCCCAGATCCGTGTAAAGAGCCAATAAAAAATGGCTCTTTACCACGTGACCGGCTGTGTCCAATCACAGTCGGTCACATGTATTGCCCACGTGCACGACGCTTGTGCACGCCCCTAGGACACGCACAGTGCGGCGATCGGGGGTGAGGCTTGTCACCCTGACAGAGCCCAACCCCGATCGCAGTAAAGAGCCAATGAAATTGGCTCTTTACCATGTGACCGGCTGTATCCAATCACAGCTGGTCACAGAATATCAACAAACCGCGGTAACGAGATGTTACCGGGTTCTCCTCCTCACACACCGATCGTGTGTGAGAAGGAGATTGCGGCAACATCTCGTTACCACTTACAGTACACACCAACCACACTGACTGCCCCCTTAATAAAGAGAACCTGTCACCAGCCATCAGAGTACCTGTCACCAGCCATCAAAGTACCTGTCACCACCCATCAAAGTACCTGTCACAGCCCATCTGAGTACCCGAGTACCTGTCACAGCCCATCTGAGTACCCGAGTACCTGTCACAGTGTATCTGAGTACCTGAGTACCTGTCACAGCCCATCTCAGTACCCGAGTACCCGAGTACCTGTCACAGCCCATCTCAGTACCCGAGTACCCGTCACAGTATATCTGAGTACCTGAGTACCTGTCACAGCCCATCTGAGTACCTGAGGACCTGTCACAGTATATCTGAGTACCCGAGTACCTGTCACAGCCCATCTGAATACCCAAATACCTGAGTAACTGTCACAGTATATCTGAGTACCTGTCACAGCCAACCTGAGTACTCAAGTACCTGAGTACCTGTCACAGTATATCTGAGTACCTGAGTACCTGTCACAGCCCATCTGAGTACTTGTCACAGTATATCTGAGTACCCGAGTACCTGTCACAGTTCATCTGTGTACCCGAGTACCTGAGTACCTGTCACAGTCCATCTGAATACCCGAATACCTGTCACAGCCCATCTGAGTACCCGAGTACCTGTCACATTTCATCTGAGTACCTGAGTACCTGTCACAGTCAATCTGAGTACCCAAGTAACTGTCACGGTTCATCTGAGTACCCAAGTATCTGAGTACCTGTCACAGTCCATCTGAGTACCTGAGTACCTGTCACAGTTCATCTGAGTACACGAGTACCTGAGTACCTGTCATGGACATACTACTTCCAGACCTGCAACAGGGCTCAGGCGCATCCCCACCAACAGGTTCCCAGTAACGAACAGGCGTGCGCCAATACGTGTGCGCCGATCGCGGAGATCGCACGCACAGTGACGCGGCTTTGGTGCCCAGAGGGACTTCCACCATTCAGCTCTTGCTGTTTGATCTGCAGCTTCACCTATGACCTGTTCCTGTAATCTGCATCCGATCACCTGACCTGGCTCTGTCCACGCTGCTGTCTCCAATCCTGAACCTTGGCTTTCCCTGACTCTGATCATGTTTACCTGCCTGCCTGATCTCCTGTTACCAGAAACCAGCCTGAACTTGACCATTCCTTGCCTGCCGATTCTGTTTAACTGATCCACTGTGTATGACCCGGCTTGTCTGACCTTGCTTCTGCCTGCTGTGTGCACCCTGATGGCCTGCTGACCTGCATCCAGCTTACCTGCAGCCTGCTGACCTGCATCCAGCTCACCTGCACACTGCTGACCTGCACCCAGCTCCCCTGCACCCTGCTGACCTTCATCCTGCTGACCTGCATCCAGCTCACCTGCACCCTGCTGACCTGCATCCAGCTTACCTGCATTCTGCTAACCTGCATCCAGCTTACCTGCAGCCTGCTGACTTGTATCCAGCTTACCTGCACCCGGCACTCCAGCCAGCTCCAGTGTCTCCCAGTGGACATCATCTCCAGTTCCAGAGAATCCACCAGGCACTCATACCCCACTGTGCTCCTACGGTCACTGTCCTCAACTCCAGTGATCTGGGAACCAGGGCTGTACGAGAGGTCTCCCTCTGCATGTCAGGCTCACATATGAGGTACATGTCAGTACCTGTCACAGCCCATCTGAGTACCTGTCACAGCCCATCTAAGTACCTGAGCACCTGTCACAGCCCATATGAGTACCTGTCACTGCCCATCTAAGTACCTGTCAGCACCCATCAGAGTACCTGAATACCAGTCACCAGCCCATCAGAGTACACGGGTGCCTATCTATAGGCCATCAGAGTACCCGAGTACCTGTCATCAGGCCATCAGAGTACCCGAGTACCTGTCACCAGAAAAAATAAAAAAAAATAATTTTCTTTTCACGTTTTCTGAAGACTTGTGTAAAAAAATTAACCATTCAAAAGACTCATAATGCCTCATAGAATATACATTGGGGTGTTTGTTTTGCAAAATGGGGTCATTTTGTGGGTAATTCCATTGTCCTGGTGCTCCAGGGCCTTTAAAAGTGTAATAGGTTGTTAGGAAATTAGAGGGGGCCCTCAAATTGTTAAAGGGGGCTTCCAGATTCTGATAAGCCCCCCGCCCGCAGACCCCCACAACCACCGAGCAAGGTTTGTGGGGATGAGGCCCTTGTCCCCATCAACATGGGGACAAGGTACTTTGGGGGGGACCCCAAAGCAACCTCCCAATGTTGAGGGCATGTGGCCTGGTACGGTTTAGGAGGGGGGGCGCTCTCTCGTCCCCCCTCTTTTTTCCTGTGGCCTCCCAGGTTGCGTGCTCGGATAAGGGTCTGGTATGGATTTTTGGGGGGACCCCACGCCATTTTTAAAAAAAAAATTGGTGCGGGGTTCCCCTTAAAATCCATACCAGACCTGAAGGGCCTGGTATGGAATTTAGGGGGACCCCCACGCCATTTTTTTTTTTAAATTTTGGTTTGGGGTTCCCCTGTGGGGAAATCCCATGCCGTTCTTATCAATGAACTTTTATGTGTATTGTCGGACCAACAATTCATTAATAGCTGCGAGTAGTTTAAAATGACTTTTTTTCCTTTGAAATGTAATTTTGCTGTCAGACTGTTCTAAACACGGGAAACATGCGTCCCTTTGCAGGCATACTATAGACACCCCCCAGGTACAAAATTTAAAGGAATATTACACTTTTATTGTTTCACTTTAAGCATTATTAAAATCACTGCTCCCGAAAAAACGTCCATTTTTAAAACTTTTTTTTGCATTGATCCGTGTCCCCTGGGGCAGGACCCAGGTCCCCAAACACTTCTTATGACAATAACTTGCATATAAGCCTTTAAAATTAGCACTTTTGATTATTCATGTTCGAGTCCCATAGACTTTAACGGTGTTCGCGTGTTCGAACAAATTTTTTGCCTATTCGCATGTTCTGGTGCGAACCGAACAGGGGGGGTGTTCGGCTCATCCCTACTGGTGACCCCACAATAAGGATTAAATTCTTCCGCTCAAGGGAATTTAAAAAGACATGCAGCCATTCACTAAAATGGGAAGAGAAGCAATTTAACCTTAAACTGCGTAGAGGGTTCTTTACTGTAATGCCCCGTACACACGGTCAGATTTTCCGATGGAAAATGTCCGATCGGAGCGTGTTGTCGGAAATTCCGACCGTGTGTGGGCTCCATCGGACATTTTCCATCGGATTTTCCGACACACAAAGTTGGAGAGCAGGAGATAAAATTTTCCGACAACAAAATCCGTTGCCGGAAATTCCGATCGTGTGTACACAAATCCGACAGACAAAGTGCCACGCATGCTCAGAATAAATAAAGAGATGAAAGCTATTGGCCACTGCCCCGTTTATAGTCCCGACGTACGTGTTTTACGTCACCGCGTTTAGAACGATCGGATTTTCCGACAACTTTGTGCGACCGTGTGTAGACAAAACAAGTTTGAGCCAACATCCGTTGGAAAAAATCCTAGGATTTTGTTGTCGGAATGTCCGAACAGTGTACGTCCTATTAGAGTGGTAAGGATGTAGAATTCACTTTCACAAGCAGTGGTTTCAGCAGGGAGCATCAATAATTTAAAAAAAACATTAGATAGGCACATTAACGACCACAACATACAGGGATATACAATGTAATATAAACATAAAAGCACACACACAAGTTGGACTTGATGGACTTGTGTCTTTTTTTTTTAACCTCACCAACTATGTAACTATGTGTCCATTGACACCTGTCGAAATCCAATCCGATCCTATCCACTGTAAACAGAAGGATGGAGGATCCATTCCCCATTGGTCTGGTAGATTGGATCAGATGACAGACGGATGAAAATAGACAGGCAGTCCGTTCCCATCCGACCGCTGAGCAGGCGGATCTGCTGGCGGAGTCCAAACATCTGAAAGGGGCCTAACACTCAACTCCAGGAAGGTAAAAGGAAAGGGGCAAGCTTACACTGCAAGTGTAAGCTTGTTTCTGTCTAGATGACAGTGAAATAGCTTTTACTTACATTCGCTCCCTAGGCAGGGGGTGCTTCTTCATGCTCCGGCAGTAGATTGTTCCAGTGGAGTGGATTGGACCCTGCTTTAGCCTTGATGACATCAGAGGACTTTAGACCGCCGAAGTGCAGGGAAAAAAAAGTCTGCCAGCATTGGTTTAGTAGTACAGAGGAACTGTTTTTCTAAGCCCCATAGACATAAACAAGCATTTAACCTTTTCAATCTGGACACAACTCCACTGCAAGGGAGCATTTTTACTTTCCTGGAATCCAGCCTTAAAAGTCAAAAAAAGGGAAGGATCCAATATATTCTGAAGACATTCATAAAATTATGAATTTTTTCATGTGTACTTTTCACTTCTGAAAGAAGATAAAGCATATCATAGCCACCTCACCATTTACTAATTTATAGCTTACTACAAAGAACTGTACAAGTCTTTAAACTTTCCACCATTTCATGACACCATCTCTTTAGTAATTTTGCACCATTATAAATTAATCATGAGAGCTGCTGGTATTTTAAAGAAGACTCCATGTTGTCCACTGTTATGATGATGGTGACAAAATATTGCTCACGGCTCTTTTGTTTAAATTTTGATTTCAAAAGCAATCAAGCTGGAAAAAAAAAATACAGAGATAAAGTGTAGACATAATAGTAAAAGCCTGTACTTTGATTTGATATGTTTTAGCTTGGCCCATCTCATGGGCATTACAAGCTATTAATGAGAGAGCTGTTTCTGCTCTAAGCTTGGCCTGCTGCCGGTCACCCAGGATGTAATCACGGTCAGACATTTTTTCCAAGCACTTCAGTGCCTGCGCTTCTGTCAAACAGCATAGTGAAGCACATCTGAGAGTCTCCTACACCGAGAATGAAACTTCAGCAAAGCACAAGAGCAGAACAGGAATTTAATCTCTTAAAGAACACTAAGCAAATATAGAAATGAACCAATATAGCGATCATCTTTAGTGAGCATTATGGCATTTTGGAACGAAGAAAGGAAGGTGTGTGCTCTTGAACCTGGGGGAAATAAACATGTTGCAATAAGCAGCTAATCAGTCAGCGATCACACTAAGAAGTCAGGAGATCTAAAACTCATGATGCGTGCCTTAATCCATTCGTCTCAACAATAATTGCAGCTGCAGCTGAGAGACATGGATTTTTATCCTTGCACGCAACATATTATATGGTATAAGAGAAAGAGGTAACTAGATATATCTGCTGTAAAAGATATTCACAGAAAACAAATTTCATCAAGAAAAGGAGAGCACTATGACAATGCAGTATATGTAACATGGCTCTAAGCTGAGGTTTCACTTATTTCTATTTGACATCAGTAATATTGCCTATAATAAGCATATAGGTAAATGCTTGCATCGGTGGAAAACATGAAAGCTGTAAAAATCCAACCCACTTAGATTCAGTTGCCATGCTGAAATTACCTTTCCAAGGACTTTATTTGCTGTAAGGGCACATATACAGTGTTTTTTTCATGCAGTTATCAAAAACATATGAAGCATTGCTTGCTTTGTTGTGTCAGTGTCATATTGGAATGTGTTTACTTGGGTTTTTTATAGTGTTTGTGTTATGGTTTTTGATGGATGTATTGCAGTCCCTCCTGGGTTCAAAGCACAAGGAGAATGCTTATGGAATGCGCTTCAAATGCAAAAGTCTGTCTTCTCATTTTAGAGTACACTTCTTTCTTAGTAATATGCTTAGAATGCAAACAAAATAGAGAATTTTATGTTACAATATCAAATGGCTTTCCACTGTAGGTTCAAGTAGAACAATCACCAGGCAATGGTATGTGTGAATAGACAACTGTGCTTCCTGTCCCAAAGGGAATATCTGTAACCTTTGGTCTGGGGGACAGACACAGGCAACTGTTTTTTTTTATGTTAGGGGTGGTTTCCTGTGGGCTAAATTCGGTGAACCACTAAAAGTGTCATGTTGCATCCCTAGTGATCGGTAGGTGAATGGTGGGTGTTGCCATATTTATTGTGGTTTATTGTTATACATCTTTTCTCATGTATATACTAAAAATAGGGGAATTGTAAAGGATAAATTAAAAAAATTATGTATTTTATGAAATATACAAGATGGCTTCTGTGCTGTGAAAATGAAATGGACTCGCCTAATTAAAATACTAATTAAAATACTATGCCATTAATATACCACTATTACTAAAAACATTATCTTTCTGCTACCTTTTACAAATGAGTACAACACATTACACAGTTTTGTCAGTTGTTCAATGACGAAACCTGTTAGACTCTCAGAAGCAAAGAAAGTCCCTCAAAAATGATTCCTCCAACAGGAGCACCTATGCATAACAGTGAAATCAGTAAATATGGTTTCCCTTCATTATTTGTTTATTAAAAAAGTTAATTAAAGTAAAAAAAAAATCTTTAAGTGCACCAGGAGGCTGCCATTAGACAATGTCCTGAAGCCCCAAAGTACTTGCATCTGTCTTAGAATGGGGTCCCCCAAAGCCCCAATGTGTGCCTTGGTAATGGAACAGATCCATATAAGGCAGTGAAGAAAAAGAGAAGCTGGATAGAAGATGTGGAGACAGGAGTCATCTAGATTGCATTGTAGGAGGAAAGGGTTGCAAGATTAGATTGTGGAACAGAAAAAATAAACAACAAGACTAAATTGTGAAGGGGTGGTGGGGGAGAGTGAGACCAAATTTTGGAAGGGGATACAGAAGGCAATGGGATGGGATAGTGGAGAGAGGTTAGTAACAAAGTACAATCCAATGAAGGATTAATGGAAGAGCAGATTTATTTGTTTAATAGATAGTCGCCAGTATGGCCCTCCTTTGCTTATCACCAAGTTATACTATATACATTATGTTCTAAAGACAGACTCAAAATTAAAGTGAATTATAAATGAGTGCATTTTACAAATAGAAGGTGTGTTGCATTATTTTTTTCTGGTTCAGCTATTGCTTACCATTAAAGCAAGGTTGTCTGAGAACTAAGTGTATGTTGATAAAGAAAATGGACACAGTTAACCCTTAATGAACTCTGTTTTTGAATGAATGAACATTTGATCTATATATGATGCTTAAAAAAAATGTTATGTAAAAATGGATAATCTCCTATTGTTGACAGCTAGTGTTCCTTCCTCTTAGCTTCTTAACTCATCCATAGGCACTCATCGTTGACTTGGATCTTTTATTGACTCATGTTTACAGAGTTCCTCACTTGCAATCATGAACTGACTAGCTGGGTAAGAAGCATCAAGCTTCACCAAAAGGAGCAGCCTTCAACTTGTTTTTACTCTTTAATTGCCATTATAGTGGATGCGACCTAACACAACCTAATTGTAACAATGACAAGCCTCCACCCCTGATATGTATACAACAAAAGAAGGAAAGAAATGGGACTTTATATGAGGCAAGTCGCTGAATACATACATTATTCAATTCATTTATAAAATTATTTATTAATAACAAATAATACAGGACACAATATAATGTAATACATTTGCATGAATATGTAATAGTTATACAGAGTAAGATAAAACATAATGAGCATTATAGTTACAAAAGGACACTCATCCATTCATAAAAGTTCAATGAACATAATCGATTTTTCATGGTGAGCTATGGTTTATTAAAAAGCCCATTTGTGTCCATGACAGTCAAAGGGATAGGGATACCATAAAGTATGCATTCACATTTGTTGTGTCAATACCCTACATTTTCATGAAATCACTTTTACCCCCCCTGGCGGTATTCCCGAGTGTGGCTCGGGGTGAGATTTCAGTACCATTAGCAGTAACCCCCGAGCCACACTCGGGATCGCATCGCTGGATCCTGGAAGAGGTTACTTACCTTGTCTCCGGGATCCCGCGATGTACTCCCGCTGTGTACTGGCGGCCCGATCTTCCTCCCGATGCACTGTGTGCTCTGTGTGCCCTGGCTTCCATTCCCTGTGAGCATCGCGACGCAGGGGGGTGGAACGAGCGGCAAATTCAAAATGTATAAAGCACAAACACACTGATACATTGTAATCCTATTGGATTACATTACTATATAAAATAAAATCGACCTTAGTTTGCCCCCCAGTGCTTTGTCCAGTGCCCCTGCTTGCAATTTTACTGTACTTTCTGTCTGGAAACTGCAGAGCGACCATGGCATCAAAAAAGCGCGCCTCTACTTCAAAATTGACATATGACCTGCTGGAAAACAGCGACAGCGACACATAATCGCTTGCAGAATTGAGTGATAGCGATTCTTGGGGAAGTTCGTCATCAGGCACGGAAAGCGATTTCAGCGATGATCCTGCGACTGTGCCCAGTGATGTGCGGACTTGGTGCTCGATTGACTGCGGTATGGAGCACGCAGCGCCCCCAAGATTCCCGTTTACCGGAGCACCCGGTATCAAAGTGGAGGTTGAAGATGACAGCCCCTTGGGATACCTCCAACTATTTTTGACTGATGAGGTTATAGAAAGAATTGTTACGGAGACAAATCGGTACCAGGAGCAACAAGCTGCTATACCTCAGAGGTTTTTAAGGAGCAGAAAGTGGGAACCAGTGACCAAAGAGGACACCTGGAAGTTTCTGGGCCTAATTATTCTTCAGGGAGTGGTAGGGAAACCCCTGCAGAAGTGGTACTGGACAACCAACAAATTACTAGCCACTCCTTTTTTTGGCACTGTCATGTCGGAATAAAAATTTTCTCTCATAATGAAATATCTGCACTTTCAAAATAATGAATAATTTGATAAGACTTCTCATCCAGCTCCAAAACTGAAAAAGATTTGGGAAGTATATCAAATTATTCAGAAAAATTTCCAGCAGACCTATGTACCAGACAGTATCGACGAAAGTCTAATGGCCTACAAAGGAAGACTTAGCTAGATACAGTACCTCGCGTCTAAGAGAGCACGATTTGGCATAAAATCATTCATGCTCTGTGAAGCCAGCACTGGTTACATATGGAATTCGGTCCTTTACACCGGGAAAGGGACCAAATTCAATGAAAGATTCAGTAATTATGGAATGGCAACCGCTTCCGTTCTTTCTTTTCAAAAATTTTTTATTATTAATAAAGATTTCAGACAAAACATTTGTATCAAACAATACAAAGGATAAAGGTATAAGGGAACAAAAGGTACAAATAAATCCGAGACGAAGCCTTGTTCGCTTCCGTTCTTACTTTGATTGAGCCATTGCTGAATCATGGCTACTGTGTAACCACAGATAATTTTTACACTTCTCCAGAACTCTGAGTTCCTTCTACAGCACAAGACCGATGCATATGGGACTGTTATGCCGCGTACACATGGTCGGACTTTTCGGCTACAAAAATCCAACAGCCTGTCCGACAGACTTTCAACGGACTTTTGGTGGGGCTTTTGGCGGACTTGTGGCAGACTTTCTAACGAACGGACTTGCCTACATACGATCACACAAAAGTCCGACGGATTCGTACGTGATGACATACACCGGACTAAAATAAGGAAGTTGATAGCCAGTAGCCAATAGCTGCCCTAGCGTGGGTTTTTGTCCATCGGACTAGCACACAGATGAGCGGATTTCTGGGTCCGGCGTAGTTACGACGTAAAGATTTGAAGCATGTTTCAAATCTAAAGTCCGTCAGATTTGCGGCTGGAAAAGCCCGCTGAAAGTCCGGGGAAGCCCACACACGATCGGATTGTCAGCCGTATTTTGTCTGTCGGCGTCCGTCAGACTTTTGTAGATGAAAAGTCCGACCGTGTGTACGCGGCATAAGAGCTAACCGGCGTGACTTGCCGCCAACCTTTGGCAATAAAAAGCTCAAGGCAGGAGAAATAGTTGCCTGGCAGAAAGGCAAAATGATGGCACTGAGATGGTGCGACAAAAAAGATGTGTGCCTAATGAGTACCATTCACAACACCTCTACTGTCATGGTACATACAAAACGTGGAAAAGACGTAAAGAAACCACAAGTCGTGATGGACTACAACAACACCATGGGAGATGTTGACAGAGCTGACCAGGCCATGACTTTTTATCCTGCTATGAGAAAGCAACAAAAAAAATATTACAAAAAAATCTTCAGGCATCTTCTTGAACAATGCCTGCGGAATGCTTTCATGCTTCTAAAAAAAAAAGAGTGACAGGCCTGTAGTTCATGCGGACTTTGTTTGGAAAGTTGTCGAACTTATATTTCTCAAGAACCAAACACCAACCACTGTAAATAGATCTGGACGTCGTGCTGATGGCGTTGTGAACCCGGAACGCCTGACAGGTCGTCACTTTATGGACCACATTCCACCAACGGAAAAGAAGGCAGCACCCACAAGGATGTGTGTGGTTTGCTGCTCTAAGCGTGACGACACTGGAAGGAAAATCAGAAAAGAAACCTGGTTCTACTGTCCTGACTGTGACGTCGGACTTTGTGCTGTACCATGTTTTAAAATTTTCCATACCCGAGACGTTTACTGAAGCAATATGACTACTAATATTGCACTCTTGTTTGGCCAAAAAAATGTCAGTGTTTTTGATTATATTATTTACTAAAATGTATTGAATAAAAAGTATTATTACTATTATATTATTATTTGTTATTATTTATAGTTATTTATTATATTATACTTTATTATTTTGTGTTTCAAACTTTATCGTACCCAGGATGTCTACTAGACTCTTGTTTGGACAGATTTCAGTGAGTTATTCCTAAGAATTACAGGCCTACAATTTAAAATGCCAAATATCCATGCAAAATAATGGTACCGCTTTCAGCACCTAAAATCTGAAATAATCATACCGCCAGGGAGGTTAATGCACTTATGTTTGAATGGGCCCTTTTTGAGGTTTGCCGCATGGAGATGCATTTTAACTGGAAATCCCATTCCTTCATATGGCTGGTTTACATCTATGCACTGCAGTTAAATGTTTTTAAAGGCAAATTACATGGGTCCATTCACATGTATATGTGTGTGTTAATACTAGGGGAGGACTGACAACTCATGGGACCCCCGGGCAATAGGATATCACAGGGCCTCCAGGTTTAAAAATTGTCACCATGCCCAGCACAGACCCCTCAGTAGTAGAACCCCCCTTCCCCCAAGTACAGACCCCTCAATAGAAACCCCCCCTTCCCCCCAGTACTGATCCCTCAGAAGTAGAACCTCCCCCCTTCCCTTCAGCACTGATGCCTCAGTAGTATAAGCCCCCCTTCCCCCCATACAGACCCCTCAATAGTAGAAGCCCCCCTACCCACCCGTACAGATCTCTCAGTAGTAGAACCCCCCCTTTCACTCCATACAGACCCCTCAGTAGTAGAACGTTCCCCCATTTACCCACCCCTTGTAGTAGAACCCCCCCTTTCCCCCAGTACAGACTCCTCAGTAGAAGAACCCCCCTTTCCCCAGTACAGACCCCTCAGTAGTAGAACCCCCTTTCCCCCAGTACAGACCCCTCAGTAGTAGAACCCCTCTTCTCCCCAGTACAGACCCCTCAGTAGTAGAAGCCCCCTTCCCCAGTACAGACCCTTCAGTAGTATAACCCCCCTTCTCCCCAGTACAGACCCCTCAGTAGTAGAACCCCCCTTCCCCAGTACAGACCCCTTAGTAGAAAACCCCCCTTCCCCCCAGTACCGACCCCTCAGTAGTAGAACCTTCCCCCAGCACTGACCCCTCAGTAATAGAACCCCCCTTCACCCTAGTACATACCCCTCTGTAATAAAACTCCCCCTTCCACCAGTACAGACTGCTCAGTAGTATAACCCCCCTTCCCCCCAGTACAGACTCCACAGTAGTAGAAGCCCCCTTCCCCCAAGTACAGACCCCTCAGTAATAGAAGTCCCCTTCCCCCCAGTACAGACCCCTCAGTAGTAGAAGCCCCCCTTCCCCCCAGTACAGACCCCTCAGTAGTAGAAGCCCCCTTTCACCCAGTACACACCCCTAAGTAGTAGAAGCCCCCCTTCCCCCCAGTACAAACCCCTCAGTAGTAGAACCCCCCTATCCCTCAGTACAGACCCCTCAGTAATATAACCCCCCTTCCCCAGTACAGACTCCACAGTAGAAGAACCCTCCCTCCCCTCAGTACAGAACCTTCACCCTTCCCCAGTACAAACCCCTCAGTAGTAAAACCCCCCTTCCCTCTAGTACAGACCCCCTCAGTAATAGAATCTCCCCCTTCCCTCCTGTACAGACCCCCTCAGTAGTAGAATCTCCCCTTTCCCTCCAGTACCCCCCTCAATAGAAGAACCCCTTCCCCCCCAGTACAGACTCTTCAGTAGAAGAAGCCCCCCTTCTCCCCCAGTACAGACCTCTCAGTAGTAGAACCCCCCCCTTCCCTAGTACAGACCCCTCAGTAGTAGAACCCCCCTTCCCCCCAGTACTGACCCCTCAGTAGTAGAATATCCCTTACCCCCAGTACAGGCCCCTCAGTAGTAGAACCCTCCTTCCCCCCAGTACAGACCCCTAGGTAGTAGATCTCCCTTCCCCCAGTACAGATGCTGTGCAAGTGAACTTGCATGGCCTCCTCCAGCACCGTGGCGTGGTGCAAATGGTCAGTCCGCCCCACACAGTGCTACTGGCACAGATAGATGTGAACAGGTTTCTATTTCTATTCAGAAGGGCTGTTAAATCCCTCTTCAGGCTAGAATCATTATTTTCTAAATGAGTTTGATGAAATATGGACTAGGGGGTTGATTTACTAAAGGCAAATAGACTTTGCACTTTGCAAAGTGCACTTGCACTCTGCAAGTGCAGTTGGTCCAGAGCTTAGAAAATTAGGTAAAGCTTAAGAAAATTTAAAAACTGCATTTTTACTTGCACGGGATTGAAGGAAGTCAGCAGAGCTTCTGTTCATTTACTAAGCTCTTGAGCAACTGCTCTTGCAAAGTGCACAGTCTATTTTAGTGGCGGCTGATGAAAACACTTTTTGGAGGAGCGCAAACCCCATCCAAGTCCTGTCAGCAGGGCTGTCATGTGGCACCAGGCACCCCATGTCTGGCCGCAGTGATCCCGTAAACGTTACCACTGGCACACTTTGTCATACCTGGTGATGGAAGGAGGACTGGGCCCCTGGTGGGGTGATTGGACAGGGGGAGTAAATCAACCCCTCAGTATTTCCGGGTTTAAGAAACCGCTCTCTAATTTTTATGATGGGATAACACCTATACGCTTTCACTGTAGTGTGCACTGACTGCCTTAACATGTTTCCAGGTGCTCCTATTACTTTCAATGGGCCCCCCTAAATATGTGTCAATGTCTATCAATTTGTACTATAATGCATGGGTTTAACCCAGCCTCAGAAAAAGAGGCTGTTCAGTACAGAATCATTAGATCAGATGCTGTAGTTCCACCAAAAAAAGAATTACAGCTTAAGACAGTTTACATTTAAACTCTAGGGGGAAAAAATGAAATGTACACTTGAAATACATACATATTTACTGCTTTACCTACCAATAGATTTGTTGTCCTCTACAGTGAATTTTGTGATTTGCACTTATCTTTCACACTACACAGCAAGACAGCTTGGTTTCCTACGTCACCTCTCCACCATCATCTATCCAGTGAGCAAAAAACTGACTCGGAAAACAGACTCAGGAAGGAGTAATGCTGAGTCAGCAAATAGAAAAGTAGCACAGGTGTGTCTTTCTGAGGAATGGTTCACCAAAAATACAAACCTTTGCAGGTAAAATTGCAAACATACTGTATATGCATTTCATCCATGTATTTATTTGTTTGCCTAGCAAACTGCATAATGCAAATTATACTATAGCATACTAACAGAATTTCTTGGAATGAAGTGTATAATAAACAATTGCATAAATGAATAAGTGATTATATAAATTAATATAATTCTACAAAAATAGAGTTTAATCACGTGCGACTCTGAGAGAAACCATATTTACGTACATGACTTGGTTGTTTATGTCTAAATAGTAAGTCTACTTCTGTTGTTTACTAGTTTCTGGTCTATTGTCATAGTTTTATATTTTAGTTACTATATTTATTGTCCATCCTTGTAAAAACCATGCTTTTCACAGTGTACAAATATGCTCTCATACATGCATATATTTATTTATACACTATGTCAGGGAGCACCTGTCATTGCTTTTATGAACCATAGTTAGACACTCATTTTAATCCAATATTTTTCCATCTGCTGCTAGTACATTTGGCCATCTGTGATTACTGAGACTCCTGCATTGTTTTTCTCTAATGCAAAACAGAATTAAAAAGTTAACTGCTTTACTCATAGGAAAAAAAAAATCCCTAATGCACACGAGGAGAAATGTGAATACAGCAGGGTACAGTTAGAGTAAGGAATCTCTTTTTATTTCTGGCTTGGCACAGATCTCATGTCCTCCGTTCCATTCACAATTCTCAGGAAAGACAACAGACACTTCGTTTAACTGCAGCCCCATTACTTATATTTATGTAGAAGGTAGGCTTGCATTGACTGAATTATAGCAGCAGATGTACTTAAAGCTTTCTGTGGTTATTTAGATTTATTGTCAAGCCACTAACCTTGAGTTGACTGTGTTATATGACATCAGTATTCTTATAAATATCTTCAAGCACAGGAAGCAATGCAGTTGGGATGTTGTGACTGCAGCCATTTCCAATTTCTTTTTCAACAAATTATATTTATAACTTGACTGTTGCTCTTCCGCCCTCTTATATTAATGGTATCCTCCAGTCAAAACTAAAAGTTAAGCCTTAAAATGCATACAGGGTAGACAGTCTACCTGTCCAGATACTGTACAGCTGTAAAGCACCAGGTCATCCCATTGCTTAAAGCAAACCAGTGCTTTGTCCAGGCAGGGCAAAGTAACAGGTTCACCTGCGTGCCCCTCTCCTAGCACCACATACTTTTTCTGCCAGGAACAAAGAAAATATCCACCGTTTTCAGGTATAAGGGAGTTTGTTTCTCACTCTCATTCCTACCCCATATGACAGTGCTGGGCCTGTGACCAAGCACCTAGCGGGCGGGTAGGTGCTGGGCCTGTGACCAAGCACCTAGCGGACGGGTAGAGAGTCCTCAGCCTCGTGTAAACTCTTACAAAGCCGTGTACACACGAGCGGAATTTCCATCTGAAAAATCTTGGATGGTTTTCCCGACGGAATTCCGCTCAAGCTTGGCTGGACTTTCGACCGTCAAGAACGCGGTGACGTACAACACTACGACGAGCTGAAAAAAAGAAGTTCAATGCTTATAAGCATGTGTCGAATTGTTTCCGAGCATGCGTAGGAATTTTGCACGTCGGAATTGGTACAGACGAACGGAATTTCAGATCGGAACTTTTTCCGATCGAAAAATTGAGAACATGCTCTCAATCTTTTGCTGGCTGGAATTCCACCAGCGAAAGTCCGATGGAGCATACACACGGTCGCATTTTCGGACCAAAAGCTCTCATCGGACTTTTGCTGGTGGAATTTCCACTCGTGTGTACGGGGCATTAGAGTGATTAAAAGCTTTCACAAGCCTTCCCTTTATAATTCTAAGCATCTGAAAAGAGAAGAGAACAAAAAAGTATGTGTGCGCTGTAAAGAGAGGGTCAATAAAGCAAACTTCTTGCTTTGCCCTGTATGGGAAAAATACACATTTACTTCAAAATCTTCTTGTTGCCAGGAATTTGATGTTGTATGTAAAAACTTCACCTAGCAGTGCTGGTTTCTCCAATCTTATCTATTCTAAGCGGACAAATTCATGCAGACTTGTTTTATTTATTGGTATGAATTCCGAAACTCGCAGGGTGCTGAACAACAAATACTGCACGAAAAAAGCAGAGCATTGTAAGAAGTAAAACAAACCTGGAATTGCATTTGTACATAAACATCTCAAAATCCCAGGTGTTATAGGCATGTAATTATCAGGTTAAAGAGACTGTATACGAAATCCTCATTGAACTGAGAAAACAGGATGGACAATCAAACTATTTATGAAAAAACAATATACCTGATAAAGGCTTGTGTATGTGCAGTAACAGTAACCTCAATGCATGAGATTCTCAAAAAATACTGAAACAAGATCTTCTGAAATAATATAGGTATAGGAAGCAAAATTAGCAAAAAAAAATCATCCAAAATTTCTATGAGGCCAAATAGTTCATGTTGAAGAGGCAACAGAACATTTAAATATGGGAGTGTCAGATCCTACAACTGATCAAAGTAGGCAAATTCATAATCGTCCACTTTGCTATTACGGCTGGTGGTTTGTAGCTGTCAATGAACTACCAGGGCACTGATGAGTGCTCTAGGTAGTTCATTAATGCTTCCTGCCATTCAGTAACTGCCTGTGTATTGGACCGGAACCAAGGTCCGGTATTTTTTTTATCTGCCCCTGGTCAAATTGAATATAGAGCGTGCACGCTGAAGTAACTCACGCTGAGACACTCAGTTCAGAGTAAAGTTACTTTCTGTTTATTATTTCCTCTTTTCAAGACTTGTATACTATTTCGTTATCAGATAAAGTTGGCGTATGCAAACCACAAAACAACCACAAATGTATATATATATTGTGACAAAGTATAGGCTTTAGCTGGGTCGTCCATATAAGGAAGTAGCAACCAATCATAGCTATGTTCTTGCTTCTTCTAAAACGTTGGTGTTAACTTTTGAGTGTATTCTCGGAGCAGGTGCGATCTTCTCTTAACTCTTGCAGTTCAGTTACACAGCAAGGGAGGGGTGTGCTAGCAAACATCTATTGTATATGATTAAGGTTGATAAGCAGAAGCTGAAACATATACATATATATATATATATATATATATATATATATATATATTGGAATAGGCATTTCACCATGATAATCTTAATCACATCCATTACACCTGTCTGTGCAAGGTATGGACAGACAGGAGCCTAATGCCGTGTACACACGGGCGGACTTTTCGACCGGACTGGTCCGACAGAACAAATCCACCGGACAATTCGACCGTGTGTGGGCTTCATCGGACCTACAGTGGACTTTTTCTGTCGAAAATCTGACGGACCTTAGATTTGGAATATGCTTCAAATCTTTCCAACAGACTCGAGTCCGGTCGAAAAATCGGCTCGTCTGTATGCTAGTCCGACGGACAAAAAACGACACTAGGGCAGCTATTGGCTACTGGCTATCAACTTCCTTATCATCACGTACGAATCCATCGGACTTTGGTGTGATCGTGTGTAGGCAAGTCCGTTCGTTAGAAAGTACGTCAAAAGTCCGTCGTAACTCCGTCGAAAAGATCGGCGGTCCTTTGTTGCCGAAAAGTCCGCCCGTGTGTACACAGCATTAGATGTATCTGCTGATCGTGGGTGCAATGCTTTACAGTCTACTAATAAAAAATAAATGCTCACTTTTACCTGCAAAAAGATGTGAATTTATTATTATTTTTAAAAAGGTTAACTTATCCTTTAACGCATTACCTGATCAGCTTTGTTTTAATACAATTTATCAGAGTATTTAAAGTGGATGTAAACCCTCAAAAATACCCAGTGAAGTGAACAGCCTCAGGTGATACACAGGAATCTAACAAATCTCCCTACATGAGTTATACATGTATATCTGCTGTCTCCATCTTTATATACCGTTTAGAAAGTGCACATCGTGTTAGGAGATTTTCTCTTCCTGTTTAACACAGACTGTGAAGTCTGACAGCTCATGGGAGGAAAGGCACACACCCCCTCTCCACATAAGCAGAGACTCTCAGAGGTGTTCTGTGACACGGCAAGGTGCCTGCTAATCTATTGATAGCTCCCTCCCCGACACAAAATTCAGCCTGCTTTTATCTCATGTGTCGGAGAATTTGTCATACGTTCTCAGGATGATAACAGAAGCTCAGAGCAGGAGAAAGCCACTGGACACAGTGCTTTGAAGAGAGAAGAAAACACTGCAGATATATGTGTTCAGCTCAAATTTCATGAATCGGGTTTACATCCACTTTAACTTATTTAGATGAAGTGTATTGACATAAAATAAGCCCAAATGTATTCTGTGGAAGGTGTATTTTTCTAGAAGACACCGCAAACAGGACTTTTTTTTAATACATTGCAACTAAAAAAGGGGATATGAAATAGTCCTCAGTGTTATGTGAATCTGTTTTGTGCTCTACTTAGTATTATTCATCATAGCTGATATCTATGGAATGATGCACTCTTTGAGTCTTTTGAAGTTGTAACTCCAGCAGCTACACTGTCTCAGAAATGTGGATTATGCTCCTGCAAATAAATGTATTATTGCTGTGAAGGGAGTATGTAGGTTTGGAATCTTATAAGCAACATCCTACATTTTTCTCATTAATGAAAATATGGGTTAAGGGATTGTTTGTCTTATCTCAGCTGGTAATGCTAGATTAGTAGCATTATATAAATGCTATTTAAAGATAAATCCTATTATATACGTTCAACACCTTCAGTTTATTAAATTTATACTGTATGTGTGTGCGTGTGTGTTTTTAAGCAGAAGCATATCTGTTAGCTCTACTTGCATCTATTCTTTGAAAGAAATAAGGCATTTCAACTTGTCTATGCAAAAAAACATACATTATTAGGTTTATTTTAAAAGGGTGGTGTTTTTGTGTTTTCAAATAAAGAGATCTAAATTTATATATATATATATATATATATATATATATATATATATATATATATATATATATATATATATATATAAACCAACTTTCAGGTTTCAATGTGTTTATGTTCCCCCTTCTTTTACAGAACTACCTGGGCCAAGTTGCGTTACTCCTGGTTTGGCTGTTTAAAAAATCTAATACTGGTGATACACTATACGAAAAATCGTCCGAACCCACTTTCGAAAAACGAACATTCGGCCGTGAGAGCAAACGATAGTGCCATCACGCAATGACCGATAAATCGTTCAGTGGACATAAATTAATCTATTTTTTGTTCATTTTTTTTACATATACCTAGTGCAAACTGTTTGGACAGGAAACACATTAACCTTTCAATTTATCGTTTGTTCGGCAGAAAATTGCCAAAGCTGTCCTTTGTTTTTTCGGCTCAAAAACGTTCCAACGATTATCGATTTTGCACCCATTAACTAGCCGAAAAACAAATGAACTGTCCAAATGACCGAATTTTCGGTCGATTTTTCGTATAGTGTACGGCCAGCATTACTTTGCCTACTTTATTTTAGGCAGTCCAAATAACACTTCCAACCACAATCTTTTCCAAACTAAAATCAGCACTCCTACAATATATCTGGGCTGTAATTCCACCTTGCCTATAATGCAATATCCTAATCCAACGGAAACATGATTCAGGCCTAGGCTTTCCACACATAAAGTTGTACCATAAATTCACCATTTTGGTTTATATCCTGGATTAGATCTTCCACCATAAAGACAAAACTGTGGGTTTCACTAGAGAGGTCCCTTTTCCCAACCTCCCTAGTCTCTCTCCCTCGGATCCCACCACCAAATGGACCCAATTCTTCATCTTTGCCATTCTGTGTTTCCCATCATTTAAGGATATGGAACTCTGCAGCAAAGCATCTTAACCGCTTGCCCACTGCCCTCCATTGATTAACTGTGGCAAAATGGCACTCCTGCGCAAATCGCTGTAGCTGTACGCTTTAACCTCCCTGGCGGTATTCCTCGGGGTGGAATTTCAGAACCAAAAGTGGTAACCCCCAGCCAGACTTGGGATCGCATCGCAGAATCCAGGAAGAGCTTACTTACTTTGTTCCCAGGATCCTGCGATGTCTCCCCACAGTGTGAGCAGCTCGTCCTCCGCTCGATTCATCACGGAGCCGAGCTACGTTCCCTGCGAGCATTGCTACGCACGGGGACAGAGAACGGCGCCAAATTCTAAAAGTGAAACACGCACAATACATACAGTACACTGTAATCTTAGATTACATTACTGTATGAAATTATTTCACCTCCCTTTTGTCCCTAGTGGTTTCTCCAGTGCCCTGCATGCAGTTTTATATTATAAATACTGTTCTTTCTGCCTGGAAACTGGAGATTGTCCATAGCAACCAAAACCGTCCCTTTACATCAAAAGGGGTTTTAGACCAGCTAGAAAACAGCGATAATAAATTAGATTTACTCGCAGAATTGAGCGATAGTGATTTGTGAGGAAATCCGTCATCAAACACTGAAAAGTAATGACAGCAGGGGCGTTGCTAGGGGGTGGCTTTTGGGGCTATAGCCCCGAATCTGAGGCCAATAGCCCCGAGTCTCTGCAGGGGTCCCCAAGGGGAGGGGAGGCTCTCTGGGGAACCTTTTGTAAGTGGGGGGCTCTCTGGGGACCCTGATATAAGTGAGAGGCTCTCTGGGGACCCTGATTTTAAGCCCTAGGCTCTCTAGGGACCCATATTTAAGGGAGAGGCTCTCTGGGGACCCTAATGTAAGGGGGCCTCTCTGGGAACCCTGATGTAAGTGGGGGGCCCTCTGGGTACCCTGATGGAAGGGGGAGGCTCTCTGAGGACTCTGATGTAAGGAGGAGGCTCTCTGGGGACCCTGATGTAAGGTGATGTAAGGGGGGCTCTCTGGGGACCCTGATGTAAGTGGGGGGCTCTCTGGGAATATATATATACCCACACGTATATTACTGTATATACATGTGTATGCCCGCCCAAGCGTATGACTTTCTTTACTACACTGCTATGGGCTCTAGCCCCAGATCTTTTGTAGACCTAGCAACGCCCCTGAATGACAGTAACAATTCTGCAACTGAGCAAATTTTAGTGTTTTTGATTTGATTACATTATTGAATAATTTTTGTTATATTATTATTTGGTATAGTTATTTATAGTTATTTATTATATTATAATTTATTATTTTGTGTTTCAAACTTTATCATACCCGAGATGTCTACTAGACTCTGGTTTGGACAGATTTAAGTGAGTTATTCCTAAGAATTACAGGCCTACAACATAAAACGCAGAATTTCCATGCAAAATAATTGGACCGCTTTCAGCATCAAAAATATGAAGTAATCATACCGCCAGGGAGGTTAAGGAGTATGGGGGGCACGTGCATCCCTAAGGAGTCGATGCTCGTGCCCGGCGAGCCATAGCGAGAATGGGGATTTGTGCGTGTAAACACACAAATCCAGGTCCTGTCGGGGGAGAGGAGACAGATAGTGTGTTCCTAGTATATAGGAACAACGATCGGTCTCCTCCCCAATTCAGTCCCATCCCCCCACAGTTAGAACACTCAGTCAGGGAACGCATTTAACCCCTTGATCGTCCCTTAGTGATAACCCCTTCCCTGCCAGTGACGTTTATACAGTGATCAGTGCATGGTCCCAAAAATGTGTCAAAAGTGCCCGATCTGTCTGCCGCAATGTCGCAGTCCCGATAACAACCGCAGATCCCCGCCATTACTAGTAAACAAAAATAAAATAAAAAATATGCCATAAATCTATCCCCTATTTTTTGGACGCTATAACTTTTGCCCACAATGCCCACAATCACTGAACGATACACAGAGATAACCCACCTCTAGCAGCTAGAAGAATTGATAGCCCAAAACCATGATAGGTACCATACATATGTAGCCACATGCACTATTTGGATAGATTCCTTGGGTTTTCCATAGATCAAAACTTCCTCTCAACCACATCTAGCCTTAAATCTCTTACTCCCCTCTTCCTTTGCGTTTCTTGCATTCCTCTAATCTGCCTACCCCTCCCCCTTCTCTGATTCTATGATTCTATTTACCAGAACCGTACAACTATGTCCTCCTTCTTGCAAAACTGTTTAATGACTACAAAAAAGATACACTCCAAGTGTGTTCTCAAGTCCATTCCAAAAAGTTTTCTCAGGTTGTGTAACACCACACCAGAGACCTAGACGATGTTTGAACATTTTTAAATGGATTGCTTTCTTGCTCACCTTCTTCCTATTTGTTGTTTACTATTATACAAGTTTACTTTGCACTGACCTCACCATGTGTTAGGATAATGTAATTGTAAGCAATCTTGTGCTTTCTCTTTTTGCACATCATTTGAAATTAATAAACTGTCATTCTATAAAAAAAAAAAAACAGCAATGGGGTTGATTTACTAAAGGCAAATCCACTCTGCACTACAAGTGCACTTGGAAGTGCAGTCAATGTAAATCTGAGGGGAAGATCTGAAATCAGGGGAAGCTCTGCTGATTTTATCATCCACTCATGTACAAGCAAAGATGCTGTTTTTTATCTCTTTGCATGTCCCACTCGGATCTACAGTCACTGCACTTCCAAGTGCACTTGTAGTGCAAAGTGGATTTACCTTTTGGTAAATAAACCCCAATGTGTTTATTTTATTTTATAGTTTTTAGGAACCACTCAAAGAGAAACTAAGTGACTATCTGTGTCTCTCTCTGGAGGGTGTAGCATTATTTCTAGTCTACAGTGTCAGTCACCTGTCTGTGTGACATAAAGGCAACCTGACTGAGGAAGTATGAAAGTGCTGGTGCCACTAGATCAGAATAACAGCCAGGCAACAAGTCATGCAGAAGATGGTCAGCAATGACAGCCTTCTTATTTTTTGTAGTACATGTTACCTTTTAGGGCCACCAGGAAAAACACAGAGTAAAAAAAATAAAAATAAAAAACTCAACAAAGAAAACCAAAACATAAAAAAAAGAACAGGAGAAAAATAAAAAAAAATCATCTAATGAGTTCTCTTTTTGACTTTTAGTCCAAAAAATTTAGCGTGAGACTTGTTGACGTCTCTTCTGAGCTTCTTGCTATTCTTCTTGCTGGAGAAAAAGCTGCAGTACAAGATTCTGCTTCATTCATTTTGTAAATCTGTCACTGCTTCTTGGTTATTACTTAACCATTGACCTACCGGTCATCAGATCCCGTGTCACTGGGGGCAGCTCCGACAAGAGGAAGCAAAGTTCTGTCCCTACCAAGATGACTGTCTCCACACAGAGGCACAGGGGTAGATTTACTATGATTTACTAGTTCACTTTACAAAGGAAGATGCACTTTGCAAGGGAATTTTCCCCAGAGCTTAGTGAAAGACATGAAACTCTGCTGACTTCCATTATCCATTCATATGTAGGCGAAAATGTTGTGTTTTTATTGTCTGGGGTAAAATTCCCTTGCAAAGTGAACAGTCTATCTGATTTTAGTAAATCAATGCTGCAGTGCAAAACAAGGCATGGTTAGTCAGTTATGGGAGCAAAAATCAGATGCAAGTAGCCTATAGGCCACGAGTGCTCAACCTGTGGCCCTCCAGCTGTTGCCAAACTACAATTCCGACCATGCCATGCCTTTGGAAGTCATGCTTGTAACAGCTTTGAATTGCCTCATGGGAGCTGTAGTTCCGCAACAGCGTGAGGGCCACTGGTTGAGCAACCAAGCTATAGGCCAGGGATATGCAATTAGCGGACCTCCAGCTGTTGCAGAACTACAAGTCCCATGAGGCATAGCAAGACTCTGACAACCACAAGCATGACACCCAGAGGCAGAGGCATGATAGGATTTGTAGTTTTGCAACAGCTGGAGGTCCACTAATTGCATATTCCTGCTATAGGCAATACTTCTGATCAACCATTTGTCCTCTGCTTGCTTTTTTTTGGGACACAGTTTCCACAGATCAGGTTCTCTTCGCCTACCCTACTGCAGTGTGTTTGCTAAGAATACCTTTAAGATGATTTCATACATGTAAAGTTAAGACTAAGAATAAATTAAGAGGATTAGAAAAAAAAATGTATATATATTTATATTTAAAAAAATCAACAATGAAAACAGCATACAATCAGGGCTTTTTACCAGGAACCTACATCAGCATTATGTTTCAAGGTTCCATGTGTCTTTTCCCAATGGATTGACTGAAAATTATTAACATTGACCCAACTTTTGGGTATTTATTGTGTTCTAAACTTTTCAATTGATAATTGTAATATAAATGCAAATTACCATATTCTGCAAGGTGCAGCATAAAATATACAGTGCAATAATGAAAAAACACTATTGCTGTAAATCATTAGAATTTTATTGAAAATTCACATAAATGTAGTGTAAAGTGCCCTGATGCAGAAAATGTATTTATTCATGCCTCATAAAAACACAGAAGATAATAGTAAATTGCATGTAAAACACGGTAGATATAAAACTTATATGAAAGTGTAGTTTTATTAACATTAACAAACACCTGTCTTTTGTCTTTGAATTAGGGTGTTTGTAGCTGTGTTACCTTTTCAAATTCATTTAAATATATTATGCTAGTTTGCTGTAACTGCTTATGAAAGATATCTCTACACTGTATGAAGGTTTTGAACTATATCAATTAAAAAAAAAAAAAAAAAAAAAGGATTTCTTGGCATTACATAGAAAATGTAAAAAAAAGGGGGCAAATAGTAGCAAACTGGAGATGTGGCACACATCAAGCTGCCAATTAGATTTTTATATATCATTAGAAAAGGAAAGCATGTAACTTTTTGACTAGTTGCGCTAGGGTTGATTTCCTAACACTGGAGATTGCAAAATCTGGTGCAGCTGTGCATGCTAACCAATTCGTTTCTAACTTCAGCTTGTTCAACTAAGCTTTGACAAAAATAACCTGCAAGCAGCATCTTTGGGGCGGTGCAAGTGGTGTATATACCGCTCCCAAAACGCCCTGCCCATTAAAATGAATGGGCAGCACTTCTGAAGCGCCTGCAAATCGCTTCGGCAGTGTCGCAACACAGGCCAATAACCCCTTCTTCGGCCGCTAGCGGGACGCTTTTAAGCGCTGCTAAAACACCAGTAAAGTGCTGCTAAAATTAGCCACGCTTTAACGCTAATGCCCGCACCGCCCCAGTGTGATAGGGGTCTAAGTGATACGGTGGGAGCTGACTGGTGGCCTGAACTCCTGGTTGATGGTGTCTGCATATTTCCAGCACTAACTTTTCTTCGTCTCTCAGGTAAATAACCACTGACATCAATCATCGTGTTAGCTATCTGTAAGGGGGTCATTGATTTTGCTGATCACTAATGTTTATTGGGAATTTTTCCCACTACCCATTAGCCCTTTCACTGCCGATGCTAGCGTAAGTACTACGTCCGCAACAGCAATGGCATTTAAATAGATTGGCAACTTCTGAAGAGGCCAGGAGATTGTTTATTCTCCTGGCTGATGGCTTTCTAGTAGAAGGAATTCTACATGCTGAACCCCCTGATATCTCCTGGAAAAGAACCTGTCACCTGCACTATGCTATCATATAAGTTGCTTATTAACCCACTTGTGATAGCAATAACATTAGGTAAAAAAAAAGTAACGTTTATTTAAATAAATTTCAAAAATTTGAAAGCCCCTGTCCCTGTATACATGTACACACGAATGCAAATGTGTGCGTCAGGTGCGCACACATATAAAAACAACAGTTGTACAACACATATTAGGTACTGCCATGCACACCCAAGTGAGACCAATAATTCGAGGGCCATTGTTCGCTGTAACATTAATGACCTGTGAAGAATCTTAAAGCATTGTCTGCGGGCGATTTGATGTATTTATAGTTTTTTTGTCATTTGACAGGTGTGCACAGTTTTAAGACTTGAATGCTTTACATATGGCAAGTTCATTATTTTTTCATTTATGATTACATTAGCAACTACAGATAGTGATGTACCATTTAAGATTTAAGGGTCCCTGAAACCTGAAAAATATTTTAAGGGTTGCTTGATGGCATAAAGGCTGAGCTAGCATAGCGGCTAGGCAACTATGCGTTAAATTCAGCTATGACAGTCTATATGTTTCTCTCAGGGAAACCTAATGCCGCGTACACACGGTCGGACTTTCCGGCATACTTGGTCCGGCGGACCAGAGTGTGCCGGACAATCCGCCCGTGTGTAGGCACCGGCGGACTTTTCCGGCGGACTTTTTCCCAAAAGCCCGCCGGACCTAGATTTGAAAAAAGTTTTAAATCTTTCCGCCGGACTCAGTTTCGGGCGGAAAGTCCGCTCGTGTGTGTGCTTGTCCGACGGAAAGCCCGCTCGTGTGTATGCTGGTCAGACGGACCAGATGCAACACGAGGGCAGGGTATTGCATCTCGCGCTCGCTGCAATAGGAAAAACAAATTTTCCTATTGCGGCGAGCGCGGGGCATACCAGGCCCTTGGGTCTGGTATGGATTATAAAGGGGAACCCCCTACGCCAAAAAAACGGCGTGGGGTCCCCCCTAAAATCCATACCAGACCCCGATCCGAGCACGCAGCCTGGCCGGTCAGGAAAGGGGGTGGGGACGAGCGAGCGCCCCCCCCCTCCTGAACCGTACCAGGCCGCATGCCCTCAACATGGGGGGTGGGTGCTTTGGGGGAGGGGGGCGCCGTGCGGGCCCCCCCCACCCCAAAGCACCTTGTCCCCATGTTGATGAGGACAAGGGCCTCTTCCCGACAACCCTGGCCGTTGGTTGTCGGGGTCTGCGGGCGGGGGCTTATCGGAATCTGGGAGCCCCCTTTAATAAGGGGGCCCCCAGATCCCGGCCCCCCACCCTATGTGAATGAGTATGGGGTACATGGTACCCCTAGCCATTCACCTAGGGAAAAAGTGTAAGTAATAAAACACACTACACAGGTTTTTAAAATATTTTATTAAACAGCTTGGGGGGGGGGGATCTTCCTCCGGCTTCGGGGGTCTTCTTCCGGCTTCGGGGGTCCCTCCGCTTCATCTTCTCCCGGCGTCCGGTTGGTTCTTCTCCGCTCTCTTCTCTCCAGTTCTTCGGCCGGCTCCTCTGCTGTCTTCAGGTAGCTCTCTTGCCAGCAGAGGTCCGGACTTCTAGGCTTCTTGTCTTCTCTTCTCCAGATGTTGACACGACGCTCTCTCCGGCTGGACTGCTCTCCGAGGGCTGCGTTGTGACTTATATAGGCGGAGACCCCGCCCCCTTTTGATGTCACAGTCCCTGGGCATGCTGGGACTGTGACGTTTTAGGGGGCGTGGTCAACATCACCCAGTGACCACGCCCCCTAAACGTCACAGTCCCAGCATGCCCAGGGACTGTGACATCAAAAGGGGGCGGGGTCTCCGCCTATATAAGTCACAACGCAGCCCTCGGAGAGCAGTCCAGCCGGAGAGAGCGTCGTGTCAACATCTGGAGAAGAGAAGAAGCCCAGAAGTCCGGACCTCTGCTGGCAAGAGAGCTACCTGAAGACAGCAGAGGAGCCGGCCGAAGAACTGGAGAGAAGAGAGCGGAGAAGAACCAACCGGACGCCGGGAGAAGATGAAGCGGAGGGACCCCCGAAGCCGGAAGAAGACCCCCGAAGCCGGAGGAAGATCCCCCCCCCGAGCTGTTTAATAAAATATTTTAAAAACCTGTGTAGTGTGTTTTATTACTTACACTTTTTCCCTAGGTGAATGGCTAGGTGTACCATGTACCCCATACTCATTCACATAGGGTGGGGGGCCGGGATCTGGGGGCCCCCTTATTAAAGGGGGCTCCCAGATTCCGATAAGCCCCCGCCCGCAGACCCCGACAACCAACGGCCAGGGTTGTCGGGAAGAGGCCCTTGTCCTCATCAACATGGGGACAAGGTGCTTTGGGGTGGGGGGGGCCCGCACGGCGCCCCCCTCCCCCAAAGCACCCACCCCCCATGTTGAGGGCATGCGGCCTGGTACGGTTCAGGAGGGGGGGCGCTCGCTCGTCCCCACCCCCCTTCCTGACCGGCCAGGCTGCGTGCTCGGATCGGGGTCTGGTATGGATTTTAGGGGGGACCCCACGCCGTTTTTTCGGCGTAGGGGGTTCCCCTTTATAATCCATACCAGACCTAAGGGCCTGGTATGACCCGCGACGGGGCTCGCAAGGTGTCAATCTCGCCGATAAAAGCGGCAAGATTGACATCCTTTTCTAGTCCCGTCGCACCTGAGTCACGTTCAAAATGAACGGACTTGTCCGTGTGTGGGCAAGTCCGTTCATTCTGAAAGTCCGCCGGAACTCCGGCGAAAGTCCGTCGGAAAGACGGGCGGACTTAGCCCGCCGGAAAGTCCCGGCGTGTGTGGGCAAGTCCGTCCGTTTTAAAGTCCGGCGCACCTGGCGGACAAAGTCCGTCGGAAAGTGTGCCGGACCAAGTAGGACAGAAAGTCCGACCGTGTGTAAGCGGCATTAGGGTTGCTTTGAGAAAAGTCTCAACTTCTTCTTTGCCTAAAGTAGAACTATGGCCTCCCATTAGGAAAAACAAATACGCTGTAATACTTAAAGGAGAAGTCCAGCCTGAGCTTTCAAGGCTGAGCTTCTCCTAAGGGTCACAGGATTTCAAATAGTTTTGTACTCCGGTGACCAGTTTTCAGCAGAGAGAGGTCTGTATTCCGCTCTCCGTTGATGTCACCAGGGTCCGTCGAGGCACCGCGTCATCCCGACTTCGGAAGTCTGGATCAGCCAGCTGCCTTGACTGATGGCAGTCTCAGCCTCTCAGCGAGCCGTCGAGACAGCTGCTCCCCGACCCTCCACAGCTCAGAGCTCCAATGAGCGTGGAGGAGCAGAGCAGGAGAGATGCTGACTGAAAGTCAGCAGCTCTCTGCTAGGGGAGGATTGAGAATCGATCCATCGGTGTTGTTTGGTGGCTCGGTTCTCAGTGAAGAGGCAGTGGAGGACAGATGCAGCATCGGACTGATGCTGCATCCACCTAGGTAAGTAAGATTATGCAAAAAAAAAAAACATACTTCTCTTTTAATTGTAAGTGCATTTTGCTCTAAGTTTTCTCTCAGTCCTCCTGTAAATTTCCACAAATACCTGTTGCTACTTCCAGTAAAGTCCACCTAATGCCGACTCCTGTAATGGTGTTGCAATGAGGTGCCAAAATTCAGAACGTTATTGCCACTATCATGTGGGTTCTGCCTGCTTGCACTACTTTGGGATGAGCAAAATGTTGCAGGGGCAGTGACTATCACCATTGTCACTGCTGAGTCACAAGCCTGTAGCTTGTGAATCAGAACCTGGCTATACCGAGTCCTGCCCACTACTTCCTGGACTGGCAGCACTGTCTCTGTTTTAAAACCCTCCACTTTGAGCTGCAGTGTCTGGGAGAGGGAGCACTTGAGACGCAAACATAGGTGTGTGCAGCCTATTGCTTTAAGGTGTGCACCCTAAAGCTTAAACACACATGTGTGTGTGCCTACAAAAATATACACTACCGTTCAAAAGTTTGGGGTCACATTGAAATGTCCTTATTTTTGAAGGAAAAGCACTGTACTTTTAAATGAAGCTAACTTTAAACTAGTCCTAACTTTAAACAAATATACTCTATACATTGCTAATGTGGTAAATGACTATTCTAACTGCAAATGTCTAGTTTTTGGTGCAATATCTACATAGGTGTATAGAGGCCCATTTCCAGCAACTATCACTCCAGTGTTCTAATGGTACAATGTGTTTGCTCATTGGCTCAGAAGGCTAATTGATGATTAGCAAACCCTTGTGCAATCATGTTCACACATCTAAAAACAGTCTAGCTCCTTCCAGAAGCTACAAAACTGACCTTCCTGTGAGCAGATTGAGTTTCTGGAGCATCACATTTGTGGGGTCAATTAAACGCTCAAAATGGCCAGAAAAAGAGAACTTTCATCTGAAACTCGACAGTCTATTCTTGTTCTTAGAAATGAAGGCTATTCCATGCGAGAAATTGCAAAGAAATTGAAGATTTCCTACAACGGTGTGTACTACTCCCTTCAGAGGACAGCACAAACAGGCTCTAACCAGAGTAGAAAAAGAAGTGGGAGGCCGCGTTGCACAACTAAGCAAGAAGATAAGCACATTAGAGTCTCTAGTTTGAGAAACAGACGCCTCACAGGTCCCCAACTGGCATCTTCATTAAATAGTACCCGCAAAACACCAGTGTCAACATCTACAGTGAAGAGGCGGCTGCGGGATTTTGGGCTTCAGGGCAGAGTGGCAAAGAAAAAGCCATATCTGAGACTGGCCAATAAAAGAAAAAGATTAAGATGGGCAAAAGAACACAGACATTGGACAGAGGAAGACTGGAAAAAAGTGTTGTGGACGGATGAATCCAAGTTTGAGGTGTTTGGATCACAAAGAAGAACGTTTGTGAGACGCAGAACAAATGAAAAGATGCTGGAAGAATGCCTGACGCCATCTGTTAAGCATGGTGGAGGTAATGTGATGGTCTGGGGTTGCTTTGGTGCTGGTAAGGTGGGAGCTTTGTACAGGGTAAAAGCTAAGGAAGGCTATCACTCCATTTTGCAACGCCATGCCATACCCAGTGGACAGCGCTTGATTGGAGCCAATTTCATCCTACAACCGGACAATGACCCTAAACACACCTCCAAATTGTGCAAGAACTATTTACAGCAGAAGCAGGCAGCTGGTATTCTATCGGTAATGGAGTGGCCAGCACAGTCACCAGATCTGAACCCCATTGAGCTGTTGTGGGAGCAGCTTGACCGTATGGTACGCCAGAAGTGCCCATCCAACCATTCCAACTTGTGGGAGCTGCTTCTAGAAGCGTGGGGTGCAATTTCTCCAGCTTACCTCAATAAATTAACAGCTAGAATGCCAAAGGTGTGCAAAAGGAGGATTCTTTGATGAAAGCAAATTTTGATGTAAAAACAATGTTATTTCAAATACAAATCATTATTTCTAACCTTGTCAATGTCTTGACTCTATTTTCTATTCATTTCACAACGTATGGTGGTGAATAAGTGTGACTTTTCATGGAAAACACAAAATTGTTTGGGTGACCCCAAACTTTTGAACGGTAGTGTATAACTCCAGCACATTGATCTCCCTGCCGGCACAGTGAAAGAGAAGCATGGAAACACTTATCTTATGTAGGTAAGAGGCAGATCTTCCCCATCTTCCTGCTGACACACGGAACCATAATGCTAATGCGCATGGGGTGATAAGGGTGTGCCCAGGCACATCCGACACACCCTGTGCACATGCCTATGGACGCAAATGAAGGCGGATTTGGATCACTCTGGGAATGTAAAGGAAGTTTTTTTTTTCTTTACTCTATGTGCATCACATAGTAACTGGATTTGGGACTTGTTTAGGCTGTCAAACAGGAGCCTTTAGATGTACGTTGGGAATTTATATTTGAGACCTCATGCTCTGTACTGAGGAGCAATCTGTGGCTGTCATGATACAGCATGAAGTTCTTGGGCAACAAAACAAATTCAATAATAGATTTATTATGTATGACAAGTAGTAACAAGTCAACTTCATATCAGTTTAGAGCAAACAGAAATCTGGTTGCTACAGGATACTATATATTGCCCGTCATCATTGCACTTTACAATACAGTGCTTCATTAAATATATCAGGCTTGCTACTGTTATATAGCCAAACTTTGTTTATCAATATAAATTAGGCAATTATTTTTGCCTGATTGTTGGCCTTATTGCACTGACATTTTTATAATGCACATTCTGAAACAGAAATTACTTAATTACCTGCACATCTTAAATTGTAGCCATTTACACTATTTCAAATAACCCGATTTATAATGAGTTCCAAAATGCAAGAATCTTATGTCAGAAGGTGAAAACAACTCAAGGGTAATTAGTGCCAACATGAAGATTTGAACTTGTGACCTCTTTTTTGCGGTTAATACCAACAAGCGTATGCATGTCTTCATTGTAATGTTACCATGTGCCAAATAAAATCAGTCGAGCATAGATTTAGGTGCATAAAGCAAAATACAAAATAATTGCCTTGTTTTTCAGTTTTTTTTATTTTTTTAGGTGCTTCCCTATTTCACATTCAAGTACTTGTCAGTGGCTATAAAAGCGAACAGAAAGAGCTCATTCACAAATATTCAACACTAACTGACAGGTGAGCTGAAGTGGCGGAGATAGCATCAAGACAGTCAAAGACACTTTTGCAATTGAAGCAGATCAGCTGAGAATTGATAAAGCCATCACATTAGTGTGACCCTGATCTGAGAACGAGATTGAAATGCCAGAAGCAGAAGGAAGGGCCACAGGATAAAGAGCAGTGACAGTGATTGTTCACAGGTTGGGTAGCAATGGGTGACATGCCTGCTGTAAATGTATTATACAGTAACAGAGGGAGACAGTTCTAAAGTCTCCTTGTGTTTTATAAAAACTCGGTGTTGACACAGGTGTTTCATTGGTCTGCAAATCTTTACAATATAACCGCTATTTACATTTTAACTGACACTGTCACACATTAACGATTTGTAAAGGAAAAATCCTGCCTAAGGGCTCTTGCACATGGGCTGAATGAGCCTGTTCAGCGTAATTGCCGGCGTATTTCCTTTTTTTTTTTTTTTTGCATAAGTCCATATGCTGTACTTGTGTTTACAATAGCACCACCGTATACATGAGTACAGCAATACACAACCATTTAAGTCAATGATAAGTTGTATATTGCACCTGAGCTACCTTGGTGAAGGAAATGTGCTGGCAATTACACTGAACGGGTTTTGCCTGGCCCGTGTGCTAGAGCCCTGAGAAGACGCCCTCAAAGTGTCTGTTATTGGCATTATCAGTCTGTAGGCAGGGGTTCCCCTTTAACTGATGGCCACTCATCTTTGGAGGTGTGTCTTTGGATTGACCATGCCCTGGTCCTTTAAATAGAATAGGGATGTGCCACTCTTGGTCCTCTACACCAGCAGCTGTGAGAGGAAAGATGGACCTCTGAGGAAGCTGGAGCCTAGGGGAGGGATTGGACCTGTGCAGGCCTAAGGCCTGAACAAAATAATATGAATAAAAATAGCAAGTAGCACTACAGCATCCCCTCCTGTTAGCTAGTCGGCATTATGTAGAGAGATACGGCCCGCCAGGGTGATTTACCCAGCCCGTAGACTGCCCCTTTAACGTCGCAGAACTCCCCCTCCCCTCTGCTACCTTATTCACACAAGACGAGAAACATGACGGGGCAGGGTAATACCACTGGAGGTCTCTGTGATGGTGGAGTCTGTGATAGGGGGATCTGTTATAGGGGCCTTTGTGATGGGGGAGTCTGTGATGGGGGATCTGTTATGGGGGCTTTGTGCTGTGGGCAATCTGTTATGGGGGGCTTTTTGATGGGGGGAATCTGTGATGGAGGGCTCTGTGATGGAGAGAAGTCTGTGATGGAGGGCTCTGTGATGGAGAGGAGTCTCTGATGGGTGGCTTTGTGATGGGGGAGTCTGTGATGGGGGGATCTGTGATGGGGGGCTCTGTGATGAGGGAAATCTGTTATGCGGGGCTCTGTGATGGGGGGGATCTGTGATGGGGGGCTCTATGATGGGGGAAATCTATTATGGGGGAGCTTTGTGATTGGGGTTTTTGATGGGGAGTCTGTGATGGGGGGCATTGTGATGGGGGGAATCTGTGATAGGGGGATCTGTGATGGAGGAGTCTGTAATGGGGGATCTGTGGTGGTGGGGGGCTCTGTGATGGAGAGGAGTCTATGATGTGGGGGATCTGTGATGGAGAGGAGTCTTTGATGGGGGGATCTGTCATGGGGGGGTCTGTGATGGAGAGGAGTCTGTGATGGGGGGGCTATGATGGAGAGGAGTCTATGATAGGGGGGCTTTAAAATTGTTCTTTATTTTAAAAATTGTATTGTTTTTTTCCTGTTTTTTTTACACTACAAATAAGATGTGTGCCTAGGAATTCATATTTTTTTCAAACTATAGTCTGGCCCCACAACAGTCTAGGGGACCGTAGACTGACCCCCTGTTTTAAAAAGTTTGAAGACCCCTGATGTAGAGAATGCCAGGTTTTGGAAGATCTCTGTACTATATGCTATTGCCAACGTCTCAAAAGCATATACTGCATACATCAAACATTATGTAATTGTAATTTGTTGATCTGTGCAGTAAAGTTGAAAGCAACGAGAATTCTTGCTTCTTTCTTGTCTACTCTGGGGACATTATAGATGTGATATTCTAGTTTCAGCTTTATTGAGAAGAAGTGAATGCGTTACTATGCAAGCCTACTCTGGGACGAGTGATGACTAGGGGAAGCAATCATCCACCTGACGGTGAGAGAGTAATGGCTTGTACCCACTGTTAGTTTTTTTTTTTTTTCATTCAACCCATCGGGCTTAACGAAAAAAAAACCCTTAGAGAGGAGCTCACTGTACTAACTATGCAACATTAGTACAGTGATCTCCCTGCTGAGCTATTGTGTTCTGACAGGGAGACTCCCCCCCCCCCACCAGAACACACCGGTCAGCGCTCACAGCCATCAGCTGCTAGCTCTACTCAGATGCCGATCAGATGCTGGTTTTCCAGCATGCCCGTTTGACAGAAGCTGGTATGTTGAATCGGCCATTACCGGCAGATTTTCGGCAGGTTTGTAGCAGGTTAACCCTCTCAGGGAATATGCACCATGTGACCTGGGCCCCTGTGTATCACGGGTCCTGGTTGTTTGAATAGACTGCTGGATCCCTAGTCTGCACAATGAGAGTGTAGGCCTACAAGTAAAGTGCTCCAAGCATAAGGGTTAATGTGAAGGATAGTCTGTGGCAGTTTTTTATATAGAAAATTGTTGAGATATCTTTAATAATTAAGCGCAGAACCCATGCCAGTTTCTATTTCACTCTGAACACACAGATGGTTAAAGGTGAAATCTGATTTTATTACTATTCAACATTATGTGCGACACTACTAAGCTTTGCGATTCCTTATCCAATAAGCCCTAAAGTCTAGCCGTACTATATTCATGGAGCAAAAATAGTGTCATTGCTAATTATTCATCCATGTGCCCTGAAGTAACTTTTCATAGGTCCACTTGTAGGCTGGTGAGTTAAAGAATATATAAACACTATATTTCATATTCCTGATACACTATATTACCAAAAGTATTGAGACGCCTTTACATGCACATGAACTTTAATGGCATCCCAGTCTTAGTCCGTAGGGTTCAGAGTTGGCCCACCCTTTTCAGCTATAACAGCTTCAACTCTTCTGGGAAGGCTGTCCACAAGGTTTAGGAGTGTGTCTATGGGAATGTTTGACCATTCTTCCAGAAGCACATTTGTGAGGTCAGGCATGTGGATGAGAAGGCCTGGCTTGCAGTCTCCACTCTAATTCATCCCAAAGGTGTTCTATCGGGTTGAGGTCATGACTTTCTGCAGGCCAGTCAAGTTCCTCCATCTCAAACACACTCATCCATGTCTTTATGGACCTTGCTTTGTACTCTGGTGTGCAGTCATGTTGGAACAGGAAGGGGCCATCCCCAAACTGTTCCTATAAAGTTGGGAGCATGAAATTGTCCAAAATGTCTATGTATGCTGACGCCTTAAGAGTTCCCTTCACTGGAATCAAGGGGCCAAGCCCAACCCCTGAAAAACAATCCCACACCATAATCCCCCCTCCACCAAATGATTTGGTGTTCCAACATGACTGCGCACCAGTGTACAAAGCAAGGTCCATAAAGTAATGGATGAGTGAGTTTGGGGTGGAGGAACTTGACTGGCCTGCACAGAGTCCTGACCTAAACCCGATAGAATACATTTGGGATGAATAACAGAGGAGACTGCGAGCCGGGCCTTCTCGTCCATATCAGTGCCTGACCTCACAAATGCGCTTCCAGAAGAGTGGTCAAACATTCCCATAGACACACTCCTAAACCTTGTGGACAGCCTTCCCTGAAGAGTTGAAGCTGTTATAGCTGCAAAGGGTGGGCCAACTCAATATAGAACCCTACAGACCAAGACTGGGATGCCATTAAAGTTCATGTGTGTGTAAAGGCAGGCATCCCAATACTTTTAGTAATATAGTGTATATGCCTGTTATACCATGTACTTGTATGAGAAAGTAACCTATTCTACTTGTATTGCTTCCTTCGTGGGAAATCCCTGGTGTTCGTGTCAGTTCCTTTACTTTCCTATTAAAAACTGACCACACTAAACAGGAGAACACAGTGTTCTCTGGCTGTGCTGAGAACTCGGCCTGCTCTCCTCCCATGATCAGACTTGTCCTTTCACTGGAAAGAATGTTATGCTGCTATTTCTTCTTCCCTACCTCTCATGCAGCTGAGAACAGAGGGAATGTGATCACTTATAAAAAAAAGAAAAAAATTTGTTTATAATGTTTTTTAATAAATATAATATAATATACACACATGTTCCTGCCGATAACACACTGCCTGTATGCCTTCTCTCTAGATGAAGGAGCACCAAGACACCTTTGAACAGCAGTATTGTTTATCAATATTGCTGCCTGAAGGGGAACATATATTCTGTCCTCCATCAACCACATGCCAAAGATGGAGGCTTCTTCCAGATACTTCTTCTTCCTGAGAGTGAAGAATTATGGGATGTAGAGGGACATCGAGGCATACAGGCAGTGTGTTATCGGCAGGATCACCAGGCGAAAGCCGAGGGGGAAAAAAAGCTTAAAAGAAATCGAATGTGGCCACCACATCTGATGACTGGTAAACCGAATTGATCCCAAGACAGAGCCCAGGGGCACACCACTCACAACTCTAGACCATTCAGGATAACATGCCTTTAATCACCATGCTCTGGACTCTTTCCAGTTTTTACTATCCAGCTAATGAGACGGTCAGTGGTATCAGAGCTCGAATGACCAGACTGAGTGAGGGATACGTATCAACCGTTCAGGAGTCCTGACTGATGAAGTAGCCTCCTTATGTGTGTCTGTTAACGGGAAAGACAGATCCAAAAAGCGTTCACCCTATATTGATCTGGTGAGTGTATATTTTGCGGGGAGTGAAATCACCAGGTGCGGTGAAGGTCGATACTATCTATTTGTCAAGCCCCCTAATGAACACTTAATAGAAATATGCTTCAGATGGACCTACCTGTCACAGGGTGTTTCACTATAAATTGTGTAAATTTCTGTGTTTAATACACCGAAGAGCACTGCTTTAGCTTTACGGATCACTGGAGATGAACTTTTTAGACTCATGATATATATTTACCACTTTTAGTCAGCAGGTGGAGCTCTAAACCAGAAGATCTGTGAATTATTGTTTTGCTTCTAGGGTAGGTTGGAAGGATTTACAAAGCAGTATGTAAATTTTGAAAAAAAAAAAAAAAAAAAAACGTACAGAGTAGTGTTTATGGCTGCATTTACTTTGCTTTTTGGATACATGCTTCATGTTCTATTCCGTAGTGTCTGAACTGCTTCCTTCTACATAAGTCATTGGAAACATATTGAAGCTAGAAGCAAATCAAATTGCTCTCAGATGCAAGCTATTTTTTTTTTTAAAGTACTTTCGTTTGACTAGTAACACAGTAAAAAATTGCAAAGAGAATATTAATGTGATCATAAGTGGCCTTTAGTGTTTTAAAAATGCTGGTAACATTAAAGTGCAAGCTGAATTTTCGTTTATTATCACTGAGCACATTTTAAAAATAATGCAAAAGCAGGGGTTACCTTAATAAAAAATTGCACTTCAAAATATTCATTAAATCTGGAGCTGTTGCAGTTATGTAAATGCTATCTTGACTTAACCTGTCAAAACTGAGCATGGCCCTCTCCTTCATTGTCCTACTACTTCCCTATTGGCCTTTAAATACGAAGGTCTGACTCGCAGACCAATTGACCAATGGAGAAGCTTGAAAGTGAGAGGTGCCACTAGCAAACTCAACCTTTACAAGAAAAGGCCAGATTTGCATTGTTATGGCATATGGATTTAACTGAAGTTAGTCCCTGCATATGCATTTTACATTATACGTTTTGTTTGAAATACCCAATTATTACCAGTTTATTTTATTCATTTTGAAATTTCTGAATATATTCTCTCATAAATTACAAATAAATGTGTAATTGATAAATATTTCTTTCTATTTCTCTCTGTAAAAACTTGTTGTCACTCTAATCACTGGTAATAATATGCAATAAGGCAAGATGGAGGGTCTATGCCAGCCTTTCTCAAGCGTTTCAAGACAGAGGAACCATTGAAATAACTTTCTAATCTTAGGGATCCCTTGCCAAAAATGACTATATCTACAACTCGTGATACGTTAGTGTGATGGTCAGTGGGAAGAATGCTCCTAATGCCGCGTACACACGGTCGGACTTTTCGACAACATGGTGGCAAGTGACAATCTGCAAATGGTGGCAGGTGACGTGGCAAGTGACAATCTGCAAATGGTGGCAAGTGATGTGGCAAGTGACAATCTGCAAATGGTGGCAAGTGACAATCTGCAAATGGTGGCAAGTGATGTGGCAAGTGACAATTTGCAAATGGTGGCAAGTGACATGGCAAGTGACAATCTGCAAATGGTGGCAAGTGACAATTTGCAAATGGTGGCAGGTGACGTGGCAAGTGACAAACCCAGGGCTCCCACTGATTCTGCATTATGGTGAGTTGAACCACTTCATTATATATTAGAATGTAACAATAGAAACAATGTGCTTCGATCACCCTGACACCATATCAACCATGGCGCCATGATGATTGAAACGCCAACAGCAGCCTTCCTTTGCCCGCAAAAAATTGCTTACCACTGGCGTGCCCTCCCCCCCCCAGGTTGGTGACCGCTGCTATGGACTCTAGCCCCAGATCTTTTGCAGACCTAGCAACGCCCCTGGACATGGATGAGCGAGTTTAGGGTGAAGAAACTTGACTGGCCTGCACAGAGTCCTGATTTCAACCTGATAGAACACCTTTGGGATGAATAAGAGCGGAGACTGCGAGCCAGGCCTTCACGTCCAACATCAGTGCGCTTCTTGAAGAATGGTCAAACATTCCCATAGACACACTCCTAAACCTTGTGGACAGCCTCCCAGAACAGTTGAAGCTGTTATACAGTCAGGTCCATAAATATTGGGACATCGACACAATTCTAATCTTTTTGGATCTATACATCACCACAATGGATTTGAAATGAAACGAACAAGATGTGCTTTAACTTCAGACTTTCAGCTTTAATTTGAGGGTATTTACATCCAAATCAGGTGAACCGTGTAGGAATTACAACAGTTTGTATATGTGCCTCCCATGTTTTAAGGGACCAAAAGATTAACAATCATCCATCAAACTTTCATTTTTTAATACTTGGTTGCAAATACTTTGCAGTCAATTACAGCCTGAAGCTTGGAACGCATAGACATCACCAGGCGCTGGGTTTCATCCCTGGTGATGCTCTGCCAGGCCTCTACTGCAACTGTCCTCAGTTCCTGCTTGTTCTTGGGGCATTTTCCCTTCAGTTTTGTCTTCAGCAAGTGAAATGCATGCTCAATCTGATTCAGGTCAGGTGATTGACTTGGCCATTGCATAACATTCCACTTCTTTCCCTTAAAAAACTATTTGGTTGCTTTCACAGTATGCTTTGGGTCATTGTCCATCTGCACTGTGAAGCGCTGTCCAATGAGTTCTGAAGCATTTGGAATATGAGCAGATAATATTGCCCGAAACACTTCAGAATTCATCCTGCTGCTTTAGTCAGCAGTCACATTATCAATAAATACAAGAGAACCAGTTCCATTGGCAGCCATACATGACCACGCCATGACACTACCACCACCATGCTTCACTGATGAGGTGGTATGCTTTGGATCATGAGCAGTTCCTTTCCTTCTTCATACTCTTCTCTTCCCATCACTCTGGTACAAGTTGATCTTGGTCTCATCTGTCCATAAGATGTTGTTCCAGAACTGTGAAGGCTTTTTTAGATGTTGTTTGGCAAACTCTAATCTGGTCTTCCTGTTTTTGAGGCTCACCAATGGTTTACATCTTGTGGTGAACCCTCTGTATTCACTCTGGTGAAGTCTTCTCTTGATTGTTGACTTTGACACACATACACCTACCTCCTGGAGAGTGTTCTTGATCTGGCTAACTGTTGTAAAGGGTGTTTTCTTCACCAGGAAAAGAATTCTTCAGTCATTCACCACAGTTGTTTTCTATGGTCTTCCGGGTCTTTTGCTGAGCTCACCGCTGCGTTCTTTCTTTTTAAGTATGTTCCAAACAGTTGATTTGGCCACACCTAATGTTTTTGCTATCTCTCTGATGGGTTTGTTTTGTTTTTTCAGCGTAATGATGGCTTGCTTCACTAAAAGGGACAGCTCTTTGGATCTCATATTGAGAGTTGACAGCAACAGATTCCAAATGCAAATAGCACACTTGAAATGAACTCTGGACCTTTTATCTGCTCCTTGTAAATGGGATAATGAGGGAATAACACACACCTGGCCATGGAACAGCTGAGCAGCCAATTGTCCCATTACTTTTGGTTCCTTAAAAAGCGGGAGGCACATATACAAACTGTTGTAATTCCTACACCGTTTACCTGATTTGGATGTAAATACCCTAAAATTAAAGCTGAAAGTCTGCAGTTAAAGCACGTCTTGTTCGTTTCATTTCAAATCCATTGTGGTGGTGTATAGATCCAAAAAAGATTAGAATTGTGTTGATGTCCCAATATTTATGGACCTGACTGTAGCTGCAAAGGGTGGGCCAACTCAATATTGAACCCTACGGACTAAGACTGGGATGATGTCATCTCTGCTCGTCCGCCCGCTCGTCTCTCCTCCACCTCCAATGCCGCCCGCCGTAGCCGCGACCGTCCGCTCCTCTCTCCTTCACCTCCAATGCCGCCCGCCGCAGCCGCGACCCGCCCGCTCGTCTCTCCTCCACCTCCAATGCCGCAGCCGCGACCCGCTGAGACTCGGGGCTATGGGCTCCACATTTGGGGCTCCAGTCTCGATAGCCACACCCTGGTGACGCCTATGTCCATGTCTTTATGGACCTTGCTTTGTGCACTGGTGCACATTAATGTTGGGAGCATTAAATTGTTGGGAGCATTAAATTGTCCAAAATGTCTTGGTATGCTGATGCCTTAAGAGTTCCCTTCACTGGAACTAAGGGGCCAAGCCCAACCCCTGAAAAACAACCCCACATCATAATCCCCCCTCCACCAAATGATTTGGACCAGTGCACAAAGCAATAGTTAGTACACGGGCTCTTCCTGAGCTGTTTCGTCACCTCACATTTTTGTAAATATTTTATTATATCTTTTAATGTGACAACACTGAAGAAAAGACACTTTGCTACAATGTAAAGTAGTGAGTGTACAGCTTGTATAATAGTGTAAATTTGCTGTCCCCTCAAAATAACTCAACACATAGTCATTAATGTCTAAACCGCTGGCAGCAAAAGTGAGTAAAATGTCCAAATCGGGCCCAAAGTGTTAATATTTTGTGTGGCCGCCATTATTTTCCAGCACTGCCTTAACCCTCTTGAGCATGGAGTTCACCAAAGCTTCACAGTTTGTCACTGGAGTCCTCTTCCACTCCTCCATGATGACACCACAGAGCTGGTGGATGTTAGAGACCTTGCGCTCCTCCACCTTCTGTTCGAGGATGACCCACAGATGCTCAATAGGGTTTAGGTCTGGAGACATGCTTGGCCAGTCCATCACCTTTACCCTCAGCTTCTTTGGCAAGGCAGTGGTCGTCTTGGAGGTGTGTTTTGGGTTGTTATCATTTTGGAATACTGCCTTGCAGCCCAGTCTCCGAAGGGAGCGGATCATGCTCCGCTTCAGTATGTCACAGTACAAGTTGGTATTCATGGATCCCTCAATGAACTGTAGCTCTCCAGTGCCGGCAGCCCCAGACCATGACACTCCCACCACCATGGTTGACTGTAGGCAAGACACACTTGTCTTTATACTCCTCACCTGGTTGCTGCCACACAACCTTGACAACATATGAACCAAATAAGTTTATCTTGGTCTCTTTAGACCACAGGACATGCTTCCAGTAATCCATGTCTTTAGTCTGTCTTCAGCAAGCTTCCTTCTGGGACGACAGCCATGCAGACCAATTTGATGCAGTGTGCGGCGTATAGTCTGAGCACTGATAGGCTGACCCCCCCTTCAACCTCTGCAGCAATGCTGGCAGCACTCATACGTCTATTTCCCAAAGACAACCTCTGGATATGACGCTGAGCACGTGCACTCAACTTCTTTGGTCAACCATGGCGAGGCCTGTTCTGAGTGGAACCTGTCCTGTTAAACCGCTGTATGGTCTTGGCCACCGTGCTGCAGCTCAGTTTCAGGGTCTTGGCAATCTTCTTATAGCCTAGGCCATCTTTATGTAGAGCATGAATTCTTTTTTTCATATACTCAGAGAGTTCTTTGCCGTAAGGTGCCATGTTGAACTTCCAGTGGCCAGTATGAAAGAGTGAGAGCGATAACACCAAATTTAACACACCTGCTCCCCATTCACACCTGAGACCTTGCAACACTAACGAGTCAAATGACACTGTGGAGGGGAAAATGTCTAATTGGGCCCAATTTGGACATTTTCACTTAGGGGTATACTCACTTTTGTTGCCAGCGGTTTAGACATTAATTTTGAGGGGACAGCAAATTTACACAGTTATACAAGCTGTACACTCATTACTTTACATTGTAGCAAAGTGTTATTTCTTCAGTGTTGTCACATGAAAATATATAATGAATATTTACAAAAATGTATAGGGTCTACTCACTTTTGTGAGATACTGTGTATGTATGTATATATATATATATATATATATATATATATATATATATATATATATATACATACACAGTATCTCGCAAAAGTGAGTAGACCCCATACATTTTTGTAAATATTTATTATATCTTTTCATGTGAGTAGAAAAGTGATATATATATATATATATATATATATATTTTTTTTTTTTTAACAAAACATCTTCTCTAACATGAAAACTAACCCAAGAAACTATTTTATGATGAAGAAGAAAGCATATCCTTTGAGGCAGAATTTTTTTTGTAAGAGAGTAGTTGTTGGTAGGTAGCTAGCACCATACCACCATTTAGGCAACATTGTTCTCCAGTGGTTCTCATGTATGGTCCTTGATCCCCCATGTTTGTGGGTTATCCCTTTTATCATTTGACCATTATTGTTTGTCTTTGTATTGCTTTACTGACATTTTGGAAAAAATTGGATCTTGACCCAGTAACAGTTTTCTTATTTGGGTCCTCAAAATAAAAAGTTTAGGAACCCAAGACCTAAACTCCTAAAAGCTGCATAATAACTGTTAGCAACTCTAAGCTCCTTTGAGCTGCAATGGTCACATGGGTGCTGTCAATGGGTAACGTTCAGACAAAGGCAGCCAATCAACACCAGGGCCATGTTTAGATGTTAAAAGGGTGTTCTGTATAATGGCAACCTTTCCAGCATTTAATAATAGGACGGGACAGGTAAAAGTAGGTTAGCTTTAGGTTTGCTTTAAGGGCACTCTAAATAGCAGGCTACAGTTTCAATTCTTATCATTTGTGTTATATCTTTCAGACAGGACTTTTAATGTTGTGCCATAATTTATAAAAATTGTATAACTTTTTTACATTATTTTTTTAGTTTGATACCTTGAGTGACATTGCACACATTGCTCACTACAAGACTCAGAGACTGCCCAGCCTGTCTGAGTTAGTCTTCTCTCTTCCTTTACAAATGACTTTGTGTACTTGCACCAAAGCTATTTGGAAGTCAAGGCTCCCTTGAGAGTGCAATCCTGCAGCATACACAAAATAAAGAGGCTGTTTTTTTTTCTGATCCACTGGCAGGTTAACCCTTGGCCCCCTTCGTACGCTCCATTCTGTCGTTTGGCAAATAACGACAGCTTGTGAAATGGGACTTAATAGCCGTAGAGTAAATAACAGAAGGGGTAGTCAATAAAATTAATACCTATCGCTAAATTATTCATTTTAATTACGCTTTTAGTGGGTTCGTGAATTTGCAAGTACATATATCTCCATCTTATTCTTTATATATGCTGTGCAGCTGCCAGGACAGAAACGAGAGACATTCCTTGGCATGAGCTGTAGAGAGAGCTCTTGTCACGCGAATGAGAAATTTCATCGCCTGTCAGTCTTGTTATTGCTGTTTACCTTGGCCAAACTTGCATACTGTTACATTTCTAGCGGCTTCAGTTTTATCCTGTGCCTGACAATAACTTATTCTCTTAAATGCAATGAAACGACAGATTTAGGCCAGTTAAAGCACAAGAATGGATATGTATTAAACCGAAGCAGGTTTCTTTTTTTAGTCAGATGGCGGGCAATCTGGGAAAGCTCGGCACTGTGAGGTTACTTCTGGCATTTTGCTTTCAGCAAGCGGCAGAGCAGCCAACTAGTACTGTTAGCAGTGCTAGTCGTGTTCTGTTCTTGATCTGGATACCCAGCGCTGTATAAAACAGAAGACAGAGAGAGGTAACTTATCAAATATCGCATATTAATCATTTTTCACTATGTTTCATAAAATAACCATTTTAACTTTGCAATGTATCACGATGAATTTACTTGCTATACACGCCCAGTTTTTGATTACTGTAGCCAAAGTCCTGCCCTTGGAGAATGAAGGAGCCTTCTGTTCATATTTCACAGGATGGTCCAGCAAGATAAGCTTTGTATGTTTTTTAATTGGGTTCAGGAGAATTTGGTGCTGGGGTCTTAGCCAAAAATAACAGGCTTCTATATACAGATAGATACATAAAACCCTTCCAAATGGCACATCAATTAACATTTTCAGTAGTGACAGAATCCAGTACTTCATATTATCTAAGGATAATAAGGAAAGCAGGCTGATAAGAAGGAAAGCAGGTTGAAATGGCTAGGGCACCTTAGTGTAGAGGCCCCTTAGTATCTGCATGACCTCTTACAGCTGCCATATTGGTTGGATGAAACAACATATTAGCTTAGAAGTTAGATATTTAAAGGGTGACACAACCCTGTCCCTCTCTCCCATTTGTGCTGCTGCATTGTTTCCCTGACACACAGGCTTCCAATAAAGAGACTCAAAATGACTGAGTCAACACCTATTACACAGATATGGTCTACTATTGTGACTATCACGAACCCCATCGTGAGAAATGTCACGGTGCCATCACTGGAATGCATACATGTAGATAGTAAGTTCCTTCAAAGAACCTTCAAAAAGACCCACAAAACAACAAAAAAATGGAGAAAACAAGTTTTTGATTTAACCACTTCACTACCCGGCCATAGACAAATGACGTCCACAGATGGGATCTCCCATCCTGGGCGGCCGTCATATGACGTCCTGGGCTTCCCGGCCGTCTAGGGGGGGCGCGCGCGCACCCGCCACATTGCTCGGGACCCGATTGATCGCTGTATAAATGTGAATGGTCCCAAAAATGTGTCAAAAGTGTCCAATGTGTCCGCCATAATGTCGCAGTCACAAAAAAAAAAAAACCTGATCGCTGCTATTACTGGTAAAAAAAATAAATAAATATTTTTTTTTTAAAAATGCCATAAATCTATCCCGTATTTTGTAGACGCTATAACTTTTGCGCAAACCAATCAATATACGCTTATTGCGATTTTTGTTTTTCCCAAAAATATGTAGAAGAATACGTATCGGCCGAAACTGAGGAAAAAATTTGTTTGTTTTTTTTTAAAAATTGGGATATTTATTATAGCAAAAAGTAAAAAATATTGTGTTATTTTTTCAAAATTGTCGCTCTTCTTTTGTTTATAGCGCAAAAAATAAAAACCGCAGAGGTGATCAAATACCACCAAAAGAAAGCTCTATTTGTGGGGAAAAAAGGACGTCAATTTTGTTTGGGTACAACGTCGCATACCGCGCAATTGTCTTTTAAATGCGACAGCGCTGAAAACGAAAAATTGGTCTGGGAAGGAAGGGGGTGAAAATGCCCTGTATTGAACCGGTTAAAGAAATAGTAATTGTTTATAAAACACAAAGTTTTAGGGTTAGGGTTTACATTTTCTCTTTTGATGCTGTCCTTTTATAATCCCCCCCACCACCCTGAATGTAGCTTTTGTCCTCTCTGTCAGGGCCTTCTTAATGTTTCCACAGATAGCAATACAAACATAGCTAAGGTTTTAACCCTGCCCAATCTCCTAAAGTTTTTTTTTTGTATTCTATGTCCATGCAGGAGAGATTCTGCTTTGTGTCCGAGTTAGCACAAATAAAGTAAGGGATGCAAATAGCAATAAAAACCTGATATTGATTTGAATCCATTACCACCATGTTCAGAATTAAAGAAAATAAAAGGTTGGAGTTGTGGAGTTACACTTTAAGAAGAATACTTGTATACAGAAAGTATACTGTAGGTTATATTTACTAAAACTGCAGCATGCAAAATCTGGTGCAGCTCTGCATAGAAAACAATCAGCTTCTAGGTTTTATTGTCAAAGCTTAATTGAATAAGCTGAAGTTAGAAGCCGATTGGCTACCATACACAGATGCACCAGATTCTTAGTGCACCAATTTTAGTATTTCTCCCATTATGAAGGTTATTTTGTAAAACTGGAGAGTGCAAAATCTGGCGCAGTTCTGCATAGAAACCAAGACATTTTGGGCAATTTCATGCCCCCAACTTTATAGAAACAGTTTGGGGATGTCCTTTAATGTTCTAACATGACTGCGCACCAGTGCACAAAGCAAGGGCCATAAAAACACGGATGAGTGAGTTTGGGGTGGTGGAACTTGACAAGTCTGCACAGAGTCATGACCTCAACCTGATAGAACACCATTGGGATGAATTAGAGCAGAGACTGCGAGCCAGGCCTTCTCATCCACATCAGTGCCAGACCTCACAAATGTGCTTCTGGAAAAATGGTCAAACATTCCCATAGACACACTCCTAAACCTTGTGGACAGCCATCCCAGAAGAATTGAAGCTGTTATAGCTGCAAAGGGTGTGCCAACTCAATATTGAACCCTACGGACTAAGACTGGGATGCCATTAAAGATCATTTGCGTGTAAAGGCAGGCGTCCCAATACTTTTGGTAATATAGTGTGTATATACACATATACACTACCGTTCAAAAGTTTGGGGTCACATTGAAATGTCCTTATTTTTGAAGGAAAAGCACTGTACTTTTAAATGAAGCTAACTTTAAACTAGTCCTAACTTTAAACAAATATACTCTATACATTGCTAATGTGGTAAATGACTATTCTAACTGCAAATGTCTAGTTTTTGGTGCAATATCTACATAGGTGTATAGAGGCCCATTTCCAGCAACTATCACTCCAGTGTTCTAATGGTACAATGTGTTTGCTCATTGGCTCAGAAGGCTAATTGATGATTAGAAAACCCTTGTGCAATCATGTTCACACATCTAAAAACAGTCTAGCTCCTTCCAGAAGCTACAAAACTGACCTTCCTGTGAGCAGATTGAGTTTCTGGAGCATCACATTTGTGGGGTCAATTAAACGCTCAAAATGGCCAGAAAAAGAGAACTTTCATCTGAAACTCGACAGTCTATTCTTGTTCTTAGAAATGAAGGCTATTCCATGCGAGAAATTGCAAAGAAATTGAAGATTTCCTACAACGGTGTGTACTACTCCCTTCAGAGGACAGCACAAACAGGCTCTAACCAGAGTAGAAAAAGAAGTGGGAGGCCGTGTTGCACAACTAAGCAAGAAGATAAGCACATTAGAGTCTCTAGTTTGAGAAACAGACGCCTCACAGGTCCCCAACTGGCATCTTCATTAAATAGTACCCGCAAAACACCAGTGTCAACATCTACAGTGAAGAGGCGGCTGCGGGATTTTGGGCTTCAGGGCAGAGTGGCAAAGAAAAAGCCATATCTGAGACTGGCCAATAAAAGAAAAAGATTAAGGTGGGCAAAAGAACACAGACATTGGACAGAGGAAGACTGGAAAAAAGTGTTGTGGACGGATGAATCCAAGTTTGAGGTGTTTGGATCACAAAGAAGAACGTTTGTGAGACGCAGAACAAATGAAAAGATGCTGGAAGAATGCCTGACGCCATCTGTTAAGCATGGTGGAGGTAATGTGATGGTCTGGGGTTGCTTTGGTGCTGGTAAGGTGGGAGCTTTGTACAGGGTAAAAGGGATTCTGAATAAGGAAGGCTATCACTCCATTTTGCAACGCCATGCCATACCCAGTGGACAGCGCTTGATTGGAGCCAATTTCATCCTACAACAGGACAATGACCCTAAACACACCTCCAAATTGTGCAAGAACTATTTACAGCAGAAGCAGGCAGCTGGTATTCTATCGGTAATGGAGTGGCCAGCACAGTCACCAGATCTGAACCCCATTGAGCTGTTGTGGGAGCAGCTTGACCGTATGGTACGCCAGAAGTGCCCATCCAACCAATCCAACTTGTGGGAGCTGCTTCTAGAAGCGTGGGGTGCAATTTCTCCAGCTTACCTCAATAAATTAACAGCTAGAATGCCAAAGGTGTGCAATGCTGTAATTGCTGCAAAAGGAGGATTCTTTGATGAAAGCAAAGTTTGATGTAAAAACAATGTTATTTCAAATACAAATCATTATTTCTAACCTTGTCAATGTCTTGACTCTATTTTCTATTCATTTCACAACGTATGGTGGTGAATAAGTGTGACTTTTCATGGAAAACACAAAATTGTTTGGGTGACCCCAAACTTTTGAACGGTAGTGTATATATATATATATATATATATATATATATATATATATATATGTGTGTGTATATATATGTATATATATATATATATATATATATATACATATATATACAGTGTGGCAAAAAAGTATTTAGTCAGCCGCCAATTGTGCAAGTTCTCCCACTTAAAAAGATGAGAGAGGCCTGTAATTGTCATCATAGGTATAGCTCAACTATGAGAGACAAAATGTGGAAGCAAATCCAGACAATCACACTGTCTGATTTTTTAAAATAATTTATTTGCAAATTATGGTGGAAAATAAGTATTTGGTCAATATCAAAAGTTCACCTCGATACTGTAATATATCCTTTGTTGGCAATGACAGAGGTCAAAGTTTTCTGTAAGTCTTTACAAGGTTGTCACACACTGTTGCTGGTATGTTGGCCCATTCCTCCATGCAGATCTCCTCTAGAGCAGTGATGTTTTGGGGCTGTCGCTGGGCACCACAGACTTTCAACTCCCTCCAAAGGTTTTCTATTGGGTTGAGATCTGGAGACTGGCTAGGCCACTCCAGGACCTTGAAATGCTTCTTACAAAGCCACTCCTTCGTTGCCCGGGCGGTGTGTTTGGGATCATTGTCATGCTGAAAGACCCAGCCACGTTTCATCTTCAATACCCTTGCTGATGGGAGGACGTTTGCACTCAAAATCTCACGATACATGGCCCCATTCATTCTTTCATGTACACGGATCAGTCGTCTTGTTCCCTTTGCAGAGAAACAGCCCCAAAGCATGATGTTGCCACCCCCATGCTTCACAGTAGGTATGGGGTTCTTTGGTTGCAACTCAGCATTCTCTCTCCTCCAAACACGACGAGTTGTGTTTCTACCAAACAGTTCTACTTTGTTTTCATCTGACCATATGACATTCTCCCAATCCACTTCTGGATCATCCAAATGCTCTCTAGCAAACCTCAGACGGGCCCAGACATGTACTGGCTTAAGCAGGGGGACACGTCTGGCACTGCAGGATCTGAGTCCCTGGTGGCGTAGTGCGTTACTGATGGTAGCCTTTGTTACGTTGGTCCCAGCTCTCTGCAGGTCATTCACAAGGTCCCCCCTGTGTGGTTCTGGGACCTTGTGATCATTTTGACCCCACGGGGTGAGGTCTTGTGTGGAGCCCCAGATCAAGGGAGATTATCAGTGGTCTTGTATGTCTTTCATTTTCTAATTATTGCTCCCACAGTTGATTTCTTCACACCAAGCTGCTTGCCTATTGCAGATTCAGTCTTCCCAGCCTGGTGCAGGTCTACAATTTTTTGTTTCTGGTGTCCTTCGACAGCTCTTTGGTCTTCACCATAGTGGAGTTTGGAGTGTGACTGTTTGAGGTTGTGGACAGGTGACTTTTATACTGATAACAAGTTCAAACAGGTGCCATCAATACAGGTAATGAGTGGAGGACAGAGGAGCCTCTTAAAGAAGAAGATACAGGTCTGTGAGAGCCAGAAACCTTGCTTGTTTGTAGGTGACCAAATACTTATTTTCCACCATAATTTGCAAATAAATTCTTTCAAAAATCAGACAATGTGATTGTCTGGATTTGTTTCCACATTTTGTCTCTCATAGTTGAGGTATACCTATGATGACAATTACAGGCCTCTCTCATCTTTTTAGGTGGGAGAACTTGCACAATTGGTGGCTGACTAAATACTTGTTTGCCCCACTGTGTGTGTGTATATATATATATATATATATATATATATATATATATATATATATATATATATATATTTGAAACAGAACTGGATGAAAATGTCCTTTGGTTAAATAACAATAGAACAGAACTTGAAGCATAATTCTTTGTTAATCTACTGTAGTCAGGTGACATGTAACCCTTCTTTTATTGCAGCAAGCCATTTTACCTATATGATTTGACATTTCTATGCAGCTTCTTTGCGGTTAAAATATGCTGGTATTTTGTAAATAAAAGCACAATAATAATAATAGCTGAGCACACTCATTTGCATGCCTTTGTACAGAAATAAATAAACTGGGGACATCATGCAGAGAATATCTATATTTAGAGCTGGGCGTCACTGTTATGAAAACACACAGTACATTTAGAACAATAAAGACTACATAAAATAGCTGTTGATTTTTAGCTCCTGGTGGGTGCCACTTTCATTTTCACAGTTTAAAAAAAAACAAAACAAAAAAAAACAGGATTTTCTGTATGCTGTGGTTAATGCCAGCCTAATGAGATATTTACAAAGTACAATTACATATGATCATGATGACACAATGATATCCATTTATAAATAATGAACTATTAAAACAGGCCACAGCCAACCATAAGGAAGTTGATCCAATTGGCTGGAAAATCATTAGGCATTTTCAGTTGTTTGGATATTTAAACTAAGGCCCCTTTCACACAAGCTTTTCAATCAGGTCCGCCTGTCAGTTTTTCAGGCAGACCTGATCGGACCCTCCATTCACTCCTATGGAGCGGTTGATGTTAACGGTGACACCCGCTGTTATGCGATCTGATCCTGTCTGTGAAATCCAGATGGTGGTATTTTCCATCCGTCTGGTGGATCAGATCGGATGGGATCAGACGAAAATGGACAAGAGGTCAGTTTTTATCCAATCTTCCCATAGAGGAGAGCGGGGCTCTGACAGGTCCATCTCTGCACAGTGAGCGGAGACGTATCTGTCTTGCGCCTGCTCAGCAGGGATCAATGGAGCGATTCCCCCCCCCCGTTGAGCAAAGCGGAGTCCGCCAGAGGGAATGCCAGTGTGAAAGGACCCTAGGGCCGCATGTGTTTTTCTTTGCAGCGATTACCTAAGTACTACTGAGTACAAAAAATATAATTTAAGGGGCCAGTCACTAATTTTAAATAATCAGAAGTCAGCCTTAAACTGGCGTAAACGCACGGTTTCATGGTCCCAAGTGCTTCATCGCATGGAGTCGGTGAGACTGATGGAACGTATCCACCACACTCTTACGGACTCGGATGCAAATCTTTGATAGAAAGTGGGAATCCTGGCCAACATCTTAGCGGGCTCGGGAGACAGTTCTTGCCCCGAGTGCACCAGAAGGCACCTATAGGGTTGGCAGCAGGATTGATGGTTGACCTGCTCTCTTTCATAATTCACACCAATTGTGCTTTGCCTATAGGTGAACTCATGCAGATAAAGTAGTCATGATAAATGAGAAGTAAGCTTAATATAAAACTTGTTGCGCTAGTAGCAGTATCTTATTTTTACTTTATTGTTTTTAGTTCCTTGTTTTGTATAAAAGTTAACGTAGAGCAATACAAGAATTCATACATTATGAATGCTAACTACACAACATTTGTATTTTAGCTCTCTATTTTGCTGACTAGACATAAATACTTAAATTCTAGATCTGCATAACACTCTCAATTTTGATCAATGTATTTGTTATATCTTTTCTATGTAACAGTCTGATTCTTTTCAATAAACATTTGTAAACAAAAAAAAAAAAAAATCAGAAGTCTTGATGTATGGGTTTGCCAGTAAGTTTCTCTTTCTCTGTCATTGGGAGTACCATTATCAATTTGCTAGTAGCCAAACTGTAAGCAAATTGAGACTTGTGAAATCTACAGTTATGACTGTAATCAATTCAAATATAGTCAGGAAGGATAGCAGGGACAATTTTGATAAGGCCTGGCAGTCACGTATTCTTTACATTAATATGCTCTGTAATGTAGTCAGTGTCCACTTTGCCTCATTTTCTTTCTATCATCTAATGCAGGGACCTCCAAATTATGGTCCTCCAGCTGTTATGGAACTACATGTCCCATGAGGCATTGTAAGACTCTGACATTCACAGACATGACTAGGCATGATGGGAATGGTAGTTCCTGAAAAACTGGAGGGCCACAGTTTGGAGACCCCTGGTCTAATGTATAGTTTATCTGTTTAAATGGTTTCCCTTTGGAACCAAAGTTTTTCTGCCTAAAAAGGAAAATTCTTTGAAATCAGAACAAAGATAGATGCAGGGCGATAGCACATGTTCCCAGTGTTGGATTATAAGGGGGGGTGGAACTGAATTAACAATTGATAATGGTACTCCCAATGACAGAGAAAGAGAAACTTACTGGCAAACCCATACATCAAGACTTCTGATTTTTATTTTTTTTTTGTTTACAAATGTTTATTGAAATGAATCAGACTGTTACATAGTATCCTAAGCTCCTGCAGGCAGAAGTCGTACAGGTTTGAGACTCAGGACAGTTCGCCAGATGTCAGGACATACCGTGCCAATAACTTCACGGAGCTAACATTTACATTTTTTGGAGCAGAAGATAGTTGCACACTAAATAATGATATATAAAATGTCTTGGATTCAGCATTAGGAAGGTCTGTATTTGGGAGGTGTTAAAATTCAGACGATTTATTAATTCACAGCAAAAATGAAATGCCATTTAATTTATCATTTTATCAGTCTGGCTCATTTGCATACAAAATGTATATATCACATTAATTTACTTGGCAAACTCATATTTTACAAAGAAACATTTTCACACATTTTTGTTATGTGGTAAATACTTTCTGAATATGAAAGGAGAATTCTTGCTTTTTTGCCTCATACACATTAATAAACAGTTTTGTCCTTGTAATTGCTTTTACCGATTTTCATTTTCAGGTTGAAAAGTAAACCTCATAAGCCGAAGGGGTCTACCAATTATAATGTGAAGGGTCTGAGATTCTAGAATAGTGAATACAAGTGAGAGGATCATATTAGGGAGTGTGGAAACAGAGACTATTATAAAAACCGGGACGCAAGACCAAGAAAAAGCAGGATGGCTCTGGGTTTGAGCTACCCATAGCCTTAGTAGCTCAAACCCTGGAGGGTTGGAGGCAGACACACTCCTGATCATCCAAAAAAGTGTTTGTGCTTTTGGTGAGCTCTTATACTTATAAAAGCTGTTTTCACATTACCAGCACTTACTAGTAATAATCAGATACCTCGAGGAATTTCTGCAAGGCAAACCTCCTATTGGAGCTGGACGATAATGGATGGTGGGATCTGGATGACAAATGAAGAGAGAGGAACAGGTAACAGAGTGAGGTACTGAATCAAAAGGCAAAGCAGATAGAAGATTCCAATAAGACACAACAAGACACATGGGTAAGGTACACAGGCAGGAATAGGATGCAGGATCAGAAGGGGCGACTAAGTGAAGTACAGAAGCACTAAGAGGACTTCATGCAAACAGCAGGTCTTAACCAGAAGAAAGGGACATCCACATACAGTACACAAATTTGAGCAGCAGGTTTGGATACACAGGACAGGATAAGGAAGCAGATTACAATGGTTCAGTAGACAAAGCACAGAATCAACAGGTAGAAGCATAATCTATAAACAAGCAGGGTTTTAATTGGTAGAACACAACGTTTGTAACCATGACTTCTGGCAGGATTCATTGTAAAGTACCAGAAAGGTTTGATGCACAGGTCTGCACAAATAAGATAGGAAAGTGATTTTGGAAGGCTACTTTGATTTAAGCCAGGTATGAAATCAGGGTTGTTGGTGATCGGTGTTAGGGGACCTGGAATTGAGGTTATTTTGTGTGGTGAGGCTATCTTGTGTATTATATCTATTGTGGTAGTAATTAATGAGTGCTTTATGTTTCGGGGTGATTTAGAGTGAAGTGTCCAGGGGTAGTAGAGCAGCTGTTGCATGTTGTGGGAAAGTTCTAAGTGTGCCCAGTCTTTAGTATTACTGTGGCAGTGCCAGTTAATGAGTCTAGTGATGTGTGTTGCGTGATATTATTTTTTAAAATCTGGTAGACTTATGCCGCCTTTATTTTTTGGGAGGGATGGATGGTGGGAGGGTTAGCAGGCGAAAATGTATTCTGGATTTTTTATCTGCCCATAAGAACCGTCTTTGAAAGCCTAAAAGTTTGGTAAAGAATGATTTGGGAATTTGTATAGGTAAGGCGTTAAAGAAATACAGTGGCCTTGGAAGGATCGTCATTTTTAGCGTTAATGCTCTGCCAAACCAGAAAAATAATATCGGAGTCCATTTTCTGAGGTCTTTTGTTTTTGAATTTAGTAAGGGTTTGAAGTTGACTTCATACTGCCAACACATGAAACCCTTGGAATCTATCTGCTACAAGAGGTCCCCAGTACTAAAAACAATCTCCCTGGCATATTCATGGTTGAACCAGTCAACCCACAAAGACAATAAAACAGAATCTGTTGCGCTTAATAAACATATAATGGAAACTGCTGACACAAAAATTGCTGGATACAATTGAAGAGATATTAATAGGAATGGTGCAGCGCTAAAAATAATAATGTAAAAATGTCCCAATAAGAACCAAAATAAATATGGTCAAACAAAAGTCCTCTCCGTCAGGAAGAAATAATACTCTAATCAGCGAGTTATTTTATTGAAAGGAGACACTGAAGAGAGATGAAAACACCGTCACCAAGACCCAAACAAACTGACCCTTACCATTAGTGTATGGGTTATACACATGTGTAGAAAAAAGGCAGTCTTCATAGAATAAACCAACGATCTTCTAATGGAGTAGCACCAACATATTCCCCTCTGAACTAAATGGAAGGCTGTAGATCTTCTTTTGGTAGCTGGATATTAAACCAAGTATACTCCAGTATGCATATGCACCTCAAGATCGTGGTACGTAGGGAATAAAAAGAAAACGCTCATTGCGCAATCTCCATAAACAAGGATGATTTATTGAAAAGATAAAAACCACTCACATTTAGTAAGAAAGTATATAGCAGTGTGAAGCGTCTAGTGCTTCTAACCACAAAGATGGCCGCCGTGTCACCGTCCCACCGCATCCTGCGTCGCCAGTCTCTATCATCGCCCAACGTTTTGTCATCAACATGCGTCTTCAGCCGCCCCTGAAGACGCATGTTGATGATGGTTTGCCGGACCAAGTATGCTGTAAAGTCCGGTCGTGTGTACGCGGCATTAGAGGCCAAATTTTTGGAAATTTGCCATAGATAAAATAGCTGTCACAACTATCAAGCCATTAATCTGTTTTTAAAGCACCTGTTCAAGGTGAAGGAAAGCCAGAAAACATAAATTGTTGGGGGTACTTGAGGCACGATCTGCCCTTTCTAAAGTGTGCATGCTCCATAGACATCGGCGCATGGCTTTATTGTAAATATCTCCTAAACCATGGAGGTTTAGGAGATATTTCCAGCACCTACAGGTAAGCCTTAATATAGGGTGTACAACCACTTTAACAAAACACCAGGACAGACAAACTGAGCAGAAAACACAATGGGAAAAAGCAGGAAACAGAAATCAGAGGAAAAAAAGCCAAATTCAACTGGATTCATGATGGTAAAATAGGGAATTTATATTTTTACACTCTGCGTTTTACGTCACTTTTGGAGCTATTATCTTTAGGTATAGTCATGTTAAATGATACCTTATAGGTTGACAATGCATATATATTCCCCCCATGTAGGAACATATTGTTTTCTTTAGATACAGTTGCATACATTTTTGCAGTATTGATTTGTTCATTACATTTAGATTTGTCTTTCACTGACCTTTACTTAAAGTAAAACCTATATGGAAATATATGCGCAGGCTGTCATTGCTGACCTGCCATCTGAACTCCTAGATGCATGTCAACCATACTGATCCACTGGATTCAGTACTTTCTGAATCCTTCACCTGGAACAAGTATATTGCTTTTGCTTCTGTCTCCTTTTCTGATTCTCCTGTGTAAGACTGAACTACAACCTTCCCTTTTTACTCAGCGTTTGTCCACTTCTTATGTCCTTGCTGTTTCTAAAGTTTTCCTGCTTCGTATATTTCTGTGCCATCTCTGTCTTTCATTGTATATCACTCCCTTCTCACCTCCTTTTGTTTTCCCCTTGTCTGCTCTCCTCTTGTCTTCTCACTGCCTACCTAGTCTGCTTAGAATGAATGTCACTCGGGGCAATAAAGCCTTTCTGTAATTCTCAAATACATGTCTCTATCTCCATACCAATGTATAGATAATGGGAAAATAGAGGTCAGAGATCCCATCTGTGCATTAGACTGATATAAAACCTAGCGAATGAGAAATCCCCTTCGATGGACAGAGCTCAGCTTCTTAACCTGTCACTCATCTCACACCATCTAAAGCTGTGAAAACAGTTTTTGCCTCTTCTGATCTCCTCCCTTTCAGCCTGTCATAACAGCTACTGCTGCCACCCAAAGATAATTTATTTTAGCTTTTAACACTTAAAAATGCAAAATCGGTATCTCTAGAAGTCATAAACAAACTGCAGGAAAGAGATAGTAAATAGTATATAAAACAAACTAAGTTAAATATGTAGTGCAAAACTCCATAATTATGTTTTTTGGGTGTAGAAAGCCATAGCAACAAATGCAGTTTCACCTCTCATCACCTAAAGCGGAACTTCAGTAATTTTTTCATCTTTTCATCTTCTGCCCTTGTTGTTTTAACTTTGGATAGTATTTTTTTTTTCTGCCAGTACTGTAAATACCTTATACAGCCCTCTTCCTGTTTCTTATGTGGAAAAAAGCCGAGGCTTAGGACATTATGCACAGCTCTCTCTCTCTCACTCTCGTGAGAGTTTGCCAGGAAGGGAGGGGGGTGAGTCATAAGAGGGCCAATGAGAGCTGCAGAGCTGGAGGTATGTCTCTGTGTGTCTGGGTAAATCCAGAAAGTGAACAGGCAGCAGCTTCAGCTGCCCACAGTTAAAATGGATGCAGCCAGAGTCAGTGGAGGGAGATTTCTGCAGCATATTTGGCAAGTACAGAATCACAATATACAGTGGGGACGGAAAGTATTCAGACCCCCTTAAATTTTTCACTCTTTGTTATATTGCAGCCATTTGCTAAAATCATTTAAGTTAATTTTTTTCCTCATTAATGTACACACAGCACCCCATATTGACAGAAAAACACAGAATTGTTGACATTTTTGCAGATTTATTAAAAAAGAAAAAACTGAAATATCACATGGTCCTAAGTATTCAGACCCTTTGCTGTGACACTCATATATTTAACTCAGGTGCTGTCCATTTCTTCTGATCATCCTTGAGATGGTTCTACACCTTCATTTGAGTCCAGCCGTGTTTGATTATACTGATTGGACTTGATTAGGAAAGCCACACACCTGTCTATATAAGACCTTACAGCTCACAGTACATGTCAGAGCAAATGAGAATCATGAGGTCAAAGGAACTGCCTGAAGAGCTCAGACAGAATTGTGGCAAGGCACAGATATGGCCAAGGTTACAAAAAAAATTCTGCTGCACTTAAGGTTCCTAAGAGCACAGTGGCCTCCATAATCCTTAAATGGGAGATGTTTGGGATGATCGGAACCCTTCCTAGAGCTGGCCATCCGGCCAAACTGAGCTATCGGGGGAGAAGAGCCTTGGTGAGAGAGGTAAAGAAGAACCCAAAGATCACTGTGGCTGAGCTCCAGAGATGCAGTCGGGAGATGGGAGAAAGTTGTAGAAAGTCAACCATCACTGCAGCCCTCCACCAGTTGGGGCTTTATGGCAGAGTGGCCCGACGGAAGCCTCTCCTCAGTGCAAGACACATGAAAGCACGCATGGAGTTTGCTAAAAAACACCTGAAGGACTCCAAGATGGTGAGAAATAAGATTCTCTGGTCTGATGAGACCAAGATAGAAACCTTTTGGCCTTAATTCTAAGCGGTATGTGTGGAGAAAACCAGGCACTGCTCATCACCTGTCCAATACAGTCCCAACAGTGAAGCATGGTGGTGGCAGCATTATGCTGTGGGGGTGTTGTTCAGCTGCAGGGACAGGACGACTGGTTGCAATCGAGGGAAAGATGAATGCGGCCAAGTACAGTGATATCCTGGATGAAAACTTTCTCCAGAGTGCTCAGGACCTCAGACTGGACCGAAGGTTTACCTTCCAACAAGACAATGACCTTAAGCACACAGCTAAAATAATAAAGGAATGGCTTCACAACAACTCCGTGACTGTTCTTGAATGGCCCAGCCAGAGCCCTGACTTAAACCCAATTGAGCATCTCTGGAGAGACCTAAAAATGGCTGTCCACCAACGTTTACCATCCAACCTGACAGAACTGGAGAGGATCTGCAAGGAGGAATGGCAGAGGATCCCCAAATCCAGGTGTGAAAAACTTGTTGCATATTTCCCCAAAAGACTCATACTTTCTACTAAATACTGCGCAAAGGGTCTGAATACTTAGGACCATGTGATATTTCAGTTTTTCTTTTTTAATAAATCTGCAAAAATGTCAACAATTCTGTGTTTTTCTGTCAATATGGGGTGCTGTGTGTACATTAATGAGGGAAAAAATGAGCTTAAATGATTTTGGCAAATGGTTGCAATATAACAAAGAGTGAAAAATTTAAGGGGGTCTGAATACTTTCCGTCCCCACTGTATATAAAATAATATGCAAAGTGATTGGAGGGAAGCTTCAGAATGCCAAAGATGTTTTTTTTTACAAATCATGTGAGCAGACTGCAGTTCCTCTTTAAATGTAGTTTGAATAATGTTTGCTCTTTAGCAGATATTGTATGTTTCACATTGATCTTAGTCATATTGAACTTCTTGCTTAACCAGTTTTGGGCTTCTTATGTTATACAAACGTGACAGAAGACTTCATCTAAGCTTTCAAGACTGCACTGCCACCCCAGTGTGCATGCTCCCGCACTAGTTCCCACTGGCACCCACTCTTGATAGATAGCCTATGCCCTGGTTTAACAAGTGGGAGTCAATCAGAGTGGCTTCTGTTTTAATGATCACTGTATTCGGGTACAGTGAATATTCAGTGTAACACTGTAAACTCCTATACTGTCCCGACCCATTAGTGCAGATTGCAGACTTGTTCTATGATATGGTAATGGCAGGAGCTGCAGAAAACCTACAAAAGGAAAAATAATATATTTCTATTTAACCCATAGCTGACAGTAATTATCATTCTTCTTCCCCACCTTTCCTTAGTGAGTGGTTATACTTTATTTTTTATGTTGGTAAGCAAAGGTTTTTTTTACAGTAGATGTGTTACATGTTGTTTATACTCACTCAGTCACTATGACATTATTTTTCTGTATTCTTTAAAAAACCTGGTTGATCCTGCTGATCTCTATCTCCTCTTCCAAGTCCCAAGTTCAGCTAGGGATTTTGCAGACCAGTGTTGGCAGTTCTGCACATGCTCAGATTTCAGTGAGTTTCTATGCTGAGCATTTCTTCCCAAATGCATCTGAGCAGCCCATGTGACTATAGAGTCACACATGTGGGGGCACACACAGTGGTAAATGACAGCCCACTCCCTCCCTCCCCCTCCATGCCCACTAACCAGCTAAACACAACAGGGTGGGATATTACATGTAGATTGACAAATGCTTCAAATTCCTCTTATTCTAATGCCCCGTACACACGGTCGGACTTTGTTCGGACATTCCGACAACAAAATCCCAGGATTTTTTCTGACGGATGTTGGCTCAAACTTGTCTTGCATACACACGGTCACACAAAGTTGGCGGAAAATCCGATCGTTCTAAACGCGGTGACGTAAAACACGTACGTCGGGACTATAAACGGGGCAGTAGCCAATAGCTTTCATCCCTTTATTTATTCTGAGCATGCATGGCACTTTGTCCGTCGGATTTGTGTACACACGATCGGAATTTCCGACAATGGATTTTGTTGTCGAAAAATTTTATATCCTGCTCTCAAACTTTGTGGGTTGGAAAATCCGATGGAAAATGTGTGATGGAGCCTACACACGGTCGGAATTTCCGACAACAAGGTCCTATCACACATTTTCCGTCGGAAAATCCGACCGTGTGTACGGGGCATTAGACACAAGCTAGAGGAGCGTGACACATCCTGTGACTGGCAGAAATCCGCCCACATAATGGTATTGCCAAAAATAATAAAGATTTAATTCCAAGTAAATATTTGTATGACAATTTAAATCAGTTTATCGATATTCATTTTTTTATTTTTACTTTGTATTCTAAAGGCTATTTTTCATGTGACCAGCAGCAGAGGACTAGAAGCTCCTTCTTTTGTTTTCCTGCAGACAGGCTGGGAAAAAGCTGGGTCATGTGACAGCTTTATATAGATTAGGAAAAAGGTACTTTTTTAATTAAAATATATACAGTTCCTTCATCCACATACAGAAATAGAAAGGACAATGTAAATTAAGTGTTTGTTTAGTATCACTTTAAATGTATGTAGCTATTGAAGTGTGTGGTTAACCGCTTCAGCCCTGGAAGATTTTACCCCCTTCCTGACCAGAGCACTTTTTGCGATTCGGCACTGTGTCGCTTTAACTGACAATTCGTGCGACGTTGCACCCAAACAAAATTGACATCCTTTTTTTCCCCCACAAATAAAGCTTTCTTTTGGCAGTATTTGATCACCTCTGCAGTTTTTATTTTTTGCGCTATAAACAAAAAAAAAGCGACAATTTTGAAAAAAACTCAATACTGTTTACTTTTTGCTATAATAAATACCCCCCAAAAATATATAAAATTCTTTTACATATTTTTGGTAAAAAAAATCGCAATAAGCGTATATTGATTGGTCTTCACAAAAAATAGAGGATAGTTTTATGGCATTTTTATTATTAATTTTTTTTTTACTAGTAATGACGGCGATCTACGATTTTTATCGGGACTGCGTCATTATGGTGGACACGTCAGACAATTTTGACACATTTTTGGGACCATTGGCATTTTTTCAGCGATCAGTGCTATAAAAATGCATTGATTACTGTAAAAACGTCACTGGCAGAGAAGGGGTTAACACTAGGGGGCGATCAAGGGGTTAATTGTGTTCCCTAGTGTGTGTTCTAACTGAAGGGGGAGGGGACTGTGTAGGGGAGATGACAGATCGCTGTTCATACTCTGTATGAACAGACGATCTGTCACTTCTCCCCTCAGAGAACCGGAAACTGCGTGTTTACATACATAGATCCCCGTTCTCCGCGTGCCCCAAACGATCGCGGGAGCCCGGCGGTGATCGCGACCGCCGGGCACTCGCATTGGCTCCGTGGGTGCGCAGGGGGCGCGTGCACCCCTAGTGGCCACAGGGCGAAGCGGCGTTGCATAACGTCGTTTCGCCCAGCCGTGCCATTCTGTTGCAGTACAACTGCGGCAGCTGGTTGGCAAGTGGTTAAAAATGCACATAATACAAATAAAAAAAATTAAAAACTTTAAAAGAGAATTATGACCAATGCTTTTTTGGCCACACTTCTTTTGTGAGTCACAGGAGTTCAATTACTTTTGTTCTCCTGTGACCCAGAAACAACTGACAGCGGGCTGTAGCCCGCTATCAACTAATGTGGTGGAGCTGCTTCAGGCTCTGGAAAGATCACGATCATTTTGTTGAGATCCACCCAGCTGTCTGATTGGCAGCTGGCTCTGCCTCTCAGCATGCGGCTTAGAGCTGGAGCAAGCTGTATACCGCCTTTTGCCCTGCCTAGAGCGTCAGTGAGTGTTGCAGGAGCAGACTGAAAGCTGGGCGATCAGTGGTCATGTGATCGCTCAGTAATTGGGCTTAGAGCCAACGTGGGACAGCTGCAGTATCACACCAATGCTGCAGCATAGAGGGTAGTATATATGTTTACTCTTTTGAAAACCCCAAACTTCTGCTTTAAATTCATTGCTATTAACCATGTGTAGTACCAGCAACATCATTTTAATATCATAATAAAAGTAGCAAAATAATGTGCTTTGTTTCTAAATTAATACTAGAACTATAATTGGCCAAAGTTTTTTTTTTTTTTAGGACAATAGCTTAGTGGTTAGTATTTCTGTCTTGCAGCACTAGGGTCTTCGATTTGAATCTCATTCAGGACACAATCTCCATGGAGTTTGAATGTTCTCCCTATGCTTTTGTAAGTTTCCTCCCACACTCCAAAGACATGCTGGTAGGCTAATTGGCTCCTGTCCAAATTGGCCCTAGTATGTATATGTATGAATGTAAGACGGAGACCTTAGATTGTAAGCTCCTTGAGGGCAAGGACTGATGAGAATGTACAATATATGTAAAGAGCTGCATAAATTGTCAGTGCTATGTAAATACCTCTAACAAATAGTCCCGAGGTAGCTAATTAGACTTTCACCGAAAAATGACTACGGATCATTTGCGAGAAATACATTTTGTTCTTTTGCCTTATTAATTATGCCAAACATTTTCGATAGTTTAAGTCAAAATTATTAAATATTTGACATGTAAATTTATTTTGTGCGTAATATCCTTTTAGCTAGCTTTTATTTTCTTGTAACATGCAGAGTTTTCATTTCCAAGCCAACATCAAAGCGTAATGTATTTTATACAAATGAAACAGCTTTCATTTGTCTGCAAAAAAACAAAAACAAAAAAAAAAACATTGTAACAATAATTTTCATTGATCATTATGAGGATTAAGGAGTTCTGCGTTTGCCACCCAGGGCTCAGCAGCTTCCATCTATTTTCTTGCTTTTAGTATAGATTATTTTTTTTAGGACAAGTTGTTTATTAATAATAATGCAGCAGGTGGCCTGTAGGGAAGTGTCATCTTGCTTGTAATCCATCCCAGCATGATGTGTCGCTCCGGTAGCAATAATCACATTATGTGACAGGTTATTATAGCCTAATTCTTTCTGTCATCTTCCTGCATTTCAAAGGCGTAGCCTGGGTTAAGAGACTTTAAATCAAAGCTACGGTTACATACACATAAATAATGGAGGTAAGATGATAGTGCTTTATTGTGTTATCTAGAAATGAAGAGAAAGGCCTACGCAGCAGGTCACCCCCCCCTCAGCAGCACTGAAAGGGTTTGAGAAAAGCCATAGCTCACGGTTGATTACTAGGAGATTGAGCTGCGTTTATGTAGGAATAAACAAAGATCTATTGTGTTGGAGTGAATCATTAAGGACCTTGAGATATATGTATCCGTATGCTCTTGAATTGATTTAAAGCAGGGCTGTTATAACACAGAGTTATTTTGGCGCAGAACAATTGAAAACATCGAAGAGACTAGACACGTTAAACAGTTTTGTAAAAAAACAAGCATTCATGTCGCTTGTGAACCTCAGCGCTTTTTCGACTCTTGTGTAAAGAGGAACCTCTCTCTTTCTCCCCTCCCTCGCCGCGATGCTCTGCAGATTTCCATGGTAACAAAAAGGAATCATTAGAGCAAACATTTGCCGACGCCACCATGTAAATTCATTTTTCTTTCCTTATGTATCATTTTGCCGCTGTGGCTGACTCTGACAATTTGTTCCATGCAGTCAAATTATCCCTTCACATTTATCTTGTAAAGGAAGTTGCTGGCTTGGGTTTTTCAGCTGCTTCGCATCCATCGTGGTAAAGTAAAGCAGTGGTTGGGTGATGCTTTGTCTTTAAGTAAGCGTCTTTTCCCTGTTCTCACAGGCCTGATTCCAGCACAGATCAATCACAAAAGCAGCACGACAGACGTGCTCATAACCCCATGTTCCTGTGATGTGTGTAGCACACACTGGGGCTTTAACGCAGAGCAGTTCAATGTGGTGAATTAGTGCAAGTCTAACTGCTCAGCAGACACTGTAACTGACAGACGGAGGAACCTAGGGTGAGATGATATACGGTACACTCTGTACGCTTATTTATACACTGGAAATCTGCAGTGTCTGTAACTGATGTGCCATCGCAGGTAGAGTTCATTTGATATGCTAAGGCATTTTAACAAATATTTAAATCGCTCAAGCTGTGTTGGTTTGGGAATTCGCAGACTGTCTCGGTTATCAACTGCCATGGTGCTCTTCGCATTGCTGATTCTAGGAAGACATGGCAGAGCATTGAGGTCAGTGAAACAACTTGGGATCTAGCACTGCCTGGAATGTCTGTGTAAGACAGATCTTGGAGATCACTAGGGGCATCAATGCAGGAATTAAGACATAGGCACCAGGGACCTGCCTACACATATCTCCTCAAACATCAGGACAAGTCAGTTACAGCTTCTCACGACTTGTTCATCACATGGCTAATATGAACGTTGACTATAATTAAACCCTTCACTTGAAATATACATTTATGAATCATGAGAGTAAATGTGCTGATATTTTATAAGCCAGCAGTTCCCCGAAGCCCTGTTAGAAAGCAGAACAAACTGTGATGAAGTGTCACGTTCTGTAATTGTTAATGGCCAAAAGGGTGCTATATGGGACAACACCATTCTGAATTGCTTATTACTTGAAATACTACTACAAAAAATTGCCATTAAACTTTTCTAATATTGTATGGGCCCTTGTATACTTGGTATTTTCTTTTAATACTTGTAATATATATGGGTGATGACTGATAATTATTATTGTAATTATAAATCCAACTAAATTTCCCGTAGCAGCTTGATTCATCCAGAGAGATACATTTATTGAATTCCAGAACAGATGACAAGCTCCGAAAAGATTTCCTCTATTTGAGACTTTGGGGGGCAGTAACTCAAAAAAAATCAAACAGTGTTGAAAAAGTATTACATTTTATTAGAAAAGTTCAAAAGCAGATAGGAGAATCATGATGATAAAATCACAATGGATGCATATACAGATGTGGATACAGAACGCATGACATACAAAAGACCACTGACTCTGTCAGGTAATATATACAACAGAGAGTTCCCAATGCGTTTCAAGTTTACAACATTGATCCTCTTCTTCAGGGGCAAATGGTTCTAGAGAGAGCATTTTATGTCATGTGGTTTGCGTGGAATATCATTGATATTGCATCCTATTAAAAACCATTGAAAACGTTGCTGCCATGAACCATTCAGATGAGTCCAACAGGTGGGGGTGCACGACAAGCCCAGCCAAACCCACCCGCAGAGGGCACTCTGCGTCAGCCCTGCATGAAAAACACACCACAACATGGATTGATACAGCCGGTGTCTCTCTTTTTGCTGGATGGATTGCAGCAGTAAAGGCACCACCTGTTGTGTATTAGCACTATCTGAACCGAACAGACACAAAGCTGTACTGCAGGCTAACAGCGTATTTTAGATGTTATTCTGAACATCCCACACCATAGGCTGTGACTTTGGTGATTTTGCCTTTACTGCTGTAATCCATCCAGCAAAAAGAGACAGCGGCTGTATCAATTCCTGTTGTGTTGTGTTTTTCATGCAGGGCTGATACAGAGTACCCTTTATGGGTGGTTTTGGCTGGGCTTGTCGTGCACCCCCACCTGTTGGACTCGTCTGAATGGTTCATGGCAGCAACTTTTTACATGGTTTTTAATAGGATGCAATATCAATGATATTCATCGCAAACCACATGACATAAAATGCTCTCTCTAGAACCACTTGCCCCTGAAGAAGAGGATCAATGTTGTAAACTTGAAAGGCGTTGGGCACTCTCTGTTGTATATGTTACCCGACAGTCAGTGGTCTTTTGTATGTCATGCATTCTGTATTCACATCTGTATATGCATCCGTTGTGATTTTATCATCATTTTTCTCCTATCTGCTTTTTAACTTTTCTAATAAAATGTAATACTTTTTCAACACTGATTGATTTTTGAATTAGTTACTGCCCCCCAAAGTCCTAAATAGAGGAAATCTTTTTGTAGCTTGTCTAATCCAGGGATGTGGGCAGCACCTCCTATCCTATAAATAATTAGCATCATTTATAAAAATTAGAACAGATGACAAAGTCCCTGTAAGTACATGAAATGTTGGTTTAAAATTAATTACTGTCTAAAGCTAGTTTCTATTCAATGGTATCCAGCATTGCCTGCTGCTAAAATTGAATGCATACTCTGCAGTCATTAGCTGTATTAACAATGTAGATAAATGAGTTGCTATCACTAAATGCTTTAGAAACCCCTTATCTGTCATGTGTAAAGTACATGATTAACATCCTCAAACAGAAACTTCCATCACAACCCCAAAAACAAGATGGCTTCCATTTGGCTCTATCACCTAACTTGACTTGATTATCCATAGGTTCCAACCTAGAAGGCCATACCTTAATGTCCAGAAAGACTGTCCACAAGAGGGAAAGGGCTTTATAGTGTTAATCTGTATCTGTGTTACACTCCAGCAACTCTGGGTGAATAATCAGCCATTGGTATATAGAGTAAGGACTTGCATGACAGTGTGCATTGTGCTTAATTGGGGTTAAACCTCTTATGTTTTGGAATTGTGACCGAAGCAATGATATGTAAATACATTCTGTTCTCAGACAGCAATGAGTCTGTTTTAACAAAGTGTGAAATAAGGAGACATGCAGTGAAGTAATGTCAAGTAAACAAAATCATTCAATCATTATTAAGGAGAGAGAGAAATTAAGCTTATCTTGGCCCTGACTAGATGTACATGTGAATATGGTTTCTTAAGAGCTTTCTCCATCATAAGCTGACTGGCTTTACTGTCTTCTGTGCAGATATAGCTATTGCTTACCAGACAATATGTTCCATTTGAATGATATTAGAATGGATAACTGTTATAGAGGAGATGGGTGCTTTCCATTAAGGGTCATCAGTACTGGAAGAAATATGTATGCTTGAAAACCATGTTTTCTCATCATAGGTTTTCATCTTTGTTAGTCTTTACAATGGCTATCGCTTAGTCCACAGAATACAATTCAAAGACCTTTTTCTTACATGTATATTGTTAGGGGCAACTCTTAAATAAGTTGCTTTAAGTTTATATTGCTTTGCCAAATTATTGCTTCTATAAGAAAGATGACACGGAGTCAGGTATGTCTGTATCACAGTTCTCAGCATAAAGGACTGCTGCCTTTACTCTTTCAAAGGCCTTTTATACAAGCAGTAATCTTATCGGCATTACCAAATGAGGTTAAGGTACAAAGAGTTTCTCATCAGCGAACATGTAATGATTATTCAGCAGTTCCAAATTCCATCTAGATACAGATTGATACATACACAGAAGAGAAAAGCACAAACAATTTAAATAGAACAATTGATACGTACATAGGTAAGAAAGGAGCACAAACAATTTAAATAGAACAATTGATACGTACACAGGTAAGAAAGGAGCACAAACACTTTAAATAGAACAATTGATACGTACACAATTACAGTGGAACTCTAAGTCATTATTTCAACCCTATCAATTTCCCCCTTTGACATCATCCTCTCCTTCCCCCTGGGTCCTCATGAATAAGTTCTAGTCAGTTTTTCCCCAGAGTCCTTTCCCTGACCGCGAGTTGTCAGAGGGGTAGAACCCATCCCCCTAGGTATTACCAACATCTTAAAATTCAAGAAGAGGAGTTTTATAGGAGTAGGGTGATGTCAATACACATTTATCGGTATGCCCTGTCTATTCTCCTAATTTTCCTATTTATTTTCCTGTATACACATATATTCGTGATTGTAAGTGATATTAATATTAGAATAATAATTACCATTGGACTTAACAACCAGTGAAAGGTATTGGTTGCTGTAGAAGACATTCCACTAAATATATCCCACCAATGTGGTGCAGTATCCTGTTGTATCTGTGAGGAAAGATGTACTAGTCTACCTTTGTCAATAATAATTTGCTACTTTAGGATCATCTATAGCCCATTCGAAAGTTGTTGTTTCCTCTACTTCAAGTACATTAATATCAGGAGTCCATGCATATATTTGTAAAACAACAATCTTCAACAAAAAATATGTAAGTAGATATTTCATCATGTTGTTTTCTCGGGTTGTTTCTTGCAATGTGATGCGTGTATCCAGGTAGGTTTTCCTTCCAGCTTTACTGAGGTGGCTGTGGTCAAGAGTACTTGGTAAGGACTTTCAAACCTGGGTTCCAATGTCTTTCTGGTGTGTTTCTTTACATATACATAATCCCCTGGTAGCAGCGTATGTGTACCTGTTATTGAATTAGGGTCTGGAAGAGAAGAATACACACTTTTGTGGATGTAAGTTAGACGTTGTTGTAATTGTATCACATATGCAGTCAAACTATCACATTGCAATTGCATACTCTGTGGAAAGTATAAACCTAATCTAGGTGCATTCCCAAAAAGTATTTCGTATGGGGATAATCCTGTTTTTCCTGTTGGAGTGTACCTTATAGAGAATAAAGCCAGAGGCAGGCATTCTGGCCAAGGCTTGTTTAACTCTTGCATGGCTTTTTGTATTTTTAGCTTTATTGTCCCATTTACTCTCTCCACTGATCCTGAACTCTGTGGGTGGTAAGGGGTGTGAAAACTTTGTTGAACCCCTAACATGGTCATCACATTCTGCATGATTTCTCCTGTAAAGTGTGTCCCCCTATCTGATTCTATGGTTTCAGGAAGACCAAACCTAGGTATTAACTCAGTGATCAGTTTCTTAGCTGTGGCTTTAGCTGTAGCCGATTTTACTGGACAACTTTCGGGCCAACCTGAGAATAAATCGATACACACGAGGACAAATTCAAAGGGGCCACTCTTAGGCATTTGTATGTAGTCAATTTGCAGTCTCTGGAAGGGGTATTGGGCCCGGACCTGGTGTTTCCGTGGGGTTTTTACTTTCTGTCCTGGGTTATTCAGGAGACAGATTTGGCAGGCTGCACAGTAGTTTCTTGCAGTGCTACTGAATCCAGGGGCGAGCCATCCTTGGTTCACAATCCTATACATGGAATTGGAACTGACGTGTGTGGGTAGGTGAACTGCCGCTGCCATTGCTGGGTACAGAGAGGCAGGTAGGCATATTTTGCCCCCTTCCCTCCATACATTGTCAATGTCTGGTGCTGCTCCCATTCTGACCCACTTATCTTTCTCGCTCTCCCCTGCTTGCTCCTGTAATTTACTCAGCTGCTGCCATGTTGGTTCTGGGATACTCACCTCTACCGCTGCTAAGGTCTCAGGGCTTCCTTCCCCTAGAGCTGCCTGTTTTGCAGTCAAATCTGCAAATGCATTTCCTTTTGCCTCAATTGTTTTTGCGCTCATGTGTGCCGCTATCTTCATGATGGCCACTCGTTTAACCTTTTGAAGATTGTTCAGGACTCTCTTAATCCCTTCTCCATGTTTTACAGGTGTACCTGCTGCTGTCAGATAACCTCTAGCCCTCCATATGTGGCCATAATCGTGCGCTACATCATAAGCGTAGGCAGAGTCAGTGTAAATATTCCCTTCTCGTTCTTTTAAGTATTCTAGGGCTTGTTCTAAAGCTTTTAATTCAGCTTCCTGTGCTGACATGTGGGCTGGTAAGGCCTGTGCTTCAATTACCTGCGTATCAGTCACTACAGCATACCCTGTGTGATATTTACCCTTGTCATCAGCAAACCTACTACCATCTATATACAAAGTGTGCTCAGCATTTAAAATTGGTGTATCTGTAACGTGTGGGAATCCCATTGTCTCCTGTTCCATGAGCTGAAAACAATCGTGCTGATCTACTTCTTTAAACAAAAGAGTGTCAGTGTCCTCATTTCTTTTCTCACTAGTACTACTAGTACTATAATTCCCCCTTGCCAAATCTGGTGACTGAAGAGGCAAAAAGGTGGCCAAATTTAAGGTTGTACAGCGCTGAAAAGTAACATTTGGAGGTAAGAGTAAAGTACACTGTAACCTTAATTGCCTAGCCATTGAAATGTGTTTGGGCTGTACCTGAGACAAGATTGCATGTATGTCATGTGTGGTATGCACTACGACTGGATTGTCTAGAACAATCTCTGATGACTTATCTATGATAATTGACACTGCAGCTACCGCCCGTACACAAGACGGTGAACCTCTAGATACTGGATCTAATGCTGCTGAAAAGTAAGCGACTGGTCTTTGTTTTACATGTGCCTGTGTCAGAACACCTGTGGCATGTCCAGTGATCTCAGCAATGTACAGATTAAATATCTTAGTGTAATCTGGAATACCAATAGCCGGGGCAGAAATTAATAGCTTTTTCAAAGTGACAAACGACTCATATGCTACTTCTGTAAGCACATACGGTACAATTTTCAAACAATCGTATAATGGCTGCATCAAAGCGCTAGCATGTGGTATCCACTGTCTACAATATGACACGATACCTAAAAACATACGCAATTGTTTGAAATTCCGTGGGGGTAACATTCCCTTTATCACTTGAACCCTCTCCTCAGTGAGATGTCTCGTACCCTGTGATATACAATGTCCCAAAAAGATAACTTTTTCCTGACACACTTGTAACTTTTTCTTATTAACCTTGCAACCTTTTTCTGCCAAAAATCGCAACAAATTAAGGGTGGTGGCCAAACAAGTTTCCTTGTCAGGGCAGCATAACAATAAATCATCCACATATTGTAACAATACACAGGAATCTGGTGGTACCCATTCTCCCAACACCGTTTGCAATGCTTGCGAATACAAGGTAGGTGAATGCGCCATACCCTGAGGTAGGCGTGTCCAGGTTAGTTGCCGATTTTTGATTGAAAATGCGAACCAAAGTTGGCATTCTTCAGCAAGCGGGACGGAAAAGAAAGCATTCGCTAAATCTATAACCGTAAAGTACATACTGGTTGATGGTATTTGTGACAGTAATGTATGTGGATTGGGTACTAAAGGTGTCATCGGGGCTAGTATTTTGTTGACCGCTCTAAGGTCTTGGACCATTCTATACTTAACCGGACTACCGGCTACTGATTTCTTTTTAACCGGGTACAAGGGAGTGTTTGCCGGTGATTTTACCTCTTTTAGAACTCCACTTTTTAAGAAGGATTGGACCTGCATTTCTATGGCTGTCTCTTGGGGTGCACTAAGTGGATACTGCTTTTGTTGGGGAAGCACTGCTCCTGGAATCAGCTGTAGGGTAACCGGAGGTATGGGCAAAAGTCCAACATCAGCTGGATGTTTCTCCCATAGTTCTCCTGGAAGGGACGACAAAATCTGATCTAAGTCTGAAGGAGGTGGGCCGGACAATTCCGATTCCTCCTCTAGGTATTGTATCAGGTTACACATCTCCATGTGTTCTTGATTATCCCCTATAGCTAAGGTGACAGTGCCATCTGGGTGATAGGTAATGTTAGCTCCTATTTTCTGCAAAATGTCAGCTTCTAACAAATTAGTGGGGGCTCCTCTGGATACCAGAAAGCGTGAAAGGAACATGTGGTTTCCTACTTTAACTTTCAGAGGTTTTGTAAGCGGGGCGTCGGCTAAAATGCCATCATATCCAGTTATTAGTAAAGTGTCAGGTGATTTTTGGCCAGGGAGTAGTTCAGAGTCAGAAAGTAACGAGCGTGAAGCTCCTGTATCGACTAAACAAGAGATTTTCTTATTACCAACCGTTATATTTGTCTTGAGCATTGTTGTTTTGGATTTTTCTAAAACCGGGGTGAGTCATGCTCGTGGACCATCTCCCTGCTGCCTGATATGACTATTTTTGTTGTCCCTGGGCTGGTTCCTTCTCTGATTAACTGGAGAATCAACACCTTCCTCTCCTTCATCCCTTATTCTTTTCCTACAGTTGCGTCTGATGTGACCAATCTTGTTACAGTAGTGACAGGTAAGGGGTTGCGAAAGGAACCTCTACCTTGCTCTTGGGGACCCCCGAGTGCGTTGATAGCATGAGATTTCCTCCCTTTGGTTTCTGCTAAGTCCGCCTCTATGCCTTGCGCTTTTTGTAACAACGTCCCTCTATCTCTAGTTGCCCTCCACTCTGGTGTGCAGGCTTTCTGTCTCTCACTTATCTGTGGAATTAATCCCTCCATAAATTGTCTATTGAAGGCTCGGATTGTGACTGGCAGGGCCAAGTCCAATCCCTCATCTGCCATCATACTTTCCATAGATAAGTAAAATTCCGATACAGTCTGTCCTGGCATTTGCTTCATGGGTGATATGGACCCCCTCTCCTGTTGTTTTGCCTGACAAAAAGCTTCTAATCTAGCAATAAAAGGGGCCCTTGAGTCTATATGTCTGACATGTCCTGCCTCCAGGTTGCCCTCCCCATCAACTTGTCCTGCAGGTCTGTGTGGACCTATTTCTGTCATAAACTGGTTAAACAGGGTCAGAGTCATTTTGTGTCTGCATAGATCCTCCCCATCCTGCCAGGTCGCTTCATGTGTATTCATTAACTGTGTCACAAATCTACAAAAAGCAGCTGGCTTTGCTACCGGGTCTGGGGCGCTCTGTATTAATGCCATAAGGGTGTCTGCCGACCATGGTGCCCAAGTCCTTATTTGCATTCTACGAGTGACAGTAGGTGGGGCATTTGGATGGGCTGCTTGTCCAAATTCTGGATTGTTTACCTGAACAATGCGTGTATCAGTGCGTACGGGAGCTACAGTTTCTGGATGAGGTTTTTGTGCCCCACAATGCACACATTCTACTGCCCATTCTGGGTTTTGTGCTCCACAATCCTGACAAACCCATCCTCTCCCCTCAAGTACAGGATATATCTTGTGTGGTTTGCGTTCTACGTCAGTGTATGGGGGTGGGATGGCTGAGCTGGGAGCCTCGACATTTTTTGTTCTTCTATCTTTCATATCCCAACCATCACAATCTGGATTATATTTCCACCCCTCTTCTTTCGCTCTATTTAAGACCTTAATTAAGCATTGAACCTGACGCATCCATTGCTTCTCTAACACCTCTCCTTGTCTGTCCCTTTTTATTTCACTCCATACATCCGGGTCTAAGCCCGCTGCTCCTTTCACCTTAAATTTACGAAGCACATCCTTTAAGTCCTGTGCTTCGGTTTTCCCATAAATGTTCTTAATTATCTGTGGCACCGTACAGTGCGCCACAATTCCCTGACGGGGTTTTGTGTTCCTCTGGCCCATTCTAACAGTCCTGCCTAGGTAGCGTGTGGGACACTTAGTGTACAATATAATGTGGCTACAACATATACAAGAATGAATAATTACTTTATATGCTAGCCCAATAACAAACCAGCTAAGTTACACTAGTTCCTCGTTGCCTTCCTCCTAGGGTGCTAGAATACTAGAAACCTCTTCCGGAATGAGATTATTGAAATCGAATTACTTTATATGCTAGCCCAATAACAAATAATTACTTTATATGCTAGCCCAATAACAAACCAGAATGCGGCTACAACATATACAAAAATGCGGCTACAACATATACAAGCATTCCTTTAAGTGGCCAGGTATCCGACTAGATCTCCGGACTTTTGGAGATCTTATTCCCTCCCCGTATCTGGGAATCCCTCTCATATACTCTTATCCCTGCTTTATGGAGCAGACAGGGCTTATACTCTCAACCCGTCTATGGTTTATGAGTTAGATGTGAGGTTAAGCATAAGCGTCAGACCCCCAAGCTCACAAGCCCTCAAGTTCCCAATCATGTGAGGTAAGGCGCATTCCGTTGCTTAGTTCGGCAATCCCCTTCTAACTCATACCATCCTTGACAAGGCTCATTCACTTTCTCAACAAGACAGACAAGACAGACACAGACAACAAAACAAACAAATAATTCCAGCAATATAAACTAAAATATGCAGTAATTCTAGACTCACCACTACAGAGGCTGGTGTTTTAAAACCAGGAGAACCGTAACTGACAGAACGGATAGGCACAAATCAGGGGAGCACAGAATATAAGAAAAATAAAGCTTTTTCTTACCTGGCCAGGTTTTTTGATCTGTGGTTCCCAGAATGCCTGTCCTTTCGTTCCGTCAGCGTAGCTCAGCCACCTCTTGTAGCAACTTGGTGGGTCCCTGTTCTTCGGGCGCCAAAATGTTAGGGGCAACTCTTAAATAAGTTGCTTTAAGTTTATATTGCTTTGCCAAATTATTGCTTCTATAAGAGAGATGACACGGAGTCAGGTATGTCTGTATCACAGTTCTCAGCATAAAGGACTGCTGCCTTTACTCTTTCAAAGGCCTTTTATACAAGCAGTAATCTTATCGGCATTACCAAATGAGGTTAAGGTACAAAGAGTTTCTCATCAGCGAACATGTAATGATTATTCAGCAGTTCCAAATTCCATCTAGATACAGATTGATACGTACACAGAAGAGAAAAGCACAAACAATTTAAATAGAACAATTGATACGTACATAGGTAAGAAAGGAGCACAAACAATTTAAATAGAACAATTGATACGTACACAGGTAAGAAAGGAGCACAAACAATTTAAATAGAACAAGTGATACGTACACAATTACAGTGGAACTCTAAATCATTATTTCAACCCTATCAATATGTAACTTTTTAAACCATTCCTATATTTCCTGTTTCGTCTGTATGTAACCAAACAATGGAAACTTTACTCCACTCACAAACCTCTCCTTTTCTTCTCTGTGGTGGAGCAAGACGGTTGGGTCAGAGAGAGAGCTGAAGAGATTTCTCATACCGTTTTGGTTTGTGACCTTCCATCAGGACTATCTGCACCCCTTGTGCCTGCCAACCAGCCTACCTACCTGTATACGCTGATTTCTCTGATTTGAGGCTCCTCACTTCTTGGACCCCAGCACGCACACGGGCACCCCACCCCTGCGGTGTTTTTCAACATTACCTGGGATTCTTGATTCAAGCTTAGTGTTCCATGGTCAGCCAGTGGATGTCACGTCCGTTGGGCCAAGCGTGAGGTCATGAAAATTCCCTTCTTTTAATCATGTGGATATCTATGTGCAGTGTAAATGAATACAATATGTAAATTTCTCTCTGTGAACCCTGATGAAGGAAAGATTTTCCGAAACGCGTCTGGTTCAGGGAAACTACATATTCTTTCATTGACGGTTTTTTAACATATCCACATTCATGTATTACTGTGTCCAATCTTGATATGTATATTTCATGTTTTTCATGTTTTGTGATGTTTTTTCTATACTTATTTATCTACATTTTTTCATATGTGGTAGTGCCTTCAAAGTCACAGCTATAGGGGTACTTCTTCCTCTTAGGCTACTCCATATCATCAAAATTTTTACCAACCTCTTTAATCGCTAACCAATTCCTACAAGCTTACCATCTTTTCATAAATATAATAACTATTGATTTTGCTTTCAAATCTCCCCTATTGTAGATATAAGCCTGTTTGGAAAAAAAAGTTCATGACACAAAAAGTTCAAATCAAAATATTTATTGAACAAGAGTATTATGAGAATAACACAAAAGTAAATGTTAACATATATATATATATATATATATATTTCTCATGATATATAAATATAAAATATATTTCTCATGATATATAAATATATATATATATATATATATATTTCTCATGATATATAAATATATACAGTATCTCACAAAAGTGAGTACACCTCTCACATTTTTGTAAATATTTTATTATATCTTTTCATGTGACAACACTAAAGAAATGACACTTTGCTACAATGTAAAGTAGTAAGTGTACAGCTTTTATAACAGTGTAAATTTGCTGTCCCCTCAAAATGACTCAACACACAGCCATTATTGTCTAAACCGCTGGCAACAAAAGTGAGTACACCCCTAAGTGAAAATGTCCAAATTGGGCCCAAAGTGTCAATATTTTGTGTGGCCACCATTATTTTCCAGCACTGCCTTAACCCCCCTGGGCATGGAGTTCACCAGAGCTTCACAGGTTGCCACTGGAGTTCTCTTCCACTCCTCCATGAGGACATCAAGGAGCTGATGGATGTTAGAGACCTTGCGCTCCTCCACCTTCCATTTGAGGATGCCCCACAGATGCTCAATAGGGTTTATGTCTGGAGACATGCTTGGCCAGTCCATCACCTTTACCCTTAGCTTCTTTAGCAAGGCAGTGGTCGACTTGGAGGTGTGTTTGGGGCCGTTATCATGTTGGAATACTGACCTGCGGCTCAGTCTCCGAAGGGAGGGGATCATGCTCTGCTTCAGTATGTCACAGTACATGTTGACATTCATGGTTCCCTCAATGAACTGTAGCTCCCCAGTGCCGGCAGCACTCATGCAGCCCCAGACCATGACACTTCCACCACCATGCTTGACTGTAGGCAAGACACACTTGCCTTTGTACTCCTCACCTGGTTGCAACCACACACGCTTGACACCATCTGAACCAAATATGTTTATCTTGGTCTCATCAGACCACAGGACATAGTTCCGGTAATCCATGTCCTTAGCCTGCTTGTCTTCAAAAAACTGTTTGCAGGCTTTCTTGTGCACCATCTTTAGAAGAGGCTTCCTTCTGGGATGACTGTCTTGCAGACCAATTTGATGCAGTATGCGGCATATGGTCTGAGCACGGACAGGCTGAACCCCCACCCCTTCAATCTGTGCAGCAATACTGGCAGCACTCATACATCTATTTCCCAAAGACCACCTCTGGATATGATGCTGTGCATGTGCACTCAACTTCTTTGGTAGACCACGGCGAGGCCTGTTCTAAGTGGAACCTGTCCTGTTAAACCGCTGTATGGTCTTTGCCCCGGTGCTGCAGCTCAGTTTCAGGGTCTTGGCAATCTTCTTATAGCTTAGGCCATATTTATGTAGAGCAACAATTATTTTTTCAGATCCTCAGAGTTCTTTGCCATGAGGTGCCATGTTGAACTTCCAGTGACCAAGTGAAAAAGTGAAAGTGAAAGCTATAACACCAAATTTACCACACCTGCTCCCTATTCACACCTGAAACCTTGTAACACTAATGAGTCACATTACACCGGGGAGGGAAAATGGCTAATTGGGCCCAATTTGGACATTTTCACTTAGGGGTGCACTTTTGTTGCCAGCAGTTTAGACATTAATGGCTGTATGTTGAGTTATTTTGAGGGGACAGCAAATTTATACTGTTGTACAAGCTGTAGACTCGCTACTTTACATTGTAGCAAAGTGTCATTTCTTCAGTGTTGTCACATGAAAAGATATAATAAAATATTTACAAAAATGTGAGGGGTGTACTCACTTTTGTGAGATACTGTGTGTGTGTGTATATGTATATAAACTACCCAATAAACTATTTTATGATGAAGAAGAAAGCAAATCCTTTGAGGCAGAATTTTTTTTGTAAGAGAGTAGTTGTTGGTAGGTAGCTAGCACCATACCACCATTTAGGCAACATTGTTCTCCAGTGGTTCTCATGTATGGTCCTTGATCCCCCATGTTTGTGAGTTATCCCTTTTATCATTTGACCATTATTATATATATATTTGGTATGATTAATTTATGTCACATTCTACTTTTCTGTACTCTAGCTCTGAAGAAGCACGTTTTGGCTTTGTTTTATACCTTTGTTTAATAATTACTTCGATTTGTCCATTACTTAATACCCACCCAGAGTTTTGCCATTGACTGAGTGTTCTCTAGGAGACCATAAGAGAGTTACCACCCTGAGACCAGAACAAGGTCCAACTACGCAGCACCTTTTCTACAAATCAGGCCCTGTGTAGGAGGACTGAATTCTACAATATATTGAATAATATCAATACCTCACCCCTATTAGTCCAGAGCAATCACACCTACATATCAGCATGTTTGGAAAGTTTGGGCAGTTTACTCACTGTGCCTATTCACTTAATATAAATATGTCACTGCAATATAAGTTAGTAGGCTGATCATTGGTCTGTGTGTGGTCATCTTCAGCAACAGAGACAGCAAAAACATACTCCAAGGATAATGTCTGCCAATCATTGTGAATAGTGCATGTTATGGTATGGTCAGCTAATTTTTCTAACATGCAACCTTCCACCAAGCAGCAGATACTTCCAGTATATGATCATCTTTAGCATAAATAAGGTGCTTACAGTCAGGAAAGAAAAGAACATGTATTGGGAGCATTAAAAGCCAACATACTGACTTTTGTCAACACCAATGTACTGGAAAATTATATTTTGTATGTATATATGTGCTGTGCCAGGACAGCCACAGAGTCCCATTCCTTATACTTCTGTACTATCAGTAATGAAAAAGAAAACAAAAATTCCAAGTATGAGAGTAAAAATGACTTAGACAGAGGTGGTCAGATGTTGAAACAGAGCCCTCACCACCTGTGGAGCCCAAAGGAGATGAAGCACGAATATTTATATACCATTCAACCAACTAGTATCTACTCCAAATGAGCTTTAATTAAGATCCATTAGGCTTACAATTGATGCATACATTTTCAAAATTCTGAAATTCTTATCAGCGAATTTTCAAAACAAACAAAACAAAAATATAGTACCGTTTCAATAAAACTGCACGCCAAAAAAGTGCAGTTTCAACCAGATTTCAATTGCAAGAAACGTGGAAGAGTAAAAGAGAATGAAAAACGTGAAGCGTAAAAGAGAATGAAAAATGTTCAATAGTGTTTGAATTTGGCAGAAAGTTACCCTTTGCATGACCAGCATAAATGGTTGTTTGTCCTATCAACCAGTAAGAGTATGTATTTTATTTTAAGACCTGTAATGCAAAAATGGGACCACTTAGTTGCCATGGGCAACAGAAATTGTACTTATAGCACATTTTTTTTCACAACAGCTCCATTGTAAATTGCAACAGTCCTTTAAAGTGTATATTGCCCCTACATTTCATATTCCTGATATGTGTCTGTTGTACCATATACTTGTATTAGAAAGTATCCAGTTCACATTGCTTTGCTTTGTGAAGTCAGGTACTGATGTGGACGAATAGACCTGGCTCGCAGTCTCTGCTCTAATTCATCCCAAAGATGTGCTATCGGGTTGAGGTCAGGACTCTGTGCAGGCCAGTCAAGTTCTTCCACCCCAAACTCACTCATTCATGTCTTTATGGATCTTGCTTTGTGCACTGGTGTGCAGTCATGACGGAAAAGGAAGGGGCCATCTGTTCCCGCAAAGTTGGAAACATCAAATTGTCAAAAATGTCTTGGCATGCTGACGCCTTAAGAGTTCCCTTCACTGGAAGTAAGGAGCCAAGCTCAACCCCTGAAAAACAACCCCACACCATAATCCCCCCTCCAGCAAATGATTTGGACCAGTGCACAAAGCAAGGTCCATAAAGACATGGATGAACGAGTTTGGGGTGGAGGAACTTGACTGACCTCAACCCGATACAACAGCTTTGAGATAAACTAGAGCAGAGACTGCGAGCCAGGCCTTCTCGTACAACATCAGTGCCTGATCTCACAACTGCACTTCTGGAAGAATGATCAAACCTTCCCATAGACACACTCCTAAACCTTGTGGGCAGCCTTCCCAGAAGAGTTGAAGCTGTTATAGCTGCAAAGGGTGGGCCAACTCAATATTGTACCCTACGGACTAAGACTGGTACGCATTTAAAGTTCATGTGCGTGTAAAGGCAGGCGTCCCTATACTTTTGACAATATAGTGTGTGTGAGTGTATATGTATCATACTTGTGTTGGTGCATTATTAAGTTCTGAATGGTTGCTATGGGTTATAACATTTAGAACTTTGTTCCTTGCACTGTATCGGAAATAAAGCCATCCAAAATAGTTAAAACACATTTACATTACAGGGATGCGGTCAAGTGGCCAATATGTTTTTAATTTACAAAAGGATAAAAATTAGAGAGAAAGATGAAGCGTGCTATGTTCAAGTAATAAACTGGAAAAAAGGAACATATTGCGATTTAGAAACTTTCCCTTCGTTTAATGTAGAGCCTAGCTTGATAATCCTGAAGAAGGGACTTTGCATTTTGAAAAGTCTCTGCAGTTAATTATGGTATTTTGTTTCCTAAATCAGTTCCATTAAAAGGTATGTTAATCCCTGAAAGCTGGAAAATTATGATGATTGGTCTACTGAAGCTTTTACGTTGATTATGTTTTCTAATTAAAAATGAAACAAAATGGGATGCACTCTAAAATAATAGACTGTAGACTGTGAAAGACGTGTACCATTTATCCTAATAATGTGGAGAAGACTTTATGATGTAGTTCTTTTTTTTATCATGCTTGGTATTTTCTATTAAACACACATAATACTGTCTATTTTTCGGTAATTTGAGATGCATTCCTAATAGTAGATTTGCAGTGCAATTTTTTATTTATACCAGTTACTAGTAAAATTACTTTACATATATCTTGTTCTTTCTTTTTTTTTTCAGCATTAGGATAGGAACAGGAAATGTAACACTTTTTTAGTGGGTCTCTTCCCTCTAGAAGTAAAGGAAAAAATAAGACAAACTTTAAAAGTGAATGTTTCATTTTCTGTATAATTATATAGATTAGAATGCACTGTACTTGATGGGAAACAGATACGAACTGTCTATACCATTCTTTCTCTTGTTTGAAGAATCTTTTTTTTCTGCTTCATGGTGATTATAATCATCTGTTTTCCTGGTCTGAAAAAAAAAAACATTGTCAGATAAGACAATACTAATTAGTTCAAACATATAAGAAATTGGAATAGAAATAAATTCAAGTCTATACAGAAAAACAGATCATTTATTCAAGAACACAACTGGAGAAAAACATAGTAGGGAAAATGGGTAAAGACCTTTTGTGCTTAAGAAAAACAGGCGTGCAATTTTATCAGCAAATTTTACAGTAAGTATTTTGTATCATATATTTGCTTTAAAGCCAAACTCCAGGCAAACAACTGCAGTAAATACATAATTGAAATACATATATGGATTTAATATGGGGGGACAGTAAGTCATATTGAAGTTCTTACACTAGTTGCCTTCAAACACTTGTTTCATTATTTTTAAATCAATATATACAGTAACTTCAATTTATTGTTGTACAAAATTGTGAGACTGTGGTTTCTAGGTATTTTACTGTTTCAAAAAATATATGCCATAACTTTCTGAAGGGTTCATATAAAGGTAATTTATGAGTGTATACAATCTATAGTAAGTAAAAGCGTTTATTAACTTAAAAAAAAAAAATTGGATCCTTTTCCTTTAAAGCATTTTATACAGCACAGTGCTTGTGCTGTGTAATTTGGCCCCCTGTATCAGCTGAAATACCTGGTTGATCCTGACAGTTTCTGCTCTCCCCTATGCAAACTGACCATGGTGTATCATGGCTGCTGAGCCCTGACACCGTGGTCAGTTTACGTGCCTCCGTCATCCGCACCCTGCTCTCCTGTGTCTGTATCCTCCTCTGTCCTCTCCTCCCTCCCCTCCCTGCCTGTCAGCTCCCAGAACCTCTCTTCCTGCTCTAAATATTACAGGGTTTTCCTATTCTAGTTCCATCTGTTATATAACAGTAAGCTCCACAGTGGATGCCATTTAAAAGAAATTGCTGTATAATAGCTGATTTCAGAGAGCCGTTTAGTGCTCACGTGACTGCCCACCGTTCTCCTCCTCTCCTCAGCTGACGTCAGCGGGAGGTTTCCCAGCACCTCCCCATGCAGCTATCACATCGGGAGAGACCAGCGTGCAGCCACCTAAACGCCGAATGGTGCTTGGAAATAAGGTACTTATACAGCATATTTTTATAAATGACATCTGCTGTGGAGCGTACTGTTATATAACAGAGGGAACTATAGAAGGAAAAATATTGACTTAACAAACACTTTAATTTCTAAAGTGTGTGCCTATTTCAGAAAAAGTTAAAGTGAACCTTTTGTTTGGAAAAAGTTACTAAAGTGACATAAATGCCTAAAAGTAGCAAATCCCAGAATCCATGCACAGCCTACAGTGGTAATGTCTTAGCAGCATAATGCCCTGTACACACGATAGGAGTTTCCGATGGAAAATGTGTGATAGGACCTTGTTGTCGGAAATTCTGACTGTGTGTAGGCTCCATCACACATTTTCCATAGGAATTTTCGACACACACAGAGTTTGAGAGCAGGCTATAAAATTTTCCGACAACAAAATCCGATTGGTTAAATTCCGAGCGTGTGTACACAAATCCGACGCACAAAGTGCCACGCATGCTCAGAATAAATTAAGAGACGAAAGCTATTGGCTACTGCCCCGTTTATAGTCCTGACGTACGTGTTTTACGCCACCGTGGTCAGAACGATCAGATTTTCCGACAACTTTGTGTGACCGTGTGTATGCAAGACAAGTTTGAGCCAACATCCGTCTGAAAAAATCCATGGATTTTGTTGTCGGAATGTCTGATCAATGTCCGATCGCGTGTACAGGGCATAAGTGTTCTGTCCCTGCTACACGTTGTGTAGCTTGACATGCAGCAAAACCCTCCTATTCTGCAATAAGTCAGACTGCGTGTCATTTTGAAGCTTTATTAACAAAACAGGGTGGGGTGAAGCTATTAAGAAAAAACTAATAAAGATACATACAATTAGTGTGTGAAATATACAGAAAATACAATGGATAAGCTAGGCTGTAGAAGAAGATAAGTCATTTTCTAACCAGCGATGCTGCCTTTAGAGGATGCAAACGGGTGAAAGTATTAGTCCAACATGTGCTCTGATAGCTGGTTCCTTCTTTCAGTCTCTAAGATTAAAGCTGAAGTCCAACTTTCTTTTTACCAAAACTGAATCGAATGATCAGTCCCAGCATAGATCAAACCTCTGTACCATGTTGCTCTGTTGTCTGCAGATCCTCTAATATTCTGGGTTTAGCGGAGGCTTTGTACCATGTGACACTTTGTATAGTCTGGCTGTAGACTGAGGGCCTTCCAGTCACTTCCTGTTCAATCTCTAATCTAGAACGCTCCCCTCTGTAGTTTTCTGTAGACCAGGGGTAGGCAACCTTAGAGAGGTGGAGATCTACCTGAACAACATGGGAGTATTCAAAGATCACCGGACACAGTGTCGCCTCCTCACACCTGATTTAAATCTTTAATTGCAGGGCTACCGTGACGCAAATGCATGCATTGCATTGCAAATCAGGTGGTGAGAAGGCAACATATCGCCTCCTCACCACCTATCAACACACACTCGGATTGCTTTTCAGAGGAGTATCACTTGTGCTCGTTCACACGTAAAGCTAGGGGGTGGTAAAACAGCAGGATATGGCTAAGTGCAGCAAACCCACAGTAAAGCTGCAGGTACACTGCACTGCACCCACGGTGTGTATAAACCACAGCACATCAGTGTGAAAGCAGCCCTATACTATTCTGCGCAGTGTATTGCTTCACATTGACCTGAAGATCTCTGCTTTCCTGCTTCTGGCACCACTCTGGAGACCACTAGCCAGGATAAGAGGTGGAGTGCAGTTGGTATCACTGCGCATGGGACAGGAGCCAGCACTACAGAGGAGGCATCAGCTTATGCGGCTCTTGCTCCCTTTTACAGCTCCTCTGCATTGCACTCCGGAATGGTGGGTCAGCAAATCCAGATCGAGATCCACCAGCCACCGGTCTGCGATCTACCAGTAGATCCCGATCTACAGGTTGCTGACCCCAGCTGTAGACTGTAGAGTCTGCAAATGATGTAGCTTCCTTCATAGCTCTGATGGTGGGTGAGATTGAATACATCCTGAATAGCATTTTGTCCCGCCCAGTCACACCTACAGGGAGAGTCCAAACCTCTCAAGTCCCACTTCACAGATCACAGCATTATTCGAATAGTAAACTCCTTCATACACAGCCTGTTCTGATAGCTAGCTGTTCTGCTGTTGGACAGGATTGAATGAATCACAATTAGAATTTAACCCCGCCCAGTTAAATATGCTGACCAGTGTGAACAGGGAGAGCCCCACCCCTTAGATCCCACCTTCCCAGAGCCCTGCTCTCTGTGGTCTGATTCATTTACATATGAAGGAAACACCTCCATAATAACCTCCCATAGCCCTTCTTCTGTAGTCTTGCAGTAAGCCATTATTCTTTTGCATGCTGCAAGACAGGAATGACACATTTACACCTGCTTTGCAGACTGGAGAGTGATCTGCATTCGGACCCACCCACAGCAACTCCCAGAAGTGCTACAAGTGACTTCCATAGCCTGCCCTGAAACCACAGAGGCTCAAAGCATGATGGGACATGTAGAATCAGGACTGGCAAAGCAGAGAAACAAGAAGTCAGAGAAGTTTGAAATTCAGCTAGGAGAATGAGTGACATCAGAGACACACAAACTTGCTTTTTACAGCTAAAAAGGTGAAATACAGATAAAATGACACTGGGGTTGTGATTGATTTACATGCACAATGCATCTGTTGTTCTGGGGAGTAAAAGCTGGAGTTCTGCTTTAAGTCTGAGCTCCCAGGATGCACCTGTTTTTTTTTCTCTTTAGACTGAAGAATGATGGGAACCTTTGTTAAAGCTGAACAGTTTCTAGTTTCTGCAAAACTGTAAATTTACCACCGGCTCCATCTTGTGATCAAATCCAATATTGCTGGCAAACAACATAATAAATATCCTGCAGGAGGCAGAACACTAAGCTAGACACATGCTTTAAAATGCCAACTTATTGGAGGGGCAGAGCCCCGCGTGTGCTTCTGGCCAGTACCTCTTTATGGCATGGACCCGAATTTGTGGGGTAATGGGGATGCAGGGTCAGCTTTCAGATAAAAATGATCTATCTAGGCGCCATGTAGTGGCTGTGTCTGACTGTTATGGATTAAATTTTCCTAATGACAAGGTTGATTTGAATTGAATGTAGAACAGTTTTCCCCCTCTCCACATCCACACCTACGCTGCAACTCAATTTTTTTTGTGGCTGGAGCAAAATGCACTGCAATACACCTATCCAGGCCTGCATTTGTGGTGAATTACGGTGTTTCCCCGGAAATAAGACCTACCCCGATAATAAGACCTACCTAGATTTTAGGGAAGGGCTGCAATATAAGCCCTACCCCGAAAATAAGCCCTAGTTGAAAGTGGTTGTAAAAAAATAAAATCCACTGTCCTATAGTAGTACACAATTCAAAAGGTGTGTGCCTCTGCAATACAATCGTATCACATACCCTCAGTACAGCGGCGCTCAGCTGATCTCTTCTCCTCTTCTTCTCCTGGCTGTCAGTGGGGGATCTTGACCCCCCTCTCTCTGCAGGCACTCAGCTCCACTGCTCATCTCCCGGGTGTCAGTGGGGGATGTCGGCCCCCTCCCTCTGCGGGCACTCAGCTCCGCTGCTCTCCTCATCTTCCTGGTGTCAGTAGGGGATCTTGGCCCCCCAACCTCTGCAGGCACTCAGCTCGGCTGCTCTCATCTTCCTGGTGTCAGTGGGGGATCTCGGCCCCCCTCCCTCTGCAGGCACATAGCTCCACTGCTCTCCTTGTCTCCCGGGTGTCAGTGAGGGATCTCGGCCTCCTTCCCTCTGCAGGCACATAGCTCCACAGCTCTCCTCGTCTTCCGGGTGTCAGTGGGGGATCTCGGCCCCCCTCCCCCTGCAGGAACTCAGCTCCACTGCTCTCCTCATCTCCGGGTGTCAGTGGGGGATCTCGTCTCCCCCCTTTGCAGTGCTCGGAGTTGTGGAAGACAGCTCAGGCGGGCCATGGAAGCGCCGAGCATGCTATAAGAAGGTACTTGCACAATTTTATTACAGAAACACACACCCTCCACATTACACAATCCTGTAATAGAGAGAATTCCAGCATTTTACAGGCACTTTTACTCTGTTCACACTGGGGATTCCTGGCATGCAAGCCCTACCCCGAAAATAAGACCTACTGTGTTCTTAGTTGCTAAAATTCATATAAGACCTAGGCTTATTTTCGGGGAAACACGATAGTTAACATCTTCATTTATTTACCCTTATATTCCATTAAACTTTCCATTAGTTTGTTCCTAAAATTCTTTATTTTGTTACCCAACCCCCTTAACCTGGTATTACGTCATCAATCTATTTAGCTACTTCTCTTTGTAGTGTCCATCATTTAAAAAGTGCTAGTTAGACATCAAAGAAATCCTGGACAGCCCCACTCCTTTTTTTAAAATATTTGCCTTTATTCAATAAAGTGTCATCCAAAATACAGGTCACAGCAGAGTGGAACAAAGCTTAAGCTTTTTGCACTACACAGAGTGCTTAGTCATAGCTTTTTTAAAAAAATATTTGCCTTTATTCAATAAAGTGTCATCCAAAATACAAGTCACAGCAGAGTGGAACAAAGCTTACGCGTTTCGCACTACACAGAGTGTTTAGTCATAGCTGGAGTGCTGCTGTCCAGGATTTCTTTGATGTCTAACTGCTACAGCATGGCCAGCACCTGGACTTCTAGACTGAAGGAGATGCCTTTTACTTTGATCTGACCCACCTGGAGCGGTGATACTCTCTCTCTATTTAAAAAGTGCTAGTTACAATTCTGTCTTCATTCTATTCTCATTGTAAAAATAAACACTAGTTTTGAACAACTGTTAGTAGAGGAACAAACACCGACCCATAAATTGTCCATTGTATATAAACTTTTACTTCCCTCCGGACCCCTCAATGAATTAGCATGTATGAGAAAATGGGAAAATGAAATGAGTCTGATTCCATTAATAGAATGGAACAAGGCATTTTCACTAATACATAAATTATTGGTAGCGGTTAAACATCAAGAAAGAAATTATAAAATCATGAAGAGGTGGTTCTGGAGTCCAGTGGACCTAAATAAAATAAGTAAAGACAATACAGAGATTTGTTGGAGATATCTTAAGGATAGAGGAACACTGACACATATCTGGTATGGGTGTCATATGGTGAGGAATTTCTGGTATAAGATATTTGAAATATATCAGATGGTGTCAGGAATCGTGATACAACCAAATGTTAATATATCGATACTATCCATAATACCAGGGTCAATTAAATCCAAAAAGATGGATATTCTTCACCATATGATAACAGCTGCCAGGACAATAATAACCCAAATATGGCAAAAAACAAAAATCCTACAATAGCGGAATGGGTTTGTGAAATGAACGAAATACAACATAGGGAGGAACAGATAAGGAGAGAAGAGACTGTAAGGAATCAATTGCCAAAAATATGGGAAGAGTTTCTGTTCTCGAAAAACATGATACAATATTTATGAAAGGGAACATACCACCACATAGAGATTGGAGTTTTTTGTTTTTGTTTTTTTTTTGTTAAAGTTGTGGGATGATTGGAATAGGAGACTATGCATGAGGTCCTGTGTAGGTGACAAAAGGAAAGATGGAGGGATATAGAAAGGGACGATAGATCCCAATACAAGCAATTATTGCCTTTTGTCAGGGACACAGGACATTATTTATCATTATAAAGTAAGGTATATGAATGTATATGTATATATGTCAGATCAAAGAAAGGTGGTTCTTGACTGGTTCCTATAGTACAAGTAGCTGCACTCTGCAGATTACTCTTTGCCTAATTTAGAGTGTTACTAAACCCAGGACCCTGCATTCACTATATCTGGTCTCTCACAGCACACAAAACATGGAAATGCAATTATTTTAGTAAATATAAAATAAATATCTTTTCTCATCAGTAGTATTTAGCTATGTGACTTCTATCAGTGTCTGGCCAAGCACTGGCTAAAGCTTGTAGGAGGAGTTTTCATTCTCCTCTAATTGTCCTATGAGGCTGCATGACCCCTGACCCTCTGTCGGGACAGGGCCGATTGGCCCTGTGCTGATCACATGCACTCTACCAAAAATAAAAAACTCTCTAGCAATGCACATCAAACTGAGCATGTGCAGAGTGCCTTCTAGGACTCTGTTCTATCAGCAGATGGATTGGGGACAGTAAAAAAGGGGAGGATCAGAGAAGACAGGATCAGACTTTTTACACAATTCGGATGATTAACCCCTTAGATTCCACAGTGAGTATAACAAGCATGCTTTACTGCATATACAGACTGATTTTACTGTTGTGGGTTTAGTTACACTTTAATAAGTACTTTGTTAGTTAAGTCTTTGTTATAGAACATTAGATCCACAGAGTTTAACCCCCTGCGATAACGTTCTGTAGAATACAGTTACGTATGGGAATAATTGTTTGTATTATCGTGAGTATGGCAATGGTTCACCTATTTATATATTCAGTGTCTGTACATACTATTTAATATGTTTTGCTGTAATCATTGAACATACAATAAATGTGCATAAGCTCTAGAGATGCTGCATATGGCTTGAAGAGGAAGAATGGTATGTACGATCAGTGTACCATTAAGTAATTAGATAGTCTTCTCCACAGGAGTGAGCTCATGTAGTGTGACATACAATTTAGGTGTTCAAGATTTAATAAATTCATTAATTGAAATCTAACCTTTGCTTATGTTTCCCTGTGGAAAAAAGGCTCATTCTAAGGTTTAATCTCATATGAACAAACAAATGTATTTATTATTCCATGTGGCTGCCCCAGTATATTACTGACAATTTTACATCTTGCATACTTGTTTTATTTTAAGTTTGTGTTTGTGCTAAGAATAACAGGCACAATACTAATGAACTATACAGCATGTACTGGTATAATAAATGAACCCAGAGCTATGCCAGTGGCACAAAAATAAAGCTGACTCATTTAATTCATTTTATTGCTCAAACTTATAATAGTGCAGAATTGAATAAACTATTCGGTGTAGCAAAAATCTAGCAGACAGAAGAAGGAAAACATATTTTCACATTTCTAACCTGTATTTTGTGCAATTAAAGGGCATTGATGAGAGGACACACTCTTTAGAATAGATTTATTTGCTCTGCGGTGTCTGAGCAAACATCCTCAAAATAGAGAGCTCATACTATCACCAATGCATGTCTGAGATGTGAGCAATCAAAGACAGTGTATAACCATACGCCAATCTGGTTTGCCCGAGTAATAGAGTTAAACAGAGTATCTATGGAGGAGGCTATAAACTGCTAGTATTTTACAAAGGACTTTGTGGCTGAACTGTTTGGTCCACCCTCACAGGGGTGAATTTACCATTAGGCATTAATGGCATGTGTCTATAGGCAGCATGGACAAATACATGGTTTTTCAATGCTAAATATTTTCTCACGCAGAGAAATTAAATTATTCTTTATCTCACAAGCCAATTTAGAAATCACCACAATATTCTAGGTGATATAAATATCAGCAAACCAAAAAATGTTCTGTATAGGGGAGCCTGGAAAGTGGCAGGATGCACAGGGGTAACCTCTTACTGCCGTTAACACCTTTCTGTACAGCATCTTCAGTAAGCATGGCTTCGCTGTAATCTTTTGGGAATTTTGAGCAATGCCGAACCTGGCCTAACCAGACTACTGCCCCACGATCAAGCCCAGATCCTTCACCGACATCTATCCCTTTATCACTGCACACAAATTAATGATCAAGAGAACTTCCCCCTTGAAGGGACACCAACAGTCCAGGCTTAAACTACATACACTTGTGCTCATGAGTTTACATACCCTGGCAGAAGTTGTTATTTCTTGGCCATTTTTCAGAGAATATGAATGATAACACAAAAACGTTTCTTTCACTCATGGTTAGTGTTTGGCTGAAGCCATTTATTATCAATCAACTGTGTTTACTCTTTTTAAATAATAAGGTTTGTGGTGCATTTTGCGAGCTGGTAGGAACAGGCTCCCTGCTTGGTAGGGACAGAACTAGTGGCAGGGAAAGGTTCCTGACAAGGAGGCAAAGCATAGAGCTTGCCTCTATATCTGGAAGGCTTGCCTTCTCTGGACATCTTCCTGCTTGGGCACAAGATGGCCAGGCCGCATTCTGTTCCTCTCAACAGGTGCAATGAGTTTGGCTGAATCCTGCTCTCTACACACTGTTGGACCTGTGAGTGCTCCTGACTTGGTGGCCTTTCCACTGGGTTATTTGTGAACTGTCTTTGCATTATTTCAATGCAAGTTCTTTCATCGCACTGGGACTGTGTGTGTTACTGCTGCCGCACCATGCTGCACCCCACCTACAAGCATTTAACCCTTATAGTGCAGGCAGTGCAGGGGTGCCCCACTGCTAGGGTGTTTTTTGTAACCTTTCTGGAGTTGGGCTTTAAGAAACAAAGATGTGTAAAGATCTGTCAATCAAATCCAATGATGCATGTGTGAATGGACACAGATGCATGACTCGGGAGCAAGCCCGCACGGGTGTCCACCAAGGAGAGCACTTCTCCAATGTGGACACTCAATGCGGGGAGGAGCTACCAGCGACGCCGGGGGACCCCAGAAGAGGAGGTTCGGGGCCACTCTGTGGAAAACGAACTGCACAGTGGAGGTAAGTATGACATGTTTGTTATTTAAAAAAACAAAAAACAAAACGAGGGTTTACAACCCCTTTAACCACCTCAATACTGGGCATTTTCGCCCCCTTCCTGCCCAAGCCATTTTTCAGCTTTCAGCGCTGTCGCGCTTTGAATGACAATTGTACAGTCATACAACACTGTAGCCAAATGAAATTGTAATCATTTTTTCCCCACAAATAGAGCTTTCTTTTGGTGGTATTTGATCACCTCTGCGGTTTTTATTTTTTGCGCTATAAACAAAAGAAGAGTGACAAGTTTTAAAAAAAACACAATAATTTTTACCTTTTGCTATAATAAATATCCAATTTTTTTTTCTTTAAAGCAAATTTTTTCTCAGTTTAGGCCGATATGTATTCTTGTACATATTTTTGGTAAAAAAAAAATCGCAATAAGCATATATAGATTGGTTTGCGCAAAAGTTATAGCGTCTACAAAATAGGGCATAGTTTTATAACATTTTTATTTTTTTACATTTTTTTACTAGTAATGGCGGCGATCTGCGATTTTTATCGTGACTGCGATATTGCGGCGGACACATCGGACACTTTTGACACATATTTGGGATCATTCACATTTATACAGCGATCCGTGCTATAAAAATGCATTGATTACTGTATAAATGTGACAGGCAGTGAAGGGGTTAACACTAGGTGGTGATCGAGGGGTTAACTGTGTTGCTAGGGAGTGATTCTAACTGTAGGGGGCGGGACTCACTAGGGGAGGAGACCGATCGGTGTTCCGCTGTACTGGGAACATACCATCGGTCTCCTCTCCTCTGACAGGACCGTGGATCTGTGTGTTTACACACACAGATCCACGGTCCTGCTGTGTTACTGGTAATCGCGGGTGCCCGACGGACATCGCGGCCGCCGGGCACGCGCACCGGGTGCCTAGTGACACGGCGGGTGCGCACGAGCGCCGGCGGCGATGCGCGCACGCCCCCTGGTGGCCTAGGAAAGCGAGGACGTCATGTGACACCCGCCTGCAACGAGAGCTGCGCCGCCTGGCCGTCAATTGACGGCCGGCGGTCGGCAAGCGGTTAAGCAAGTCAGTAAAGCGACTTAATATATTGTTATTAGGCAAAGTTGTTAGCAAAACAAACATGGAATTGAAGCAACACTGGTGGTAACACAATTAGCATAAAAATATTGGATAGTAAAGTAGTATGGTAACACTTGGTTTCCAGTTCAGCATAAACAGTAGCAACGCCAACGTAAGTGCAGCAGTGGGCAGTGATGATATGTAAACTACCAAAGGCAAGACTATACTGCCAGAGTGCATTAAAGGATGTTATGCTAGTGTAGCACCCTCCTAGGTCAGGTGCTAGAAGTGAGGCAAATTTTGTTTTTGGCTCTGCTGTTAGAAGTGGAGACTTGATTGTGTTTGCCTACTCTGAGTTTTGCAGCTGCAGGCTTGTTTGTCTCCCCCCGTATTTCCAGAATCTTCTGGAAACATATTGAGAGGAGAGGGAAGAGTCTGAGCTGGCCCTGGATACAGCTTCAGCCACTCCCCAGTCAAGAAGAATGGCCAGCAGGGGGCTGACAGATGTATATAAGGTGGAGAGAAGAGAGTAGCAGGGTCCTTTTTGCCTTCTGAGAGTGACCTAGCTTGGAAATACTGTTAAACCTTCCAAAGTTTAGGAGAAGCCTTAAGAAGTCCTGGATGGTTCTTGCTCAGTGAGGAGCCATAGGATCACCCCTAAAGATGCAGGAACAATCAGGGCAACATTAGGGGGAATCTTCCTGTGAGAATTCACACAGAGTCAAACTGAAGCTGAGAGGAAGTCGTCAGACTGAGGTTGAAATTTGAGGGTGAGAGGTCTCTCCAGTTCCTCTGCGGCAATAGCATGGCTCAAACATAGCAGTTTGTATTTTGCAACAAGGGTGTCACCTTCCCTTTCCTCCTGAGCCTCCCGACCAATGTCTTCCAACCTGGCCTGGCATCAGCCAACCCGGAATGCAGATGTGCACTCCCTAAGTCCGTGGCAGTCTAGTAAAAACTGTCTTGCCCCTCCTCCTGCTCCTCAGTGCCGTTTGAGAACTGTAGTTTAAAGAGTTTAAGGCTCATTGCATTGCTGCTGTGTCTAACTACAACTCCCACTCTTCACCGCACTCTGCATAGAGCTGCATAGAGCTGGAACCATGAGGAGATATACATTCCATACAGGATCCTAGCTCATATTCTGAGCGTCCTCAATTGGAATCTATTATCCTTGTGTTTTCTCTCTTTGCAAATTCAACTCCTTGGTCCTTTAATGCATCCTGTGGTTACCTGCAGTCCGCTGTTTGGTCACATGGTGTATGTTTGACTCCCTGAACCACCATTAACTGCAAACGCTATATTCCGAGAAGGCTCTGTTACTCAAGTTGACAGCATCCCCTGAGGAAGCCCCATTTATAGGGCAAAACATGTTGGGAAATATGCCATCCTGCTGTACCCACAAGGACTGTATTGTATGAGTCTTTTGTAATTCAATGTGTTGCTTTTATAAAAAAACTTACCTTTTAATGGTTATTAATAAAATGTATATATTTTAATGATATCTTCATGAATTTATTGAGCATGCACTTTAAAAATCCCATAATCTTCAATTACACAATTTATTCTAGGGATGTGGTGCTATAATGCTGGTATATTGTCCATAAGCTGAAGTATTCCTCTCTGCATAGAGGTCTATGTGCTGGTTTGACTTTACTCTCACTCTGCTGGTTGGAGTGAATAATACAGCACAATATCAGCATTACAGTAGAAACAGAGCAACAAAGGGCAATGTCTCCTTCAACATGTTGCTGTAGCCCAGTATCCGGCTACACTATGTGCATACCAGGTTTTACCTCCTTACAAACCTGTAAGAGGGTTGTTGTATCTATAGGAGCCAGTGATGGAAAAAAAAAAGTTTATTACTTTTTTAAGAAGGTTACACTAATACGTTATTTAAATACAGTTATGTGCTAAGAGTATATGGCTGGAGTTTTTACGATAATGCATTCTCTGCATTGAAGTAAAAAATATTCAGTGTGCTGCCCCCCATCTCCCCTTATACTTACCTGAGCCCTATCTCTACCCAGTGATGTGCATGAGAGCAGCACCGGCCATCTTTCTCCTTATTGTCTTGGAGTCAGCAGTGGGAGTCATTGGCTCTTGTTGCTGTCATCATAACCAATGGGGAGGAGGGGGATGGGGCCAAGCCCCGCTCTGCGTATTTATGAACACACAGAGCAGGGCTTGGGAAGGAGCATGTGCTAGTGCTCCCATAGCAAGTTGCTTGCTATGGGGGCACTCGGCAGGGGGGAGGAGCCAGGAGCGCTCTGTGCAAAACCATTGCACAGAGCATGTAAGTATATCATGTTTGTTATTTTAAAAATAAAATAAAAAATACAAAGCTTTAATCACTTTAAACAATGTTGCAAATATAATTTTCTTGTACTATGCCTTAATGGATAGATTGAACCCTGCCTTACAGATTGTACTCAATCTACTGCCACAGTCTAATGCCGCGTACACACGATCGCACATTCCGACAACAAAATCCATGTTTTTTTTCCAACGGATGTTGGCTCAAATTTGTCTTGCATACACATGGTCACACAAATGTTGTCGGAAATTCCGAACGTCAAGAACGCGGTGACGTATAACGAGCTGAGAAAATTGAAGCTCAATAGCCAGTGCAGATCTTCTGCTTGATTCCGAGCATGCGTGGAATTTTGTGCGTCGGAATTGTGTACACATGATCGGAATTTCCGACAACGGATTTTGTTGTCGAAAAATTTGAGATCCAGATCTTAAATTTTGTTTGTCGGAAATTCCGATGGAAAATGTCCGATGGAGCCTACACACAGTCAGAATTTCCGACAACAAGCTCACATCGAACATTTGTTGTCGGAATTTCCAACCGTGTGTATGCGGCATTACAGTTCTGAACCTGGAAGTGCTTAGAGCTGAGTACTTTAGGGTTCATGCATCACAGGGCAGGAAGTAACAGAGGTTCTCATCTCCCCTCTGCTCTACAACCTGAAAGTTGCAGTAGATGTCCAGGTCTGCCAGAGGACCCAGGCATGGGAACATGTTTAGCACATGTATGTAGTAACTTTACAACTTGCATATTGTGTTGTTTCATTGTGGGTGTGCGCACATGCATAAATGTTTATGTGCAAAATGTCCTAATCGCCCTTTTAAACTTTAAGTCACAGATACATTCCTTGTATGCCTGTACAAAGTTGAAAAATAAAGCTGGTTTTGATGTTTTTAACATGTAGAAGTGGCTGTGAGTGGCTTTACAGCTGCCCGAATCACTTCTACTGGAGTGCATCAAGCCGGCATTCCAAAACGTAACCAAACCCAGTAGCAGCCATGTGTTATATAGTTACAATTATATCCTGATATTGCAGCACTGCAATATAGCAGCAGTAAAAGTAAAAACAACTTTCCCCATTTTTCCATCTTTCACCATTTGGTTTTACGCTTTGAGTCACACTCTGGGTAGAAAAAGAAAGGGACCCTTGCTTCATGTGAACAGTCTTACCATAGTCAGTCTTTTTTTATGTCTTCTTTTTATAGAATATATTTTGAAGTCCCAGCTCCTCTTGTATATGTCTTTGAGAGCAGAAAAATCAAGAGGGTGATTTCAAGACAATTTCAATTACTTACATTAGTTGGAATACATACCTGCATGTGCTGTTTTTTAAAATACTTGACTTAAGTTTAGCTTTAGGCTGCTTTCACACTGAAAGCCAGCGGCTTTGGAAGCACTGCCCATTCATTGCAATGGGCAGGGGCGTTTTGGGAGCGCTGTTTACAGCGCTCTCAAACCGCCCCAAAGATGCTGCTCACAGGACTTTTTCACCCGGGTGTGAAAGCACCTTTACAAAAGGTGCTTTCACACCCGGGTGGAAAAGTGGGAGGCAGTTTTCAGGCGCTATTTCTAGTGCTGAAAACTGCCTCAGTGTGAAAGGGGTCTTATTGTTACTGTACTTGCAAACTTTACAAAGTATCATCAACTGACAGTTAGAACCTGAGTGACCTTTTGACCTTAAAGACATGAAGGTGCAAAGGAAAGAAAAAATGTAGTCCCTGACTGAACAGTTCCCACACTTAGGTACTGTTTATAGTCCATATAGAATACTAATTCATAATATTTCACTAAAGGACAACATCCTACATGAGCAGCAGTCCAAAAAATCAGAGGCAGAAAGGTCACACATGTCAAATAGTACTTGAACAAGTGTTACTAAACCCACAACAGTAAAATCAGTCTGTATATGCAGCAAAACATGCTTGTTCTACCCACTGTGGAAGCTGAGGGGTTAATCCTCCGCTTTGTGTAAAAAGGCTTGATTCTTTCCTCGCTGATCCTCCCCTTCTTCCACTGTCCCCAATCCATCTCCTGATAGTACAGAGCCTCGGGAGCACTCTGAACATGCTCAGTTTGGTGTGTATTGCTAGAGAGTTTTTTTGTTTTCTTCTTGGGAGGGTGCATGTGATCAGCACAGGGCCAGTCAGCACTTTCCAGACAGAGGATCAGGGGTCCTGCAACCTCATAGGACAATCAGGAAAACTCCTTTTTTTTTTTTTTTTTTTCTTGTTCAATATTTTTATTGAAGTTTACATAAGAAAAGACATATGATAACAAGAAAAAGAAAGAGAAAATTGCAAACATGGGAGATTCATAATAAATAAAATAATCAGATATTCATATATATAATCACTTTTGAGCATAAAAAATAGGAATAGGATATACAGCAATTGTTGTACAGGGGAAAAAAAATATTGGTATAACTTAGGAAGAAAAAAAAGAAATAATTAAAAAAATAAAATATAAAATATCCCCGAATTATATATTCATTCTTTCAAATATAATAAATAAATAAATAAATAAAAATAAAGTATAGCTCTTCACCACCCGTCCACCCCTAATGGGTTCAAACTGTGGACGAGTAGGGGCACTTTTTTAAAAAAAATAAACCCTATGATACTCAATTGCCTTACTTAAATGTCATAGAGAAGTTATAATAAATGAGAATTCAGTAGGGTAGCTGTAACTGAGGCTCTAAGTTGTATACATGAGTAAAAGGAATAAATCGTAATCCCATGTTCATATATCATATATGAAAAATAAATAGAAAGAAGAAAAGGAAGAGAAGAAGAGAATGAAAAAGAAAAGAAGAGAGAGGAAGAGAGAGAAAGAAAAGGTTCTCGTGGTGGTGGTCAGACCCCAGCCCCGGGAAGACTTCTTTTACATTCCTTAAACAGACACTGATAGAAGTCACAAGACTGCTCTAATTGCTGATGAGAAAATGTATTTAGCAGTTTATCTTTACTAAAATAATTGTATTTCCATGTTCAGTGTACCGTGGGAAAGCAGATATAGTGAATGCAGGGTCCTGGGTTTAGTAACACTTTAACCGCTTGCCAACCAGACGCCATCATTTTACGGCGGCAGGTCGGCACGATCCCGTGAACCGTCGTAGCTATACGTCGGCTCGTGGGATTGGGATAACAGGCGAGCACGCGCCCGCTGCCTAGCTGGGGTGCTGATGCTCGTGGCCGACAGTCGCAATGACCGTCGGCCACGAGCGATCGCGAGCATGAGAGACAGAACAGGGACAAGTGTGTGTAAACACACACTTCCCTGTTCTGTTCTGAGAGGAGTGACAGATTGTGTGTTCCTATTAGCTAGGAACCATGATCTGTCACTTCCTCTAGTCAGTCCCCTCCCCCTTCAGTTAGCAACACGTACTAGGGAACACAGTTAACCTCTTGATCAGGGGTCTCAAACTGGTGGCCCTCCAGCTGTTGCGAAACTACAAGTCCCATGAGGCATTGCAAGGCTGACAGTTACAAGCATGACTCTCACAGGCAGAGGCATGATGGGACTTGTAGTTTTGCAACAGCTGGAGGGCCGCCAGTTTGAGACCCCTGCCCTTGATCGTCCCCTAGTTTTAACCCCTTCCCTGCCAGTGACATTTTTACAGTAATCAATGCATTTTTATAGCACTGATCGCTGTATAAATGCCAATGGTCCCAAAAATGTATAAAAATTGCTTGATGTGTCCGCCATAATGTCGCAGTCCCAATAAAAATCGCAGATCACCGCCATTACTAGTAAAAAACAAAAAACAAAAAAAAAAATGCTATAAATCTATCCCCTATTTTGTAGACGCTATAACTTTTGAGCAAACCAATCAATATACGCTTATTGCGTTTTTTTTTTTTTTACCAAAAATATGTAGAAGAATACATATCGGTCTAAACTGAGAAAAAAATTTGCTTTTTTTTTTAAAAAATGGGGCTATTTATTATAGCAAAAAGTACAAAATATTGTGTTTTCTGCAAAATTGTCGCTCTTTTTTTAAAAGCCGCAGAGGCGATCAAATACCACCAAAAGAAAGCTCTATTTGTGGGGAAAAAAAAGGACGTCAATTTTGTTGGGTGCAGCATCACATGACCGCACAATTGTTAGTTAAAGCGGCGCAGTGCCGAATCGCAAAAAATGGCCTGGTCATTCAGCAGCCAAATCTTCCAGGGCTGAAGTGGTTGAAGTAAACCCACAGGACCTTAGTTCTGATTTCTCTTTCATGGCTGTGGTGCAGGGCTGTTACACAACTTATATGACACAATCCCACTGTACATACTTGCAACTTTAGAGAGCATGTCTCATGTAACTAATGTGGGTCCCCTCACTTATTACACAAGATACCACACCTTTTAAAATTCTTTTATAGGCGATTACCATCTCTGGCATAGGATCCAGTGCACCAAATGCAATGTTTCTCAACTCCAGTCCTCAAGTACCCCCAACAGGTCATGTTTTCAGGCTTTCCATTATTTTTGCACAGTTGATTTGATCAGTTTCACTGCCCTAATTACCACAGCCATTTCATATGAAGGAAATCCTGAACACATGACCTGTTGGGGGTACTTGAGGACTGCAGTTGGAAACATTGCCTTAATGTTTCCCACTCCATTACAAAAATAAAGGTGCTTAAACCAGTGGTCATCAACCCTGTCCTCAGGGCCCACTAACAGGCCAGGTTTGCAAGATAACTGAAATACATCACAGGTGATATCATTTGCTGCTCAGTGATTGCAGTATTCTAGTCTGCATCTGCCCAAGGTAAAACATAAAACCTGGCCTGTTAGTGGGCCCTGAGGACAGGGTTGATGACCACTGGCTTAAACCATTACCTTCATTATTTATTTAAAGCATTTGTTCAATAAAAAAACAGCAACGTAAATTATCTGTATTGTTTGTAATATAAGAGTATTTTCATTTATTATTCAAACTTAGATGAAGATCAGATCGCATTTTAGAAATCATTCGTGCAGAAATCCAGAAAATGTTTTTCTTACATTCCGATGAGTCACCCCCTTAATTATGACAAGCCACACAAAAATAATTGTATTAATTCAAAAAGCCAGATCATATCTATATAATGAGTAAAACATCCAACACACGTAAAATGTTTTGTATATGCACCTTCGACTGGAAAAAAAAAAGAAAAGAAAAAATGATTTTAACATGCAGCTGGACTATTCTTGGCACAGAAAATCCATAACATCATCTTATTGGAATTCCTTTAAAAAAGTTTTCAATCTCCTAAATATGTCAAAATTAAATTATTAACCATCAACCCAATTTCTATACATCCCTGCACTTCTCTGAGTGAATGACATAAAGATTATTTTAAGATGGGGATTTCTGCTTCAGTGAAGTTCTATTCAGCTCTCTGTAAATTGCCAGATGAAATATGGTGCTGTGAAGCTATTACTGGGGGAACATGAACCATGGAGATCCACGTGAACAAACGTGTGATCAATGGGTGTTTTTCCTCTTAGGATTCCCCTGTTTAAACCTCTCCACGGTGGAAGCTCTCCAACATAAAAAAGACTCATTTCTGAACACATGCAGACTGGAGGTAATTGAAATTTACAGCAGCTGCATTGTGTTACAGGTAAAATGTAACCTGTCACTTGTCACTGCTGTTTGGTACAAACTCTCTCCTGGGCTTTATTGTCAAATAATGTGATACTGAATTCCAGGAACACGTCATGCAAAACCAGATACTTTGGTATCATCATCTAATCCAGTGTATCATCCATTTCCTTTTCTGTTGTATGTGTGTTTTGTGTTATGCTGTCTTGTATCTTTATTTAGGTACATATAATAATATTATATAAATGAATAGTCAGTCTGCTTATCATATTTAGATGACACCGAAATAAATATTTTTGATGCACTGCACACTATTTTATATTGTTAACTTGAAACCATTGAATGCACATTCTTTGAGAAACCCTTATGCCGCGTACACACGGTCGTACTTTTCGTCTACAAAAGTCCAACGGACGCTGACGGACTAAAGCTGGCTGGTAATCCGATCGTGTGTGGGCTTCTCCGGACTTTCAACGTACTTTTTTAGCCTCAAATCCGACGTACTTTAGATTTGAAACATGCTTTAAAACTTTACGACGGACTCGAGTCTGGTCGAAAAATCCGCTCGTCTGTATGCTAGTCCGACGGACAAAAACCCACGCTAGGGCAGCTATTGGCTACTGGCTATGAACTTCCTTATTTTAGTCCGGTGTACGTCATCACGTAAGAATTCGACTGACTTTTGTGTGATCGTGTGTAGGCAAGTCTGTTCGTTAGAAAGTATGCCGCAAGTCCGTCGAAAGTCTGCCGGAAGTCTGTCGGAAGTCTGTCGAACAGGCTGTCTGACTTTTGTAGACGAAAAGTACGACCGTGTGTACGCGGCATTAGATGACACAAGAAAGCAACCCACGTAAATAACTGAAAAGCATTTTCTTTCTTTTTTTTCAAATACTCAGTTAAAAAAGAAAAAAGTCAAAACTCTAGCCGGCAATACTTTAATGTGAAACATCAAACTGTGGCATATAAATGCAGAACTATGCTATGTTTTAAACTTCAACAGAAAGTTATTTTCTTTGTATTCAATATTGTATTTCAGCCGCTGTCCACCATTATGACTAGTGCTTCTCAGTCTCTTTGCCTCCTGCTAGGTGACGGGAGGTGGCTTCACAAAATGGAATTTGTTGGGAACAGACTGGAGGAGATCCATCAATGTATGCAGTATGATCCACGCTTTTTTTTTTTTTTTTAGAGCTGAATGTTCTGATGTACACAAAGCCTATAAGCTCTGAGACAAGCAGTCAGAACAAAACAAAGTAGTCCTCATAGTGGGTCTAGCTGCTGCACCTGCAATCCACTCAGGAAACATACCAATGCAGACACTGGGAAATTTTTAATCAGTAGCAGCATCTTTTACACCTTTCATACAGCAACAGTAGCTGGGTCCCCTCACTCAGCGGCATCTAGCTTCTCAGTTTTACAGTCAATAGCTGATTTCTTTGTCCCTGTTTCCTTCAAGCAAGCCTGTGCAGCCTAATTTCACCCAAGAGCATCAGTCCCCCATCTCCTTCACTGTACATACAGCAACAGCATTTGGGTCCCCCACCAGTTCACAAAGACATGTATCATATATCCAACAAGTTCCCCAGTACTCAATTCACAACAACAAGAATCATCTTTTTCAGTAGTACTTATTTTCAGCAATGCTGCTGTCCACCACAGCAGAGGAGAGGGGCATGGTGCTAGAGAAGGAGATTTAAACCATATATTCCCTCTATTATTGTGGGGAATATGAGATCTTAAGTGAATAAGATGTATGAGATATGGATTCAGAGTCAACAGGAGTTTTGTGTAGTATTATGTGTTTTTCAGAAATGTAGCTGCACATAGATATCCCCAACCGCAATGTTACTCTAAGTGGCTTCCAGCTTGAGCAGACAGGGACTACACAATAAGTGGTAAGAGGAAGGGAGGGGGGCTTGTTATTTTTGTAAACAATAGATTGTACAACCCTGTTCACATAACTATTAAGGAGTGTCTGCTGCCCAGATATTGAATTAATGGTCGTGGGGCTCTGGCCATTTTACTTGCCTAAGGAGATTCAACGTTATTGTTGTGGTAGTGTAAATTCCACCTTCTGTCAACTCAAGGTTGGCATGTAACACCCACAGTGTTATTGCAAAACTTCAAACTAAACATCCCATTGACTTTTTCATAATCTCAGTTAGGGTTGTCCCGATACCGATACTAGTATCGGTATCGGCACCGATACCGAGCATTTGCCCAAGTACTTGTACTCGGGCAAATGCTCCCGATGCTTCCGCCGATACTATGACAGTCAGCTGTGATCGGCGTGCGGGGGAGTTACAAGCTTCCCCCCCGCGGCTTTCAGCAGCTTTCAGTGACATACAGCGGTGATCGGTGCTTGTAACTTCCCCACGCGATCACCGCTGACTGTCACCTCATCCTCCTCCATGCCAACTCCGTTCCTCTGTCCCCCTCTCCTTCTCTGTCCCCCTCCATTCCGTTCCTCCGTTCCTCTGTCCCCCTCCGTTCCGTTCCTCTGTCCCCCTCCGTTCCGTTCCTCTGTCCCCCTCCGTTCCGTTCCTCTGTCTCCCTCTCCTTCTCTGTCCCCCTCCGTTCCGTTCCTCCGTTCCTCTGTCCCCCTCCGTTCCGTTCCTCTGTCCCCCTCTCCTTCTCTGTCCCCCTCCGTTCCGTTCCTCTGTCCCCCTCCGTTCCGTTCCTCTGTCCCCCTCTCCTTCTCTGTCCCCCTCCGTTCCGTTCCTCTGTCCCCCTCCGTTCCGTTCCTCCGTCCCCCTCTCCTTCTCTGTCCCCCTCCGTTCCGTTCCTCCGCTCTGCTGTGTCTCTTCGCTGTCCCCTCCGTTCTGCTGTCTCTCTCCGCTGTGTGAATGGAGAGAGCCAGCTGACTCTGTCCATTCACATAACTGAAACATTGTAATCTCCTGTGATTACAATGTGTCAGTTTATGAATGGAGAGGAGCCGCTGTCTTCTCTCCATTCATTCTCAGTGCAGCTGAGGCTGCAGAGAAAGGAACTGGGGAATCTCTATCCTCGGTCTCTATCTCTGTCTCAAGGGGGAGATATCAGAGGTCTGTTAAGACCCCTGATATCTCACCAAAGCCCCCCAAAAGGGATGATTAAAAAAAAACAAAAAAAAAAACATATTGCAAAAATGAATGAAAAAAATATTATTGTAAAAAATAAAAATTGTAAATAAAAAAAAAAAACACACAGACACCGTTCACCCCCCCCCCCCCCCCGAAAAAAAAAAAAAGCATTGTTAAAAAAAAAAAAAAAAAACTGTCACGTGACAAAAAAAAAAGTATCGGTAATCGGTATCGGCGAGTACTTGATAAAAAGTATCGGTACTTGTACTCGGTCCTAAAAAAGTGGTATCGGGACAACCCTAATCTCAGTTGATTTTCACATGTCACAATCATCATATCACAAATCATCATGTCGCAATGGAAAAAACATTGACTAACTTCACACAGTTCGTGAGATTCTCAGCTAGAGAAAATAAGACCATGTATTTAATGTATGCCAGTTTGAAGAATCCATACAGCTCTCCTTGTCTTCCACATTTGGGCAAATCAGATCATAATTTGGTCTACTTCAATCCATGTTATTGTGCACCTAGTTACCCTGTTTCCTCGAATATAAGACCTAGCGTGATTGTCAGTGATGGCTGCAATATAAGCCCTACCCCCCAAATAAGCCCTACCCTGTTTCCCCAAAAATAAGCCCTACCCTGAAAATAAGACCTACAAGGACTTTAACTAGGTCTTATTTGGGGGGTAGAGCTTATATTGCAGCCACCACCGACAATCACGCTAGGTCTTATTTTTGGGGAATCAGGGTACCTGTGACCAACAGATTGTGAAAAGATAATCTGAGAAGTCCTAGGAATTATTGCAGGGCTTTTTTGAGGTGACAGATTGGAATGCACTCTGTGGGCCACATGGAAGGAACATTTATGGGCTTACTGAGTGCATAACACATTATTTAAATTTTTGTGTAGATTCTGTTGTTCCAACAAGAATTGTTCATTGTTATTCAAATAATAAACCGTGAGTAACGAGGGATATTAAAGTGATTGTAAAGGTTCGTTTTTTTTTGAATAACAAACATGTTATATCTCCTCTGTGCAAGGGTTTTGCACAGAGCATCCCCAATCCTCCTCTTCTGGGGTCCCGTCGGCGCCGCTCCTGGCTCCTCCTCCGCATTGCGTGCCCCCACGGAGCACTGATTTCCATGGGGGCACTCATGCAGACGGACTCCCAAATCCTGTGACACAGCAGCTGGGGGCGAGGCCGAGTCCTGCTGTCCTGCTGTCTGTGTTAATGGATGCAGCAGCAGGATTTGGCCCCGTCCCCAGCTCCCGTGTCACAGAATTTGGTTGACAGCAACGGGAGCCAATGCTATCTATCCACTGAGGACCCGCGACAGCGGTTGGAGCTACTGGCCTCTTTTTTGTCGCTGTAGAGATTGGGTTCAGGTAAGTTAAAGGGGGGGGGGGGGGCAGCTGCATCGTAGAAGGTTTTTCCCCTTAATGCATAGAATGCACTAAGGGGAAAAACCTCAAGACTTTACAACTCCTTTAAGGATGTTTTAACTGTATGAAGATTACCTTTAGAGCCAAAAATGATTCAGAGGGACCTGAAGATAAAGATTAGAAAGGCTAAGGAGAAATATAGGAGGAAGCTGAAGTGGAAATGCCAGCAAAACAATGTGAAAGGGGTCTGGAGTAATATGAAAACCATTACAGGTATCAAGCCCATTGGTGGAGTGAGTGGCAGAGGTGTGGAGAGGGAAAATTAAATGAACCTGTTTTTTAACAGGTTTCATTCAGTGGCCCTTGGTCCACCCTACTTTAACATGGATTCTGCTTCCCCCCTATTGGATACCCTCATCAGCTGTTCTTTTTATAAGAACAACTCTACTCCATCACAGGAAATGACATGTATTTTCTAACTGATCAGGTGAGTAGACAGTTGAGGGGACTCAAGGCAGGGAAATCATCTGGTCCTGATGGCATTAGCCCCAGGGTGCTTATGGTATGTGCAGATTGGCTGGGGGATGTCCTTTAATGGGTTTTTAACCTGAGCCTGAGTCTCTGAAATGTCTCTGTCTGGAAGATGACTTTGTCACATGGTATGAGGACAATTATTTATATTTAAATGTAACTAAAACAAAGGAGCTAGTTGTGGACTTGAGAAGGAGGAAAGCACCAGTGACACCTGTCTCCATCCAAGGATTGGGTGTGGATGTTGTAGAGAACTACAGGTTCCTGGGGATGCACATAGATAATAAACTGGACTGGAGTAAGAAAACTGAAGTATTCTAAAGGAAGGGCCATAGCTGCCTCTATTTTTTGGGGAGGCTGAGGTCTTTTATCATCTGCCGTATGATGCTTATGATGTTTTATGAGTGCTTATGATGTTTTATGGTCTTTAGTGGCCAGTGCTTTCCTGTATGCAGTGGCATGCTGGGGAATCAGGCTTAGGGTGGCCACCAACAGACTCCACAAGGCCAGTGATGTTGTTGAATTGGAGTTTGAGTCTTTACCAACAGTGTCAGAGAAGAGGATGCTGTCCTCTTCTCTGACACTGGGTCAATGGATTGAGCACTTAAGGGGAACATGGTAGTTAGAGTAGGTTCATTTACCCTACGTGTTGTAGCGGAAGGGAGGGAAGAAAGTGCTGGTAAAGTGGTGCCCAGTGCAGGATGTAACTGTGAATTGGGCATAGAGAGTGTAGTAGACGGTCTACCAAAAGAAGGTGTAGACGAGTGCGCAGTAGTCATATTAGTACAAACCACCAAGGGTCGGCATGTGAGGGTGGATCCAAGAGTGCGGTGAAGTGAATCCGTAGAGGTGGTAGTGCGATCCCCCTTTCTTTTTTTAGGAATCCTATCCTGGGAAAGATCCCTGTAGGACGTAGAGGTGCTAAAAGAAAAAGAGACAGAGTTAGGCATATCGTTATCTGCTTTAGGTACATCAAATGTTGAGGGCTTAGTGGTTGGTTTATTAAAGGATGTTTGGTTCCATTTATAGGCATAACCATTTTCGTGGCCCGACGTATCGCAAAGAAATTTGCCTTCTTTGGCATTAATGACACTTAATGTATACTCCTCGAGGTACATCCACAGGTCTTTCTCACGCTTGGTGAACCTTGCGGAGGCGACATTGAGAACATGGTCCTGATACCAGCTGGTGATCTGAAGATGAAGCTGGTCAAGCTCGTACTCATATTGCTTACATGGGATCAAAATCATTTGAAAGGAGCAGGACTGAAGATTATGTTCCCAAGATTGTTTTAGTGAATCATTGATCTTCCTAACATTGGGAAAAATCTGAATCCTAAGACCCCACGGAACAATCTGATTCTCTGAATATTTCTCAAAGTAAGATTTATGCCAATAGATCCTAACTTTTTTTCCAGGACGCGTTGCAGTCTCGTAAAAGAACGATTAAGTTCAGCATCTGTGATGTTTGCCTCGTTTTGAGATGATCGGATCTTTGTCATGAGCCCCTCCCAAGCCTCACCACAAAACCCTGCCATGGCTAGCACTGCTCAGTCAATATACAGTGTTGCATCAGGTCAATGTCAAAATAGCAAAGGATAAAAAATCAACAAAAATAAACAATATAAAGATGTATATACGTTTAGAAATACACAAACATATTGAATATAATACCAAAAATGGTGTTTATGTTAGTTTATCTAAAGGGACAATCGGCCACGAGTAGTGGTGTATTGAAACACGAAATCGAAAAAAATTGGAGAAAGTGGCAGATATGTCCGTATTAGATAGGGCACCTCATCTTAATGATTGTTAAAAAAGGGAAGTAGAGAGGATGGGGATTATTGCGGTGCCAGAACAACTCAATCAAAAATTGTTAAAATAATACATTTTATTACATAGTCTCAAAAACAGATAATACATAAAAAATTCATATTTATGTTAAAAGAAAGGGAACACAACTAATTTACTATTGGCCAGAATGGTATAGGCCTATATATAATTGCGGGTCAAGTCTTCCCTACATGTTTCGTCAAGACATTGGCTTCCTCAGGGGAATAGGACGTGACCGGTGTTAAGAGAGCTTTATAAAAAAAAGAATGAGGAACATGGCATAAGTTAAATAATACAATATAATAGTACATTAGTTGTGCTCCCTTTCTTTTAATATAAATATGTTTTTTTTGTCTGTATGTATTATCTGTTTTTAATACTATGTAATAAAATGTATTATTTTAACAATTTTTGATTGAGTTGTTCTGGCACCGCAATAATCCCCATCCTCGCTACTTCCCTTTTTTTAACAATCATTGGGATGAGGTGCCCTATCTAATACGGATTTATCTACCGCTTTCTCCAATTAGGTTAATTTATGTGTAATATTTTTTAGTGTAATGTTTGGGGGTAGTGGTGCAACATTTGCATTTTTGTAGTCGGACTCTTCTGCTATTTGTTTAACTGGTGTTAATATTTCAATGCAGTGTTTTAACAGGATAGTGCAGTTTATTACAGAACAGCATTTAATTTAGCTTTTAATTTGTTTTTTTTTTTAATTCATGGTTATTGTATATATCAATTTGATGTTATTGGTGACTTGTATTTTGTTTGTTTTTGTGTCTTTAGTTTTTGACCTTTATTTGTGATTTTGATTTGTCTTTGTTGAATATAATGCACATCTTCTTCTAGCAATTTTTCAGTAAAAGCACACATAATGAGTAAGGCTATAGATCTACTTTAATATTACCATTTAGCAGTGAACTGTATTAATGAAAAATCCCAGCAATATAAATAGTAAGCCTTAAAGAGAAACTGCAGTCTGCTCACATAACTTATAATAAAAACATTTTTTGCCATTCTAAAGCTTCCCTCCAGCCACTTTGCATATTATTTTATATATACTGTCATTCTGTACTTGCCAAATATGCTGCAGAAATCTCCCTCCACTGAGTCTGGCTGCATCCATTTCATTTTAACTGCCTGTTCACATCCTGGATTTACACAGACACACAGAGGCACACCTCCAGCTCTGCAGCCCTGCAGCTCTCATTGTGCCTCCTATGACTCACCCCCCGGTTCCTGGCAAATTCTCACAAGAGTGAGAGAGAGCTGTGCATAATCTCATAAGCCTAGGCTAATGACCAGACAAGAAACAGGAAGTGGGCTGTATAAGGTATTTACTGGCAGAAAAAACATGTTTTACTATCCAAAGTTAAAACAACAAGGGCAGAAGATTTAATAGATGGAAAATTGAAAAAATGACTGGAGGTCTGCTTTAACTACATGGACAAATTAAGACCACATAGCTAGTCCATTCATATTTGCAATATGGTAATTTATAGTGTTTTTTTTAAGTCTTCAAATGTTTCAAAAGGAAAAAATACTTAGATTCTTCAGGCCTCAAAGTTGTAATCTAAAAAGTTGAATCTGATCAGTGGCATTAAACCTATATATACAGTCCTTATTTAACAGGAGTGTATGATGTTTTACATCTAGTTTTATGTATTAAGTTCAGAAATAACAAATAACATTTTTGAAAATGTCTTTTTTTTAGTCAGGTACATATGATATATAACATATACAGTAAATATTTCAAATGTACTCAGGAGTTGTCTCAGAGGGAAAGCTCCCATGCTAAAGGATCTTCAGCCTGCAATAGCAGTCAACAAATGTAAAGCTTAAGCCTCGTACACATGATCAGATTTTCCGACTGGAAATGTGTGATGACAGGCTATTGGTGGAAAATCCGACCGTTTGTACGCTCCATCAGACAATTGTTGTCGGATTTTCTGCGGACGAATGTTGAATGGCAGGTTTTAAAATTTTCCGCGGACAAATGTCTGTTGTCGGATTTTCAGAGCGTGTGTACACAAGTCCATGGGACAAAAGTCCAAAGTACAAACTAGCTTGCTCGGAAGCAAGGCCGAGCCAGAAGGGGCAGGTCTTGTAAACTAGCGTTTGTAATGGAGAATTAACATTCGTGATGTGGCAAATTATGAAACCTCGAAATGCAGCGCACAATTCTCTTCTTCTTTAATGGGATAAAAATGAAGCTGCTTTGCTGGTGATACTGATGGAGTTATTGCAAACAAATTTTCAAAGGCTTTTTTTTCTAGTGATATCAAGAATAATATTATTATTCTTTTTTTTTTTTTTTTTTGGGGCAAGTTACCACAACACCATTATCACGTAGTTTTTAAAATAAAGATATAACTCTGTTGATGCCCCTTGTCAATTTTACATTGTATTTTTTTATATGTAACTGCCTGCTCCCAAACTGTCATTTGCAGTAAAACACATAGCCAAGTATTATTCTCCACTTTTCTTATTGTGCATTAAAAAAAAGAAAACAAATAAAATTAGACATGCTATCTGCCAATAGAACTTAACCAAAAAGTGCATTCTATGCATCCAAAAATATAGAAAATATAACAAATCAAATCATTATACAACCAAAAAATAAAATAAAAGCCTCATGCATGTGTCCTGCTTCTTAATAGGTGGTCAACAAGAGTTGGTGAAAGCAGGGGTCCGTCATCTGGAGATAATTCCGAAAAACATCTGGATTATTCTCCTGGAGGTCCCGCAGCAAAGGCATATGACATAATTGGTTACGATTAATAAAGCAACCAATTTTTGGTCCAAGAACTCCTCCTCCTCCTGTTCCTGGACTGGACTTGGGTCAAAGCAATAACTCCAAGGCCAATAATAAATAACATGTTATCTACTCCGATTCCGCAACATGTCTGGTTGACGAATGGTCGTTCAGAAACAAACTGAAAAGCATGAAATGAAAAGCGCAAAATGAAAAGCGCGAAATGAAAAGCACAAATCAACACTCACCAAACTTCTACTAACATGAAATTAGCAAAAGGAGCACAAAGGGTGGAGCTAAAGAGCTAAAAAAACATGTAGTACGTCACTACGTTCGTGTTTGTTGGCCAACAATTATTTACTGTTTGTATGCAAGAAAAAAAATCCAGGCACACGCCTTCAGACAAAAGTCTGAGGTTTTGTCTGCGGAAAATTTGATCGTGTGTTGAGGCTTAAATGTGCTTTCTTACTGGACAGCTTAGAATACACCACACACCCTAAATCTTTATATATATATATATATACATATATATATATATATATATATATATATATATATATATATACAAAGGATAAAAAATCAGCAAACTCTGGTTTAGGTAATAATAGGCCCAGAAAAACGCAGCAAGATTTATGTACGCCTAAGTGTCAAGTGCTTGAAAAATTGACACTGAAAGACAACACTCTTTCTTGCACCAAGATATCAGACATCGGTCTTGGTCCTAAAAACCCATTATCCAGCATAAAGTTTGTTGGTCAGCACCAACATGTTAGGCAGTTGAAACTTCCTACTGCAGCAATGGTTTGCTAAGCCAAGGTCAATCACTGTCACCTGGCAATGCCTAGTGTTTGATTTAAGGGATACTTTGCTGGATCACACTTGATTAGTTTAATTTAGAAGTGCAGGCATGTGTCTTCTCTCCAGGTAGGCTTAAAAGGCTTCACTTAGTTTCACAATCCAGCCTACAAACTGCTATAAAGCTGTAATATCTAACGTTTTAATATCAACTAGTTTAAAGATGAAAGTCAAAAGCTGCCTTTTCTTGTGAGTTTTACAGAGGGCAAAATAGGAAAAGCATTCCCTTTCACATAGACTGTAATATAGTCTTCCTGCCACATTCTCAATTAAAATGGTTTTGAAGCTAAATGTAATGATTTTCTATTAATAGAACGGCTCATTTTTAATTATTTTGGATTTCAGGGCTTTGAACAGTACCAATTTTCCCACTTATTTTTATATTGCAGTAATCTTGGCTGAATTCATTAACTTTTGTAAAAGGTGCTATTTTAACATCAATTAAATAATTCAGCCTAGGTTATTGCAATAGGAATGAGTTAGTGGGGAAACAGAGCAGACTACTGTGGATCATTGGAACATTTACTTTTCTGTCCAAAATAATGTTTTGTGAATTTATTAAAAGATAAGTGGTATTTTATCAGAAAGCCGTATTTCATTCTTACTCTAACCTTTTCATTAAACTCTAAAGAGTAGTACAGAGCTTGTATGCTGCCTATTATAAGTTTTCACTGCTGGTTTGCCCAGGGTCAAGCAGTGTTTGCATCTTCTGGCACTAGCAAATAGGATAAGTCAAACTTTCTGTCCAGCTTGCCATGAGTACCTGTGAAAACAGTTATTCTATATGCAACCATTATATTGGAAAGACATCTCTGTCTTCAGCTGACCAAAGGCTGGCCATAACCAAAACAACAACACAACTTCCATATCAAGCACCATCAGCTGCCAAGGCACAGCTTCTGTTTATTTTTAGAACCCTCCAGATGCCCCCAAAACTACAATGCCCTATTATGGAAATTTCAACCAGAACTTAGAAGAGCGAACTCTGGACCACCTCTATCTCCCTGTTGGCCAATGAAGCCTTAAGATTTACTGGCCAACAGGGAAGAGCAGAAACTTGCATAATAGTGTGCCCTGGATTTTGGGTCTCCCAGAGTATGCTATAAATAAAAAATAAGCTGAATGCTAGTACCCGGGGAAACCCAATGTTGTCTAATCAAAAATTTGTTGTTACAAATGTTTGTCCTTTCTTATATTCGATAATACAATTATTAATAAAGATAGCGTTATTCAGCCACAAAGTGAACTTAAACATGACAGAAGTTACTTTCACAATGTAAGACTGTAAGGGATCTGGATTGGGCAGATGTTGGCGCCAAGCTGTACCACCTTGCTTCTTCTTGGATAGAGCACCCACATTCCTGACTTTGTAGCCTCCATCTTGGATACATTTCTTCTCGCTGGAAGCCTGCTCACACATTCCCTGATCTGAGGCCTAACCCTTGAAATAAAGAAATGTCCACGCTCAGATGTATTTTCAGCACTTTACAGCAAGTTAATATTTCTTCCATAACATCACATTTGACATACTACCAGAATTTTCGTTGTGGAACGAAATTAGCATGTATAGACATTCTGTAGCAGTCTTTCCAGTGCAGAGCACAACTGACATACAGTATTTAAGCCATCTTCCCTTCTACCTCTTTCCTAGGGAGCACTACAGAGTTGGGACTTCCTCCCGTTTTACTATGTTTTCAACCTTAGGCTATCCACCACTGTATCACAGGACTTGCAGATGAGACTCAGGGGTGACAAGGTTCTTAAATTTGTATATCAGTCTCTTCCAAATGTCTCTTCTATAACTTTGCCCTTGATTACATCTATTCCCAGGATACAACTACTACTAACTAAGAAGACTCTGTCCAGGCCCCCCAAGGCCATACTCATCCCGCAATAAGCCCTACAGAAGAAGGTCAAGGGTAGATAGGGCAACTGCAGCTAGACAACACATAGTTTATGCTACCTCGCCTGGGAATTCAGCTCTGCCTAGGGCCATGTAGGTCAGCTTGGTTTAGGTCTACTACCTGACAACTCTGGGGTGTCCTGCTTCCATACCCTGACTGACTGAGACAAACCTACAGCTGGCATTTACCTAATCTAGGTCACTAACCTCATCTATGACAGCAACAGAAGTGAAAAAACTTAAAGGGCACTGCACCTGCCAACAAGCCTATTGCTTACCCCTCGAAAAACAGACTGTGGATTACTAAAATAAATTCAAAAGAACTGTTTTATGTTTAATCAAGAATTTATGTTTAACCGCTTAAGGACCAGGTTGGCTCCCCTGCACGAATCGCTGTCAATTTACGGTGGCTTGCGCAGACGCAGTTGCGGGCGGGCGTGTGCCCGCGGGTCGGGCAGACTTGATGTCTGTCAATGGCCTGCGATCGCCTAATACAGAGGCAAAATGGGGATCTGCCTTTGTAAACAAGGCGGATCCCCATTCTGACAGCGAATATGTCAGAATTCTACTATTCCCAGTGATCTCTGTCATGTCCCAGGCAGCCCATCCCCCCACAGTTAGAACACACCTAGGGAACACAGTTAAACCCTTGATCGTCCCCTAGTGTTAACCTCTTCCCTGCCAGTGTCATTTTTACACTGATCAGTGCATTTTTATAGCAAAATGCATTTGTAGGTGTGACTTAGCAATTAAAAATAAACCTGTGCCGCTGCGAAAAATGGGCGTGCTTTCGTGGAATAGTGGGCGTGGCTTAAATGGGCGTGGCCCAAAGGGGGTGTGGTTAGAGTCTGAGATGAATGAGGGATGGAGAGGGAAAGGGGGAGAGAGGAATGAAGAGACAGCAGCCCCAGATCCTACACAACAATAGAAATATGTGTATTGTAGAAAGTTTAACAATCAGCAGATAAAGATACTCCAAACACCTGGTGTTAGTGCTTCAATCATTCCGGCACCATGATTGTTATGGTGTCAGGATAATTGAAGCGCATTATTTCTATTTTTACTTTGTAATATAAAATTAAATCATTCAACTCACCATAATGCTGAATCAGTGGGATCCCTGAGCGTGTCATTAGCCACGTCGCCTGCCACCAGCAGAGTCCGTCCTTGCATCAGGTGCCCCCAGCAGAGTCTGTACTTGCATCAGGTGTCCCCAGCAGAGTCTGTCCTTGCATCAGGTGTCCCCAGCAGAGTCTGTCTTCGTATCAGGTGCCCCCAGCAGAGTCCATCCTTGCATCAGGTGCCACCAGCAGAGTCCGTCCTTGCATCAGGTGCCCCCAGCAGAGTCCGTCCTTGCATCAGGTGCCCCCAGCAGAGTCTGTCCTTGCATCAGGTGTCCCCAGTAGAGTCTGTCCTCGTATCAGGTGCCCCCGGCAGAGTCCCTCCTTGCATCAGGTGCCCCCAGCAGAGTCCATCCTTGCATCAGGTGCCCCCAGCAGAGTCCGTCTTTGCATCAGGTGCCCCCAGCAGAGTCAGTATAGACCCCCTCAGTACAGACCCCCTCAGTGCAGACCCCCTCAGTGCAGACCCCCCTCTATCAATGCAGACCCCCCTCCATCAGTGCAGACCCCCTCAGTGCAGACCCCCTCCATCAATGCAGACCCCCTCAGTGCAGACCCCCCTCCATCAATGCAGACCCCCCTCCATCAATGCAGACCCCTTCAGTGCAGACCCCCTCCATCAATGCAGACCCCATCAGTGCAGACCCCCCTCCATCAATGCAGACCCCCCTCTATCAATGCAGACCCCCTCCATCAGTGCAGACCCCCTCAGTGCAGACCCCCTCCATCAATGCAGACCCCCTCAGTGCAGACCCCCCTCCATCAATGCAGACCCCCCTCCATCAATGCAGACCCCCTCAGTGCAGACCCCCTCTATCAGTGCAGACCCCCTCAGTGCAGACCCCCTCAGTGCAGACCCCCCTCCATCAGTGCAGACCCCCTCAGTGCAGACCCCCCTCCATCAGTGCAGACTCCCAGCTATCAATGCAGACCCCCCTTCATCAGTGCAGACCCCCTCAGTGCAGACCCCCTCCATCAATGCAGACCCCCTCAGTGCAGACCCCCCTTCATCAATGCAGACCCCCCTCCATCAATGCAGACCCCCTCAGTGCAGACCCCCCTCCATCAGTGCAGACCCCCTCAGAGCAGGCCCCCCTCCATCAGTGCAGATGCCCTCAACAGACCCCCCTCCATCAGTGCAGACCCCTTCAGTGCAGACACCCTCCATCAATGCCGACCCCCTCAGTGCAGACCCCCCTCCATCAATGCAGACCCCCCTCCATCAGTGCAGACCCCCTCAGAGCAGACCCCCCTCCATCAGTGCAGACCCCCTCAGAGCAGACCCCCCTCCATCAGTGCAGACGCCCTCAGAGCAGACCCCCCTCCATCAGTGCAGACGCCCTCAGCAGACCCCCCTCCATCAGTGCAGACCCCCTCAGAACAGACCCCCCTCCATCAGTGCAGACCCCCACAGAGCAGACCCCCCTCCATCAGTGCAGACGCCCTCAGCAGACCCCCCTCCATCAGTGCAGACCCCCTCCATCAGTGCAGAAGCCCTCAGCAGACCCCCTCCATCAGTGCAGACCCCCCTCCATCAGTGCAGACCCGCTCAGAGCAGACCCCCCTCCATCAGTGCAGATGCCCTCAGCAGACCCCCCTCCATCAGTGCAGACCCCTTCAGTGCAGACACCCTCCATCAATGCCGACCCCCTCAGTGCAGACCCCCCTCCATCAATGCAGACCCCCCTCCATCAGTGCAGACCCCCTCAGAGCAGACCCCCCTCCATCAGTGCAGACCCCCTCAGAGCAGACCCCCCTCCATCAGTGCAGACGCCCTCAGCAGACCCCCCTCCATCAGTGCAGACCCCCTCAGAACAGACCCCCCTCCATCAGTGCAGACCCCCACAGAGCAGACCCCCCTCCATCAGTGCAGACGCCCTCAGCAGACCCCCCTACATCAGTGCAGACCCCCTCCATCAGTGCAGAAGCCCTCAGCAGACCCCCTCCATCAGTGCAGACCCCCCTCCATCAGTGCAGACCCCCTCAGAGCAGACCCCCCTCCATCAGTGCAGACGCCCTCAGCAGACCCCCCTCCATTAGCGCAGACCCCATCTATCAGTGCAGACCCCCTCAGAGCAGACCCCCCTCCATCAGTGCAGACGCCCTCAGCAGACCTCCCTCCATCAGTGCAGACCCCCCCTCCATCAGTGCAGACCCCCTCAGAGCAGACCCCCCTCCATCAGTGCCCCCCCTCCCCTCCCATAACGCCCCCCAGGCCCGGCACATGTGCATTACCGCGGCCGCTGGCGCCATGTGTTCAGTGGAGAGGGGAGGGGCCAATCCGTGTGAGAGGAGAAGCCGATTTATTGGCTGCACGGATCGAGCCCCCTTCCTCTCTCCACTGAACACAAGGGGGAGCGATCTAGCGGCGGCACCGGCGGCCATTTTCCTGAAGCCAGCTTCCAAAAAAATGTGAAAATCCAAACATTCCCGATTTTCCCTGAGCAAATCCCGATTCGGGACAGCCTCCGATCGGGACGAGGGTCCCAAAATCGGGATTGTCCCGGGAAAATCGGGACTGTTGGCAACTATGTAATACTACAGCACCATCTACTGCTTAGGCAGGCATAATGCATATGTAGTATATGGTCAGTTTCTAAGCAACTTTTGTACTTTTCCAACCCCCCCTTCTCTCTACCCACTACAGGACACACCCTCTGCCTTGAACTCATCAATCTGCTAAGCAGCCTGCATCATATCAAAATCACCCACTAATACTCTGCTTCTTCTGCAGGCCCCAGCCATGCTGGCCCTCCTCCTAGTTTCACTCAGCACCGGGCCATATACTTTCACATTACTTACTTACCTAGCCTTGTTCTGCCTTGTGCCTTTGTGTGCATGTGGCCATCTTGGTAAAGGAGCAGGACTTTGCTTTCTCATGTCAGAACTGCCATTCTTATAATGTGTAATCTGATAACTGTTGGGGGGATAGGCCAGAAACAGCAGGAGAAGTATAGTACATACAGATCCACAAAATTAATGATGTAGGTTTCACTGTAGCTTTCTCTCCAACATGGAAAACAGTGAGCAGCACAGTAATGACATCACCAAATCTCATGAGACCAGCAGTCAGAGGTAGAATGAATAATAAATAACTTGCTGTGCTAAATATGATACTGTGCAAACAAAATAGTCACTCCATTATGTGAAATCCAAAATAAATAGAGTCATAAACTTTGTGTGTATACTAAAATATGTGATAATAGTCCCAACTGAATGCCAAATTACCACTGTCGATTACAAAATATTGTGTTCAATCAAATCTTGCGATTACCATGTGGATCATCACCACTATGAGAAATGGACTCTTACCAGAACAGATAGCCCCTATTACAGCCTGTAAATGACAATCTCATCATAAAGAGATCCAATCCACGCTGCTTGGCTGGAGTTCTGCAATGTCTCCCACTCTCCGATATTTATTAACATCAATAGCAACCATATATTTCACGAAGTTCACCATAAAACCAAAATGGAAAAAATCCACATAGTGTAAATCCATAAATCCGTAAAATTTTATTGCATGTCAAAGTTTATAAAACTACTTATATTTGTGCAATTAATCAGCGCTTAGTATGTAAAACATTCCCGAGCAATGTAGCAAATGCTCCAAACAATATTTCAAACAATCACTGGCCTAGAGAGGCGTAGCGACATCACGTGCGTTAGCTCCACCCTATGCGTTTTGTCATAGCTGACATCATCAGGGGCATAAATGTCACGCGAGTCCTCACACCTATATATCCATCCAATAGGAAAGGTGACACCAAAATAAAAGGCTATCAAAGACTCATTATCTTTTCTTCTTCCCCTAAGATGACCGACTGAACTGGCCAGTCCTCATTTTCAATCAAAAAATGGCCGACCGACCAGAAACCAGAGGTAGAATGGTCTCACACTGCAGATCTACAGCTATATTGTTGTAGGCACAGGTTTACATAGGTGCATTCACATACGAAGTAGTGCATTGTTATTTTTCAGAAGGAATTAAAGAAGGTAGATTTTGTAGGGTACAGCTTGGACAAAAATACCAATTATAGATGTTCCATATAACATTACACAGCAAATCTTTACATTTAAGGTTCTGAAACACTGTCATGTATTACCTGTTGCCCTGCTGTGGGCTCTGCCAGTGTTGTGCAGCCTTCTCCCAGGGTTGAGTTACAAAGAGGTAAGGCACCATTCCCATTAATGGATTTGCGGCATGGTAAAACAACCATGTGTATGGTGCCTAAGAAGAGTGGATCCATCTGGGAATGCAGATAGGCTTTGCACATGTGTGTGCAGAAATAATGTGGGGGAAAATTAAAGAAGGGTGCATGAGACTACTATTTTGACAGAAGTGCAAAAATTATCATCTGTTGGCATTTGTTCTATAGAAATGCATTTTCTATGCTAAAAACTGCAGGTAGAAAGGGCCATATGCTATATGTTAAGTGCGCTGGGAAAAAGGTGAAGCCCACATAGATTTATTCTTGATGTACCAGGTTACTATGTCAGCAATCTAGTAACACATCTGTGCTTTTAATGTGTCAATGCACTAAACAAGTCCGTGAGTACTTTGGTAGATTTTAAGGTGCACAAGATTCTTTGGCTATAGGCTCATGGCGAATAAATCTATCCCTGAATGTCGATCTCATATCCTCGATTTTCTAAAAGAGGTTGTAATGCCAGGGTAAAATACCTATTATATAGATTTATGCCGATGATGTTCTTGCAGATTAACCCCTTGATTGAGTTTCAGTTTTGTTGCAGAGGATACAAATGCATCTGTTATTTTATTTATAGGCTTGAGGAATAAGCCATTAATAAAAGGGTAGTATTTTGACAAATCATATTGATAGTTGAAAATGACAGAACTTCACAGTAGGAACCAAATTCACATGTATAAATAAGTTAGAGATTCCTTTTAGTTCAATGGAGAAGGATGACAATAGTCTGCAAGATCTGCAGCTGCTTGACCAGAGAGCCTGTTGCATTAGCTCACCCTTATTTTAGCCTATGAGCTAATGCAGCCAGCAGATAATAAATGAAAGGCTTTCTGGCAGTAGAAGGGAGGGGGGGTGCTCATAAATTATCGCTGGGTCATGCAGGTGCCAGCACTCACCACATTTATAAGGCCAAGGAGAGGTTAAAAGGTGACTGTTTATTTTCCATGATTCTTCCCGCATTTAATATCATTTTATCAATGACCATCTGCAGAAAAACATTTTGTAGAAAAACCAAGCAGAAAAGCAATATACATTTTTTTTTTCATAAATCGATCACGCGTGGATCTCTGTTAATTTTTATTATTATAGAAATAAAATGCATATTTTGTAAAGTAACAAAAACGTATATGAATGAGTTTAGGATTTATTGTATGAACACAGTAACTGAATTACATATTTTCTGGAAAATATATGGGAAATTACAATATGATGTAGTGACTTGAAAATATACCGCTTTAAATTTTCCACATTTTATCAAAACGTAAATGTATTTTATTGGGATTTTATGTGATAAACCAACACAAAGTAGAAAGAAAATGATAAATGGTTTTCAACATGTTTTACAAATAAATATGTGAAAAGTGTGGCGTGCATTTGTATTCAGCCCCCCTGAGTCAATACTTTGTAGAACCATCTTTCACTGCAATTACAGCTGCAAGTCTTTTTGGGGATGTCTCTACCAGCTTTGCACATCTAGAGAGTAACATTTTTGCCCATTCTTCTTTGAAAAATCACGCAAGCTCTGTCAGAGTGGATGGAGAGCAATTGTGAACAGCAATTGTCAAGTCTTGCCACAGATTCTCAATTGGATTAAGGTCTGGACTTTTACTGGGCCATCCTAGCACATGAAAATGCTTTGATCTAAACCATTCAATTATAGCTCTGGCTATGAGTTTACGGTCGTTGTCCTGCTGCAAGGTGAACCTCTGCCCCAGTCTAAGGGCTTTTGCAGACTCTAACAGGTTTTCTTCTAAGATTGCCCTATATTTGGCCGCATCCATCTTTCCATCAACTCTGACCAGCTTCTCTGTCCCTGCTGAAGAAAAGAATCCCCACAACATGATGCTGTCACCACCATGTTTCACGGTGGGGATGGTGTGTTCAGGGTGATGTGCAGTGTCAGTTTTCCACCACAGATTGCATTTTGCTTTTAGGCCAAAAAGTTAAATTTTGGTCTCATTTGGCCAGAGCACCTTCTTCCACGTGTTTTCTGTGTCCCCCACATGGCTTCTCACAAACTGGAAACAGGATTTCTTGTGGCTTTCTTTCAACAATGGCTTTCTTCTTGCCACTCCACTGGCCAGATTCGTGGAGTGCATGACTAATAGTTGTCCTGTGGACAGGTTCTCCCACCTGAGCTGTAGATCTCTGCAGCTCCTTCAGAGTTGGAGAACCTGGGCATCACAGTGGTGTAGTGGGTAGCACTCACACCTAGCAGTAAAACGGGTCGCTGGTTCAAATCCCAACCATGACACTACCTGCCTGGAGTTTGCATGTTCTCCCTGTGCCTGCGTGGGTTTCCTCCAGGTGCTCCAGTTTCCTCCCACACTCCAAAGACATGCTGTTAGGTTAATTGGCTTCTGTCCAAAATTGGCCCTAGTATATGAATGTGAGTTGGGGACCATGGATTGTGGGCTCCTTGATGGTAGGGACCGATGTGAGTGTGCGATGAATGTGTGGAGCACTGCGTATATTGAAAGCAATATATGGGTACCTTAAATAAATAATATATAATAGAAGAGCATCTTAATGAGACACAATGTATAGGGACAATTGTAGACACTCACTCAGGTTGAACTGGATGGACTGGTGTCTTTATTCAACCTTACTAACTATGTAACTATGTATGTAACTATGTAACCTTAGTGAAGAATGAATAATTAGTGAAGAATGGACAAGAATGGGAGGATGTCATATGACGTCCACCCAGGATGGGAGGTTGTTCCTGCCGGCGTCATCTTACAATGGCCCGGTATGCAACTGGTTAAGGCGACAAATCCTTCCGGTCCTTAAGTGATTAAAAAAAAATGTTCAGTAAGGAGTGAATGAGCGATTTAGCCGTTAGTAAGACAGCAAGCTGCAGAGCTGTGATGTTAAAGTAAACACTAAGGTCAGTATCATTCTGCTTCTTGGGGCTCCTTCTTTGAGCAGTGATTTACTTTCTAGTATTCTCCCTTTAACTCCCATCTCTACACACAATTGAACACTTGCTGTGCTAGATTTCTTTCCCGCTGCTTCCCTTCCTTTTTCCTGTGTTATTTCTTCCAAATATGTCGGAAAAGCACATGAATGTATACTTCTAGTATACAATGGATGTAGTGTATTTACAGAACCATGTACTCTCCATAATGTTTTTAATAAACATTTTTTTAAAGAAATGTATGAAAAAAGTATAGGTACCAGTGTTTGTAGACAATAACATGTAGCTATATGTAAAAAAACTCTAGGTCTCCCCATGCATGTGTACACCAAAATTCCCTTACTCATCATGGAATAGTCACCGGTACTGGATTGCAACTCAAAAAATGATTATTAGAAGTTTCGTTTTGACTCTACAGTCCACTATACATTTTGGTTAAGCACAAAATGAGGGAAAAAAATAAAATAATGAATGATTGGAAATCCTTACAAAATGTATTAATGTACATTAATAGATACAAACAGTAATACGCTATATTGTCAAAAGTATTGTGACACTGGGTACTGGTGACCCCACAATAGGGATAAAACTTTTTCGCAGAAGAGAGTTTAATAAGACTCGTGGCCACTCATTACAATTAGAAGAAAAGAGGTTTAACCTTAAACTACGTAGAGGGTTCTTTACTGTAAGAGCGGCAAGGATGTGGAATTCCCTTCCACAGGCGGTGGTCTCAGCGGGGAGCATTGATAGCTTCAAGAAACTATTAGATAATCACCTGAATGACCGCAATATACAGGGATATGTAATGTAATACTGACACATAATCACACACATAGGTTGGACTTGATGGACTTGTGTCTTTTTTCAACCTCACCTACTATGTAACTATGTAACTATGTGACACCTGCCTTTACACGCATATGAACTTTAATGGCATCCCAGTCTTAGTCTGTAGGGTTCAATAATAAGTTGGCCCACCCTTTGCAGCTATACCAGCTTCAACTCTTCTGGGAAGGCTGTTCACAAGGTTTAGGAGTGTGTCTATGGGAATGTTTGACCATTTTTCCAGAAGTGCATTTGTGAGGTCAGGCACTGATGTTGGACGAGAAGGGCTGGCTCGCAGTCTCCGCTCTAGGTAAGGGTATTCAATCGGGTTGAGGTCAGGTGCAGGCCAGTGAAGCTCTTCCACCCTAAACTCACTCATCCATGTCTTTGTGGACCTTGCTTTGTGCACTGGTCCAAATCATTTGGTGGAGGGGGGGGGGGAATTATGGTGTGGGGTTGTTTTTCAGGGCTTGGGCTTGGCCCCTTAGTTCCAATGAAGGGAACTCTTAAGGTGTCAGCATACCCAGACATTTTGAATATTGGTGGTGGCTTAAGAAGAAGCAGTCACCAAATGACATATTGCTATAGTGCAGCCTTATCTTTAAAGCTGTCAATGCACCAGGATAATTTTGTTTGAAAATGTCCCTTTCTTGCAATGCTTGTTCTACTTTTTAATGTTTAGTACGGTCAAATCGATATTTGTTTTCAACCATAGCCATGAAAAATTTTAAATGAACACAATGGAAAATTTTTAAACTACATTTCTAAATGTTAATGTGTTTTTTCCTTATATTGTAATGAAAATTGTTTATCATGTCTGTGGATCCATTCAAATAGCAGGTCTGGACAAAATGTTAAGGGCTTTTGAACAAAATTAGTTGACTAATTTTTTCTCTGTAACGTTCAAACTAAAATCTAAAAGTGTTTGGCCATCCTAGGGGATTACTTGATATTTGATTATTTACTTGAATTCTTTCCCTGTTAGAGCAGAAGTGCCAGACATCATCTGCCTGAGCTTGTTGCTGATAACAGACACTCAAATCATGTAATTTAACAAAGATGCTGCCAGAATTACATAAACGAAATCAAAAATCTTTATGAATTGAGTTTTTAATCTATTTGAACAATCCAGAGAGTGTGCCAGTTCTCATCCTTATGTACAGATAGAAGAAGTCTGCTCCTTAGGGGCCTTGCTAGGATCTAACACCAGGAATTTGATTTGCTGTGGAAACCCTGTGACAAACTCAAGCCACCCCTAGAAACCAACCAGTGAATAGCCACCCCTATGCTTGGAAACTTTTAGATCAGTGAGCCTAAGGTTGGGGGTCTAGCCAAGGGATCGTGGATCAATAGTGATGCTGTGTTGACTTAAAGAGATTAATAGTGGTCCACATAGTGTGCTGTGGCTGAACATGGTAGTAAGATGGTCCTCCGAACAAACTGCCCTGACTTTACAATGGCAGGTTTAGGATAAACATTTCTAATTTCAGATTTTTTTTTTTCATTCTGGATAGTTTGGAGAAAAAATAGAATGTTTATCAAGTTTCTGTTAATATCTTTGCCTCTATCTGGGAGATTTTCTTTTATTATTATTGTTGTTATTATTATTATACAGGTTTTATATAACGCCAACAGTTTGAGCAGCGCTTAACAAAATAAAGGCAGACATTACAGTTACATTACAATTTGGTACAAGAGGAATTAGAGGGCCCTGCTCATTAGAGCTTACAATCTAAAAAGGAAGGGTCAATTGACACAAAAGGTAATAGCTGTGGGGGGATGAACTGACGGAGGAAGTAAAACAGTGTTAGTTAGAAGCAGGATAAGCTTCTTTAAAGAGAAGGGTTTTCAGGGATCGTCTAAAGATGGATAGATTAGGGGACAGTCGGACAGATTGGGGTAGGGAGTTCCAAAGGATGGGAGAAGCTCTGGAGAAATCCTGGAGGCGAGCATGGGAGGAGGTGACAAGGGAGCTAGAGAACAGGAGGTCTTGGGAGGACCGAAGAGAGCGGCTTGGTTGGTATTTAGGGACTAGGTTAGTGATGTAGCTGGGGGCAGAGTTATGGATGGCTTTGTAAATTATTGTTAGTGCTTTGAATTTTATTTGTTGGGTGAGTGGAAGCCAGTGGAGGGATTGGCAGAGAGGGGTGGAGGACACTGAATGGTTGGTAAGGTGGATGAGTTTTGCAGCGACATTCATTATGGACTGAAGGGGGAATAGTCTATGTAAAGGTAATCCAATGAGGAGTGAGTTGCAGTAGTCAAGGCGAGAGATAACCAGGGAGTGAATTAGAAGCTTGGTGGTGTCATTAGTTAAAAAAGGGCATATTCTGGAAGTGTTGCGGAGGCTAAGGCAGTTTGATTTGGACAGGAATTGTATGTGGGCCTGAAAGGACAGATCACAGTCTAAGGTTACCCCTAGCACCCTGGCATGTGGGGACGGATTGATAGATGTGCCATTGATCTTGACAGAGAAGTCAGGGGAAGGGGCACGTGGGGGAGGATTCAGTTTGAGGAAGTGGTTTGACACCCAGGCTGATATGTCTGTTAGTAAATCAGTGATACGTGAGGAGATTGATGGGGTGAGTGGAGGGGCAGAGAGATAGATTTGGGTGTCATCAGCATATAAATGGTAGTGGAAGCCATGTGAGGCTATCAGCTGACCCAGGGAGGACGTGTGGCTCGAGAATAGTAGAGATCCAAGGACAAAACCTTGGGGGACCCCAAAGATAAGAGGAGTTGCAGAGGAGGAAGTGGAGTTGTAAGATACCCTGAAGGTGCGATGAGATAGGTAAGATTCAAATCAACGGAATATTTACTTTCTGTGTGGTCACTGAGACTGAAAGTAAGTAAATATCTCTTTAATAGGAACAGATATATTATGCTGTCTAGAATGTGTGTTTATGCAAAAGACATACCTATCTAGTGTATAATTAGAATGTGGCAACTTTGCTACGGTGGATGATAATACTACTTAGAGGTCTATGTACATTGTGACTGTGTCATTCTCTGGTTCCAAATGGTCCAATTTTCTCTTTTTTATCCGTTTGAAGATTGCTCTAGCCTTGTTTTCTTTTATTCTTGTTTTTGTACATTGGGTCAATAGGACCTGGGCAACAATTATCTTTTTTTATGTTTACATGTTATAATCAATAAAACAGATTTTCATTAGAAAAAAAAAAAAAAAGGTTGTGACAGTTTTTTGACCTTACAAAATCCACAGGCAGTTCCCCTCTGGTAAAAAAGACAGAAGTAGAATTTACTGAAGTTTTAATTACCGTATATACTCGAGTATAAGTCGTTCCGAGTATAAGTCGAGACCCTAATTTACCACAAAGAAAATGGGAAAAACTTATTGACCCGAGTATAAGACGAGGGTGAGAAATGCACAGCTACTGTAAGTGGAAAAGAGGGTCAACAATGCCCATTTGCAACATCACTGTGTCCATTTGCAGCCATAGGTCCCCTGAACTTCAAACTCAGTAGTTAAGGGTTCTTAGATGCCCCCTAGCTGCAGCCAAAATTTGGGGTCTCTGAACCCAAAGGGTCCCGAAATGACATTGCTGCAGATGGACATAGTTGACCGAATTTGGGGCCCCGTATCTCGGGGCCACTTAGTGCTAGGAACCCCAGATTTGGTGTGCAAACCCAGTGGAACTAGCACCATAAAATTTCCAAAGCTGGGGTTTCTAGCACCAAGTGGCCCCGAGATACAGGGCCCCAAAAATCAGTTCAGAAAATGTCAAGCACTTTTCTGCAGCAGAGAATGACATTTTCTGAACCGGATTTGGGGCCCCGTATCTCAGGGCCACTTGGTGCTAGGAACCCCAGCTTTGGATATGTGATGGTACCAGTTCCACTGGGTTTGCACACCAAATTTGGGGTTCCTAGCACCAAGTAGCCCTGAGATATGGGGCCCCAAAGTCGGTTCAGAAAATGTCAAGCACTTTTCTGCAGCAGAGAATGACATTTTCCGAACCGAATTTGGGGCCCCGTATCTCGGGGCCACTTAGTGCTAGGAACTTCAGCTTTGGATATATTGTGGTACCAGTTCCCCTGGGTTTGCACACAAAATTTGGGGTTCCTAGCACCAAGTGGCCCTGAGATACGGGGCCCCAAAGTCGGTTCGGAAAATTAAATTTTTTGCTGCAGAAAAGTGAGTATAAGTCGAGGGGGGCACTTTCAGCACAAAAAAATGTGCTGAAAAATTCGACTTATACTCGAGTATATACGGTAAGTGGTTCTAAAACCAAGACTTTTTTATATCTTAATGCATTGCCTGTATCAATGTAAAGATGTCCCAGTAGCAGTATTGCCCCCTCACCCCCCTTAATACTAACCTCACTTGATCCAGTGCTGTGCTATTGGCTCCTGCTGCTGTCTATTAAATCCTGAGAGCAGAGGGTGGGGTCGAGCCACTCTGTGTGTGTCTATGGATGCATATAGCCCGGCTCAGGGGGCAAGCCCACTCATTTGTCCCTTTGCAAGTGGCTTGCTGTGATGGCAGACACAGAAGTGGAGGGTACGAGGGTGCCAGTGGGGGACCCCAGAAGAGCAGGTTTAGAGTTCAATTTCATTGTACAGTGCAAGTAAATACCATGTTTATTATTAAAAAAAATAACCTTTATAACTGCTTTGTTTCATTACAAGCAAAGTTTTCTTACTTTTATGAAGTGTAAACGTCTGAATCTACATAGCTGGAAGACAAAACATTGCTTATGCCGCGTACACACGGTCGGACTTTCCGGCATACTTGGTCCGGCGGACCAGAGTGTGCCGGACAATCCGCCCGTGTGTGGGCGGCGGCGGACTTTTCCGGCGGACTTCTTCCCAAAAGCCCGCCGGACCTAGATTTGAAGAAAGTTTCAAATCTTTCCGTCGGACTCAGTTTCGGGCGGAAAGTCCGCTTGTGTGTGTGCTTGTCCGACGGAAAGCCCGCTCGTGTGTAGGCTGGTCCGACAGACCAAATACGACACGAGGGCAGGGTATTGCATCTCGCGCTCGCTGCAATAGGAAAAACAAATCTTCCTATTGCGGCGAGCGCGGGGCATACCAGGCCCTTAGGTCTGGTATGGATTATAAAGGGAACCCCGCTACGCCGAAAAACCGGCGTGGGGCCCCCCTAAAATCCATACCAGACCCCGATCCGAGCACGCAGCCTGGCCGGTCAGGAAAGGGGGTGGGGACGAGCGAGCGCCCCCCCCTTCCTGAACTGTACCAGGCCGCATGCCCTCAACATGGGGGGTGGGTGCTTTGGGGGAGGGGGGCGCCTTACGGTGCCCCCCCACCACAAAGCACCTTGTCCCCATGTTGATGAGGACAAGGGCCTCTTCCCGACAACCCTGGCCGTTGGTTGTCGGGGTCTGCGGGCGGGGGCTTATCGGAATCTGGGAGCCCCCTTTAATAAGGGGGCCCCCAGATCCCGGCCCCCCACCCTATGTAAATGAGTATGGGGTACATGGTACCCCTACCCATTTACCTAGGAAAAAAGTGTAAGTAATAAAACACACTACACAGGTTTTTAAAATATTTTATTAAACAGCTCCGGGGGGGGGATCTTCCTCCGGCTTCGGGGGTCTTCTTCCGGCTTCGGGGGTCCCTCCGCTTCATCTTCTCCCGGCATCCGGTTGGTTCTTCTCCGCTCTCCGGCCTCTTCTCCCGGTGTCCCAGGTCTTCGGCCGGCCCCTCCGCCGTCTTCATGTAGCTCTATTGCCAGCGGAGGTCCGGACTTCTGGGCTTCTTGTCTTCTTGTCTTCTCTTCTCTTCTCTTCCCCCAGATGTTGACACGACGCTCTCTCCGGCTGGTCTGGTCTCTGAGGGCTGCGTTGTGACTTATATAGGCGGAGACCCCGCCCCCATATGATGTCACAGTCCCTGGGCATGCTGGGACTGTGACGTTTTAGGGGGCGTGGTCGACCACGCCCCCTAAAACGTCACAGTCCCAGCATGCCCAGGGACTGTGACATCATATGGGGGCGGGGTCTCCGCCTATATAAGTCACAACGCAGCCCTCAGAGACCAGTCCAGCCGGAGAGAGCGTCGTGTCAACATCTGGGGAAAGAGAAGAGAAGAGAAGACAAGAAGACAAGAAGCCCAGAAGTCCAGACCTCCGCTGGCAATAGAGCTACATGAAGACGGCGGAGGGGCCGGCCGAAGACCTGGGACACCGGGAGAAGAGGCCGGAGAGCGGAGAAGAACCAACCGGACGCCGGGAGAAGATGAAGCGGAGGGACCCCCGAAGCCGGAAGAAGACCCCCGAAGCCGGAGGAAGATCCCCCCCCCGGAGCTGTTTAATAAAATATTTTAAAAACCTGTGTAGTGTGTTTTATTACTTACACTTTTTTCCTAGGTAAATGGGTAGGGGTACCATGTACCCCATACTCATTTACATAGGGTGGGGGGCCGGGATCTGGGGGCCCCCTTATTAAAGGGGGCTCCCAGATTCTGATAAGCCCCCGCCCGCAGACCCCGACAACCAACGGCCAGGGTTGTCGGGAAGAGGCCCTTGTCCTCATCAACATGGGGACAAGGTGCTTTGTGGTGGGGGGGCACCGTAAGGCGCCCCCCTCCCCCAAAGCACCCACCCCCCATGTTGAGGGCATGCGGCCTGGTACGGTTCAGGAGGGGGGGGGGGCGCTCGCTCATCCCCACCCCCTTTCCTGACCGGCCAGGCTGCGTGCTCGGATCGGGGTCTGGTATGAATTTTAGGGGGGGCCCCACGCCGGTTTTTCGGCGTAGCGGGGTTCCCTTTATAATCCATACCAGACCTAAGGGCCTGGTATGCCCCGCGACGGGGCTCGCAAGGTGTCAATCTCGCCGATAAAAGTGGCAAGATTGACATCCTTTTCTAGTCCCGTCGCACCTGAGTCACGTTCAAAACGAACGGACTTGTCCGTGTGTGGGCAAGTCCGTTCATTCTGAAAGTCCGCCGGAACTCCGGCGAAAGTCCGTCGGAAAGACGGGCGGACTTAGCCCGCCGGAAAGTCCCGGTGTGTGTGGGCAAGTCCGTCCGTTTTAAAGTCCGGCGCACCTGGCGGACAAAGTCCGTCGGAAAGTGTGCCGGACCAAGTAGGATAGAAAGTCCGACCGTGTGTACGCGGCATTAGAAGCATGCTAAGAATAGAAATGTTTAGCATAGGGCTATACTAACTATAACAGTGAGAGGAGGGGAAACAGAGAAACATACTAAATACAAGAAACAACAAATAATACAAAAGGCACCGAAAACGATGAAAGATTTTATTTTTATTTTTTTTTAGCATAGTGGCAGTCAGTTGAAATACCTGTATGGTCTTTATTGCAGTAGCTTTTCCCACTGGGGAGATATCCTTTAACTTTCTTTGTACTTAATTGAACATGAATTAAGGATAAATCTCCCCAATCTAGACAAAGACAGCAAAAGAATTGTGCTGGAGATTTTATACTTTACCCACAATATTTAAAACTGAAAAAAAGTGTTTTTGCAGGAGTTCCACTTTAATTTGCTGGTTTCTGCTATACAGTTGGCTTACATTCTCATGGATGCCATTGCTTCTTTGTGTGGAAAACCTGTATCAAGTTAACAACCATGTGTATGTGGCGCTACCCACGCAGGAGCAGCTTGGTAATTTGGGTTCTCTGTTCTGCGCCTCGACTCCAAGAACAACCTCAGCCCCTATGACACACCTGTTTGAATGAGAGTCACTGCAAACACTTATAAGAACACAAGTAATGATACCTTGAACTTGGCTCTGAACTAGTAAAAGGAAAAAGACACAAGACCGTTCAGTGGTAAATTAACTCAGTGTGTATGAAGCATAAATGAACACACAGAAGGTAGGTTCAGACACAATCTGCTAGACAGTAAAATCTCTTTGCCAAAGTAACTTTCATAGAAATTATGTCATTTTTGCCAAAGTAACTTAGATTAGAGTTATGTACCACTAGAATGGAATCAACACATAAATCATCAAAGTCAGCAATAAAAAGTGCATATAAGCATGAACTGCAATGTGAATAATAATACTATAACTAGTCTAGAGTGCACTCTAAGAGAATAGCTTGGATATGGATTCCCCTGAAAGGTACCTCTTAGTATAAGCAATAGGCAATAGTCTCTGTGTAGCAGCTGTAAAGGGGAAGTCTCTAGTCTAACTTTTCAGCCGGCTAGCTTTGTGGCCCAGTTGCACCATTGGTGCATATGAGAATAGTCCTAGTCAGGCAGGCAGCAATAAAGCTACTAGATGGCTGTATGGTCAGCTCCTAAAGGGCTCAGTCTGTCTTTCAGTGTTTAGTAAAGCCCCACAGAAGCAGCTCACCAGTGCCAGCTATATTGCAGCTCATCATCAAGTCACACACGCAGAGATTAGTCCCCTCTCTGCTCTGCACCCAGGTGACACTGACTGTCGGCTTTTCCAAATTCAGCACTCCAGATCCCACTCAGGCTGCCAATATGCAGCAGTGATGGTGCACACTGGACAGTGAAGTGCACTCTTCGGTCTCCCTCACGGCAAGAGGAAACTGTGTCCTGTACAACCTGAGAAAATGCAGCCCTTTCCCCTCCCTCTGACAATCTCTCTCTGGGGAATGTAGTTCAAAAGCTCTTGATTAAAGCGTTAGTAAACCGCAAAAACAAATTCCAGCAAAATGGTCCCTTGCAGTATAATAGCATAATGTGCTAGTATGCATGGCATACTAGCACATTATGAAAAACTTACCTTAGAACGAAGCCCTCCAGTGGTGCGCTGTCACAATTCCGGGGCGCTTCCATCTTCACCCGTCTTCCTTCCAGTTTTGCGGCCTTCTGCTGTTTGACTGGCTGAACCACGATAATGTCATCACTGCCGTGGCATGGCTCTCACAATGGACTAAACACCGTCCATTGAGAGCGTAGTGTGCATGCGCTGATGACGTAACCTGCTGCTACTATAGTAAATATCTCCTAAACGGTGAACATTTACTAGATGTTTACTGTACCTACAGGTAAGCCTTATTTTAGGCTTACCTGTAGGTACAAGTAAACAGTGGGGACTTTACTATTACTTTAAGTAGAATCTCTCTCCTCTGGACTACAGTTCCCACAGTGCAGCACTGCCTGACTCAGTCTATTGGTCTATTGAACTCTTCCTGCTCAGCAGCTCCCTCCTCTCACAAATACAGCTGTTAACCAGATCAGCACTACAGTGCAGCACCCAGATAGCAAGGATAACTTGCCACTAGGGATGAGCTTCGTGTTCGAGTTGAACCCATGTTCGACTCGAACATCGGCTGTTCGGTCGTTCGCCGAATTGCGAACGATATGGGCCGTTCGAGCCAAATTCGTGTGGCGCGTCACGGCCCATAATTCACTGCGGCATCGCAGTGCATTGCTGGCTGATGATTGGCCAAGCATGCACTATGACCCGCATGCTTGGCCAATCACAGCGCCGCCTGAACAGAGAGCTGTAATTGGCCAAAGCCAAGGAGGCTTTGGCCAATTATGGCTCAGGGGATTTAGTACACGCCCCACACTATATAAGGCCGCCTGCACGGCGGCCCTGTGCAGTGTGTTCCGGTGTGCTGAGAGATAGAGAGAGACAGTGTCATTTCATTTGAGTTAGCTAGATTAGGCAGGACAGTCAGTCAGTTAGCTGCACTTACAGTGTATTGTGTATATATATGCATCCCAGGTGTTGCATATATATATATACACTGTATTCAGTTTAGCTAGATCCGTTCCTGTTATCTTCCTACTGACAGGCAGGCTTGTCTTGTAACAGTATTTACAGCTACCTGAAGATAATTACTGGTGTTCTTTTCATCCTATTAGTACCACAGTCAGGCAGCTAGACTATTTAAAGTTAGTGCAGTGCGTCCTGCTCACAGTGTTCAGCTAGATCCGTTCCTGTTATCTTCCTACTGACAGGCAGGCTTGTCTTGTAACAGTATTTACAGCTACCTGAAGATAATTACTGGTGTTCTTTTCATCCTATTAGTACCACAGTCAGGCAGCTAGACTATTTAAAGTTAGTGCAGTGCGTCCTGCTCACAGTGTTCAGCTAGATCCGTTCCTGTTATCTTCCTACTGACAGGCAGGTTTGTCTTGTAACAGTATTTACAGCTACCTGAAGAAAATTACTGGTGTTCTTTTGATCCTATTAGTACCACAGTCAGGCAGCTAGACTATTTAAAGTTAGTGCAGTGTGTCCTGCTCACAGTGTTCAGCTAGATCCGTTCCTGTTATCTTCCTACTGACAGGCAGGCTTGTCTTGTAACAGTATTTACAGCTACCTGAAGAAAATTACTGGTGTTCTTTTGATCCTATTGGTACCACAGTCAGGCAGCTAGACTATTTAAAGTTAGTGCAGTGCGTCCTGCTCACAGTGTTCAGCTAGATCCGTTCCTGTTATCTTCCTACTGACAGGCAGGCTTGTCTTGTAACAGTATTTACAGCTACCTGAAGAAAATTACTGGTGTTCTTTTGATCCTATTAGTACCACAGTCAGGCAGCTAGACTATTTAAAGTTAGTGCAGTGCGTCCTGCTCACAGTGTTCAGCTAGATCCGTTCCTGTTATCTTCCTACTGACAGGCAGGCTTGTCTTGTAACAGTATTTACAGCTACCTGAAGAAAATTACTGGTGTTCTTTTGATCCTATTAGTACCACAGTCAGGCAGCTAGACTATTTAAAGTTAGTGCAGTGTGTCCTGCTCACAGTGCTCAGCTAGATCCGTTCCTGTTATCTTCTTACTGACAGACAGGCTTGTCTTGTTACAGTATATACAGCTACCTGAAGAAAATTACTGGTGTTCTTTTGATCCTATTAGTACCACAGTCAGGCAGCTAGACTATTTACAGTTAGTGCAGTGCGTCCTGCTCACAGTGTTCTGCTAAACCTACAAGTTAGTGGGGTGCATCCTGCTCACAGTGTTCAGCTAAAGCTACCTGTAGAAGGTTGGTGGTGTTCTCATACTACAGGCAGGCAGTTGATTTTGCTAGCTGCAGTATACAGCTTAGTGCAGCTACAGGCCATTAGTATGTCTGGAAGGCCAAGAAGGAGAGGCAGACAGTCACAAGCCAATAAGAGAGGGCAAGCAGGCTCTGTGTCTAGTGCTGGTCGTGGAGACGGTGCATCCTCATCAGCACGTGGCCGTGGGACACGCTTGGCCTTTTTTTTGGCAGCTGGCCGTGTTGAGCCGCAACATGCGAAAGACTTGGTCGAGTGGATGACCAAGCCGTCCTCATCCTCCTCATCCTTTCTCACCCATGCCCAGGGTACTTTGTCTGGCAAAGCAGCGGCCTCTTCCCTCGGCTCAATGTCATCAGTGACTCCTTCCCTAGCCCCACCATGTCCTCCTGAGGAGTCCCTCGAACTGTTTGACCACAGTGTTGGGTACATGCTCCAGGAGGATGCCCAGCGTTTGGAAGGCTCTGATGATGATACTGAGCTCGATGAAGGCAGTAACATGAGCACGGACAGAGGGGGTGCCCAAGAAGGACAGCAATCTGGCAGTCATGCTCCCCCTGCTGCAGCATACTGCCAGGTTTGCTCCAGTGATGAGGAGGGAGGGGATGATAAGGTCACTGACTCAACGTGGGTGCCTGATAGGAGAGAGGAGGAGGAGGAGGAGGCAGCACATCACCAACGAGGTAGGATGCCCTCCAGGGGCCAGCCTAAGGGCAGCACATTGACTGCATCACACCCCAAAGCTCCACATGTGCAGGGCGCTGCAGTCTCTGCGCGTTATTCAAAAAGTTCTTTGGTGTGGGCCTTTTTTGAGATGAGTGCATCAGATCGCACCGCTGCTATTTGCAACATATGTCTCAAGCATATCTCGCGTGGCCAAAACATCTCCCGCTTGGGTACCACATGCTTGACCAGACATATGTTGACCTGCCATGCAGTTCGTTGGCAAGCATATCTAAAAGACCCACACCAAAGAACAAAGAGGACCTCTCCTTGCTCCTCATCAGCTGAGATTTCCAACCCCACTAGACCTTTAGTCCTCTCTGAGACCTGCACTGAGAGGAATGAAGGTGTAGAATTAGGTGTGTCACAGCCAAGTACTTGTGGGCAATCTGCTTTTGGTACACCGACGTCAGATTGTACCAGGCAAATTTCCCTGCCCCAGCTGCTGCACCGCCGAAAGAAGTTTGCTCCCAGCCATCCACATGCCCAGCGGTTGAATGCTAGCTTGGCAAAATTGCTAGCACTTCAACTGCTGCCTTTTCAGTTGGTAGACTCTGCCCCCTTCCGTGAGTTTGTGGAATGTGCGGTTCCTCAGTGGCAGGTACCCAAACGCCACTTTTTCTCACGGAAGGCGATTCCGGCTCTCTACCGGCATGTGGAAGGCAATGTCCATGCCTCGCTGGACAGGGCGGTCAGCGGTAAGGTGCATATTACTGCTGACTCATGGTCCAGCAGGCATGGACAGGGACGTTACCTAAGTTTCACAGCGCATTGGGTGACTCTGCTGGCAGCTGGGAAGGATGCAGGACAAGGTGCAGTAGTGTTGGAGGTTGTTCCGCCACCACGCCTCCAAAATGCTAATAATTGTGACACACCTCTCTCCTCCACCCCCTCCTCTTCTTCTTCCTCCATGGCCTCTTCCTGTGCTTTGTCCTCGGAACCAGCAGTGCTCCGTAGCCGTTCAAGGGGCTACGCAAGTACGCGGGCCAAAAGATGCCATGCGGTGCTTGAGCTGGTGTGCTTGGGGGACAGGAGCCACACTGGGGCAGAGGTTCTGTCAGCTCTGCAGGGGCAGGTTCAGAGGTGGTTGACGCCACGCCAACTTACATAGTTACATAGTTACATAGTTAGTCAGGTTGAAAAAAGACACAAGTCCATCCAGTCCAACCATAAAAAAAAAAAAAAAAAAAAACGTACAATCCAATATACCCAATACTATACCCACAGTTGATCCAGAGGAAGGCAAAAAACCCCAGCAGAGCATGCTCCAATTTGCTACAGCAGGGGAAAAAATTCCTTCCTGATCCCAGAGAGGCAATCGGATTTTCCCTGGATCAACTTTACCTATAAATGTCAGTACCCAGTTATATTATGTACATTTAGGAAAGTATCCAGGCCTTTCTTAAAGCAATCTACTGAGCTGGCCAGAACCACCTCTGGAGGGAGTCTATTCCACATTTTCACAGCTCTTACTGTGAAGAAACCTTTCCGTATTTGGAGATGAAATCTCTTTTCCTCCAGTCGTAAAGAGTGCCCCCTTGTCCTCTGTGTTGACCGTAAAGTGAATAACTCAACACCAAGTTCACTATATGGACCCCTTATATATTTAAACATGTTGATCATATCCCCCCTTATTCTCCTCTTCTCAAGAGTGAACAAATTCAGTTCCTCTAATCTTTCCTCATAGCTGAGCTCCCCCATGCCTCTTATCAGTTTGGTTGCCCTTCTCTGCACTTTCTCCAGTTCCCCGATATCCTTTTTGAGAACTGGTGTCCAAAACTGAACTGCATATTCCAGATGAGGTCTTACTAATGATTTGAACAGGGGCAAAATGATATCTCTCTCTCTGGAGTCCATACCTCTCTTAATACAAGAAAGAACTTTGCTCGCTTTGGAAACCGCAGCTTGGCATTGCATGCTATTATTGAGCTTATGATCTACCAAAACCCCCAGATCCTTCTCCACTACAGATTCCCCCAGTTGTACTCCCCCTAGCATGTATGATGCATGCATATTCTTAGCCCCCAAGTGCATAACTTTACATTTCTCAACATTAAACCTCATCTGCCACATAGTCGCCCAATTAGACAGAGCATTGAGGTCAGCTTGTAAATTGGAGACATCCTGTAAGGACGTTATTCCACTGCATAGCTTGGTGTCATCTGCAAAGACAGAAATGTTACTTTTGATCCCAGACCCAATATCATTTATAAAGATATTAAAGAGTAAGGGTCCCAGCACTGAACCTTGGGGTACACCACTGATAACCTTAGACCATTCAGAGTAAGAATCATTAACCACTACTCTCTGAATTCTGTCTTTTAGCCAGTTTTCTATCCATTTACAAACTGATATTTCCAAGCCTGTAGACTTTAACTTACACATGAGCCGTGTGTGCGGAACTGTATCAAACGCTTTTGCAAAATCCAAATAAACCACGTCCACAGCCACCCCTCTGTCCAAGGTTTTACTTACCTCTTCATAAAAAGAAATCAGGTTTGTCTGACAACTTCTGTCTTTCATGAACCCATGCTGTCTGTTGCTTAAAATGTTTTTTTCCAGCAAGAACTCGTCTATGTGGTCTTTTATTAAACGCTCCAGTATCTTCCCGACTATAGAAGTTAAACTAACAGGTCTATAGTTACTTGGTAAAGACTTTGATCCCTTTTTAAATATAGGCACCACGTTCGCCCTGCGCCAATCCAGCGGTACTATTCCCGTCATTAATGAGTCCCTAAAAATTAGATACAATGGCTTTGAAATTACAGAGCTCAATTCTTTTAGGATCCGTGGGTGGATGCCATCAGGTCCAGGTGCTTTATCCACCTTTATTCTGTCTAAATATTTCTGGACCATATCCCTTTTGAGCCATTGTGGATCATTGGGGGCTATGTCAATACCACCCCCATTATGGACATGAACTTCCCCATGCTCTTTTGTATACACAGAGCTGAAGAAAGTATTTGATAAATTAGCCTTCTCCTTGTCCCCAGTCACCCACTCTAGATTATTTTGTAAAGGGCCTACATGCTCAGACCTGACCTTTTTACTATTAATATATTTGAAGAATTTTTTGGGGTTTGTCCTACTATTTTTTGCGATCTCTCGTTCATTTTGAATTTTTGCACCCTTGATTTCCTTTTTACATATTCTGTTAAATTCTTTGTAGCATTTAAATGACACTAGTGTTCCTTCATTTTTATATTTTTTAAAAGCTCTTTTCTTATTGTTTATAGCTTTTCTAACTTTGACCGTGAGCCACATAGGTTTTCTTTTTAGCCTTTTAAACTTATTGCCCATGGGAATATACTTTGCAGTGAGGTCCCAAACAGTCTTTTTTAAGAATTCCCATTTCTGTTCTGTGTTTATCGCTGCCAATATTCCCTCCCAGTCTAAGTCCTCGAGAGCAGCCCTCATCCTTGGAAAATTTGCTCTCTTGAAGTTAAGTGTTTTTATCTTTCCCTTATGTATTTCTTGTTTACAGCTAACATCAAATGAAATCATGTTATGGTCACTGCTACCCAGGTGTTCCTTTATCTGCACATTAGTAATAAGCTCTGCATGGTTTGAGATTACCAGGTCCAACAGAGCTTCATTCCTAGTTGGGGCCTCAATAAACTGGACCATAAAATTGTCCTGTACTAGGTTTATAAATTTTTGCCCTTTAACTGTCCCAGCAGTGCCATTACTCCAGTCAATTTCTGGGTAGTTAAAATCTCCCATTATTATCACTGTCCCAGCCCTTGCAGCCCTTTGCATCTGTGTAAGGAGCTGAGTCTCCACCTCCTCGTTAACATTGGGTGGTCTATAACAAACTCCAATGATTAACTTTGAACTACGCCCATCTATATGTAGTTCCACCCATAATGCTTCAGACTCATCACACTCTCCATCAATCAGGTCCTCTTTCACACTTGCTTTGAGATCACTTCTCACATAGAGACAGACCCCGCCACCTTTCCTTTTTACCCTGTCTCTCCGAAAGAGTGCATAGCCAGGAATATTAATAGCCCAGTCATGTGAGGATTGAAGCCAAGTTTCAGCAATACCGATTACATCATAGTTCACTTCATGCACCAGAGCTTCCAACTCACCTATTTTGCTTGGCAGACTTCTGGCATTGGTGAACAAACACTTTAAACTTAAAAAAAAAACTTAAGGCAGGAATGGTGGTTTGCGACAATGGCACCAACCTCCTCTCTGCCCTCCGACAGGGACAAATGACCCATGTGCCCTGTTTGGCTCACGTCCTTAACTTGGTGGTGCAGCGGTTCTTGGGCAGGTACCCGGGCTTACAGGATGTCCTGAGGCAGGCCAGGAAAGTCTGTGTGCATTTCCGCCGGTCATATAATGCCAGTGCTCGGCTGACGGACCTCCAAAAGGAGTTTAACCTGCCCAAGAACCGCCTAATCTGTGACATGCCCACCAGGTGGAACTCAACGTTGGCCATGCTGCAGCGGCTGCACACGCAGCAGAGGGCCATCAATGAGTACCTGTGCGACTATGGCACCAGGACAGGGTCAGGGGAGCTTGGCTTTTTTTCCCCACGCCAGTGGGCCATGATCAGGGATGCATGCACTGTCCTGTCACCATTTGAGGAGGCCACGAGGATGGTGAGCAGTGACAGTGCATGCATCAGTGACACTGTCCCCCTTGTCCACCTGTTGGAGCACACACTGCGTGGAATAATGGACAGGGCACTTGAGGCAGAACAGAGGCAGGAAGAGGAGGACTTCCTTAGCTCTCAAGGCCCCCTTTATCCAGACAGTGTTCCTGCGTGCCCGCCGATCACACAGGAAGAGGACGAGGAGGAGGAGGAGGAAGATTGTGTCAGTATGGAGGTGGAGCCTGGCACTCAGCATCAGCAGCAGTCTTTAAGGGATCAGTCCCAAGAAACACATGGACTTGTACGTGGCTGGGAGGAGGTGGCTGCGGACCATGTCGTCCTTAGTGACCCAGAGGACTCCGGACCGAATGCCTCAGCAAACCTACGCTGCATGGCCTCCCTGATCCTGCAAAGCCTGCGTAAGGATCCTCGTATTCGTGGGATCAAGGAGAAGGACCAATACTGGCTGGCAACCCTCCTTGATCCACGTTACAAGGGTAAGGTTGTGGACCTTATCTTGCCATCGCAGAGTGAGCAGAGGATGAAAAATCTTCGGGAGGCCTTGCAGAAAGGTCTGTGCAATGCGTTCCCAGAGACTGGGAGGTTACAAACTCCTCTTTCTGGACAACGTGTTGCTGAGGCTTCGGTCAGTCAAAGAAGGAGCGGTGGAGAAGGTGGCCATCTGACCGATGCGTTCAGACAATTTTTTGGTCCGCAGCCCCAAGGTATGATCGGTTCCAGCAACCATCGCCAGCGTCTGTTTTACATGGTGCAGGAATACCTAGGGGCAAGATCAGATTTGGACACCTTTCCCACCGAAAATCCTCTGGGTTACTGGGTCTTGAGGATGGATCACTGGCCAGAGCTTGCACAGTATGCAATTGAGCTACTGGCCTGTCCTGCATCCAGCGTTCTTTCGGAACGCACATTCAGTGCTGCTGGAGGCGTGGTAACCGATCACAGGGTGCGTCTGTCCACCGACTCGGTCGATCGACTGACCTTCATAAAAATGAATCAGTCTTGGATCACCACCAGCTACCAAGCACCCGATGCTGATGTAACCGAATAATTTTTTTTGAAATCTCAGATCCCTTCAAAGACTGCCTATGCTGATGCTGAGTGACTATCCCTGAGTAATTATCCTCTTCCTCCTCAATGATCACGCTGATAGCTTGTAAGAACATTTTTGGTTCTGGGCGCCACCACCAGTGCCTAAGGCACAATTTTTCAGCCCCTGTTTAACAGGGGCGTGTAATTACAATTTTTGATGCAATACTTTGCAGCAGGGCTCGTTCCTGCGTTCCAACTAGAGTGTCTGTGAGGGGTTGCAGTGTTGTGGCACCAGCACCAGTGCCTAAGGCCCAATTTTTCTGCCCCTGTTTAACAGGGGCGTGTAATTACAATTTTTGATGCAATACTTTGCAGCAGGGCTCATTCCTGCGTTCCAACTAGAGTGTCTGTGAGGGGTTGCAGTGTTGTGGCACCAGCACCAGTGCCTAAGGCCTAATTTTTCAGCTCCTGTTCAACAGGGGCATGTAATTACAATTCTTGATCTAATATTTCACAGCAGGGCCCATTTCTGCACCCACCAAGAGCGAGTGAGGACTTACAGTGTTGTGGCACCAGCACCAGTGCCTAAGGCCCAATTTTTCTGCCCCTGTTTAACAGGGGCGTGTAATTACAATTTTTGATGCAATACTTTGCAGCAGGGCTCGTTCCTGCGTTCCAACTAGAGTGTCTGTGAGGGGTTGCAGTGTTGTGGCACCAGCACCATTCCCAAAGGCCTAATTTTTCAGCTCTTGTTCAACAGGGGCATGTAATTACAATTCTTGATCTAATATTTCACAGCAGGGCCCATTTCTGCACCCACCAAGAGCGAGTGAGGACTTACAGTGTTGTGGCACCAGCACCACCACCACCACCAAAGGCCCAGTTTTTCTGCCCCTGTTTCAACAGGGGCATGTAATTACAATTCTTGATCTAATATTTCACAGCAGGGCCCTGTGAGGGCTTACAGTGTTGTGGCCACAACAACACCTAAGGCCCAAATTTCTGCTGAGTATATAGGGCAGGCCCCTACTTTCAAACATCTAACTTACAAACGACTCCTACTTGCAAACGGAAGGAGACAACAGGAAGTGAGATGAAATCTACCCCTAGGAAGGGAAATTCTCTCCTGTAAGAGTTAATATGGGAAAAACATTTCTCCTTTCCACTGATGCTTTCCAATCCTTGTTCCACAAAAAAACCCAAATTTTCAAAAAAACATTTGTCATTGGGACAAAAGTGAGGTGAAATCTTCTGAAGAAGAGGAAAGACAGCAAAACAAATGTCACAGGGGTGATAATTCTTCCCTATGTTTTCCAAAAAGCTTAAAAAAGATTTTTTGGCTGGAGCTAAACACGTTAAAAATGTTCAAAATTACAAACAGATTCTACTTAACAACAAACCTACAGTGCCTGTCTTGTTTGCACCGCCTGTATACTGCTGTTCAGAGTATATAGGGCCTGGTGGCCCCACACCTTTCCTTATTTTAATTTGGGTGCGGGGTTCCCCTTAATATCCATACAAGACCCAAAGGGCCTGGTAATGGACTGGGGGGTAACCATGCCGTTTGTCTCACTGATTTTCATCCATATTGCCAGGACCCGACATGACATTAAACCCGCAAGCATTTTTAAATGAGATTTTTTTCCTTTAAAAATGACATTTGGTGCAGGGACTGTTCTAAACACGGGAAACACGCGCCACTTTACAGGCATACTATAGACACCTCCCAGGTAAGATATTTAAAGGAATATTTCACTTTTTTTTTTTTACTTTAAGCATCATTAAAATCACTGCTCCCGAAAAAACGGCAGTTTTTAAAAGTTTTTTTTGCATTGATACATGTCCCCTGGGGCAGGACCCGGGTCCCCAAACCCTTTTTAGGACAATACCATGCAAATTAGCCTTTAAAATGAGCACTTTTGATTTCGAACGTTCGAGTCCCATAGACGTCAATGGGGTTCTAACGTTCGTGCAAATTTTCGGTCCGTTCGCAGGTTTTGGTGCGAACCGAACCGGGGGGTGTTCGGCTCATCCCTACTTGCCACAAATTTGTGGCAGTGTTGAATTGTAAGTCTATTAACTTGCTGCACATTTTCACTGGCAAGTTGTACACTTGCAGAGCACTTGAAGCACAAGTTCTTGTTGACGCTTGTCCAATTTGTAGCAACTTTGCGTGGCAGATCTTTAGCAAGAGCAAAGTTGCAGTGGTGAGTCCACAGCAAGAGCTCTGCAAGTCACAGTGACCCCTGTGGTGGGATGACTATTGCACAACATAACTGAACCAGAACTTGCAGCAGACTTGTTTGCAAAGAAAGTTGATCTGGAATCATGCAATGCAGACTGCATTTGTGCAACAAACTTGTGAAGACTGGCAAGTCTAGCAAAAGCTTAGCAAGTCATTTTCAAACTTGCAGCATAATTGCTTGCTATCTGGGCAGCTACAGAGAGCAGCTGCAGCTACTGTTTCTCTCACTCTCCATTCTTAGCCAAGCACCTGGCTATATGCATCATTATAGTGAATGCAAGAAAAAGGAGCACAAAATATTTGTTTGTGATATCCATATAAAAGAAAACTCAAGTTCATTAACCAATGTACCTGGGTGCACAGTAGTGACAGCAGTAATAATCAGTTTTTTTGCCTTAGCTACAAATTGTAAAATGAATATTTTCATTTTACTTGACTTCTCTAAAAGGATGATGGAGTTTACTACTGCCAGTGAGTATATAACAACTGTATTGCTACTGATCCCCTTAGCTTAGTTAGTTCTTAAATTGCGCTCTGTGGTAGTTTCATTTTGAAACATGCTAAGTGGTGAAAGAGCCAACCTAAAATAAGATGTTCCCTTTGATAATTACAGCTTCTTTGTGATGCACTAGCTGATGACCATTTCATAATTAACATGTCCAGCGCATCTGTAATTGGAAAGGATCATTACCATCTAGATCAGAAACATACTTTATCTTGTCAAAGAATCAATAGGTTGGGTAGTGTGGCCTGGCCACAATCAGGGGAGCCAGCATTAAGAATTTACAGTTGTTTCATCAATTCTAGCAACTCCATAACATGAGTAGCAGCATCATTTTGACTTTCAGACAGAGGTTATATTCTGCAGGCCTTTTCCCAGTTGCCAACTGCCTAGACTATCATTGGAAATGGAGTTTCTTCAGAGCATTTCAATGTTTAAATCATGCATCATGGAAATCCTCGTGTAATTATTTGGATCAAAATATAGTATGTGATATGTTGAGAGAGGGCTCGATTTTTTTTTACTCAGTCTAATGTACTGTGAGCAGGCAAATTGAAAATTTCTTCAAATTTTGTTAAAAATCACATAATTTCAGCATATATTGTCATTTAAGCAAACATGTATTGAACTCAATAGTGAGGGGAAATTAGGGTTTTTTTTTACTGGTGCAGTAATCTTTAAATGGCATCTGGGGATTATGGAAGGTCCTTTCAAATATCTTGGACCTGTCCTTGTATCAGAAAATAAGTCCCATTATTTTATGTTTTTTTTATTTTTATTTTTTTTATCAGAAAGAAAAAAAGGTGCACAAAAAAAAATAAAAGAAGTGTAAAGGTCAAATACACAGAAAAAGGGGAAACACAAATACAATGAACACTAAATGAAATATAGTAGAATGCACTAAATACGCCCCCTTCCAAAAAAATTAAAAAATTGAAAAAGAAAATACACGCCCTCTTAATAAAACAAATAGAAAGAGTATCTTTTTTTTTTCAAGAAAATTTCTAAAGCAGCTTCCTGTATTGGCAAAATTTTGATGACGGTAATTTTTATCATATCACTCAACTCTAATTGTGAGCATTCTTGAATGCCATTAGCCTACTGTAACACGTGCAGATTTTTCTGATCATTTGTTACAGCTGTAGACTGTATATGAAGTGACATGGTATCAAAGTAACGCTATTGTAAATATGTTCACATGTTCATTATGCAGTTTTATGCTGTTTTGTCAATATGTCTGTGATGTACGAGGAGCGATGTACATGTACATGTCTGTGATGTAACTGATCTCTCCGAGGTGACAGGATGTGCTTTCTTAAATTAACAAGTTGTGCATTTAGAGATGATTCTTGACTCTTATACATGGATGGGTTGTCTTGCATGGGATTCTTTGTGGGTACAACTTTTGACAGCAAGGCATTATTTAAAGTGGATGTAAACGCTCACATATACCCAGTGAAGTGAACAGCCTCAGATGATACACAGAGATGAAACAAATCTCCCTACATAAGTTTTACTTGTATATCTGCTGTCTTCACCTTTATATACTGTTTAGAAAGTGCACATCGTGTTAGAATGTTCTCTTCCTGTTTCACCACTGGGTGTGGATTCTAGGCATACATTGTGTGACAGCTGATTGGAGGAAAGGCGCACACCCCCCCTCCACATAGGCAGAGAGAGGAAGAAATGTGCAGAGCTGTGCTGTGAATAGACCAGCTCTCTGCTAATCTATTTCTATGCACCATCCCCGACACAACTTTCAGGCTGGTTTTATCCCATTTGTCGGAGAGCTTGTCAGAAGTTATCATGCTGATAACAGAAGAACCGAGCAGCAGGAAGATACGGGACTTAGGGCTTTGGAGAGAGATAAATAAACACTACAGATAGATGTGCCCAGGTCAAATTTCATGAATTGGATTTACATCCACTATTTACTTATTTGTAACTCTTAACCACTTCAATACCACCATACAAATTTATATGGCCTCATATTGGGGTGGTTATACTGGGATCATGGCTGAGGCTACAACGGTTTCTTATTTATATCAGGTGATTCTGTTTTTAGTAAAGGTAATCCAAGCAGTTATATAGCCGCTGGATCACTTTTAAGGGTGGTGGAGGGGGTCTCCCCCCCTTCCCACCGTCACTTTTCTCAGGCCCCTCTGTCCCCTCAGAGAGCCCAGGACCATCCTGACCAGGGGCATCCAGTGCACTGCATAGAGGGAGAAGAACTGACTTTGTTCTTTCCTCTCTGTGAAATTAGAAACCAGAAGCGACAAGGATTTCCTCACTTCCAGTTTTGGTTTGTTTGTTGAAATGCCATTTGATCAGCTGCTTTGGAAGCCAGAGGAGTGACTTGAGGTCTTATAGACATTACAGATCACAGATCTCTCCATAAAGAGGACCCATGCTATCACCAATGATGTTGTTCATCCCTTGTGATAGCAATAAAGTTGATAAAAAAAATGAAAGGTACAGTGTGAAAATAAATAAATAAATAATTAAAAATAAATGTTTTAAAGTGCCCCATCCCCCTGTGCAACAGCGAATGAACGTGTCGGTTCTGCATGCATATGTAAGCGGCAATTGCACCACACATGTGTGTTTTACCACCAATGTCAGAGCATGAGCAATAGTTCTAGCACCAGTTCTCCTGTGTAACTTTAAAATGGTAACCTTTTTACATCTTTTAAAGCGTTGCCTATGGATAATTTAATGTACGTTAATTTAAAAGTCACCGTTGCACAGGCGTGAGCAGTTTTAAAAACATGTTTGGTATCTATTTACTCAGCATAGCATAATCTAAAATATTTTACCAAAAAATGGTTATTATATTGTGTTACATTGTAGGCGAGGTTGAAAAAAGACACAAGTCCATCAAGTTCAACCTATATGTCTGATTATATGTCAGTTTTACATTGTATATCCCTGTATGTTGAGGTTGTTCAGGTGCTTATCTAAAAGTTTTTTGAAACTATCAATGCTTACCCGCTGAGACCACCGCCTGTGGAAGGGAATTCCACATCCTTGCCGCTCTTAGTAAAGAACCCTCTACGTAGTTTAAGGTTAAACCTCTTTTCTTCTAATTTTAATGAGTGCCCACGTTTCTTGTTAAACACCCTTCCGCAAAAAAAGTTTTATCCCTATTGTGGGGTTACCAGTATGGCATTTGTAAATTGAAATCATATCCCCTCTCAAGCATCTTTTCTCCAGAGAGAATAAGTTCAGTGCTCGCAACCTTTCTTCATAACTAATGTCCTCCAGACCCTTTATTAGCTTTGTTGCCCTTCTTTGTACTCGCTCCATTTCCAGTACATCCTTCCTGAGGACTGGTGCCCAGAACTGGACAGCATACTCCAGGTGCGGCCAGACCAAAGTCTTGTAGAGTGAGAGAATTAACGCTTTATCTCTTGAGTTAATCCACTTTTTTAATGCATGCCAATATTCTGTTTGCTTTGTTAGAAGCATTGCATGCCATTGCTGAGCCTGTCATCTACTAGGACCCCCAGGACCTTTTCCATCCTAGATTCCCCCAGAGGTTCTCCCCCTAGTTTATAGATTGCATTCATATTTTTGCCACCCAAATGCATTATCTTACATTTTTCTACATTAAACCTCATTTGCCATGTAGTTGCCCACCCCATTAATTTGTTCAGATCTTCTTGCATCTTCTTTGTGTGTACTAAAATTATAACACCCATCATTTTATTCTCCAGGGTATATATACTGTATATATAATGTTTGGGGGGTTCCAAGTTCTTTTTTTAGCAAAAAATGCTGATTTTCACATGTATGACATACATGTCAAAACTGGCCTGGGGGTTAAGGAGTTAGGAGCCTATGTTGCCAGGCTTTGGACTTTTAAGGTAATTCAGAATTCTATAACAAGTGCATTTGACCTGCAGCTACCTTCCTTCTGACCTGCAAGAGAGTTTTACATTCTCATAGACTTGTATGGGAACAAAAAAAAACAAATTTTAATTGAACTTAAGCTTGTCAACATTAGCCCTTAACCTCATCAGTATTGGGTATGGCTGATGTTTACCATAGTACACTGTTAGGACCTCAACTATTTCCCTAAATGAAGTGTTTTAAGACACTAGAAAGCCCCCCTGTGTTGATAGAGTGCTCAGAGTCTAGGACATGTACCAGTAAGTTAGGGTGAATACCTTTGTCCATAGAAAAATAAGAGCAGAGCAGCACATGGTTTTTAATATTTAGAAAGTAAATTGCACTTAGATTCCTTTGTCCTGTCCCACACTATTAATTAAATATGCGTCTTTCAAGGGAGAAGAAAGGGAGCTGAACATGATGTACCTAATGTACTGTATGTCATGATGCTTTGCTGCTGCAGCTTTCTTTAAAAAAAAAAAATGCAAACGGACTGTGAATGGTAGTGCCCCTCTATATGGTATGGAAGAGATGTGATAATCAAAATTGTACCTGAGCAGAAAAAATATATGTATTTTTTTCAGTTGTGTCTGCAGATATTTCCTGCAATTTTGCTTTAATGACAATGCATTGTAAGTGAGAATTGGGTGCTTGGATTGGAAGGGGTGGCATGGCTAGCGGATTTCAGCTTGGGGTATTTTTAAGTAATTAAAAATGACTGAAGTGTGAATAGTATCCATGAAGGCTACACTGGCAGGTCTGGCTCAGTGGATGAAAGAGGCAGAGAAAGGGGTGGACATGCAACTACATGTAGTGCCTCATACTCACACTCATACTCACACTGTGCTTTTAAATTGGTTCTGAATGCAGAATGTTTTTTTTTATCTTGATGGATTTTATGCATTGGTAAAACAACTTTCACTGTTTGTGCCTTCCCTAAACACTTACCACTGTCAATCCAGCTCTGTCCCCTCTGCAGCCTTACTCTACTCTCTCTTTCTGAATTCACAAGCTTGACTCGAGTCGTCAGTCTAAGCCTCTGGCGGGGCTAAGCCTCACTGTATGTGTCTATTGACGCATACAGCCCGGCTTGGTATTGACCCTGCAATATGTTTGTTATTTTAATAAAAACAAAACAAAACTTTAACTATACAATCATTTTAGTTACTACTGACCCTTAATGCTGCATTATATACTCCTGACCCTTGCGCTCTGCATTACATATCACTGACCTCGGCACTCTGCATTACATACTAGGGTTACAGTCGAGGGAGGCTAAATATTCTGAGGGGGGCGACAAATAAAATGCCCGACGTCACCCCCCCCGCGCGCGGGAGACGGACAGGAAGGCAGCGATCCCCCAACCCCCCCATGGGAGACAGACGTGAAGGCGCCGATCAACCCCCCCCCCCCCGCAGAAGATGGATGGAAAACAGAAGGCCAAAACAGAACACTAATGCCCCATACACACGGTCAGATTTTCCGACGGAAAATGTGTGATAGGACCTTGTTGTCAGAAATTCCGACCGTGTGTAGGCTCCATCACACATTTTCCATCAGATTTTCCGACACACAAAGTTTGAGAGCAGGCTATAAAATTTTCCGACAACAAAATCCGTTGTCGGAATTTCCGATCGTGTGTACACAAATCCGACGCACAAAGTGCCACGCATGCTCAGAATAAATAAAGAGATGAAAGCTATTGGCTACTCCCCCGTTTATAGTCCCGACGTACGTGTTTTTCGTCACCGCGTTCAGAATGATCGGATTTTCCGACAACATTGTGTGACCGTGTGTATGCAAGGCAAGTTTGAGCCAACATCCGTCGGAAAAAATCCTAGGATTTTGTTGTCAGAATGTCCGAACAATGTCCGACCGTGTGTACAGGGGATAAGATGAATACAAACTGGCTTTATTAGTACAAAAAGATTCCACAACAAATTAAACAAAAAGGAGAGCAAAGATAAATGGCTGACACAGACCGATTTAAAACAAAGACAACGTTGTCAAATGGTTAAAAACATAGGGAGCCGCAGCTACACATTCCACACACACACCAGATATTCACCACTTACATACACAATTGATAGAATAATTTGGCTGTTTGTAAATCAGAAATGGATGTAGAAGTTCTTTGTTAAGAAAGTATTACTGTGAATAAACTCCCAATAGTAAAGTTTATCAAACACAAACCAAATACGTGGTATACTGGTTTAGCGGGTAGATGATCTGAATGTACTGATCATGTATGAAAAAATACATCGGTAATTGAGCACTTGTGCTCAATTAAACTGGTCGAATACATCCACTGGCCAATGCGGAGCGGCGCTCTTGGCTACAGTCTTCCAGGGGTAGAGTAACACTCTATTTTAAATCGGTCTGTGTCAGCCATTTATCTTTGCTCTCCTTTGTGTTTAATTTGTCGTGGAATCTTTTTGTACTAATAAAGCCAGTTTGTATTTATCTTAGTGTTCTGTTTTGGCCCTCAGGGCAATCAGAACTGCATCCTATTGGGCTCATTTGGATGAATGATATATACCCACTTGCTATTATTTTTCTCACTAGTACTTAATTTTGGTTGATCCAGGCAAACCCTTGTTAATTTTTCAATCTTCCCGATTGGCCAGGAGGATTATCAGGAAGACTATAGCGAATATTCATTCGCTATTGTCACACAACTGGGTGGGCTCAGGGAGCTGTGCTCTACCCCCAGAGCCCACCCTTTTTTGAAGCCAATTAGAGCCTAAGGCTCTAATCACATGCTTCAAAATGTAGATTAGGGGCCAGGCGCATGGATTAAGGGGTGGCACCGCCACTGGTTGCACCGATACCGTATTTTTTATCAGTGAGTATGAGCACTGATACTTGTGCTCAATTACGATTACTGAATACCGATTTCAAATTGCACCGCAAAGGTATCAGTAATCAGCATTGGAACAAATGCTTCAGCACCGATACCAATACAGTATTGCTGCCACCCTACTACATACCTCTGAGGTTTAATCAGCAGATAGGATCCATAACAAAAAGCCCAACACATTTTGCATTCTAGGTGCTGACTCATAAGGCAGCAGTGATCTTAAAATGTTACTCTTCAGTTGAACATTCATGTTAATTGTTGTACTGTTGTCAGGATCTGAACCAGGGATTCCTGTGTACCTGGCTTATCCTACTGAGCCTCCATCCCTGAGCAGTTGGTAAATTTTGTCTAGCTATCCAGTTTCATGCTGAACACTGAACTCTTTTTTCCTCCCTTGAACATCCTCTTGAAGCCATACTTCTGCATCTTCTGTTTGTCCTCTTATTGTGCTTTTGCCAGAATCTTGCTCTTTGTTGCTTTAACAATACTGCATCCTTTTACATCATTACTTGCGAAAGCACCTTTTGGCTGACTTTCTGCTCATTCTTTATTGTTTTCCACTCGAAGTTTAATCTCTTGGTTTTAACTTTGGCATGATATATGACTAAACTTCTTTCTTACTCCAAGACTGCTACTACCTCTATATACTGTATACTGAACCTGGCTTGTTTATTACCATAAACCCATCTGCTGTTTTAGTTACTGGACCCCAAGCCTAAACCCAGATCCTAACAACTGTATACTGGCAATTGCCAGTGTATTCACTTTCATCCACCAAGGGCAGGTTCTGCTATAGCAGACAGGCATCTTATCTTTTGGTTCATTCATTTCACATGTACAAGATTTCTGTTCCTAAAACCGCAAAAATGTAAAGATCTTGGTCCAAACTTATCCTATGAGAATGAAGCCCATTCTCAGTAATCTGTTCAAATGAAAGCAAGTGTAGATATATAATTGCTTCTGCCTGTCTCTATTTATGTAGGTCTATATGAGCAAATAGCAAAGATGGGTCCATTTCTGCAGCAGGGGCAGGTTTTCTATTTTTCTGGATGCTAAATCTATCAGTTATTTGATTTCTTGCATTTTTATACCACCGGGAATAGCAATGTTCATTTGAAATTTGATGTTTCTACCCAAAAGGGAACAAAATGATTGAAGCATGAAGTTGTAAGACACTGTCATGCTTGTTCCCTATTTTCATTCATGTCTCACAATTTGTTAAACTATCTTTATTCATTCTTCTGTAATTTAAAACATCATTATTTATCTTTCCTCATTACATAACACTTATGGCTTATCAAATTACAGTCTGCAATGTGATGTCAGGAGAAAATGCGCAGAATGGTAACTTGTTGTAAAGAGCGCACAAAGTGCTACATAAGTAACAAAATGAGGCATTATCTCTTTAAATAAAAAATCATTGCGTGCAAAAGTGGGTAATAAACTTAAATGAACAATCTAGTTGTAGTAAAAAAGTGCAAAGGCATCCATCTATACACGATAGTTGGTTTGGCCCATTTGATCTTGATCACATATGACCCATTTCAAACTAAGGGGTTTCTTTAAAAAAAACATTTGTCCTAGCCTGATGAGCATTTGTCCTTAAAGTTCTCAGTTAAAGTGGAGTTCTACCCAAAAGTGGAACTTTCGCTCATTTGTTTCCCCCCCCTCCGGTGCCACAATTGGTACCTTTCGGGGGAGGGGGGACAGGTATCCTGTTCCCACTTCCGGGAGCCACACCCACGGATATTGACGTCACTGCTCGGCTGGCCGCTTGGCTCCCTCCTCCTCCCCCTGTCGCCGACCCAGTAGGAGAGTGAATCGGAGCCTCGCGCATGCGCAGTAGGGTTCCCGGCATGAAGCCGTAAGGCTACGCTGCTTAATTCCCTTATCCGCAATGGAGGCGGCATACACCCAACAGCTGATGGAAACATCAGCTGCGGTGCCGACATCGCTGGACTCCAGGACAGGTAAGTATCCTATTATTAAAAGCCAGCAGCTGCAGTATGTGTAGCTGCTGGCTTTTCATTTTTGCAGCGGTAGGCGGACCTCCGCTTTAAGGTACTAAATCAGAAAATATATGGCATTTAGGCCACTAGCTGGCAATCATAGGAAGTCATAGTATTTGAGAAAGAACAGGGAAATTTTGTGAAGCCTGGACAAATGCTTGCGATCTTTGTCCAATGAATACATTATAAACAGACCCCTATCTATCCATTGGCACTTTAGCTTGGAATTCATAACAATTAGGTGCCTAGCAGCCATAATACTAACAACACCTCTAGGTGCTTGCAACTCTTTAAAGTTGCCACTGTTATGTATATTATAAAAAGGTATCTGGTCTAGTTTTTTTAGCTCAGTATTTTGCAACCTTTTTTAGTCAATGTACCCTTTAAGATTCTGCACAATCGAGGCACCCCATTCTAAAATGTACAAAACTAAACTAAGCTGCTTTTTGCAGCAGCATCCACAACATTAGAGGTGATTTATTCTTACAAAGCAAATACATTTTCGCACAGTGGTACTGGCTTGTTTTTTCAGCATTTTTTCTGACTGATTTTATCTCCGTCACACAGTTAACGTGACCTCAGTGCAGACAGAGGGACAGGGGTCAAATAAGGATGCTGTGAAGGTGCCTGACATCCTCCTTATCAACCTATGACATCATCGGTTTTTAGGACGCTGGTGGCTAGTCCACAAGTTGCCCAAGGTTGTAAAGTTGCACAACAAATTGTGTGTGGCTTTGCATAGCTAAAAGGGTGACTTGTTCCACCTGGTGGCTTGTGGAAAATTTCTGGACAATTTGTAACAATTTAGGCATTTTTCCAAAGCACTTGTGAAGAACCCAGAAAGCGCCTCAGGGTGCCTTGGCACCCTTGTTGAAAAAGGCTGTTTTAACTTATAGTTACAAAATAATGGACACTTTAATATGATCCATATCACGTTGGGATCTTTCTGTCTGTTTTTCCTTTAATGTATCTATAGGGAAAACATACATTATTTCACAAAAAAGAGTGTGACAACACTGAAGAAATGACACTTTGCTACAATGTAAAGTAGTGAGTGTACAGCTTGTATAACAGTGTAAATTTGCTGCCCCCTCAAAATAACTCAACACACAGCCATTAATGTCTAAACAAAAGTGAATACACCTCTATGTGAAAATGTCCAAATTGGGCCCAAAGTGTCAATATTTTGTGTGGCCACCATTTTTTTCCAGCACTGCCTTAACCCTCTTGGGCATTGAGTTCACCAGAGCTTCACAGTTTACCGCTGGAGTCCTCTTTAATTCCTCAATGACGACATCATGGAGCTGGTGGATGTTAGTGACCTTGCTCTCCTCCACCTTCCGTTTGAGGATGCCCCACAGATGCTCAACAGGGTTTAGGTCTGGAGACATGCTTGGCCAGTCCATCACCTTTACCCTCAGCTTCTTTAGCAGGGCAGTGGTCGTCTTTGAGGTGTGCTTGGGGTCATTATCATGTTGGAATACTGTCCTGCGGCCCAGTCTCCGAAGGGAGAGGATCATGCTCTGCTTCAGTATGTCACAGTACATGTTGGTATTCATGGTTCCCTCAATGAACTGTAGCTCCCCAGTGCCGGCAGCACTCATTCAGCCCCAGACCATGACACTCCTACCACCATGCTTGAATGTAGGCAAGACACACTTGTCTTTGTACTCCTCACCTGGTTGCCACCACACACGCTTGACACCATCTGAACCAAATAACTTTATCTTGGTCTCATCAGACCACAAAACATGGTTCCAGTAATCCATGTTCCTAGTCTGCTTGTCTTCAGCAAACTGTTTGAGGGCTATCTTGTGTATCATCTTTAGAAGAGGCTTCCTTTTGGGACGACAGCCATGCAGACCAATTTGATCCGGTGTGTGGCGTATGGTCTGAGCACAGACAGGTGTAGACATTAACCACTTCCCTACCCGCCCATAGTCATATGACGTCCACAGATGGGATCTCCCATCCTGGGTGGGCGTCATATGACGCCCTGGGATTCCCGGCCGCCTAGGGGGCGCGCGCGCGCCGCCGGGAGCGCGCGCGCGCGCCCGCCGCGTTCCTCGGGACCCGGTGCGTGTGCCCGGCGGCCGCGATGTCCGCCGGGCACCCGCGATTGCCGGTTAACCGGACCGGCATGTGGATCTGTGTGTGTAAACACACAGATCCACAGCCTGTCAGCTCTGAGGAGAGCGATCTGTGTTCCCAGAACGGAGGAACACTGATCGGTCTCCTCCCCTAGTGCGTCCCCTCCCCCTACAGTTAGTAATCACTCCCTAGGAAACATATTAACCCCTCCCCGCCCCCTAGTGGTTAACCCCTTCACTGCCTGACACATTTACACAGTAATCAATGCAATTTTATAGCATTGATCGCTGTATAAATGTGAATGGTCCCAAAAATGTGTCAAAAGTGTCCGATGTGTCCGCCATAATGTCGCAGTCATGAAAAAAAATCGCGATCGGCGCTAAAAAAATAAATAAATATATTTTTTTAAAAACGCCATAAATCTATCCTGTATTTTGTAGACGCTATAACTTTTGCGCAAACCAATCAATATACGCTTATTGCGATTTTTTTTACCAAAAATATGTAGAAGAATACTTATCGGCCGAAACTGAGGAAAAAATTAGTTTTTTTAAAAAAAAATTGGGATATTTATTATAGCAAAAAGTAAAAAATATTGTGTTTTTTTCAAAATTGTCGCTCTTCTTTTGTTTATAGCGCAAAAAATAAAAACCGCAGAGGCGATCAAATACCACCAAAAGAAAGCTCTATTTGTGGGGAAAAAAGGACGTCAATTTTTTTTGGGTACAACGTCGCACGACCGCGCAATTGACGTTTGAAGTGCGACAGCGCTGAAAACTAAAAATTGGCCTGGGAAGGAAGGGGGTGAAATTGCCCTGTATTGAACCGGTTAATGGCTGTGTTGAGTTACAGTATTTTGAGGGGAGAGCAAATTTACACTGTTATACAAGCTATACACTGACTACTTTACATTGTAGCAAAGTGTAATTTCTTCAGTGTTGTCACATGAAAAGATATAATAAAATATTTACAAAAATGTGAGGGGTGTACTCACTTTTGTGAGATACCGTATCTAGGAATGTGTGTGTAGATATATACACTTACCTATATGAAGACTAGTATGCATCTTGGGAGGTCAAGAAGGGGGAAAGGGGAAGAGACTAGATAAAAGGACAACTGTAATTTATTCTCCTTGAGAAGTGAGAATGTTTTCCTTTCTTATATCTGAACCCTTGGCTAAGAAATGCTGATATTGCTCATATTTAGACTAATTTTAAAGGTTGGAAGATCAGAAAGTAAGGAATTTGGACATTTTTAGATGTTGCTCAAACTTAGAAGGTACATTTTAGGTAAATTAATAATGTAACATTTTACTATTGCCCATTATACCCCCTTACTGGCTCCCAATCATAGACATGGGGTGTGGAGGGTGTACCAAAGGGCCCAGTGCCTCTGAGCAACTTCCCTTTTTGAGGGGACACCTTGAAAGCACCGACTCAATATTGCAGGACATCTAGACTTGTAGCAACATGGCTGGGGGATGCATATTGGCTGTTCCCTTGCATGGACATATCATCCCGCATGACTATGTGCAGGTCTGTGGGGGCATAACTTTATTTCATTTTTATTTTTTATCAACAGAAAAGGAAAAACATAAAAACCCTACAAGTGCTGAACCATGTTAAAAGCAGAGGTTCAACATTATCTGTAGGCAATCATTTTAATTATAAAATAACTCACTAATTTTATTTGCAAATTTGACAAGTGAATGTCAGGTGAATCTGAAGGGAATGTAACATTCACTCTTTTATTATTAAGGTAAATCTACAGTAAATGTCAGGTCATTGTGTTTGTAGCTAGCAATGTTTGCCAGATGTACAGTGAATATGCTGTATAAATAAGGTGAATGTTGGGCAAAATATGACAAATTTGTAAATGGTTCCTTTATAAATATTATTATATTTAAGCAAGTTTGCATGTGAAAGATTTACATTTACACCATTACTTAGCTCATGGGTGGTTGGCAGAGTTAAAGCTCAAAGCTCCCCTGAGATCTGACATTTGTTTCTATGTCAACTGTGAGCCCATGCTGGTAACACGCTTTGTGTAATCATCGTAGTATCATATACGTAGTATGGTAGTTGCTATATTCTTTTTTCTAAAAGTGTTTGTTCTGTAATGCTGTTATGAAAAACTGTTTAGTGAGCAGCAATTGTTAGATTTGAGATGGCCAGAGGGCACAGAGTCCTCAGGTAAAAGGTTCAATTCACTAAACTTTGATACATGTGTTATTTGGCATAGCAATTGTTTTAAAATCTGAATGATATTTTTAGTTTTCGTTGGTTTTAATTTTTGACTATAATTGTTATCACAAATGTCAATTGTTCTAGGATAATGAAGGTAAGTTAAGATAAAAAGGGGGTTTGGGTAGGGTGGGATACACCTAAACACCTAAAGCCCAACTTCAGTTACAGTTAGAGTTTTTTGTCCAGCATTGTGTAGCTTTTTATGCAATACCTACCTTCTCCCTGATGCTGTCCCCTGCAGACTCACTGTTCTGTGGTCCAATGCCAGTCCTCTTCTGGACTGAGTAATGCCCACCATTACTCACCCACTGTTTTTAAGCTCAGGGCATCATGGACCCACCCCCTGGTGGTGCATCATAGTGGCATTCTACACTCACTTGCAACACAATGCTGAAGAGAATAGTGATACATATATATATCACCCTCTATCAATAGGTAGGTGCTAGTAAGGTAATTTTACTAGGTTTATCCAGCACAGGCAAATTTAGGCAGGTCTATGCTGCAAGCTAGGCCTGTCTGTTTTGATCTGGGGGCTGGGAGTGGTCAGAGTAGCTGTGGGCGCTACCACCTGTGCTCTAGCTCTGAGGCATCTCCCCTGTTTTCAGAGAAAAGGTTCTGGAAAAGGGGCTGGGCCTAGAACTGAAGTGGCAGGCAGCTTGTGTGTTGGCCCTGACCATTCCCCATCGAGATTGGCAGGGGTGGGCCTCATTTATAAGCTTGAGGTGATTCTCCACAGCGGAGAGAGTCGGCTGGCTGAAGTGGAGTCGCAGGAGGCCATCCCCATCTGGAGGCAGGGGGGTGTGCCGATCGCAGGAGAGGCTCGGGGAGAGCTGTGAGGGAACATTGCCTCCACACGGTCATTGGCAATGTCTCTGCCACCACACGGTCAGGTGGCAGGGAACTTCTGGAGCAGGGCAGGTGAAACTGGCGGTACGCATGGTCCAGTTAAAGTTCCTCATCAAGGACTCAGGGCTGTTGGAAGTTTAGTGAGTGTTACCACAGTGGGGCTGGAGGTGCCAAGGGCTGAAGTGCCAAGGAGTCTGTGAAAGGAACTCTGCTAGTACACGGTCACTAGTGGAGTCTTCATCAATACACACGGTGGATTAGGGGAGTCCTGGATCAGAAAAGAGACTGTGGGGATCTGTGTCAAGTCGCTGCTGCCATGATTTGCAAGTTGGGCTGGCTGGGAACTGTAGTCCATATTTCCTAGACGATATGCTTCTAACCCACTGGGCCTCCGGAGGAGAGGTTCTGCAGGCCTCAGGCCTAGTGGCAGTGAGCAACAAGAGCCATAGGAGGGAGTCTTATTCAGAGTGGGCCCCTACTATTCAATAGAAGAGGATGTGTCATATTTCAAATACATTAACTACAAGTTTGTGCAGGAGGAACCAAGTGTACAGGAGGAAACACGTTATAGGCAGGAGGTGAAAGAGATCTAAGAACATTGCTTTTACATGGTGATTAGTGATGTCTCTGCCACACGGTGGCAGGTTGAGCCGCAGGAGGAGCAGGAGGAGCAACAGTCTGCATGGAGATGCAGGAGAAAAACTAATACTAAATCCTATATGCACATTATTTCTTCTGGCTCTAACTTTATTCAAAGCCCAAGACTTATCCTATGGGCATCCCATATTCTTATTCCTATCCAAGTTGTACCTCCCAATAAAACAACAAAAACAAAGCTCGCAAAAGACTGTTCATTGTCTCTGAAAAGGATGTACGAAGTCTGGCAGTGGGGTGATTTGGTGGATTGTTTGTTACTAGCTGCAACACCATGGCTACATATATGTGTGTATATACACTATATATATATATATATATATATATATATATATATATATATATATACATACATATATATATATATATATTATATTGCCAAAAGCATTGGGACGCCTGCCTTTACACGCACATAAACTTTAATGGCATCCCAGTCCGTAGGGTTCAATATTGAGTTGGCCCACCCTTTGCAACTATAACAGCTTCAACTCTTCTGGGAAGGCTGTCCTCAAGATTTCGGAGTGTGTCTTTGGGAATGTTTGACCATTCTTTCAGAAGTGCATTTGTGAGGTCAGGCATTGATGTTGGACGAGAAAGCCTGTCTCGCAGTCTCTGCTCGAATTCATCCCAAAGGTGTTCTATCCTGTTGAGGTGCAGGCCAGTCATGTTCCTCCACCCATGACTGGCCTGCACCTCAACAGGATAGAACACCTTTGGGATGAATTCGAGCAGAGACTGCGAGACAGGCTTTCTCGTCCAACATCAATGCCTGACCTCACAAATGCACTTCTGTGGGGTTGTTCTTTAGGGGTTGGGCTTGGCCCCTTAGTTCCAGTAAAGGGAACTCTTAAGGCGTCAGCATACCAAGACATTTTGGACAATTTCTAGCTCACAACTTTATGGGAACAGTTTGGGGATGGCCCATTCCTGTTTCAACATGACCACGCACCAGTGCACAAACAAGGTCCATAAGGACATGGATGAGCGAGTTTTGGGGTGGAGGAGCTAAACAGGTCTGCACAGAATCCCGACCTCAATCCGATAGAACACCTTTGGGATGAATTAGAGTGGAGACTGCGAGCCAGGCCTTCTTGTTCGACATCAGTGCTGACCTCACTATTGCACTTCTGGAAGAATGGTCAAACATTCCCATAGACACACTCCTAAACCTTGTGGACAGCCTTCCCAGAAGAGCATGCCAGCTGTGTTCATGATTTGCTATTGCAGTGCCCAGTGAAGTGTTGGAACCTGATATGCACATGTTTGTTCCATGTTTGTAAGACAGTAGTACTTTAGATAAGACATGAATGGTTAACAGTGACAGCTCTTATATTTAAACCCTGTGACAGCTTTATTTAAAAAAAGGGAAATTCAGGGGTTAAGACACAGGGTTCCATAACAGTTTTGAAATCCAAGCCCCATTACTTTCAAGTGCTTTAGTGCAGTGGTCACCAACCCTGTCCTCAGGGCCCACTAACAGGCCAGGTTTGCAAGATAACTGAAATACATCACAGGTGATATCATTTGCTGCTTAGTGATTGCAGTATTCTAGTCTGCATCTCCCCAAGGTAGTACATAAAAGCTGGCCTGTTAGTGGGCCCTGAGGACAGGGTTGATGACCACTGCCTTAGTGGACAGTTGCCCCACTGGGTCTGGGAATTTTTTTTTTTTTTTTGGCCCTCTGTTAAAACAGTCTTGCAATGCAATGTGTAAAATGTATTGCAAATGTATCCAAGGCTAAAAGGCACTCAATAATGTGAACATATTGCCATGCCATACAATCCACAGATAGGAATGAGTCAATCCAGTCAGCTATTAAACAGTCATAAGGTTGATTATGTACAATATGTACTGTATGCTGCTTTATATATTCCAGATAAGTGATGTGAATAACACAATTTGCATATCACAAAGGAGAACAAAAGATTTCCAATAACCGTCCTAAAATAAAGCTTTCATTGTTTTTCCTCAAGACGGCATCTCTGGTATGGTTTGTAGACAAAGCTTGTATTTTGTTTTCAATTCCCGAGAGGGACTGTCGAAAGTGCCTGTTTGTTCCTTTATCTGTAAATTCATATATCTTCATATCTCAAGCAAATGTTTTACAATGTCAAAAATGCTTTTGGTAACAAATTGAATAATTGCCCCCTTCTCCTATGGGCACCTCGGGTGCATCCTGCCTGCTAAAGTTTCAAAAGTCAGTATGTTCCTTGCAAACCAGCAAATTGATTTAAAAGTGCGCGAGTGAATAATGAAACCCTCAGGCAGATCCTGCTAACCTGACAGGACATGAGCTAGATGCCCAGTTGGCAACTTATCTGTGTTTAGCACCTTCTTCATCCTGTGTGAAGGAGAGATGATAGTCAAGATGCAACGATGTGTGAAGAAATAATTGTATTTTGGCCGGGAATTCTCCTCGGGAATAATTGTTAATAGGGATGATGGACGTGTGATTGACCATGCCCACCAGGGATATGTTTCAAATGAAAGGTGCCTGAAAACTGTTCTTGCCAGGAATAAACTCGCTCGTATTCCTGGCATTTAACTCTTTAAAAATTATTGATTACTTGAAAATAAAAAATCAAATGTAACATGCAGCCTCCTACTAAGCACCATTCCAAGCAATACTGTAAAATGTTATATTAATGGTTCTGCTTTTTTACATAAAGGTGGTTTATATATGGGATTCAAAAGGTGATCCGGTGGTGTCATTATGGGACCCCCTACATATTCATCGCACAGATTAGTTCTTCAACAGTAAGGCTTCATGTACACGGGGCATTCTCAACCTCTCCTGAATGATTTAACTTCACAGCTAGAAAATGGCTGTTTAGCCGCATTTACATGCCGCGTTTAATCGCGTCTAGCTGCATTTGCGTCTAGAAGCATTTGTAAAAAAAACACGAGTTACTGCGTTTAGCAGCGTTTACAAGCTTTTACAGGCATTTGGCGTTTCAAATGCCTATGAACATCCGTCTGACCCTATTTTTTTGCGTTCCAAAAAAAGCTTCTAAACTCAACTGCCTATAAACGACTATAAACGACCCTGTCTACATGTACTGATAAGATAACATAAAGGAGAGTTCAGGGGCAGCTGAAAAAAATGCCCAACTGCTTCTAAACATCCGTTTACCACCAGCAGTGTACATGAGGCCTAAGGGTGCCCACTGCCCATGCTTTAAAGATACAATATCCCTCTTTGGATAGTATCTGGAGCCAGCTCTAATTATATGCATCAGTAAGCCATTGTTACTATGCTATAATATCCATATACTCACAGACTTGTGTGGCCTAATGCCGCGTACACACGGTCCTACTTTTCGTCTACAAAAGTCCAACAGACGCTGATGGACTAAAGCTGGCTGGTAATCCGATCGTGTGTGGGCTTCTCCGGACTTTCAACCGACTTTTTTAGCCTCAAATACGACGTACTTTAGATTTGAAACATGCTTCAAAACTTTTACTTCGTACCTACGACGGACCCCGAAATCCGCTCGTCTGTGTGCTAGTCCGACGGACAAAAAGCCACGCTAGGGCACCTATTGGCTACTGGCTATGAACTTCCTTATTTTAGTCCGGTGTACGTCATCACGTACGAATCCGACCGACTTTTGTGTGGTCGTGTGTAGGCAAGTCCGGTCGTTAGAAAGTAGGCCGCAAGTCCGCGGCAAGTCCACCGAAAGTCTGCCGGAAGTCTGTCCGACAGGCTGTCCGACTTTTGTAGACGAAAAGTACGACCGTGTGTACGCGGCATTAGAGGTTATTTCCCTTGTATAAAATGGAAGCGTTATCTTCATATCATGATTTAATTGTATAATAGTGTTTCAGCAGAGTTAGGGTCTGTTCACACCAGGTGTGTTGCGACTGCGCTCGTCTTGCCCAGCACAGTCTTAACACAAGACAAAAAGCAAAAAGCCTTGTTCTATATCATGCCAGTCTACACCATCATGCAGCAGTGGTGTGTGCTAAAAAAAGTATGGAATGCAGTTCTTTTTCAGCGCAGCATGGTGCAACACAATCCATGGCACTGCACCATGCTGCAGCCAAGTACTAATTACTAAGTTACTTAGTATGAAATGTCACTTTCAATCAAAGGTTCTTGATTTTTACCAAAGGTTTATGGTGTGCTGCAGCCAGGTCTTTCTATAATGTCAGAACTGGATTGAGACCAAATTGGGTCCTAGGTAGATTAGAAATGTTAAGCCTCTTACCTGTGCTGTGTATATGAATACATACATATAGGGGTCAATTTACTGTATAATGGACAGCTAAGATTGATAGACATTGATTTTTAGAAATATCCACTCTCTATTATACTCTGCTGGGCTTTGCATATTTTACAGCCCTTTCATAAAATGTGGGCCACAGTATGCAAACTGCAGTGCCCCACATAGCACCATGATTGGAGAGGAGCTGGTCCTGTGACTTGACAGGTCATATGGTTATGTGATTGGGCTCACCTCCTGGCTTTTGTTTCTATCTCTCTCAATCGCTTTTATTTCTCTCTGTTGGTTTCCAACTCTCAAAGCCAGCAGAGCTTTTCCCTGGTATGGTCACAGTGCTGCTTTTTAACCACTTAAGGAATGCCCCACATACAGTTACTGCAGCAGGGCGGCCCTTAAGCTCAAAATCACGTACCTGTACGTGATCCCTGTTGTCGGCTCTGGAGTGCACGTGCGCACTCCACTTGGGCCGCACTTTCGCCCTGATTGGATACAGCGGGAGCCCATCAGTGGGTCCAGCGCCTGTGATGACTGTCGGGACCCACCGATCGTTTGTAGGAGAGGCAGAATGGCGGTCTGCCTATGTAAACAAGGTAGACTGTCGTTCTGTCACAGAGGGAGATCTTGTGTTTCTGCTAATCAGAAACACAGATGTATCTCTTCCTTCAGTCAGTCCACCCCCCACACAGTTAGAAAACATTCCCTAGCAGCACACTTAACCCTTTGATTGCCCCTGATGTTAACCCCTTCCCTGCCAGTGTCATTTATACAGTGACAGTGTGGGGCTCTTTTTAGCACTGATCACTGTATTGGTGTCACTGGTCCCCAAAAAGTGTCACTTATGCCGCGTACACACGGTTGGACTTTTCGACCGGACTTGTCTGATGGACCAAATCCGGCGGACAATCCGATTGTGTGTGGGCTTCACCGGACCTTCAGCGAACTTTTCCAGTCGCAAATCTGACGGACTTTAGATTTGGAACATGCTTCAAATCTTTACGTCGTAACTCCGCCAGTCCCAGAAATCCGCTCGTCTGTATGCTAGTCCGACGGACAAAAACCCACGCTAGGGAAGCTATTGGCTACTGGCTATCAACTTCCTTATTTTAGTCCGGTGTACGTCATCACGTACGAATCTGTCGGACTTTGGTGTGATCGTGTGTAGGCAAGTCCGGTCGTTAGAAAGTCTGTTGAAAGTCCGCCAAAAGTCCGTCGAAAGTCTGTCGACAGTCTGTCGGATGGGCTGTAGGACGGGCTGTCGGACTTTTGTAGCTGAAAAGTCCCACCGTGTGTACGCGGCATTAGTGTCGGATTTGTCCGCCGCAATATCGCAATCCCGCTAAAATTTGCTGATCATCATCATTACTAGTAAAAAATAAAAATAAAAAATAAAAATCTATCCCATAGTTGTAGACACTATAACTTTTGTGCAAACCAATCAATATTTGCCTATTGGGGTTTTTTTTCTACCAAAAATATGTAGCAGAATACATATTGGTCTAAATTGATGAAGAAATTAGATTTTTTACATTTTTTTTATTGGATAGGTTCTATAGCAGAAAGTAAAAAATCTTTTTTTTTTTCAAAATTTTGGTCTTTTTTTGTTTATAGCGGAAAAAATAAAAACTGCAGAGGTGATAATATACCACCAAAAGAAAGCTCTATTTGTGGGGAAAAAAAGTACATCGATTGTATTTGGGTACATTGTTGCGCGACCGCACAATTGTCAGTTAAAGCAACGCAAAAAATGGCCTGTCAGGAAGGGGATAAAACCGTCCGGAGCTGAATTGGTTAAATGAATTCTCCCAGTTTTCATGTACCTGTGATACTAAAACAGTAGACATCTAATTTTTTCAGTTCCTATAACTCAGCAGTTAATAAATAAAATCATAACCCAGAGAGGACAGTAGTAACTGCAAGTGTAGCTGTAATACATTAACCTTTAAAATGACACTTAGCTACAGTAAGAGCCAGCATTTCTTTAACTGTTTTCTTAATGCTGATTATGCATTCATTCCCTTCAGACCTTGAAAATTCGAGATCTGCTTATCTGGGAGCCCCCACCACCCATATAATAAAATCTAATTGAAAGCTGATGTTACTAGGCCCAACTGCTGGTTACTGAGAAAGGCAAAGATTACAAATGTAACAGGGCAGGAGTGCATTTTTTTTACAACCGTTGGATCACTTTCAGGCAGTTATTAGGCCAAGTGACATCAATGGCGCCTACGGGAAGCATCCAGAATCCACGGTCAGAGTTTGTTCTAAAGGCAAACATTTTTTTGTTATCTTAATGCATTCTCTGCATTACAGGTAAAAAAAAAAAAAACTTTCATGGGTCAGCAGGCGGGAAATGTTGCCTAAAACTTAAATATAATAAATACCAGCAGACAAGTATTGGATAATAAAGGCCGTGGTTGTATATTATTGGTTTCAAGCGTTTATAAATAAATGGATTCAACCAATTCACATATCATATATAAGCTTTAAGCTAACCTAGACACTACGGCTCAGGCTGCAAAACACAATTCCCAACTTTTAATAAACAAAGATAAATAAATAAATAAATAAATAAAGATGAGTAACTTTTATTCATCAAAACATATCAATAACTAGTCCCCCTTTGTTTTTTGTTTTTTTATTTTTTTTAATTTTTTTATTTTTTATCTTTTTTATTTTTTTAAAAAAACAAAGGTGACCTTACCACAGCCGTGACAGAAAATAATTAATAAAAGGGGTGGGGGTGGGGGGGGGGGAGGAGAACACCACAGCTCCTTTTCTGAGGCTAGCGACGGAACCCCTTTTTATAGCCCTAACTAGCCTAGTTCTACCCAGTTTAAACTGGATTCTCCCGGGCTTTTACACGGGACTCAGGAGAGGTCACCTGTACCCCTCTCCAAGCCACGTGAGCCTACTATGTTCCCCCTGAGAGCAGCAGGCTCCACAGGGGGAACTTGAAACTGCCATTCCCGCCGCTCTCCCATGAGGAAAAGGGGTGGCAAGAAACTGCCTTCCCCCTTTTCCTCTCATTGTCAGCTCCCCCCAGCCCCCCTTAAATATTTACCTGATCTAGATCCAGCACTGTGCACATCTGCAGCAGCGCTGCTCATCTCTCTCTTCTTGCACAGGAGGCTCAGCATCAGCAGGAGCCATCGGCTTCTGCTGCTGTCAATTAAATCCTGTAAGGAGGGCGCTGGCAGAGGGGCTGAGCCATGCTGTGTGTGTCAATAAACGAGCATAGCCCACCTTGGGCTCGAGCCTGCAGGTGTGCCACCTTAGGAAGTGGCTTCCTATGGTGACGTACCAAGAAGAGGAAGAGCCTGCAGCGCCGACGGGGGACCCCAGCAGAGAAGGTTCGGGCCTTTCTGTGCAATACCATTGCACAAAGCAGGTAAATATGCCATGTTTTATATTTTAGTAATTTAAAAAAATTACAATCACTTTAAGCTAATTTTTGTAATGTTTTTTCTCTTCTTCGAATTTTTAGCTTTTAATTAGCAATTTTTAATTTTGGTGGTAGGGGGCTTCCAGGTGCTTTTTCAGGCAAGCAGTGAGAGGCGGGCAGAAAATAATTGAATCTGTTGCTTTTCCCTGCAGGCTCACTCTAAACAAATGAAATAAAAAAGTAAACTTTCCTCGTAGCAGCGAACTTAGTCATCCTTTCTCAGACACAATGCCAGTAACTCCATTCCCAAAATATCTGGGATATAGTATGTAATGGCTGATTGGCTGTTCCAGCTTCCACTCACAAATAAAGGCCAGATTGTCCGCTGCATCCCAACTGTTATGTTAGGAATGCTCCTTCATCTGCTTTACTGTTTACTAACAAGAGAATCAATAGACAGCCTGCTAACTTTAGCTATATTGTGATGGCTGTTGTGTTTAGTTAAAGGCTACCTCTCACTGGAAGTGGGGCTCTGTAATTGTGGGCAGGTCTATTCCAAACCAGCCTAGATTGCCTTGAGGGTAACCTGGCCATGTGTCATGTGGTGTTGGGAGCATTTTGGTTCCACAAAGCATCTACCTGCCGCAAATATGTTGAGAATTAGTGAGCATCACCAAATTGTATGGAATTATACCATAAAGGATAGTTGAAATACAAAATTTATATATTTTTAGAATATTTTTAAAGCCGAACTCCAGCCAGGACAATATAATATTATAAAGGTGCTTCCTTATCTTGTGAAAAATACTGGTCTTTGCTCTTCCCTTCTTTTTATCCGATTGGATGCTGCAGCCCCCTGTGACTCTAGCAGCCATCTAGGTTCAGGCAGAGCCTATTTAAGGCCCTGGCTCCCAGGCTCAGACGCTGTGTGTGACTGCCGCAGCACCACCCTGCACCTTCCCACACTCATACAATAAAAGTTTGTGAATGCAAATGTGCATTAAAAGCTATGTTCATTTTTATGAAAAAAAGAATAAATGCACATCATATTTTTGCAGGTAACAAGTGTGCATTTATTTTATTTTTTTACGGGAGCCTGCAGAGCATTGAACCTGTGACTAGTAAATCGTGGGTGCAATGTCAGGCTCCTGCAGACACTGCCTACAGCTCTGTGCCGCACCTCTGTATGAGCTTTCAGTTTCAGAGCTGTAGGAAATGTGAATGGACTAAGAGGGTGCTAGTCAGCATGTTCGCACTCCGTTGAAACTAAAAGTCCATCTGCCACAGTGGCAGATGGGACTTGCAGTTTATTCATTCACAGATCTCCACAGAGCCACACTGATTTAAAATGTAAAATTTGCTGCTTGGGAGATGAACCCCTGACGCTGTCACAGGAAGGGAGAAGGCTAAGGGGGAGAGGGGGTCTGCTTGAACATGTGATATGTTGTGCCTTAAATACGGATGTAACATTTTCAGAAGGTGAACCTATCCTTTAAAATGTTGGAAGCCTCTGGGTGTTGCTGTTGGGGAGAGGGGGGTTATGAGACTTTGCAGCAGACTTGGTGGCCATGTAGGAGATGAGGTTTCTGGAGAAAGCTGGGAGGCACTGTGGGACACTATTGGAGTTTGGGGGTATTAAAGAGAGCTAGAGGCACTGAGGAAGGATGCAACAGTGGTAGATTGGAGGGCACTGTGGAGACTGAAGGCTTTCAGGGGGCCTGGTACCACTATGGAAGGTTAGAGGGACACTATGGAAGCTGGGAGGCACTGTGGGAGGTTAATAGATTTGCAGCTGGCTGGAGGCTTGGGATAAGGGAGGTTGAGGCCTGAAAGTGGGTCATTACCTGGTGGATGAGAAACACTGGTAGAGAGTGTGACTTGCTGTATTCTGTCAGTGGGCTTATTCTTTCTTTACAGCACCCACTAGCCACCTGCCCACAGTTCACAAACAAACAGCAGCCCTGAACACTGCTCGCAGTAAATTGTCATGGTATCATGGGAATTGAAGTTTCCATTATCTTCTAGCGGTGCACATTGAACATGTACTGACTACCTAGATCCTACCCCCAGGCAATGTAAAAGTGAATAAAGGAGCTGATGATATCATAGAAAATAAAAGAATGAAAGTAGGGCAGCTTTTAAAAATTACAAGCTTTTTTCTTGTGGCTGGGGAAAGGAAGCTCATGATAAAATTTGGCCAGAATCCTGATGTTCAGCTTTAATCTCTAATTTATTGTAGCTAAATGATATCCTGTAACAAAGTTCCAATGCTTTGAAACAAATTCTATCCTGTGTGCAGTTTAAACACATATCATGGGATTATCAACTGGCTGTTAATTTTGATGAATTCATTGTCTAGATTAGATGCATCTCTTGCCAGTAATTTCCTCAGTTTATGAGGCACATAAGTAAAATAATATCAGTTTAAAGAGCATGCCTCAATACTGTCGATTATGAGGGTTATAAATATTTCTTCTTCAGAAGTGATTGTCATTCCCACTGCAGAAGTAACATACGACAGTCGGGTTATCTAATAAATTTATTTCTAGATAAATTAAACAAGAAACGTTTTTTATAATGCTGATGTCAAGTAGCAAGTGTTTTACCTGTAATATATGTTCATCCATTACTTAAAGTGAACCTGCACTTTGATACTACTTACCTACTACCTTTCCAGGGCCCCCCTGCTGCCAGACCACCTAAGATGCCCGTGTAAGTTTTGACATGCAAAAAGAGTTAGTCTGGACACAAGAAAAACATATTCAGTACTCTGCGTCTGCTGCACTGAAATCTCAATATGTTACAAGCCCTGTCCAGTTCATCTATGTGGGATTCAGAACCTTCCCCCCATGGTATGGAGATGAGGAGAAGAGTAGTGTTCTGTAGTCCAAATCCAGAGTAGGCAACCTTGGGTGGCAACAGTGTTCCTCCACTCAAAGTTTTCAGGGGTTGCCTAAAAGTAGATAGTGTTGGAGATAGTCAGACTGATTGGGGTAGGAAATTCAAAAGAATGGGAGAGGCTAGGGAGGAGTCCTGGAGGTGAGCGTAGGAGGAGGTGACAAGAACAAGAGAGCAGGAGATCTTGGGAGGAGCGAAGAGAACAATTTGGTTGGTATTTTGAGACTAGGTTGGTGATGTAGCTGGGGGTCAAGTTGTGTATGTATGATGTTTGTTCTTGTTTTTAGATACACTTCACCTATGCATGCTCCCCTAAATTCCCACATGGCAGCACTCAGGTCTGAAAACTAGCTATTCAGGCAGCAATCACTATGTTTTGAAGAATTAAGTCAAATGTCAGCTCCCCACACTAATTTTTATTGGGTATTTCTCATATGGCCTGCTGGTAGTTGGGGCAACAGGATGTGCAATGAAAACAAACGTGGACCTCCTCTTAAGTAAGCTTGCTACTGTGTCCAGCATAGCTCAAACTTACCAACCAGCCAGTGACCAACTGAATTGACTGAACTGACCTGTCTACCAATATGCGTTAAGAACAGGGGTTTAGTCTGCACTTAACGCATATTGTTAGACAGGTAAATTCGGTGACCATGAGTGGGAATTTATATCTTCTTTTCACTCCCAGTATAAAGAAGTGGAGAATATTTTTAATACTCATTGGCACATTCTCAGTCTAGACAAAACTCTGAATAAAGATAAAAGGAAGATGAGAGCAAGGTGTGTACAAGGGAAGGGAGGCCAATATCCTAGTGAATTGAACTATAAAGAGAAATATGCACTAGGTGTGCATTTTGGGTCGCCCTTAATGGATATTGTTGGCCAAAAGTGAGTATTAATTCTCATAGATTGTTATGTATAAAAGTGCACTAGAGTGCCATCTTTATTAAACACATTCAATGCATAAAAAAGGGAGTAACAGTAGGAATTACAATTGTATAAAGTGCAAATACAAACACTGTACATTCACTTGCATATAGAGGATAAAGCACCCATGTGCCTACAGCCCGCAGCCTGTATGTGGAAAATCAGGCGGATGAGGTGTATGGCATGTACCCGACATGTTTCGGAGATGGGTATGTATTACTCCTTCATCAAGGGATTTATGATTAGGTGCTCAAATCTATCTGTAAATATCAAAGAACAAAAGAATATAGTAGTAAAAAATATCTGTGTCGTCATAAATTATATGCGACTACAATTTTGCAATATATGCGATTTTAGTAATTCTTGAAAGAAATAATATAGGGAAAGTATAATATGGACTAGTTATACTTACATCAATCTGATTCATAAAGACAAAAAACAACGATAAAAAACAATGAAAGTGGAAGCAGGCTGGCTTCTGGTTCACATAACACAGGGTGGGCAACCCGGAGTGTGATGCAGGGCGTTGCAGCACTTTCACAAGGGATGACCGATGGAGATCTGTGTGTTTAAAAAGTAATGTTTGTAAGTATACAAGGCATATAATTAAGCCAATGCTCTGTTGAAGGATAAAATAGTCATTCAGCTGTGGTTCACAGAAAAAGTAGGTATGTAAAGTAAGTATTCAAGTAATCTGGAACAAAGTGTCCTTTTACATTACCTTGTGGCTATTTGATAATCTCTCGAGACTCAGACCTCCAGGCAGCAGTTTAAAAGACTGACAAATGCCCAAGGAGTGTCTGTGTTCTAAATAGGACAACTGATTGGACATCAGCCAATCAGTGTCCACTCCACATAATCAGCTGCAGGATTAGCAGCCATGTGTGGAGATCGGGCATCCCCCAGACGACGAGGCGCGCGGCGTAGCCACGCCCACAGGGGCGTGATGACGTCACGCGTCACGACGTCACCGGCGGGTATGCGGTCCCGGCGCGACTAACGAAAGCCACACCGGGAACCGTACAAGAGCTCGTCCACACGTGAAAGGCCTATGGGGCGCGCAACCAGGTGCTGCCCCATGGCCATGCGTGCGTAGAGCTTACCCGCCGGGTGTCCGTGCGCACGCGCACATCCAACACCAAGGAGGAACTGCGCCATCTTGTGGATGGATGTAAAAGGTGAACTGGATGAATCACAAAAAGCCAGCCTGCTGTACATAAATAGGGTAAAAAATGGATATATAGAAACATGAAAAAACAAAACAAGAAAAAGGAACACATGTATTAAATGACCAAAGGTTGCATGGAACAATTTGCAAAATACCAGTCGATTTCAAACAGTGTTATTAAAATAAACAAAATCTTCACAATCTCTGAAGTAAACACAAAGTATTCATTACTTTAGAACAGTTCGTGTTCTAGCAATATAAGGAACCCAGATATACATAGCGTTCAAACATACAGTACAGCGATGACCCAGATCAAAGACAGTTCAGATACATGTGAGCATAGTGTCCTGCATCCACACCTGTGTCGATCTGGAGATACTCCATTGCACCGACAGATATCACCTAGTACACAAAATGTCAAAGAAAAGTAAGATTACTAGACTGGAAAGCAAGACGAAACAATGGGACACACCAGGAGGTCCCTATAGATCTAGTTCACAGACCCCTGATGTGAACCCAGGAAGGAATGGTTTGAAATTAAAGGCCCCGTTGAGGCCAGGTGGATAATTGGCCCGTAGATTATGTATCCATCTCAGTTCGCATTGGAGAAGACGCTTATTAAAATCTCCTCCTCTCGGACCGAAGTGGATGCGATCAAGGGCCAAAAAATATACTTTGGGGGTTGATGAGGGGTGAGCCATTGCCATGTGGCGACCAATAGGGAGGTCTGGATCGCGTTTGCGTATGGTGCCAAGATGCTGGTAGATGCGTTTCCAGAACTCGTTTATGGTCTTACCAACATAGTAGCACCCGCATTCGCAGGTCAGTAAATATACTATTGCTGGAGTTTTGCAGTTAACGTAATGCCTGGGGGTAAACCTTTGGCCATTGGGCAAAATAATGTTTTTTCGTTTGTCCATATATTGGCAATAGTGGCAGCCCCCACACATATATGTTCCCAATACTTTACATGGATCGCCTTTACAGGTTTTGTACTCACTATTGACTATTTTGTCTCCTATAGATGGTGGCCTCCTATAAGTGACTATTGGGGCACTAGGGACAAAGGGGGCCAAGGTTTGGTCCATAGTTAATAAGTGCCAGTATTTATTTAGAATGCGCTTTATCTGCCTATGTTCTGAAGAATATGTCGTGATAATTCTGGTTGTTTCATCTTTACTGGGTTGTTTGTGTACATTAAGTAAGTCACGGCGGGATTGATTGAGCGCTCGTTTATACGCTTTTTTTAGACAGGTGTTTGAGTATCCTCTTTCGAGGAGTCTCTTTTTCAGGGTATTGGCTTCTGTTTTAAATCTGGCATCATCGGAGCAGTTGCGGCGTGCTCTTAGATATTGGCTATATGGTATGGAGGTTAAAAGGGGTTTGGGATGAAAACTACTTGCGTGTAACAAGGAGTTGCCGGCTGTGGGTTTTCGGTATAGTTCACTAGAAAGATTACCATCTAGTGATCTTTTGACCAATACATCCAAGAATATAATTTCCTTTGGACTATGGGTCATTGTAAATTTTAAATTAAAGTCGTTCTTGTTAATGCAGTTAAGAAATTCATGTAGTAGTTCAGTTGGCCCATCCCATATCAGGAAGATATCGTCTATGTAACGTCGCCATGTAATGACATGGCGCATATACACAGACAACGACTCCTGGACAAGCAGTGAATGTTCCCACTCCCCCAGGTACAGATTGGCGTACGATGGGGCACAACAAGTCCCCATCGCCACGCCCTGTACCTGGAGGTAGTGGGAACCATCAAAGCAAAAGAAGTTATGATTGAGTATAAACTCAAGAGAAGTCAAGATAAATTCAATATATTTGGGTTCAGAATCGCTATATTGTCGCAAAATGTGTTGTATGGCTGATAGCCCTTTGGCATGGGGGATAGTGCAATACAAGGATTCCACATCGATGGCTACCAATTGGGTGCCTTCTTCTATGTGTATATCTTGAATAATCTGTAAGAAATGGATTGTATCGCGTACATACGATGATAGGCAAGTGACTAAAGGTTTTAGATGGTTGTCAACTACACGACTGAGATTTTCTGTTAGGCTTCCACAGCCTGAGATGATAGGTCTGCCCGGTGGTTTTTTCTTTTGTTTATGCAACTTCGGTAACGCATAGAAAGTTGCCTCTTTGGGATGGCTAGTCCTAATGAACTCCCAAACTTGTTTAGATATTGCATTGTGTTGAAATGCAGTGTCAACAAGTGTATAGAAGTCGTGAGTGAATTTGTCCAATAAAGATTTAGAAATGGGGCGGTACCATTCATGATTTTGTAATATGTCCATGCACATCTCTGTGTATTGTACATTGTCCATAACCACGACGTTGCCGCCCTTGTCAGAGGGTTTAATGACAACGTCGTGGTTACGTGACAGCGCCTCCAGAGCCAACCGTTCATCACGGTTGAAATTGGGGTGTGAATGCGAAAAGTTTTTCATTTTGTTGATATCTGTTGATACCAATTTAAGGAAAGCTGCAGCGTTGGGGTTGGAACTAGGCGAGGGATATAGAGTAGATTTGTTTTTCAATGTACATACTTGCGTATGTGAAGTTGGTATAGCATCCATGTTCCTGTCGGGGTCATGGGTGTTTTCCTGGGTTAAAGGATTTTCAAAATCGTTTTCGTCTAGCAAGGCAACACGATTATCTAATGCTTGAATCTCTTGATTTGTGAATTTCTGTTCCGTCAGGGGTTTTTTTGCATAAAGGCTTTTTAGTAAGACTTTGCGGATGAATAGATGTATATCTTTAATGGCTCCAAATCTGTCCAGACGGGTGTCTGGACAGAAAGTGAGGCCACGTCCTAGAACAGCCAATTCGTGTTCATTGAGTGAGTATGATGATAAATTGACTACATTTAGCGTGGTTGATGTTGATTGAGTTTGTGGGCCTTGGATGACTGTGTTTTTGTTTGTTTTTGATGCGTTTGCATGCGGCCTCGCATTTGGTCTAAAAAAGTTCCAGGGGGCATGGATTGTGATTGTGGTGTAGTGGGCATAAAGGATGATGTATTCAAAGACGATCCGGAACAACTGGCCGGAGTCTGTACATCTGATGTGTCGCTATTAAGATGCTGGTTAATATGGGAGCCATTACTTGCCTGTGAAGGGGAGCTCTCCATGTGTGAAGACTCATCATAGGATTCATTGCCCTGGCGACGCCGTTTAAATTGTCGACGACCTTTGTTATGAGCAGAGGGCTGTAGGGAAGAAGAGACAGGTGAGTATACACAAGATTCAGATGCGTTTTTTTGTTGTTTGTTTCTTTGTGGTTTTTTGGAAAATTTATTGTTTGTATTGGTTTGCCATTTATAAGCTCTACCGTCTTCAAAGGCTTTCCTATCGCGTTGTAATTTTTTGTCCTTTTTAATTAGTATATTTTTATTAAACTCTTCTAGATGTCGTTTTAGTCTTTCTTCTGACTCAGAGAAGGACGCATGAGTTTTTAATGGTGACATTTGATTTTGTAATTTTTCCAATTTGCTATCTATGTCAGTTATACGTTTGGTATACTCATCAATGAGCAGCAGCATCATTTTCCTTGAGCATTCCTTTAAGTTTTCCTCCCACACCACCTTAAAGCTAGGGTCTATATGCTCAAAAGTAGGAAAAATTTGTACCCTAAGTCCAAAGGGGTTTAGATTAGCCGAAATGTAATCTTTAAAGGATTTAATATGCCAATGCAAGAGAGATTTTTTCTCTAACAGTTGACTTAGGGTAGAAAAAGTTGTAGACAATTCAAAATCAAGAGATTCTTTCTTTTCAAATTCATTGTGTACTTTGGACATGAAGTCCGTCCAGTGACTTCCTTGGTATAGAGCCATACTGACAGAAAAGGAAAAGGAAAAAAAAAAAAAAAAAAAAAAAAAGGGGAAAACAAGATCAAACAATGCAATCTAAACTGGTCCGTTGTATGTACACACGTTGCTTCCCATGGAGGAGGGACTTACACCGGTATTTGCTACCTATCATGAAAGATAAAAGGAAGATGAGAGCAAGGTGTGTACAAGGGAAGGGAGGCCAATATCCTAGTGAATTGAACTATAAAGAGAAATATGCACTAGGTGTGCATTTTGGGTCGCCCTTAATGGATATTGTTGGCCAAAAGTGAGTATTAATTCTCATAGATTGTTATGTATAAAAGTGCACTAGAGTGCCATCTTTATTAAACACATTCAATGCATAAAAAAGGGAGTAACAGTAGGAATTACAATTGTATAAAGTGCAAATACAAACACTGTACATTCACTTGCATATAGAGGATAAAGCACCCATGTGCCTACAGCCCGCAGCCTGTATGTGGAAAATCAGGCGGATGAGGTGTATGGCATGTACCCGACATGTTTCGGAGATGGGTATGTATTACTCCTTCATCAAGGGATTTATGATTAGGTGCTCAAATCTATCTGTAAATATCAAAGAACAAAAGAATATAGTAGTAAAAAATATCTGTGTCGTCATAAATTATATGCGACTACAATTTTGCAATATATGCGATTTTAGTAATTCTTGAAAGAAATAATATAGGGAAAGTATAATATGGACTAGTTATACTTACATCAATCTGATTCATAAAGACAAAAAACAACGATAAAAAACAATGAAAGTGGAAGCAGGCTGGCTTCTGGTTCACATAACACAGGGTGGGCAACCCGGAGTGTGATGCAGGGCGTTGCAGCACTTTCACAAGGGATGACCGATGGAGATCTGTGTGTTTAAAAAGTAATGTTTGTAAGTATACAAGGCATATAATTAAGCCAATGCTCTGCTGAAGGATAAAATAGTCATTCAGCTGTGGTTCACAGAAAAAGTAGGTATGTAAAGTAAGTATTCAAGTAATCTGGAACAAAGTGTCCTTTTACATTACCTTGTGGCTATTTGATAATCTCTCGAGACTCAGACCTCCAGGCAGCAGTTTAAAAGACTGACAAATGCCCAAGGAGTGTCTGTGTTCTAAATAGGACAACTGATTGGACATCAGCCAATCAGTGTCCACTCCACATAATCAGCTGCAGGATTAGCAGCCATGTGTGGAGATCGGGCATCCCCCAGACGACGAGGCGCGCGGCGTAGCCACGCCCACAACGGGGCCTTTAATTTCAAACCATTCCTTCCTGGGTTCACATCAGGGGTCTGTGAACTAGATCTATAGGGACCTCCTGGTGTGTCCCATTGTTTCGTCTTGCTTTCCAGTCTAGTAATCTTACTTTTCTTTGACATTTTGTGTACTAGGTGATATCTGTCGGTGCAATGGAGTATCTCCAGATCGACACAGGTGTGGATGCAGGACACTATGCTCACATGTATCTGAACTGTCTTTGATCTGGGTCATCGCTGTACTGTATGTTTGAACGCTATATATATCTGGGTTCCTTATATTGCTAGAACACGAACTGTTCTAAAGTAATGAATACTTTGTGTTTACTTCAGAGATTGTGAAGATTTTGTTTATTTTAATAACACTGTTTGAAATCGACTGGTATTTTGCAAATTGTTCCATGCAACCTTTGGTCATTTAATACATGTGTTCCTTTTTCTTGTTTTGTTTTTTCATGTTTCTATATATCCATTTTTTACCCTATTTATGTACAGCAGGCTGGCTTTTTGTGATTCATCCAGTTCACCTTTTACATCCATCCACAAGATGGCGCAGTTCCTCCTTGGTGTTGGATGTGCGCGTGCGCACGGACACCCGGTGGGTAAGCTCTACGCACGCATGGCCATGGGGCAGCACCTGGTTGCGCGCCCCATAGGCCTTTCACGTGTGGACGAGCTCTTGTACGGTTCCCGGTGTGGCTTTCGTTAGTCGCGCCGGGACCGCATACCCGCCGGTGACGTCGTGACGCGTGACGTCATCACGCCCCTGTGGGCGTGGCTACGCCGCGCGCCTCGTCGTCTGGGGGATGCCCGATCTCCACACATGGCTGCTAATCCTGCAGCTGATTATGTGGAGTGGACACTGATTGGCTGATGTCCAATCAGTTGTCCTATTTAGAACACAGACACTCCTTGGGCATTTGTCAGTCTTTTAAACTGCTGCCTGGAGGTCTGAGTCTCGAGAGATTATCAAATAGCCACAAGGTAATGTAAAAGGACACTTTGTTCCAGATTACTTGAATACTTACTTTACATACCTACTTTTTCTGTGAACCACAGCTGAATGACTATTTTATCCTTCAGCAGAGCATTGGCTTAATTATATGCCTTGTATACTTACAAACATTACTTTTTAAACACACAGATCTCCATCGGTCATCCCTTGTGAAAGTGCTGCAACGCCCTGCATCACACTCCGGGTTGCCCACCCTGTGTTATGTGAACCAGAAGCCAGCCTGCTTCCACTTTCATTGTTTTTTATCGTTGTTTTTTGTCTTTATGAATCAGATTGATGTAAGTATAACTAGTCCATATTATACTTTCCCTATATTATTTCTTTCAAGAATTACTAAAATCGCATATATTGCAAAATTGTAGTCGCATATAATTTATGACGACACAGATATTTTTTACTACTATATTCTTTTGTTCTTTGATATTTACAGATAGATTTGAGCACCTAATCATAAATCCCTTGATGAAGGAGTAATACATACCCATCTCCGAAACATGTCGGGTACATGCCATACACCTCATCCGCCTGATTTTCCACATACAGGCTGCGGGCTGTAGGCACATGGGTGCTTTATCCTCTATATGCAAGTGAATGTACAGTGTTTGTATTTGCACTTTATACAATTGTAATTCCTACTGTTACTCCCTTTTTTATGCATTGAATGTGTTTAATAAAGATGGCACTCTAGTGCACTTTTATACATAACAATCTATGAGAATTAATACTCACTTTTGGCCAACAATATCCATTAAGGGCGACCCAAAATGCACACCTAGTGCATATTTCTCTTTAAAACTCTGAATAAAGTTCTCCCTACCAAACCGAAGTTTATTTACCATAGAGCTCCAAATTACGGAGACTCTGCAGTAAAAAAGGTACTTGACCTCCCTATCCGGCCTCTATCCTTTTGGGATAGAGACAGCTTTTTTTCCTGTAGGAAGTGTAAAGCATGTAGGGAAGTCAGTAGACCTTTGAGAGGAGTAGAAAGACTCATATCTCCCTCCTATAATAAGGAATTTTCCATCAAGCATTTCATTACGTGTAACACGACACACGTGGTGTATGCTTTGTTATGCCCGTGTGGGCTAATGTATATTGGGAGAACTAAACGCCTTTTAAAGATTTGAATATCAGAACACATCCATAATATTCATATTGGTTTTAAAGATCATAACGTGTCCCTTTATTTTAAATTACACCACATCAGGACCCCTCTGGTCTAAAATTTTGGGGTATTGACCATATAAAACCCGCATGGAGGGGTTCTAATATGGTGAGAGAACGCTCAAAGAGAGAACCTCAGTGGATCTATTTGACAGATAGTCTTACCCCTAGTGACTAATAGATGTATGAAGTATTTTATATTTTGGGGTCAGTGTGCCGATACTGGTAGCAACAGAGTGTCCCTTTAAGAATGATTTTATTCATTTAGTAATTCTTAATATAGAATTCATTTGGGGTGTGTATTTATTTTTATAGATCGTTTCTGTTTTCATAAAAAAGCTTTTTTTATTTTTTACCTATGGGTGTAATAAAAGTATCTGTTTTAGTCATTTGAATACTTTTAATCAGTTTTTCTGCACTGATAATACATTTTCCAGCCACGCATATTATATTGGTGGATAGTTTATATATATTTATTGATTTGTGATTTTAATGCAAATCATACCAGATATCCGTATAGTGGTTTTATTCGAAGGAATTAAATATTTGAGAGGATATTTTAATGACCCACTATAAATATTGAATGTTTTTCGATACTTACTCTTTTACTATGAAATGATATTTAATGAGGATTGTAATGGTCCTTAGTTTTGATGTCAGTAGTTGCCATATAGAGTAATTAACTGTCTATGGCTTATAACCTGCAGCCTCCAGTGTGCATCTGTTTAATATGGAGGCTTCAGGGTTTACAAAGAGTTAAAGGGGATTGAGAAAGTTTGCAATATATTCCGGGACGCCACGCCGTAGATCACGCCCTTTGACAAAGTCGGAATGACGAAACCGGTTAGGGTGTGATCTTACGGCGACCGGAAGAGACGTATCCTATGCTGCGTTCCAGGGATCTAGCTGAGAAAGTGCTAAGCGGTCAGTGGATTGAGTATGTTCCCGCAGCACTTCCAACACCTCCGATCTCCCAGGAAGGATTATTAGATAGATTGGTATAGTGACATCAAGCTATCCGATCAACTTTGGAACCCAGTATCTGTATTATTTGAAAGATTTTTACTCAATATTAAATCGGAGATACACAATAAATATTAAAAACGGAACTGCTCTATGTGGAGTTTATTTCTCCTTATGTTCCCGGATTTCCTGTGTGATCAAGTCCGTGTATGGTGGCAGGATATTGTGGATGTTTTTGAGGCCTGATTATTTTATCATTTTGGTGAATTTAAACCCCAGAGGGGTGTGTGGAGCACAGTGTGAAGGATTGTGGTGATAGGTGCACTCGCCGGCAGATTTCCTTAAATCTACCTATTAGACTCATCACGGACTCTATTTTCTTTCACTTTCTAATTGCCTTTCCACCATTTCTGTTATCTAGTATTGTGTATTTATTTTATTGTATATGTGTATATACATATGCTAGCTAGTCAATACGATTTATTTGACATGAGCGCCGCTTTGATAGAATTTTTTAAACTGATTGTTTTTCAAACAGTGGGAATTTTTTATCACGTTATTATTTATTTAGTGGCTGCTGATTAACACATATGTGTTTTGTGCAATTACATTTTTATTGCCTTTATTGTTTTTAACTTGAAACCCATAGCGCTGAGTTGGGAGGAAGTAGGGAGCGGTGTACAGATATTGTCTTTACTTTTGTTTGGATAGGTAAATTTGGTTGGTTGCTGGCTGGTTGGTAAGTTTGAGCTTGGAAATCTTTTTGTATTTGTGTGACAAACGTCGCCCTTCCAGTGCTCCTTGCTGCACAGACCAGTTTTAGGTGGGGGCAGTGGCCACTTGTTTGTAGTGTGTTCAGCATAGGCAGAGTTTATTTCACTTTAAATAAAATTCTTGGATAGAAGTACAGAATATTGTCTTTGTTTTATTTCTGTGCTGCGATTTTTGGGTGTTTGGCAAAATGTTTTCTGTATTATGTACACTTGCATTCTTCTTGGCATAAAGCTGAAAAGAGTTGACTTATTAAAAAAACAAATTCTCTGTACAAAAAAAAATATTCTATACTCATTCGCAAGGAGAGAACTAAAACAGCTGTCAATTATAACAAAACAACATGGGTGAGAATTAGAATAAGATGTTCACTTTTACAATGTTACTTTACAACACAGCAGGCAGACTATACAGGCTCACAGACAATTTTGAATTACCCAAACTGTACAGAACTAGCTTATTCTACCTATGGAATTCAAAATGATGATGATGATGATAATAATGATGATAATGATAATAATAATCGAGTTGTATCATCTGGGGTGAGACTATTTTTCCCTCAGGGAAGAGACTCCTATCGGTTATTTTTACTCAACAGATTGCAGAGCTTTTGTATGGCATGTATGAGATATACAATATATGTATGTAGCTTTGCCCCCAGAGGAGCCGCTGGATTGTCTGGGTCCTCCTGCCCTGCACTAGTGAAGACCAATCCCCTACCTTAGCCTTTCTCAAACTTTTGAAATAACTTTCCAGTCTAAGGGAACGCCTGCTAAAATGACTATATCTACAACATGATACATTAGTGTGATGGTCAGTGGGAAAAATGCTCCTTACACTTGCGATCATTGAGAAGAATTACCCCCTTACAGATAGCCAAATAGATCAATGGTGTCACTGGAAACTTATCTGAGAGGCAGAAGTTGCACATTGATCAATGAACCCCTAGCAACTTCTAGAGGAACCCTAGTTGAGAAACCCTACTCCACCTGGCCTATGCAAACCACCAACACATCTGAAAATGTTTCAGTGGGGTTTAGTAACATAAAAATCCTGAAAAGGAAAAGGTTAGGCAAACAAGGCAATTTCAAATTTTACATGCAGATTTCAAGTTTACAGCAGAATAACACAGGCACAAAGGTGGCTGACTATTCCAATGGCCAGTGGGACAATATATAACCTAGTCTTGCTGGCATTAGACCTTTAGTGTCTGATGGAGCACTTCTCTGAGAGTATTTGTAATCCTAAAAGGGTAAGGATGCTACTAAAAGGGTCCAAGGTACTCCCAAAAAAACAGTACTATCCTACAGAACAGGTAGCCCAAAATGTATTTGGTCAAGGGACCTCTTACAATAAAAGTAGGGCCTCAAACAGTCATTCTATGGCCAGCAAGCTGACCCCTCTCAAGCTGGCGTTCTGAAGCAGCACCAGACAGTTCTCTCCACTGTAGGTCAGGGACAGTTGCCGACTCTGAGCTCCACATGCAGCTCACCTCCTGGAATTTCAGAAGCAGCACCAGTAACAAAGTAGTCTTACAGCAGCAGTTCATATCTAGACTCTCAGAAGCAGCGGTACCAGTTCCACAGCAGATTCAGTACCAGCAGTGATATCAGCCCTGGGCCTTCTCCTCCAGACTCAAGACAATCTGTAGCAGCAAACAGTCTCTCAAGTGGGAGCAACAGCAGCGTAACCCTGCTGTCATTGCAAACAGGTCCCTTAAGACTGGGAATAGAAAGTGTATACACACATAAATAGCTGACAAAAGTGTAGGGCTGTAGAAGGTTAAAGAAAAACTCCAGCTTTTCCTCCCCGATACAACAGATGCATTGTGTATGTAAATGAATCACAACTCCACTCTCAGTTTATGTTTACCTTACCTCTTTTAGCTGTATACAGCAGGTTTCTGTGTCTGTGATGTCACTCCTCCTCCTGCTGAATGTCAAAGTTCTCATACATCCTGTTGCCTTCTTTTTCCAGTCCTGATACTACATGTCCCATGATCCTTTGAGCCTCTGTACTTTCAGGGTGAGCTTCGAGAGAATACCAGTTCTGGGAGTAGATGTGGGTGGGTCCTAAGCAGTGGCGGCTGGTGATGAAAATGTTTTTTTTTGGGGGGGGGGGCTCAAACAAACCTCTCCAGGTAGAGAGATGAGGCGTTGTTAACCCCTGGCATAGCCCTTATGTAATACCTGTATGCTCTGAGCTCCTGTTCAATGATCTGTGAAGTGCAAAATCGAAATGTTTGGTTGTTCCTGGTATAGGCAGGACGTGTCCTTGTCTGCCTACTGCTGCTTTTCTTGTCTGATGTCTACATTTTTATGCTTTTGTAGGACCTTTCTGCACCATCCATCATGTCATAACTCATCGTTTTAATACTGAAGTTCTGCTACTTGAAAAAAAACAATTGGACAGCATAATAAATGAAAGCCAGGCACTGTGAAAGTCACATTTCAGTAACTCGTTACCTGCAAATGGAGTCTCCATCGCTGTCACAGCTTCCCTGATACCCGGCGGTTTCCGTGTTCCAAATCTTAAGCCTCCTGATTGCCCAGGATGAGAAACCGGAAGTGACGTGTGGCGAATTTTGATTCGCTAACGGTTCAAAAATCTCCTTTTATCCAGATTACTCTATTGAAATACAAAAAATGAGGGCTGAATATATAGAAGTTAAAAAGCGTCTTCGCAAGCTTCAAATAATATATGGAATGTTATATCTGGCTAAGTTGAGGATTACTGTTATAGGTGAGACAATTTTTTTTGATAACCCTGAAAAGGCCACAATATTGTTGGATAAAAACGAGCAACATCTGTCTTCTAATTGCAGGGACATATCAAGCTGATAAGATGCTATGTATTTCATTTTTTATCCTAAATATCAAAAGCTAAAGGCAGGGGGAGTGTGATGCAGCTGGATGGATGTTCACGTTCAGGCTAGTTTTTTTTCTACCCCCAGTTTTTTCCTTGGGGAAAAATGTTTTAGGATGTTGGTTGTTGTGATTTGTGTTTTTTTTTCATTTTTTTTTCTTTTCCCCCTCTCTTTTTTTCTCTCTCTTACTCCCTCTACCCTCCATTTGCAGGGCTCTCATATACCAGTGTCACGTTGGGCCTATCATGTGGTTAAGATGAGCTGTTATTCATACCTGAAGAACCCGGTTATGTTTTTGGTTGTATATTTCTCTAGAGAAAGCAATATGGAAAAGTTATATATACTATATACCTCTTTACTGTCGGTTATAGGTATTATAGATAGGGATAATGGCTAATGAGCTAGTATTAATATCACGGAATGTGAGATGATTGAAAGAAAAATGGGAAAATGTTAGCAGTAATTGTTAAATCCCAGACTAATGCCGCGTACACACGGTCGGACTTTTCATCTACAAAAGTCAGACAGCCTGTCCGACAGACTTCCGGCAGACTTTCGGCGGACTTGCGGCGGACTTGCGGCATACTTTCTAACGAACGGACTTGCCTACACACGACCACACAAAAGTCCGACGGATTCGTACGTGATGACGTACACCGGACTAAAATAAGGAAGTTCATAGCCAGTAGCCAATAGGTGCCCTAGCGTGGCTTTTTGTCCGTCGGACTAGCACACAGACGAGCGGATTTCGGGGTCCGTCGTAGTTACGACGTAAAGATTTGAAGCATGTTTCAAATCTAAAGTACGTCGGATTTGAGGCTAAAAAAGTACGTTGAAAGTCCGGAGAAGCCCACACACGATCGGATTACCAGCCAGCTTTAGTCCGTCAGCGTCCGTTGGACTTTTGTAGACGAAAAGTCCGACCGTGTGTACGCGGCATAAGTCTAATGCCTCGTACACATGATCGGACTTTCTGACAACAAAACCGTGTAATTTTGTCCGAAGGGTGTTGGCTCAAACTTGTCTTGCATACGCACGGTCACATAAATGTTGGCCAACAATTACGAACGTAGTGACATACTAGACGTACTACGTGGTTTTTCAGCTCTTTAGCACCACCCTTTGGGCTCCCTCTGCTAATTTCGTGTTAGCAGAAGTTTGGTGAGCGTTGATTCGCGCTTTTCTTTTCGCGTTTTTCATTTAGCGCTTTTCAGTTTGTTTCTGAACGGCCGTTCTTCAACCAGCCATAACGTGTTATTTATTATTGGCCTTGGAGTTATTGCTTTGACATTATTTTTTTGGTTGAATAATGATTTGATATATTTTCTATATTTTTGGATGCATAGAATGCAATTTTTGGTTAAGTTCTATTGTCAGATAGCATGTCTAATTTTTTTTTTTTTTAATGCACAATAAAAAAATTGTGGAGAATAATACTTGGCTATGTGTTTTACTTCAAATGACAGTTTGGGAGTAGGCAGTTACACTTTAAAAAATACAATGTAAAATTGACAAGGGACACCACCATAGTTGTATCTTTGATCTTAAAAACTACGTGATAATGGTGTTGTGATAACTTGCACAAATAAAAAAAACAAAACAAAACATAATATTATTCTTGATATCACTAGAAAAAAAAGCCTTTGAAAAATTGTTTGCAATAACTCCATCAGTATCACCAGCAAAGCAGCTTCATTATTGTCCCATTAAAGAAGAAGAGAAGTGTGCACTGCATTTGGAGATTTCATAATTTGCCACGTCACGAATGTTCTGCTTCCGAGCATACGTGTTTGTACTTTGGACTTTTGTCCGACGGACTTGTGTACACACGATCGGAAAATCCGACAACACACATTTGTTGGCAGAAAATTTGAAGACATGCTAGCCAACATTTGTTGGCGGAAAGTCCGACAACAATTGTCCGATGCAGCATACAAACGGTCGGATTTTCCGCCAACAGCCTGTCATCCAACATTTTCTGTCGGAAAATCCGATCTTGTGTACGGGGCTTTACTTTACTTCCCACATTTGTATACCAAATGGGAATATTTCTCATAGTCAAGAGGATATATTATCCTCATTTAATACCTTTTACAAGGATTTATACCAGAGTAAGGCCACCTATCATCTGAAAGAACTTGAAGATTTTTTGAACCCTCTAACAATATCCTTTATTTCTAGAGAGGAAAGAGAATAACTTGACGCACCTTTAACATTAGATGAACTAACCAGGGCAGTTTTAGACTCCCCTAATGGGAAAGCTCCAGGTTTAGATGGTTTACCATCGGAAATGTATAAAAATTACAGAAATATTTTGCTACCAGAACTGCTGAAAGTACTGAACCATGCACATATATCATTTGAGCTTCCAAAATCATTGAATGACTGCTTGTATTATAGTATTACCTAAACCAGATAAGGATCATCTATTGCCAGAATCTTATCGTCCAATCTCATTGTTAAATTCCGATGCTAAGATTCTGGCAAGAGTCTTGGCATGTAGATTAAATTAAGTTATACATAAACTGGTTTTATACCTGGAAGGTCCACAACAACAAATTTGAGAAGACTATTTCTAAATGTACTGATACCATCAGATAATGTAGGGAAGAGAGCTATATTATCACTAGACGCAGCCAAAGCTTTTGACTGCATTGAGTGGATATGTTTATGGGAGGTCCTTAAGAAATTTGGGCTGGGTGGAGGATTCATAAAGGGGATTAAATTATTATACACAGCTCCACGAGCATGTTTTAGACAAGTTTTCTCTGTCTAGAGGTACTAGGCAGGGGTGCCCATTGTCACCGTTATTATTTGCACTGGCTGTAGAACCACTGGCAATAGCAATTAGACAAACAACTATTAATTGTGGATTTGAGAGAGGAGGAAGAGTGGACAAAATCTCTTTATACGCAGATGATGCTTTATTATTCTTAGAAGATACAGATCAATCCCTAATATCTGCAATGAAGTTGATCGAGACCTTTGGCAGATTTTCAGGATTTGCTATGAATTGGGAAAAATCAGTACTACTTCCGGGTTGACGATTTAACTTTGGCGGTAGCACAAACAGACCATAAAATACAAGTTGTCACAACCTTTAAATATATATGCATATGGGTTTCTTCTAATATAAAGGAATATATGAATTATAACTTAGTCCCCATAGTAGAGAAATTTAAGATGAAGAGTAAAATATGGACTAAATTAACTTTATCAGTGGTAGGTTGTGCAAATTTCATAAAAATTATCTGGGCCCCACAGCTACTTTATGTTTTACACAATTCACCAATTTGGATACCACTTAAATGGTTTAAAAAATCGACTCCCTGTTTCGAACATTGGTATGGAAAGGACAAAATGCTACAATTAAACTTAATACACTACAACTCCCCAAAAATAAGGGGGACTAGCTATTCCAAATATTAAAATGGATTTCTAAGCAGCACAACTCCAACAGGTTGCAGGATGGGGAGTGATAGATTGGACAGATCCTATTCAATCGATAATTTTGAGTAGATCCTCACAATATCACTTGTTAGCTCAATTAGAATCAGGTAATTTTGGTGATGTGTCACAGGGTTTGACCCTTGAACTCATACATAAAGTCTGGCAGGAAATGAGATTATGCAATATAATGATATCTCAGTTTACTCCCCCTTATGGGGAAATAAAAATTATGAGGAAATAGGTAAATTGATTGGGTTTGGAGTATGGAGAAAAAAAGGGGATAAAATATACTGCATAGCTTTATACAGATAATATTTTAGGAACATTTCAAGATGTACAGAAAAAATATCTATTGCCCCCTCACACATTTTTTCAATACTTATAATTGCGCCATGCGTTACAGAGTCAGTTTAAAGACAAAAAAGTTAAGATACAAGATATGCCACTTATGGATGTCCTGGCAAAGATACAGGATACAGGAAGGGTTTAATTTCCACTCTCTATGGTCGCCTAATTAAGCAATCACAAGAAACAAATTTTTGTTTAGCTAGAAAAGGATGGGAAAAAGATCTTGGAAAAATTACAGATGAAACATGGCAGTGTATATTGGAACATGTGAAGTCCGTATCAGTATCTCCACAGCAATGCCTAACCCAATTATACATAATATATAGAGCATATAGGACACCAGTTAAACTATACCAATGGGGGAGGCGGGAAACGTCTGAATGCCCGAGATGTTCAAGAGTATCTACCAATTTAATGCATTTGATTTGGAAATGCCCCAAATTGTTCAGATATTGGCAGAATGTGGTAGAAACCATTGATCAGGTGTACTAAACCCAGATACAGGTAGACCCAGGAATATGGGTAACCATTAATCAGGCGTACCAAACCCAGATACAGGTAGACCCAGGAATATGTTTGCTAGGACAATTAGAAAAAGAACTATATACCACGGTCATGAGGATACCAATTAATAGGATGCTATTTATTGCACGAAAACTGATAGCAATGAAATGGATATCCTCGAAGTCCAACATATGTGGAATGGCGGACACAGGTAAATGATGCATTGTTAAAGGAATGGCAGGTATATAAGAATAGGGGTTTAGTAAATAAATTTAGTGAAATGTGGGAACCATGGCTGATGTTATCAGGCTTGACACCATTTATTTTGGGATTGGACGGAAGTATATGAGTTAACAGACTATTTACTAGTTACAGAATAATTAAGGTATGATGACTCAAGTAGGTAGGATTGGTGAGGGGGGCTTTTTGAGAGCAGGGTTTGGGGGGGAAGGAGAGAGAATTTATATATATTAGGTAGGGGTGGATGTTCTTTTTTTCTTTTTTTTGATGCATAGAATGTAATATGTTATTGTCGTATGTATTCTGGTATTGTATTGTGGAATCTTTTTTTTATGTTTGTTTTATGATGTGTTTGTGAGGGAGAAAAAATATTAATAAACAGATATTGAAAAAAAAAAATCAAAAAAGGGCGGGTCCGGGGTGCAGTGCTCTGCGCCCTGAGCACAGAAGAAAGAAGAATGCACGTTTAACGTTGCGCCCTGAGCACAACGTTAAACAAGCCAATTGGAGCCTCAGGTTCTAATCATGTGCTTGTTAAACATTGACAGACCGAATAGACTTCTATTGGTCAGGGGGCCCCGCACAGTTCACTGCACACACAGGACGATTTATTTTTAAATAAATCATAATAAGATTAAAACATTTTAACTTTGAGATGTTTAAAAATGTTAGTTCTATTATAATTTTTTTAAATAAATCGTTTTATGAATGCTTTTCTATTGGTCAAAACTTTGGGGGGGGGAGGGGGGAGCAACTGTGCCCTTTATGGACCTGCCGCCACTGGTCCTAGGGTTACTGCGGGTATTTCTGGGCCTTCATGTGGGTGGTGAAAGAATGTCAAAGAATAATTGCTTACTGCAAGACTACAGAGGAAGGGCTATGGGAGGTCATTATGGAGGTGTTTCCTTCATATGTAAATTAATCACTTCACAGAGAGCAGAGCTCCTGGAGGGTGGGATCTTAGGGATGGGACTCTCCCTGATAACACTTGTCGACATATTTAACTGGGCAGCATTAAATTCTAATGAGAAAGGGAAGGTGGCGGCACCCCAAGGATAAAACAGCTTCTTTATTAGATCATGCTATTAAAATGCAAAAAGTGGACAGCAAATCAGTAAAGAAAAAGCACTGTGTGTGTGAAGCGCATTTACTGGCTGTCAATGGACTGTGTGCAGGGCCGTCTTTACCGCGGGGCAAAAGGGGCATCTGCCCAGGGCCCTGTCATTGTTAGGGGCCCTGCGCTGCCCGTCCCTTAAACCCTGCACTGCCCACCGGAGTTCGGCCACCTCCGGTGCTGGTCGCATGCTGGCTGCTCGCTACTGTTACTTGGAAATACACAAGCACGGCTTGTGTTTTTCCAAGTGACAGCGCTCCTCTTCCGGCGGCTGTTCTCATCCCTCGGGTACACACACGATCTATGAGAGCAGAGGAGGAAGGGGGCGGGGACTCTGCACAGGGGAAGCTGCTTCTGGGACTAGCAGGCTCCACGGACATCGGAGGACAACATGCTGTGAGTACACAAAGTTTTCCTCTGTACTGGAATGGTGGGTGGGGGGCTTTGTGGGAGGACTGCCTTGTACTTAGGGGGAGTGTAGCTCTGTATTGAAATCTGGGTGGGAGGAGAGCTGTGAACCTCTGCACCCACCTCACTCTGCACCCACCTCACTCTGCACCCACCTCACACTGCACTCTGCACCCACCTCACTCTGCACCCACCTCACTCTGCACCCACCTCACTCTGCACTCACCTCACACTGCACTCTGCACCCACCTCACACTGCACTCTGCACCTACCTCACACTGCACTCTGCACCCACCTCACCCCTGCACCCACCTCACACTGCACTCTGCACCCACCTCACCCCTGCACCCACCTCACACTGCACTCTGCACCCACCTCACTCTGCACTCTGCACCCACCTCACTCTGCACCCACCTCACACTGCACTCTGCACCTACCTCACACTGCACTCTGCACCCACCTCACCCCTGCACCCACCTCACACTGCACTCTGCACCCACCTCACACTGCACTCTGCACCCACCTCACTCTGCACCCACCTCACTCTGCACCCACCTCACACTGCACTCTGCACCCATCTCACTCTGCACCCATCTCACTCTGCACCAACCTCACACTGCACTCTGCACCAACCTCACTCTGCACTCACCTCACACTGCACCCACCTCAGTCTGCACCCACCTCACTGTGCACCCACCTCACACTGCACTCTGCACCCACCTCACTCTGCACCAACCTCACACTGCACTCTGCACCCACCTCACTCTGCACCAACCTCACACTGCACTCTGCACCCACCTCACTCTGCACCCACCTCACACTGCACTCTGCACCCACCTCACTCTGCACCCACCTCACTCTGCACCCACCTCACTCTGCACCCACCTCACCTCTGCACCCACCTCACCCTACACTCTGCACCCACCTCACTCTGCACCCACCTCACACTGCACTCTGCACCCACCTCACTCTGCACCCACCTCACTCTGCACTCTGCACCCACCTCACTCTGCACCCACCTCACTCTGCACTCACCTCACACTGCACTCTGCACCCACCTCACTCTGCACTCTACACCCACCTCACTCTGCACCCACCTCACTCTGCACCCACCTCACTCTGCACCCACCTCACTCTGCACTCTGCACCCACCTCACTCTGCACCCACCTCACACTGCACTCTGCACCCATCTCACTCTGCACCAACCTCACACTGCACTCTGCACCAACCTCACTCTGCACTCACCTCACACTGCACCCACCTCAGTCTGCACCCACCTCACTCTGCACCCACCTCACACTGCACTCTGCACCCACCTCACTCTGCACCAACCTCACACTGCACTCTGCACCCACCTCACTCTGCACCAACCTCACACTGCACTCTGCACCCACCTCACTCTGCACCCACCTCACACTGCACTCTGCACCCACCTCACTCTGCGTCCACCTCACTCTGCACCCACCTCACCTCTGCACCCACCTCACCCTACACTCTGCACCCACCTCAATCTGCACCCACCTCACACTGCACTCTGCACCCACCTCACTCTGCACCCACCTCACTCTGCACTCTGCACCCACCTCACTCTGCACCCACCTCACTCTGCACCCACCTCACACTGCACCCACCTCACTCTGCACTCACCTCACACTGCACTCTGCACCCACCTCACTCTGCACCCACCTCACTCTGCACCCACCTCACCTCTGCACCCACCTCACCCTACACTCTGCACCCACCTCACTCTGCACCCACCTCACACTACACTCTACACCCACCTCACTCTGCACTCTGAACCCACCTCACTCTGCACTCTACACCCACCTCACCCTACACTCTGCACCCACCTCACTCTGCACCCACCTCACTCTGCACTCTGCACCCACCTCACTCTGCACCCACCTCACCCCTGCACCCACCTCACCTCTGCACTCTGCACCCATCTCACCCCTGCACCCACCTCACTCTGCACCCACCTTACCCTACACTCTGCATCCACCTCACCCCTGCACTCTGTACCCACCTCACTCTTCACTTTGCACCCACCTCACTCTGCACCCACCTCACTCTGCACTCTGCATCCACCTCACCCCTGTACTCTGCACCCACCTCACCCCTGCACTCTGCATCCACCTCACCCCTGCACTCGGCACCCACCTCACTCTGCACCCACCTCACTCCTGCACCCACCTCACTCTGCACTCATCTCACTCTGCACTCTGCACCCACCTCACTCTGCACCCACCTTACCCCTGCATTCTGCACCCACCTTACCCCTGCACTCTGCATCCACCTCACCCCTGCACTCTGCACCCACCTCACTCTGCACTCATCTCACTCTGCACCCACCTCACTCTGCACCCACCTCACCCCTGCATTCTGCACCCACCTTACCCATGCACTCTGCACCCACCTCAGTCCTGCACTTTGCACCCACCTCACCCCTGCACTCTGCACCCACCTCAGTCCTGCACTCTGCACCCACCTCAGTCCTGCACTCTGCACCCACCTCAGTCCTGCACTCTGCACTCACCTCACCCCTGCACTCTGCACCCACCTCACCCTGCACCCACCTCACCCCTGCACTCTGCACCCACCTCACTCTGCACCCACCTCACCCTACACTCTGCATCCACCTCACCCATGCACTCTGTACTCACCTCACTCTTCACTCTGCACCCACCTCACTCTGCACCCACCTCACTCTGCACCCACCACACTCTGCACCCACCTCACTCTGCACCCACCTCACCCCTGCACTCTGCATCCACCTCACCCCTGCACTCTGCACCCACCTCACTCCTGCACCCACCTCACTCCTGCACCCACCTCACTCCTGCACCCACCTCACTCTGCACTCTGCACCCACCTCACTCTGCACCCACCTTACCCCTGCATTCTGCACCCACCTTACCCCTGCATTCTGCACCCACCTTACCCCTGCACTCTGCATCCACCTCACCCCTGCACTCTGCACCCACCTCACTCTGCACTCATCTCACTCTGCACTCTGCACCCACCTCCCTCTGCACCCAACTCACCCCTGCATTCTGCACCCACCTTACCCATGCACTCTGCATCCACCTAACCCCTACACTCTGCACCCACCTCAGTCCTGCACTTTGCACCCACCTTACCCCTGCACTCTGCACCCACCTCAGTCCTGCACTCTGCACCCACCTCAGTCTGAACCCACCTCACCCCTGCACTCTGCACCCACCTCACTCTGCACTCAGCACCCACCTCACCCCTGCACTCTGCTCCTACCTCACCCCTGCACCCACCTTACTCCTGCACTCTGCATCCACCTCACCCCTGCACTCTGTAGACACTTCATTCTGCACCCACCTCACCCCTGCACTCTGCACCCACCTCAGTCCTGCACTTTGCACCCACCTCACCCCTGCACTCTGCACCCACCTCAGTCCTGCATTCTGCACCCACCTCAGTCCTGCACTCTGCACCCACCTCAGTCCTGCACTCTGCACCCACCTCGGTCCTGCACTCTGCACCCACCTCAGTCCTGCATCCTGCACCCACCTCAGTCCTGCACCCTGCACCCACCTCACTCCTGCACTCTGCGCCCACCTCACTCCTGCACTCTGCACCCACCTCACCCCTGCACTCACTTCACCCCTAAACTATGCACCCACCACACCCCTGCACCCTGCACCCACCACACCCCTACACTCTGCACCCACCTCACCCCTGTACTCTGCACCCACCTCACCACTGCACTCACCTCACTCTGCACCCACCTCATCCTTGCACTCTGCACCCACCTCAGCCCTGCACTCTGCACCCATCTCAGTCCTGCACTCACCTCACTCCTGCACTCTGCACCCACCACACCCCTGCACTCTGCATTCACCTCACCCCTGCAATCTGCACCCACCTCACCCCTGCACTCTGCACTTACCTCACTCTGCACCCACCTCAGTCCTGCACTCTGCACCCACCTCAGCCCTGCACTGTGCACCCACCTCAGTCCTGCACCCACCTCACCCCTGCACTCTGCACCCAACTCACCCCTGCACTCTGCACCCACCGCACCCCCAACCCTGCACTCTGTACATAGTGCACCCCTCAATGCTAGTGCAGTTTGGCCACACCCGCAATTTGCACTGAGAGGTTATGATGTGTAGTAACTAATCAGTGAGCAATAATGATTTTCAGTAACCTCTAGAATCCAATTAGTGAGCAGTAATGATGTTCTGTAACCTCTAGAAACTAATCTGTGAGCTGTAATTATGTGTTGTAATCTCTGGCAGCCAATCACAATCGTTGCCTGATCTGCTGCAGTAAACTCATTTTGAGTCTAGCTGGGGGGGCCCCAATAAAATCTTTGCCCAGGGCCCAATCAATATTAAAGACGGCCCTGACTGTGTGTATGTCTTTGCTGGCCACTTTTTGCATTTTAATGGCATAATAAAGAAGCTGTTTTATCCTTGGAGTGCCATGACCCTCACTTTTTCATTCCGGTTGTGGCTGTGGACCTGGCAGGCACCTGAGTATCCTTATCAGCTGTGGATCTCCTTGCAGGCTGCTTTGGAGCAGTGTGTACCCTGTGTGCTCTTTAGTAGGAATGAATTCTAATTGTGATCCATTCAATCCTGCTCAGCAGCACAGGATTAGGAATAGGGTGTGTATAAAGGTGTTCCTTTTTGAATAATGTTGTGATCTGTGAGGCAGGACTTGGGAGGTTTGGACTCTTACTGTAGGTGTGATTGGGAGGGATTGAACGCTAATTAGGATATATTCAATCTCATCCACCATCAGAGCTGTGAAGGAAGTTACGTCATTTGCAGAGTCTGAAAGACTAAAAAAGGGGAGTGTAATAGACTCTAGCTGCTGCAGGAAGTGGCTGTGGAAGGGACAGAGTCTAGCAGCAGGATATACAGGATATACATCACATGATACAAAGCCACAACTAAACCCAAGAAAATCAGGGGCTCTTCAGACAACAAAGCAACATGGCACAGAGGTGTGATCTATGCTGGGATTGATCATTCCATCCAGTTTTAGTGAAAAGAAAGGTGGAATTCAGCTTTAAGTTTTAGGACAGGCATGACACAAATACTGGTAACAGGAATGTTACATAGTTACATAGTAGGTGAGGTTGAAAAAAGACACAAGTCCATCAAGTCCAACCTATGTGTGTAATTATGTGTCAGTATTACATTACATATCCCTGTATATTGCGGTCATTCAGGTGATTATCTAATAGTTTCTTGAAGCTATCAATGCTCCCCGCTGAGACCACCGCCTGTGGAAGGGAATTCCACATCCTTGCCGCTCTTACAGTAAAGAACCCTCTACGTAGTTTAAGGTTAAATCTCTTTTCTTCTAATTGTAATGAGTGGCCACGAGTCTTATTAAACTCTCTTCTGCGAAAAAGTTTTATCCCTATTGTGGGGTCACCAGTACAGTATTTGTAAATTGAAATCATATCCCCTCTCAAGCGTCTCTTCTCCAGAGAGAATAAGTTCAGTGCTCGCAACCTTTCCTCATAACTAAGATCCTCCAGACCCTTTATTAGCTTTGTTGCCCTTCTTTGTACTCGCTCCATTTCCAGTACGTCCCTCCTGAGGACTGGTGCCCAGAACTGGACAGCATACTCCAGGTGCGGGCGGACCAGAGTCTTGTAGAGCGGGAGAATTATCGTTTTATCTCTGCAGTTGATCCCCCTTTTAATGCATGCCAATATTCTGTTTGCTTTATTAGCAGCAGCTTGGCATTGCATGCCATTGCTGAGCCTATCATCCACTAGGACCCCCAAGTCCTTTTCCATCCTAGATTCCCCCAGAGGTTCTCCCCCCAGTGTATAGATTGCATTCATATTTTTGACACCCAAATGCATTATTTTACATTTTTCTACATTGAACCTCATTTGCCATGTAGTCGCCCACCCCATTAATTTGTTCAGGTCTTTTTGCAAGATTTCCACATCCTGCGGAGAAGTTATTGCCCTGCTTAGCTTAGTATCGTCTGCAAATACAGAGATGGAACTGTTTATCCCATCCTCCAGGTCGTTTATGAACAAATTAAATAGGATTGGTCCCAGCACAGAACCCTGGGGGACCCCACTACCCACCCCTGACCATTCTGAGTACTCCCCATTTATCACCACCCTCTGAACACGCCCTTGTAGCCAGTTTTCAATCCATGTACTCACCCTATGGTCCATGCCAACGCACCTTATTTTGTACAGTAAACGTTTATGGGGAACTGTGTCAAATGCTTTTGCAAAATCCAGATACACCACGTCTACGGGCCTTCCTTTATCTAGATGGCAACTCACCTCCTCATAAAAGGTTAATAGATTGGTTTGGCAAGAACGATTCTTCATGAATCCATGCTGATTACTGCTAATGATATCATTCTTATTACTAAAATCTTGTATATAGTCCCTTATCATCCCCTCCAAGAGTTTACATACTATTGATGTTAGGCTAACTGGTCTGTAATTCCCAGGGATGTTTTTTGGGCCCTTTTTAAATATTGGTGCTACATTGGCTTTTCTCCAATCAGCTGGTACCATTCCAGTCAATAGACTGTCTGTAAAAATTAGGAACAACGGTCTGGCAATCACCTGACTGAGTTCCCTAAGTACCCTCGGATGCAAGCCATCTGGTCCCGGTGATTTATTAATGTTAAGTTTCTCAAGTCTAATTTTAATTCCGTCCTCTGTTAACCATGTAGGTGCTTCCTGTGTTGTGTCATGAGGATAAACACTGCAGTTTTGGTTACTGAAGCCCCCCGATTCACTCGTGAAGACTGAGGAGAAGAATAAATTCAATACCTCTGCCATCTCCCCATCCTTTGTAACCAGATGTCCTTCCTCATTCTTTATGGGGCCAATATGGTCTGTCCTCCTTTTTTACTGTTTACATACTTAAAGAATTTCTTGGGATTTTTTTTGCTCTCCTCCGCTATATGTCTTTCATGTTCTATCTTAGCCATCCTAATTGCACCCTTACATTTCTTATTGCATTCTTTATAAATTCTGAATGCTGTGGATGATCCCTCAACCTTGTATTTTTTGAAGGCCTTCTCCTTTGCTTTTATATGCATTTTTACATTGGAGTTAAGCCATCCAGGATGTTTGTTCGCTCTTTTAAATTTATTACCCAATGGGATACATTGGCTAATGCCCTTATTTAATATGCTCTTAAAGCAAACCCATCTCTCCTCTGTATTCTTTGTTCCTAATATTTTATCCCAATTTATGCCTTTTAGCAAGGTTTGTAGTTTAGGGAAGTTGGCTCTTTTGAAATTCAGTGTCTTTGTGTTCCCTTCATGTCTCATATTTGTGTGATTTATACTGAAACTAATTGACCTGTGATCGCTGTTACCTAAATTGCCCCGTATTTCCACATCTGTTATCAGGTCTGTATTGTTGGTAATCAGTAGATCTAGTAATGTTTTATTTCTAGTTGGTGCGTCTACCATCTGACCCATAAAATTGTCCTGCAAGACATTAAGGAACTGGCGAGCCTTAAATGAATGCGCGGTTCCCTCTGCCCAGTCTATGTCTGGATAATTAAAATCCCCCATTATGATAACACTTCCCATCCTTGCTGCTAATCCAATTTGTGATAGGAGATCCGTCTCCACTTCCTCCCTCAGGTTAGGGGGCCTATAGCATACTCCCAGTATTATTTTCCCCTTAGCTTCATCCCTTTGGAGCTCTACCCATAAAGATTCCACCTCCTCCCTAGCCCCCTCAGTGATGTCATCTCTCACATTCACTTGTACATTATTCTTGATATATAGGCATACCCCTCCCCCTTTTTTACCCTCTCTATCCTTGCGGTATAGTGTATACCCTTGAATGTTTGCCAGCCAATCATGAGAGCTGTTGAACCAGGTCTCTGAAATTCCCACAAAATCCAAATCCTCCTTGTACAACAGTATCTCTAGTTCACCCATCTTGTCCGCCAGGCTCCTGGCATTGGTGAACATGCCACATAGTTTAGACCGGTCGCATATTGTCCTCGTATTGGGTGTTTCAAGATTGCAACTTGGACTTGCTACTATACTCACCTTGCGTTTTTGTGCTTTGGTTAACCTACCACTAATGCCCCCAATACTACCCTCTGGAATATCTTCCGTGCTGGCTATCACTGTCTCTGGACCCTCCCCCCCATCGCCTAGTTTGAAAACCCCTCTAACTTTTTGGCCATCTTCATTCCCAGCAGATCTGCACCCTCCTCATTTAGGTGCAGTCCGTCCCTTCTATAGTACCGGTTACCGACTGAGAAGTCGGCCCAGTCCTCCAGGAACCCAAACCCCTCCTTACTACACCAGCTCTTCAGCCACTTGTTTACTTCCCTAATCTCCCTCTGCCTCTCTGGTGTGGCTCGATGTACCGGTAGTATTCCTGAGAACACTACCTTGGAGGTCCTTTTCCTCAATTTAGCTCCTAAGTCCCTAAAATCGTTCTTTAGGACACTCCATCTGCCTCTGACTTTGTCATTGGTGCCAACGTGCACCATGACAGCCGGGTCTTCCCCAGCCCCTCCCAGTAATCTGTCCACAAGATCCGTGATGTGCCGAACCCGAGCGCCCGGTAGACAACATACTGTTCGGCGCTTCAGGTCTTGGTTACAGATTGCCCTCTCTGTCCTTCTAAGAATTGAGTCCCCTGCCACCAGAATCTGTCTTTCCTTTCCCTTTTCTGCCCCCCCACTCTCACTGGAGGAGTTCTTCCCCTGGCAGCTAGGAGAGTCCGTCAACTCCAGCAGTGCTGGTCCCTGACTGGTTACACCAATGTCACTCAATGGAGCGTACTTATTGGGATGCTCCAGTCCTGGATCGGCCTCCCTGGCACTTCCCCCTCTACCCCTCCTGACTGTCACCCATCTACTCTTTGCTAGTGCCTGCACCTCTTTGTCTCCACCCGCCTCTGTGCTGGCCCCTGCCGGCACCTGCCGTGTACGTTCCTGGCTCACCTTTAGTATGGAGGGACTTCTCAGTGCTGACAGTTGCTTCCCCAGATTCAGAACCTGGGCTTCCAGGGAAACAATGTGCTTACATTTTGCACAGCAGTATTCGCCCTCGATCGGATGATCAAGGAACGCATACATGCGGCAAGATGTACAAAGAGTCGCCTCTCCACACCCGCCGGGCATCGTACCTATTAAATTTAGTGAGGATTTGGGGATTTTACCCTGTCCAAATTACCTAACAACTAGCTTCCTGGCACTAATACTCAAGACAATACACAGGTACACGACAAGACAATACACAGGTACACAATACACAAGTACTAACGATCCACACACACTACTCAGACAACACTCAGATACTCACACTACACAGGTACTATGACCCCTGTTATAACCTCCTGTTTTAAACTCTTGTTTATAACTCCCACTTACACCAAGCTCCACAGCTTCAAACTGAGCACGCTCAACTGAGTCCTACAACAAGTTAAATAGGCACCTGGGAGCAATTAACCACACCCCTTAATTGATAGACTGATGAAACAGAAAGAAAAAAAAAAAAAAAGCTATTTAAAAAGTGACAGCAAAAGGCAAATTATAAACTAAAAGGAAAAGTCCCCAAAATGCAACCCAGCAAACACCAACAGACAGCAGCAATACACACACCAACAGACAGGAGCAATACACACACCAACAGACAGCAGCAATACACACACCAACAGACAGCAGCAATACACACACCAACAGACAGCAGCAATACACACACCAACAGACAGCAGCAATACACACACCAGCAGACAGCAAACACCAACAGACAGCAAGACTTGTATACTCTAACACTTGTTTATAACTCCCACTTAATCCAGCTCCACTTACACCAAGCTCCACAGCTTCAAACTGAGCACGCTCAACTGAGTCCTACAACAAGTTAAATAGGCACCTGGGAGCAATTAACCACACCCCTTAATTGATAGACTGATGAAACAGAAAGAAAAAAAAAAAAAGCTATTTAAAAAGTGACAGCAAAAGGCAAATTATAAACTAAAAGGAAAAGTCCCCAAAATGCAACCCAGCAAACACCAACAGACAGCAGCAATACACACACCAACAGACAGCAGCAATACACACACCAACAGACAGCAGCAATACACACACCAACAGACAGCAGCAATACACACACCAGCAGACAGCAAACACCAACAGACAGCAAGACTTGTATACTCTAACACTTGTTTATAACTCCCACTTAATCCAGCTCCACTTACACCAAGCTCCACAGCTTCAAACTGAGCACGTACTGTTCCTAATGCTGCAGGAAAAAATACATCAGAATGTAGATGTGGTAACTCACTAAGCCTCTCAGATGTTGCAGCCAGAAGGCCAGAAAGAGTTGCTCTTGAGAGAACATTACCAGCGGTAAAATGGAACGGGGGGGGAGTCTGTGCAAGCACCAGTGCTTTGTGGCAAGACAGCAGACATGTGGTTCTTCACTTACATGATGACAAAATCTGTTGGTTTTAGTGAGTTAGCACAACTGCCTCAGGTTGGAAGAAAGGGTTAACTTTGTAGGCTCAGTTCTCTGGCTTTTTGGTCATAGCCTGCCCACCTGTGCTGTAAAAAGGGGGAAAGCTGAGGTCCTGGAGCCCTTTTTGGTTGGTTCTGTAACGTCTCATGGCCGGAAGTACTGGGACTGTTGCACTTTGCAGTCCGCTAAGGCACCAGGACTTTTGAAGATATTTAAGCCATGAAGAATGCCAAGATGGACTTTTACCTCATGGAGGTATGTTTGGGCAGCCACACTACAGTAGTTAGCTTAGGGAGAAGGATGCTGTTCATCTTGAACTGTTAGGCTGCAACTTGTTCAGTAAAGTTGCATTAACTGCTCTGAGCCTGCTCTGAAGTTATTAAAGGGGTGCATGTTGGTTCTGGCATATCTAGAGAACCAGGGTCTAAAAAGTACTACGAGGTATGATGTAACACCACTACAGAAGGGTTAACTTGGCAAGACAAGGAGAAGAGGAGTGTAGTTGCTAAGAGTAACCAAGTACAAGTTCAATACACAATGCAACCAGTTGTTAGACGAGGTACCTGGTAAAGTGACAGATCCTCCCGTAACATGGGGGGTCATTGTCTGGCTCCCTCCCTAGCAGTCGGTATCCAATAGCAACTGGATCCAAACCCATGTTACAGAGATCTATGGCCTAGTCACAAGGTACCGGAAGAGAAGGAGTTAACAAGTGCACCCATGAGGTCCACGCTAGGTGCATGGTGGCACCCTAATCTGTTACCAGGAGTGAGGTAACAGAGGTACGCTGGACTTATGGATTGGGTGCAGGCACAGCATGTCCCTCCTAATGTTACATACAAGTTACAGTGTGTAGTGACATGGGACAGTGCTTTGTCAGAGAAAATCTGCACTTTTTCTGCACACAGTGAAGGTTCATCTCTACGTCGGGGAACTGTCTTAATGTTAGATTTTTCGCATAATCGCAGTCTCTGCCTGGTCCCGGGCATTGATGACAATGCTCCGCGAAAAAGGTACCCCCACGTGCAGGGCAAGTAGGCCTCACCCACATGTTCAAGGGCTTCTTGCCATCTACTTTCAACCCCATGCTACTCAGCCCCCCAGGCCATGACTGCCAGGAACATTCACAGCATGTAAGCGGCAAGGAGCCTTCTTGCACTGATATGTCAGGTGTTGGTCACTCAGGAGGCACTCCAAGGTGAGTCCTCTTACCTAAGCTGATGACAGTGCTGATACTAGAACTATAGAAAACCCTTTGGGACATCTCTTTAGCTATACTAGAAGAGATGCCGTTATTTCTAGGAATGAATATGGAGAAGAAGCACATGGAAATTATAATTTTACTTGAAAAGGCATTTTTTTGTATTTCTCTTCTTTGTCATTTTCTCAAAAAAAAAAAGTCTAATTACAGTCTGTGGAGAAGTCATTTGTTCTTCTTTAGGAAGTTCTCGATTCTGTCAGTAATTTCAAGAGAGCAGTTTCCTCTCCACTGCTCCGACTATCACAAAACCTCTCTCTCTCTTGCCATTATCTTAAAATTCAGCTGTTGATTTTCTCTGTCATAATTTATCATTTTGACTTATGTGTCTCTCCGCCTCCCCCCTCCTCTTAAAAAACAAAACAGTTTTGTGTATAAATCCCAGTGGCACAGCTCACAAGAAATATAGCCACCTGTAACAATTTGACAGCATTTCAGTAACAATTATCCAGCCGGATAAAATAACAGCCCCCCTCCCAATCTCCCACTTCTCCCACATCCCTCATTCACTGCTAGAAAAGAAAAAAAGGTAATGATAAAACTTAACTGATTTGTCAGTGCTGTGGAGAATACTTTTTATTTATTTAATCACCCGTGTAAAAGAGGTGCGAGGCGAGATGTGATGATTAAAATGCAACTCAGGTTTATATTTTTCAAACCCTAAATTTTATTTCACTGGCATCAAGGACTATTGTGACAGCCCTTCACAAACGTGATTGAGCCGGGAAAACACATGGGACTGTATCTTAGACACTGAATGCAGAACATGTAGTCCTCAGAAAGCAGAAAATTCTCAAGGAGGAATGAATAATCATTCTAGCTTTTTTTTTTTGTTAACTCATTGGCTGCTATTCAGTGGTCTTTCTCCAGTTGCTGTAGGCAACATTTTTTTTTATATCATCAATAAATTGAAACACCAAAAAGCAAGAAAATGAAAGGGAGCAGAGATCAGAAAGAAAGTATAAGGTAGAAAAACATGTAGCAGCTCCAGGCTGTTTGTTCTTGCTCAGAGTAAAGTGATTGAGATACTGAACAGTTTGTCGAACACACATTAAACAGTGAGCTGTCTTTATGGCTTTTGAAGCGCATCGGGTTAGATTTACAAATCAAGTAATCTGGGAAGGTTTCAGGAAAATGGATCTATGGAAGGGTTATTCTATAAATGTGAAATCTGCATTTTATCCAGAACCGCTCTCAAGATCATCTTCTGCCTTGATCTTAAACAATCTCAGACGTCAGCTTTAACTGATGATATTTACCATATACGTTCTAAGGCCTCATGCAGACTGGACATTTTTAACGCTGCTCCTAGGGGTGCCTGGCATTTTTTTTCTGCCTCTAAACACCTCTGCATGTTAACCTATGTGTTCATGCACACATAAACGTTAAGAGGAATTAAGAGGCAGAAAAAAAAATACACTTCCAGCATGTACAGGAGCAATGGCATTTCGGTAGAACAAACGATTGACACTTTAGATGTATACCTGTGTAAATTCAACTAAATGAGCATTAACGATAGGCGTATTTAGTGCTTGAGCATTAATTCATTTCAATGACCAGAATAATTGATTATTCTGGCCAATGAAATGAATTAACGCCCAAGCACTCGATGCGCTAAAATACATTACACGTTTTTACAAGCGTTGAACATTTTTTCTGCCAAAACACCGCAGCCAGGAGGAAAGTCATCTAGGAGAGCTGGGCAAACAACCTGTGCATAGTTGGCAACAGTCTAAAAAAATTCCAAGGGACACTTTTTTGTCTGTAGGCAGAGTATTATTTTAATTAGGGGCAGGGCTTGCATTTGTAAGCGTGGTCTGGACACAGGGGAAAATTGCGGCGTGTAGCGAAAAATGGGCATGGTTTAAACAATGCTAAATATTGGGCGTGGAGTAAAGGGGGTGTGGTTAAATAGAGTCTGAGGTGAAAGCGGGATGAATGGAGAAGGAAGAGAGGGATGGAGGGAGAGAGAAATAAAGAAAGAAAGAGAAAAAAAGAGAGAGAAAGAGGGAGAGATAAAGAGGCGGAGAGAAAGAGGAAGAGAGAAAGAGGGAGGCAGAGAGAAGGAAAGAAAGAGAGAGGGAGAGAGAGAAAGAGGGATCGAGGGAGAAAGAAAGAAAAAAAGAGATAGGGAGGGAAGGAGAAAGAAAGAGGGATTGAGGGAGAGCAGGCCCAGATCCTACACCGCAATAGCAATATGTGTATGCCAGAAAGTTTAACATTCAGCAGATAAAGATACTCCAAACACCACCCCCCACAGGCAGATCCCATCAAACAGATCCAAGAGATGGTCAGAGAGTGCGGACATGATACAGGAGATGGTCAGAGACTGTGGACATGATACAAGATATGGTCAGAGACTGTGGACATGATACAAGAGATGGTTAGAGACTGCTGAGATGATACTACCAAGACAGATCATCATTTAACACACATGCGCCAGTGGGAGAGGAGCTTCCCTTTCCCACACCTAATTGACACTTGCCTATGGGTGAATATATGTGTATGCATATGTTTATATATGTATGTGTATGTACATGTATGTGTATGTGCATGTACGTATGGTCACACTGTATCCCATGTGGCTGTTCCCTCTGCGTGTGCGTGTATCTGCGTGCACACAGTCACACTGGTGCACAGGTGGGTGCGTGAATGCATTTGGTTGCACATGCATCGTGGACATTTGTGTGGGTGTGGCAGCTTTGTGTATACAGCCATGTGAACCCACCGGTGTGTTAACAAGACCATAATGGACACCACCCATTTGCTTTTATTGTATTTTATTTGATTGATGTTGAACTATTACCTGTTATCTGTGATGTCCTAATAGGTCACCCCTTGTGGGGCTTGTCTTAATGGCATGGATTGGAATTATTGCCTGTCGCCCACTGTAATACAACAAGGGCTAGAATGAGGGGACACGGCCATTGCCCCTATTGGCATACTCCATTGGCAATATGACCCTGGCAGACACACAAACAACCCCCTTGTCACCAGACACCGGAAGTGACGCTGTGGGCATAGGAGGTAGCGGGTGGACCATTGATCCTCCGTCACCTCCAGGTCGCATGAGGGAACTATGTCTCTTACGCACGCTAGTGTCTGTATGAAACACTCAGGTCCTCCCTAAGCCGCCACATTGGAAGTGATGCAGCGATGGCCGGAATTGACGCAGCGGTAACCGGAAGTGGCGGGTGGGATGCAGATCCACCCGCACTTTCAGATTACAGTGGTGTGGTGTGCATTCCACACATACTAGTGTGCTAGGAATACCTTTGGGCCCATCTTTCCAGAGCTTGGGTGACACAGAGGATGCTATATCCCACAGATCGATGTTGGAGGGAGACATCAGAGGATGCCAACATCCCCACAGCAACAGGTTACGTTTACCATTGGGATTGATCAATATATACTATATTGTAAAGCTATATGTATATGTTTTGATCTCTACATGTATTGTGTTGTTATAGTGCTATACCTCTACACATGAACTTTCAATATGGGAATGGTGGGCCTGAGATTCCTGACAGTGGTACACTTATCCCCTTTGTCCACAGGAGAGGTGGTGTCTATGTGGATGGGTGTGGCAGGACTTGCCATCAGGTGGGCGTGTATACAGGTGTATGTGTATATATATATATATATAGACAGTTAGAAGAGGCCAGTCATTCATTGCTTTGGCTCTGAGGAAGAGGGTCCTCCTTCAAAACGAGTTTGCCACCCTGCAATACCGTCTGGTCTTCTGGCATCTCCGGTACCAACTACAGACTTCAGATAAACCGTTTGCTATTGCTGTTGCCTAGATATGCTTGTATACCACGTTTTTATGTGAGTATAACCATTTCTGTTTTTACTTATATTACCGTATATTAAAATTATTTTTGATAATGCACTAGGTTGGTGCACCCTCCCCTTTTTTCTTATATGTTACAGTTCCAAGGACACCCATTGTTCTGAGGAGGGTAGCAAGGTCACTGACATTTTATACTAAAAATGGTTGACTGCACCACACATCCCTAGACCCAGCACCCAAGCGCAGGAGAATTGTTTTGTGACTGCGGACATGATACCAGAAACTGCAGACATGATACCAGAGACTGCAGACCTACTACAAGAGATGGGTTCAGAGATTGTGGACATGATAGAGATGGTCAGAGGCTAAGGACACAGCTGGCAGCAGAGGCTTCAAACACGGCCATGAATGTGTTCAGTGTATGGGGGGGAGGGATGTCAGTGACACTACACAGGTCAGTGCAGTTTGCTCAGTACATACATAGAGATAAGGCACTTTTTACTTGGCTGGCTGTCCTGCCCGTGACATTGCTAATTTTTTCGGGATTCTCCCCGGGACAAAGTCTTCCCAGGACATCAGTTAGTTTCCCTTTCCCATGAATGTCCCGGAAAATCTGTGACTGTTGGCAACTATGCCTGTGTGCATGAGGCCTAACAGGCAGTGAATGGCAGAGAGCACACCGATTTAAGCATATCTAAATCCAAAAACAAAAACGCAATGTATTGCAGCTTACCATTCTTTAGACATCATTTTCTGATTTCAGTTTTTTTCCCCTTTATTTTTGGTCAATAACATACTTCCTGTCTTACTGTGGCTCCTCTATCTTTGGAAGAGCAATGAAGACATCCTTGGGTAGCAGAATAGTCCTGAGAGGGTAGTGTTAGATGGACTAGTAGATTTAGATGGACTTTATATAAGTGACCAACAATTTTAAGCCTAAATCCATCTAACACTTTTTAAGCAGTTACAGAAACATTTTTTATTATCTATTTGAGATAAAGGTTTCAACTTAATTAATAAAAGGAGAACATTGTAAGCACCCTGTCATTGTAAATGGTTTGTTTCAACCATCTAACTCACATGTGACAAACACAAGACCCGCAGGCCAAATCTGGCCCGCCAGGCTATTTCATGTGTCCCTCACACCTCTCCTGCAGCTGCAGGACCCTCCTCACAATTATTTAATATGACAAAGAGTTGAAACATTTATGTAGTCTTAGTGCCGGTTCACACAGGGGTGACTTGTCAGGCGACCTAGCCACCTGACAAGTCGCCTCCCGTTCTGTACAATGGAACCGTTCTAATAGGAGCGACGCAAGTCGCTCCGACTTAGAAAAAGGTTTCTGTACTACTTTGGGGGCGACTTGAGGCGACTTGCATAGACTTCTATACAGAAGTCGTTTTGCAAGTCGCTGTGGAAGTCGTCTGCAAGTCGTGACGCCCCTGTGTGAACCGGGGCTTATGCCGTGTACACACGGTCGGACTTTCTGGCATACTTGGTCCGGCACACTTTGTGACGGACTTTGTCCGCCAGGTGCGCCGGACTTTAAAACGGACGGACTTGCCCACACACGACCGGACTTTCCGGCGGGCTAAGTCCGCCCGTCTTTCCGACGGACTTTCGCCGGAGTTACGGCGGACTTTCAGAATGAACGGACTTGCCCACACGGACAAGTCCATTCATTTTGAACGTGACTCAGGTGCGACGGGACTAGAAAAGGAAGTCAATCTTGCCGCTTTTATCGGCAAGATTGACACCTTGCGAGCCCTGTCGCGGGTCATACCAGGCCCTTAGGTCTGGTATGGATTATAAAGGGTTCACCCCGCTATGCCGGAAAAACGGCGTGGGGTTCCCCCTGAAATCCATACCAGACCCCGATTCGAGCACACAGCCCGGCCGGTCAGGAAAGGGAGTGGGGACGAGCGAGCGCCCCCCCTCCTGAACCGTACCAGGCCGCATGCCCTCAACATGGGGGGTGAGTACTTTGGGGGAGGGGGCGCCCTGCGGGCCCCCCCCCCAAAGTACCTTGTCCCCATGTTGATGAGGACAAGGGCCTCTTGCCGACAACCCTGGCCGTTGGTTGTCGGGGTCTGTGGGCGGGGGGCTTATCGGAATCCGGGAGCCCCCTATAAGAGGGCCCCCAGATCCCGGCCCCCCACCCTATGTGAATGAGTATGGGGTACATGGTACCCCTAACCATTCACCTAGGGAAAAAGTGTAAATAATATGGACCCCGACAACCAACGGCCAGGGTTGTCGGGAAGAGGCCCTTGTCCTCATCAACATGGGGACAAGGTGCTTTGGGGTGGGGGGGCCCGCAGGGTGCCCCCCTCCCCCAAAGCACCCACCCCCCATGTTGAGGGCATGCGGCCTGGTATGGCTCGCTCCTCCCCACCCCCTTTCCTGACCGGCCGGGCTGCGTGCTCGGATCGGGGTCTGGTATGGATTTTAGGGGGGACCCCACACCGTTTTTTCGGCGTAGGGGGGTTCCCTTTATAATCCATACCAGACCTAAGGGCCTGGTATGACCCGCGCTCGCCGCAATAGGAAAATTTGTTTTTCCTATTGCAGCGATCGTGAAATGCAATACCCTGCCCTCGCGTCGTGTCTGGTCCGTTGGACCAGCATACACACGAGCGGGCTTTCCGTCGGACCAGCACACAGACAAGCGGACTTTCCGCCCGAAACTGAGTCCGACGGAAAGATTTAAAACATGTTTCAAATCTAGGTCTGGCGGGCTTTTGGGAAAAAGTCCGCCGGAAAAATCCGCCGGCGCCTACACACGGGCGGATTGTCCGGCACACTCTGGTCCGCCGGACCAAGTATGCCGGAAAGTCCGACCGTGTGTACGCGGCATTAGAGATGCAACCGGACCTTTGAGGGAAACCATAATGCTGATGTGGCCACAATGAAATTTAGTTTGACACCCCTGCTCTAGCTTCCACTTTTGCTGCACAGCTAACATTAGGATCAACAGGTAAAATAAACTAAAGCTGGCTATACTCTGCAGGCTGAATGAAAAAATACTACCCGATTTCTCCATCCATGCTATATAACTGAATCTATTGTATTTTGGCAGCAAATCCACTGACTGTCAGAACACCTGAACAGTGGCTGCATCTGATTGGATACAGCTGCATTTCCACAGGCAATTTTCTGCTCGGCTACTTCAATTTTTTCGATTGAGGGATGTTGGACGGGATGCGGATGACAGGACCACCCACTGACCAAATTTCAGAAATCAAACAGTCTATGACCAGCCCCTGTTACCACGGGAGCAAAACGGTTTTACTCTAGACCCAGTTTATTTCAACGTTAATCAACTCTGCATAGTACATGCTAGTTTATACTCCAAACATGCCAGCTCTGCAACAAATCAAGACTCTAAGCCATAAGAACATGTAATACCATAGTTCCCCACAATCACCAACTTACCAAATAAACAATCAATGAAAAACAAATTACCGTATATACGTGAGTATAGGTCGATCCGAGTATAAGTCGAGGCCCCTAATTTACAACAAAAACTGGGAAAAACGTATTGACCCGAGTATAAGACGAGGGTGAGAAATGCAGCAGCTACTGTAAGTGGAAAAGGGGTTTAACAATGCCCATCTGCAGCTACATGCCTCCCTGTGTCCTGTACATGTGTCCCTGTGTATGTGTGCATGTGTCCCTGTGTCCTGTGCATGTGTCCCTGTGTATGTGTGCATTCTACCTGTGTCCTGTGCATGTGTCCCTGTGTATGTGTGCATCCTACCTGTGTCCTGTGCATGTGTCCCTGTGTATGTGTGCATCCTACCTGTGTCCTGTGCATATGTCCCTGTGTATGTATGCATCCTACCTGTGTCCTGTGCATGCCTCCGTGTGCCGCTCTGCACCGATCAGCAGACAGACGGCGGCCAGCGTGTGATATTACCATTCGGCGGCCATTCTACTGTTCAAAAGCTGCGCCTCCTCCTCGTCTGTGATAGGCAGAACACTCCATTTCCCAGCAGTCAGCGGTCAGCCTATCACGGACATTCTCTCATCCTCATACCACGGACGAGGATGAGAGAATGTCCATGATAGGCTGTACACTGACTGCTGGGAAATGGAGTTTTTTGCCTATCACAGATAAGGAGGAGGCGCGGCTTTTGAACAGTGAAATGGGCGCCGAATGGTAATATCACACGCTGGCCGCCGTCTGTCTGCATGACACGCTGATCATGTAGGCAGATGGCGGTGACTCGAGTATAAGTCGAGGGGGGCACTTTCAGCCTAAAAAAAAGGGCTGAAAATCTCGACTTATACTCGAGTATATACAGTAAGTGATATTAAACTTTTAATTAAAAAAACAAACCTCTTATACTTACCTGCTCTGTGCAAGGGTCAAATGACAGAGCGATCACATGTAAACAAACCGGCATCATGTCATGACGCCGGTTCCTCCCTCCCCTCTCTGTACCGATCGGTACAGAGGGGGAGGGATCGGATGGCAGCAGCGCTGTGGGCTGGATGTGTAGTGCCCACAGCGCTGCTCTGTGACAATTGCTGTCACATCCATGTATCCATCCATCCATGCTCAGCCATCCCTCTATGCTCAGCAATGCTCAGCAATACCCTGCAATACTCTGCAATACCCTGCACTACTCTGCAATACCCTGCACTGCTCTGCAATGCTCTGCAATGCTCTGCACTACTCTGCACTACTCTGCACTACTCTGCAATACCCTGCAATACTCTGCAATACTCTGCAATGTTTTGCAATACCCCGCAATACCCTGTAATACTCTGCAATACTCTGCAATACCCTGCAATACCCTGCAATACTCTGCAATACCCCGCAATACTCTGCAATACTCTGCAATACCCCGCAATACTCTGCAATACCCTGCAATACTCTGCAATACCCTGCAATACTCTGCAATACCCAGCAATACCCTGCAATACCCTGCAATACTCTGCAATACCCCGCAATACTCTGCAATACCCCGCAATACTCTGCAATACCCTGCAATACTCTGCAATACCCTGCAATACTCTGCAATACCCAGCAATACCCAGCAATAATCTGCAATACCCTGCAATACTCTGCCATACCCAGCCATACTCTGCAATACCCAGCCATACTCTGCAATACTCGAGATACCCAGCCATACTCTGCCATATCCAGCAATACCCAGCCATACTCTGCCATACCCAGCAATACCCAACCATACTCTGCAATACCCAATCATACTCTGCAATACTCGGTGATACCCAGCCATACTCTGCCATACCCAGCCATACCCAGCCATGCTCAGCCATACCCAGCCATGCTCGGCCATACTCAGCCATACTCAGCCATACTCAGCCATACCCAGCCATACCCAGCCATACCCAGCCATACTCGGCCATGCTCAGCCATACTCAGCTGTATGTGGCCAGGCTGTGGAAGTCTCACACATGTGGTATTGCCGTACTCAGGAGGAGTAGGAGAATCTATTTTGGGGTGTCATTTTTGGTATGTACATGCTATGTGTTAGAAATATTGTATAAATGGACAACTTTGTGTTAAAAAAAAATGCGCTTTAACCACTTCCGGCCCGGCGGCCGTCATATGACATCCTTGACTTTGTGCGGCGATATCTGAATGATGCCTGCAGCTACAGGCATCATTCAGTTATCAGCTTTTTCAGCTGGCGAGTCCCTACACCATAAGAATGATCATAGTGGCTGTTCCATTGCTTGATTGTTCTCACGGGAGGTGAGAGGGGACTCCCTCCCCTCCCGCCACCCTCCGGTGCTTCTACCGACTCACCGCTACGATCAAAGCCAGGATCGTTTTTTTTTTTAATTTTATTTCAGGCTTCCCAGCCTAGAGGTGAGATGTGGGGTCTTATTGACTCCATATCTCACTGTAAAGAGGACCTGTCATGCCATATCCCTATTACATGGGATGTTTACATTCCTTGTAATAGGAATAACAGTGATCAAAAATAAATTTTTTGGAAAAAAGCGTCAAAAATAAATAAAGTAAAATGAACAATAAAAAAAAATATTTTTTTTCCCCCCCGTGTCCGCAAGTGCTCGCATGCAGAAGTGAACTCATATAAAAGTCCCGCCCACATATGAAAATGGTGTTCAAACTACACATGCAATCGGTAGAGCGAGAGAAATTATTTTGGCCCTAGACCTCCTCTGTAACTCTGTAACTTAAAGCGTCGCCTATGGAGAGTTTTAAATAGCGAAGTTTGGCGCCATTCCACGAGCGTGTGCAATTTTGAAGGGTGACATGTTAGGTATCTATTTACTCGGCATAACTTCATCTTTCACATTATGCAAAAACATTGGGCTAACTTTACCGTTGTGTTTTTTTTTTAAAGCAAAAAACATTTTTTTCCTAAAAAAATGCGTTTGAAAAATTGCTGCGCAAATACGGTGCGAGATAAAAAGTTGCAATGACCACCATTGTATTCTCTAGGGTCTTTGCTAAAAAAACATATATAATGTTTTGGGGTTCTATGTAATTTTCTAGCAAATAAATTATGATTTTTACATGTAGGAGAGAAATGTCAGAATTGGCCTGGGTGCTCCAGATTGCCTGAAGGTGCTCCGTGCATGTTGGGCCTCTGTATGTGGCCACGCTGTGTAAAAGTCTCACACATGTGGTATCGCCATACTCTGGAGTAATAGCAGAATGTGTTTTGGGGTGTAATTTGTGGTATGCATTTGCTGTGTGTGAGAATTAACCTGCTAATATGACAATTTTGTGAAAAAAAATAAATAAATAAAAAAAAAATCTTGATTTTGCAAAGAATTGTGGGAAGGAGTCATTTGGGGGGTATTTGTACTTTTCTGGCATGTTAGGATCTCAAGAAATTAGATAGGCCGTCAGTACTTCAGGTGTGATCAATTTCAGATATTGACACCATAGCTTTTGGACTCTATAACTTTCACAAAGACCAAATAATATACACGGATTTGGGTTATTTTTACCAACGATATGTAGCGGTATAAATTTTGGCCAAAATATATGAAGAAAAATTACTAATTTGCTAAATTTTATAACAGAAACGAATAATTTTTTACAGAATTTTTGGTCTTTTTTTCTTTTATAGCGCAAAAAATAAAGAACCCAGCGGTGATTAAAAACCACCAAAAGAATGCTCTATTTGTGTGAAAAAAGGGACAACAAATTCATATAGGTACAGTGTTGCATGACTGAGTAATTGTCATTTAAAATGTGAGGGCACTGAAAGCTGAAAATTGGTCTGGTTATTAAGGGGGTTTAAGTGCCCAGTGGTCAAGTGGTTAAGCCCACAAAGGTAATGATTTTGCAGCTAATTAGAGCACTAAGGTGACAGCACTCACCCACTGTATTTTAACTCTTCTTCTACTACTCTTCTACTCTTCTTCTTCAAAGGGCAATCTGCTTCAAGATAAAAGTGGTCTCTGCCTCGAGATCACTTTTATCGGTGGCGGGAGAGGGCTCCCGCCGCTCTCCGGTGCCCTCTACAGCTTTCCGGAGCCATTGGTAGCGACGGAGGTGATTGTGTCCTGTCCCTGGCTTGGCATGGAGATGAGTGAGGGGAAGATGGCCCCCACCCGTCTCCATACCACTGCAGAGCTGAAACAACGTCAAATTTTCACTTCCGCCCATAGCTCTTAAAGGGACATTTTTTTTTATTGCATTTTAATGTAAATATGAAATCTGAGGTCTTTTTGATCCCAGATCTCATATTTAAGAGGTCCTGTCATGCTTTTTTTCTATTACAAGGGATGTTTACATTTGTAAAAACATAAATAAAAATAAAAGGTAAAATAAATAAGAAATAATAAAAATATTTTTAAACGGTCACCGTCCCGCCGAGCTCGCGTGCAGAAGCAAACGCATACGTGCCCGCATATGAAAATGGTGTTCAAACCACACATGTGAGGTATTGCTGCGATCGATAGAGCAAGAGCAATAATTCTAGCCCTATAGCTCCTCTGTAAGTCTAAACATGCAACCTGTAGAATTCTGTAAAGGTTGCCTATGGAGATTTTTAAGAGTAAAAGTTTGTCGCCATTCCACGAGCGGCGCAATTTTGAAGCGTGACATGTTGGGTATCAATTTACTCGGTGTAACATTATCTTTCACAAAATAAAAAAAAATTGGGCTAACTTTACTGCCGACTTATTTCCTAATTTAAAAAAGTGTATTTTTGCCAAAAAAAGTGTGCTTGTAAGACAGCTGCGCAAATACGGTATGACAGAAAGTATTGCAATGACCGCCATTTTATTCTCTAGGGTGTTAGAAAAAATATATATATAATGTTTGAAAAGTAATTTTCTAGCAAAAAAAAAATATTTTTAACTTGTAAACACCAAATATCAGAAAGAGGCTCGGTCCTTAAGTGGTTAAATACCCTTAAAGTGTAAGTTCACCTTTGTACGCTTTTTTTCTCTAAATTCCAGCTCCCCTATGCACCAATATAGCATTCATGTACTTTTTTTACAAAAATATCAAAGCTTTCCATTAAATCTAAAGTCACTTACTTTTCTTGTCCTAATCCACATTTCCAGACGTTTCCATTAGTAATGTCTTCTTCCCGATCAGTCTTTAGGTCATAACACAGAAAGGAGTTGACCAGCTGACCTCATTAGCACACACCCTGCATCATCCACCCTCCTACCTACCCACCCATTCCCAGCTGCACGTTTTTTAAATTAAATGAAATCAATCAGTGATCACCCTTCTCACTAAATACACAATATACAATCAGATTGCATAGTGTATGGCCATGTTTATACACCTAAAATTAGTAGTTGCGCTTTCAGTGCCATTAAATGTTAACAGCAAACCAAACACAGAAGCAAACACACATTTTGCCATTAGAAAAAGTGAGGGGCAAATGCTGCAAAACACACAGTAAAAAACACACAACTCATAAAACGCCAAAACGTCCTATTAACCACATGTAGTGAAGCCAATAGAAATCAGCAGGCTGCCCTATGTGTGTCACAGGAAAATCGAGACACAAAATGTGCGCTCCCACTATGCTAGATGTGAATGGGGAATGAAAGTGAAATTGGTGCGATAACACAAGAACAATGAGGCTCCATTCACATCTGTGCATTTCTCTGTATTTCAAAAATGCGCTGCACCAAAAATCACAGTACAAAAACGCACCAAGCTCCACTCTAAAAAATAGTTCTGAAGATTCTTTGGGGTGATTGCTCTGTGTAAGGCAGCACATTCGGGTGCATGGGCTGCCCCATGTGTGAAAATGTTCCAAAAAGCCTTTCCCCCCTCACTAAAACAAACAAAAAAACGCATGTGGGAATGCGAGTTCTCACTATGCAGTGATGTGAATGGGGCTTGACAGCTGAGTGTCTCTGTCCACTCCCTCCTATGTACTTGTATAAAGATGGCCATACACTATGCAATCTGATTGTGTATTTAGTGAGAGGGGTGATCACTGATTGATAGCATTTACTTTAAAAAAACATGCAGCTAGGAGTGGGTGGGTGGATGATGCAGGGTGTGTGCTAATGAGGCCAGCTGGTCAACTCCTTCCTGTGTCATGATCTAAAGTCTGATCAGGAAGAAGACCTTACTAATGGAAATCTCTGGAAACATGGATTAGGACAAGAAAAGTGACTCCAGATGTAGCCTCCCTGGCGGTTTTCCCGAGTGTGGCTCGGGGTTAAAATTCAGGATCATTAGCGGTAACCCCGAGCCACACTCGGGATTACATCGCAGGATCCTGGTGTGGCTTTACTTACCTTGTCCCCGGGATCCTGCGATGTCCCCCGCAGTGTCCGTGGGCTCTGTCCTCCTCCGAAGCCTCTCCTTGCCAGGCTCCGTTCCCTGCGAGCGTTGCGACGCACGGGGGCAGAGCTTGGCGGCAAATTCAAAAAAATTTAAAAATCATATCACATACAGTACTGTAATCTTACAGATTACAGTACTGTATGAAATGATTTCACATCCCTTTTGTCCCCAGTGCTTTGGCCCATGCCCTGCATGCAGTTTTATGTGATATATACTGTTCTTTCTGCCTGGAAACTGGAGATTGTCCATAGCAACCAAAAAGTGTCCCTTTACGTCAAAAGTGACTTTAGACCAGCTAGAAAACAGCGATAGTAAATTAGAACACTTGCAGAATTGAGCGATAGTGAATCGTGGGGAAATTTATTTTATTACTATTTATTTTTATTTTTTTTAATTATTTATTTTTATTTATTATATTATAATTTATGTTTTTGTGTTTCAAACTTTATCATACCCAGGATATCTACTAGACTCTTGTTTGGACAGATTTAAGTGTGTTATTGTTAAGAATTACAGACCTACAATATAAAACGCCAAATTTCCATGCAAAATAATTGAACCGCTTTCAGCACCTAAAATCCGAAATAATCATACCGCCAGGGAGGTTAATGAAAAGCTTTGATATTTTTGCAAAAAAAAAATTACATGAATGCTATATTGGTGCATAGGGGAGCTGGAATTTAGAAATAAAAAGTGTACAAAGGTGAACTTACCCTTTAAGATGAACATTGTATAATATAACTTTATAATATTCATAGTTATCTGATTCTCGCTAAAATGTATTTTTAATGATTCACTATTGCAATGCTAGGAACCAAAAATGTGCTTTAGTGTTACTAAACCCAGGACCCTGCATTCACTATATCTGGTCTCCCGCAGTACACAGAGGATGGTAATGCAATTATTTTAGTAAATATAAACTGCTAAATACCTTTTCTCATCTGCAGTTAGAGCAGTCTTGTGACTTCTACCTGTGTCTGGTTAAAGCTTATAGGAAGCAGGACCCCTGACCTTCTGTCTGAGCAGTGTTGATTGGTTCTGTACTGATCACATGCACTCTCCTAAGAAAAACAACTATCAATACACACCAAACTGAGCATGTGCAGCTTGTCCCCTAGCCTTTGTTCTAGCAGGAGATGGTTTGGGGACAGTGGAAGAAGGGAAGGATCAGAAAAGATAGGATCAAACAGCCTTTTTACACAAGGCAGAGGATTAACCCCTTAGGTTCCACAGTGAGTATAACAAGCATGCTTTACTGCATATACAGACTGATTTTACTGTTGTGGGTTTAGTAACACTTTAATAGTGTGTTTTGTTATTTGTATCACTAGGGATGATCTATTGCTTAGAGTACTGATTCCGCCCTCCAAGGGCTAGACCATTTTCGGGTAAATTTTATAAAATATTTATACTCATGGGCTGAAGTTTTGATTTGATGCAGTCAATAAACATTATTTTATATTCTCATATATAGTATGATAAGTGTGACCGACTAACAGAGAGATTGTGTTTTTGTGACTTACAATAGTTTTAAACCTTCACCTGAGTAGTGCGCGGTTACTCTGCTTTGTTGACTATTACTAAGATGCCGCAATGTGTGCCACTGGAATGCAAAGCTTTCTGATGCCTGCACTGGTTCCAAAATACTCTTGCTGAAATAGAGGCAGGCACTGCAATCCAAAACAGATGCTACGAATCTTATTCTTCCAATTTAGCAGGGATTCCCTGGCTTAATGAAGCACTCAAAATGCAAATGAAATGTTTCAAGGTTACAATGTATTTTTGCTCAGGTAAAGAGCACAATTTGCAAATGTAGAACTTAAAGCCTTCATTAAATTCTTTTATTTGTAGTTTTTAACAAAGTATGGAAGAGTTAACGTTTGTCAGGTTTTTATTTCTATCAGTGACCCCATGCACAAAATCAACCCCTACAAGAAATGGGGGGGGGGGGGGGGGGTTGTCTGTGTTACCATGACGGGAAGGCATGGACAGCAATAAGACCATCAGATATTCTAACCTTTTCTCATTCTAGTCAAATTATTTTTTGTCTGTGTCCTCTTTGCCTAGATTTCCTATCACTTTATACCCTGGCAGCATGTGGGAAGAATTATTTTCTACGGGCATATAGATGACAATAAACCCTTAGCAAAGGTTCTACTGCTTTCCCACTTATTCATAAAGTTGAATAAACATTTTGGCTGGAGTTTAAAGCTGAACTTCCTTCACCACTCTACCCTCCTACAACTATTTGCTGACAAAGAAAAATTAACCAAATGCTCCTTTTACGTTCCTAAATGTGATGCTCCAGTCCTCATTGGCTCTAGTCTTCTCTTGTTCTCAGTTTAAAGAAGGCATGGTCCTTCTTTAGGTGTCCATATCACTGCTTTTCTATTGGCTGTCCAGCACTGGGGTCCTCTCAAAGAGAAGATCCAGAAGAGTCCAGAAGAGTCTGCAGGCATGGCCGGTGGGGGCATATATGCAGTGCTCAATTACCAATCTCCACCAGGGAGAGGGACCAAGACAGCAGAGTAAGGTAAGTATGAAGAGCTCCAGAATGTATTAAAAATAGTGAATTTTTGTATCTTTGAAACATTGCATTATTTTCTTGAATATTTTAATAAACTAGAACATCCCAGTTAAATTGTAAGAAATTGATCTGTGCTATTAGTGCTTGCAAAATGAAATGAGAGGGTTGTGGAGTATTCTATATTAGCATCTTGATTTGTCTAATATTAACTGAGTCGCTAGAAGCAACTAAGAAGCTTACATTGCAGTCCATACATGATTAAAGTGTTTGTAACCTTTAAAAAAAAAATCACTGCCAGCCCCTCTGTTTTATTTCAGCCATAACACACTGTGTAAGTGTTTGTTGAAAACAAAGCCTCTAAATACCTTTTTTCAGATCTCTTCCGTCTGGTTTTGTGACTCCCGGCCGCTCTCCTACTCCATCTATGGGCTATAGTGGGAGGGACCGAGACCTCCCTCTGACGTCAGCCGGGGAATTTACGTAACCTCTGTGCTGGCTGCTCAGCCCCTCCCGCTGTAGCCCTTAGATGGAGGAGGAGAGCAGCCAGGAGTCATGTGATCGGTCTGAAGATAACTGAAAAAAGGTATTAAGAGACTTCATTTTCAACAAACACTTTCACAGTGTGTTATGGCTGGATAAAAAAGGAGGGTCTGGCAGTGAATATTTTTTTACAGTTTACTTTGCTACTAATAGCAAAAGGAGGTGGGGGGGGGCAGAGACAGCTTACACACACAGGAGCTGACAGGCAGGGAGGGAGGGGGAGAGAGGAGAGCAGCGGATGATGTAAACTGACCATGGTAATCAGAGCTCAACAGCCCTGATTACTGTGGTCAGTACACAGAAACAGGCAGGATCAGCCAGGTTTTTTACAGCTTAGAGAGGGACAAGTTAGACAGCACAAGCACTGGGCTGTTTAATCTGCTATAAGGGAACAGGAGCTCCTTTTTTTTTATAGGGTTACAACTACTTTAAGCTCGTGGCATCTGGATCCCATCCAGTGCTCAGGCCTGGTGGTGGTCATGACTCATGAATTTCCTATATTGTCCCACCTAACACTATATTTTGCCTCCTTACACCATAATTTCCTCCTTGTGTTAGAAAATACTGTATATAGCCCTACAGAACAGACACTGGACAGTCCTCAAGTAGTTTATCTGCTTAACTGCAGGCAGGAAAAAGGAAACTTTATTATACATAGAAAAAGCATAGAGTTTAATCATAAATACAGCTACAAACTTATACACTCTACCATCTACTGGCTGAAGAATATATCTCTACAAAATATTGATGTAGTTGTTGCATAAAATACAAATAAACATTGTATTCCAACACATTACCAGCCCATTATACTAGGTTAGAGGATCTGTGCTAGAATTGCAGATCCTAATGTGTATAAAGATCATAGAATGAGACACAATCCCCAGCCCTCCATTGTATAGATATGTTTACAGACACAAGTAGCCCCTGCTATAAGCTGCTGATTTACAGCAGCAGTGAAAAATAGAAGCAAGTAATTAAATTGATAAATAATCTGTTATTTGTTGCCATTTAGATGCTTATTAAAAAAAAAGGACTAAAGTGTAACCAGTCAAAATCCATGTTCTAAGGTCTAAGGCACATGTGTCAAACACAAGCCCCGCAGGTCGAATTCGGCCTGCCAGGCCATTTCACTTGGCCCTCGTGTCTCTCCTACTCCTACAACAAGGGCAACCCCCTTGTCTCTGCCCCCACCCAGCAGCTGACTCCAGCCCTCTTATGGTCCTCTTCCAGACCCTGCACTTTCTGCTTCCCAACTTCTCCCCCATCTTCTTCCCGACAGCAACACAAGGTAAGGACGGTGCACTGTGATGTAAGTGAGGGTGGGAGATTCTTGACTTCTTATGGCGGGGAGACTCTAGATGTCTGATGTAAAGTGGATGGAGTACTCTGGACAACTGCTTATAATTATTGCAAGAATAATACTATTCTATGCCAGTTGAAAAGGAGGGTCACACACACCACTGGTATCATCCACAAGAAACCTTATTGGAGACTGCTCAGGCAGAACACCATGACAAAACCATGTTCTGTCTGAGCAGTCTCCAATAAAGTTTCTTGTGGGTGATACCATCATCGTCTGCTACAGGAGTGTGAGTGGGCTCTGTGTGGTCTACACCTGCCCTTCACAGCTTAAGTCCTAAGTTATTACTAAAACCAGCAATAACTGAATGCAGAGGAAATTATTTAATATGATAAAGTGTAGATACATTTCTATAGTCTTACAGATATAACCGGCCATTTGAGTGCAACCAAAATGCTAATGCGGCCCATGATGAAATTGAGTGTGACATCTCTGTTCTAAAGGATACAACACTCTGTTCTTGTACTGTTTATTACACAAGCCCTTTAATTTTAAAATTGTAAGTTTGCAGTCCAGCAATTAACAATGGTCTCATAATGCACTAAATTAAATAATAAGGGGACTAGTGCGCAAAAAACACAATACTAAAGGAAATACTGGAACGAATTCTACTAGTGAGGTAACAAGTAGAGAGCTGCCAACATAGACGGGTCCACTCAGTTCCCCCAGTGAAGCAATAAATACGTGATACAATATGTAGCGCTACTCTACCAATCAATACCAAACTAGCAATATAAAACCTGACCGTAGTCGACTAGGGCAAGGATAAACTGTCAAACACTCTACTAAGTGGTGATTACAAGATGCTACTTCCTCCCAGAAAACAGGTAGGGATCAGCTCAGGTGTGGCTGGCACCGGACTCCTCATCCCTTTGATAAAGTCACGTGCTGTGACGCAACGCGTCAGGGTAGGAGGAGCCAGGTGCCGACGCTTCTCGGGGACGGCCGAACCCGGAAGCTTACTACATTCACTGTTCGTTCTAGTTCTATATGTAAGTTACTACGTTTGTCAATAAAATCTGTATTTGGAATTACTACACTATGAGACCTTTCCTTTGTCCCTAATTACCACTACTGGGATTGCTGGGAGCGGCGGGAGGAGTTTCTGAGAACCGGACCTACTGATATCACTCCAGGAAACCCACCCTCTCCAGGATCATCTATCTGCTCTACTTGGCCCACTGGGGGCCGCTGCTGGAGGTGAGAGGCTGGGGGAAACGTTTGGTGTGTGCACTTGAACCTGTTTGAAGATTAGCACCAGGCACTGCACACTTTGCACTTTACTCATAAGTTCATCCCCTGTGGACATCATTCATCACAGCTGCACAGTGTTACACTTATGGATTGATATTGCACTATTGTCACTTTGGGACAGCATCTCTATTGTGGGACTGTTTGTCTTTATTATTTTGAGTCATCTATTTTCAGCGCATTAGTGCGGTATAATGGTATAACTGCACTGCTATCACCATTTTCACTTGTGTTAGTGTGTTCATATTATTGTGGATTGATTATTTATGTGGAATCGATATGCACTTTTTATTTCTATTTTAATCACCTGAATGCACATCAGTTTATTATATATTTATATTTCCACACTCTAACGATTATCAACACTAGGGACTTTTATATATATTTTTTTATTATTTATTTTTTATTTCCAGCTGCGATTTTATGCGTTTTCACGTCATGTAATATTTGTCACTTTGCTGAGCACTAGGGATTATTTGTTTTTTAGTATACTTTGGGAAGACATTATTTCTAGCTTTGCATTATTGCCACTTCCCTTTGAGGTGGGGTGGTTTTCACACTATTTATTTCATCCTATTTTTTACTACGGCACGTTATTGGTTGTTATTCACCCTTATGTATGTCTTTTTTACACTAATGTTTTTTAAGGATTTCAATATGGAGTTTTAACACTATGGAGTTACGGATCCTGAGCTGATCCCTACCTGTTTTCTGGGAGGAAGTAGCATCTTGTAATCACCACTTAGTAGGGTGTTTGACAGTTTATCCTTGCCCTAGTCGACTACAGTCAGGTTTTATATTGCTAGTTTGGTATTGATTGGTAGAGTAGCGCTACATATTGTATAATGCACTAAATGCATTTATAACTGTAATGTGTATTATATTTATACTAGAAAAATGCAGCCATTGAGGAAACAAGAGTAATATGGAAGTGCTCATTGGTGCCATGGCGACAAGTGGGATGAGTGGTGGCAAGTGGGACAATTGGTGGTGAGTGGGTTAAAGCATATAGGTATAGTGGGGCAAGTCAGGTAGGGCACTTCAATGCAAGGGTGGCAAGACCAGAAGTACCAGACCAGAAGTACACACTGGTGCAGTGGCAATGAATGGGTATTATGGAGTGGAGACAAGTGGAGATGTCTGCATTAACGCAGTATGCATGTCACTGCAAAGGCTCCAAGTGGTCTAAAATACTACAGTATACATTAGGGGACTTTAAGTAAAATTAATCCAGCAGCCCACAAAGTTGTCAACACATGACCAGTTGATACCAAGAACTTCAAATGAATAAAACATAACATATATAATATAAAAAAAAAATACTGTATGTACAATGTCTCTATATCTCATCCCACCCATCGTAGTTCACAGGTTTTTATTTAAGGAACATACAGTATGTTCTTATCTCTGTTAGCTAGTCCAGCTGGAGTAAATATCACAGTCTTGTGATATTCCACAGTGCCAATGATATTCATTTCTATCTAGGATGAATGTCAGATTTTTAGACTTAGATGAATTCTGAACAATGACAGCAAAGCTTGCCTTTACTAGACATAAAACTTGCTGTTCCATAGGCCACATTATAAGTTGTCAGATACTGACATATGGCCAATTTTGAAAAGGACAGTATCTTTAGATTTTTAAATACTGACATATACTGACAATAAATCTAGGAACATCAAATATTTCCATTAATAAACAAAGTATAAATATTATACTCCTAAGGCTTCATTTACATGGCTGTAAAAAACACATAAGCAAGTGTTTTTTAATTACGGATCTGAATACAGCTGCATTGTTTTCAATGGAGCCATTCACACAGGTGCGTACATTTTAAGGCCATGATAATGAGGCCTAACAATTTTAAGCTCCAAATATAGCAGTTTTATTTGTATAGAGTGCATTATAAACTAGTAATTGTCATGGTACATATAAATAGTATAATTGAGGCTTCAGCACAGCAACATACTCCATCTAGTAGAACAGAGAACAATAACACATTGTATGGGTATTAATATGGGTATAAATAGTAATGTATGTTACAAGTGTACCCAGTAGTGCTTCCACTGTCATTAGTAAAAAGCATGTCTATAAGAAGGGTAGGGATAAACTTACTTCTCACGTATTGCTAAAAAATACAAGTGCTGCCCTTCTAATAAAGTTTTGATTTCATGCATCTTTCTTTAGCAATTGACATTGTCCAGAACTTCTCTAAAGGTCTAAAAAGAGGCTTTCATTTTCAGCTGGTAAAACCACAAATAGCCTTGTCATTCTGGTAATAGCATCATAACAAATGTAATATGATCATATAAAGACCTGTTCATTTTATACTATGGTTTCTTCATGATTTATTGGAGTAGCACTGTGCGCATAGAATTTTTTTTTTTTCTTAGAGGTTAATTAATAAATGTGGTGTTTTCGCCGTATCGAATTACTACTCACAATTTTGGTTATGTGTTGGCATGTTTTGGTTATGTGTGAATTAATGTACAAAGTATTAAGCACCAAAAGAAGACTATTTTGCTGAAGCCTTCAGCAATATTAATGGCTGAGCCAGCGAGGACGTCACTCCCAAGCATGCGCGCGGGAGTCACTGTTTACAGCACGACTCTGAAGGAACAGCAAGGGTATGCCATTCCTTCAGAGCGCATGCGCTAGTGACGTCAATGGCTGCATCTAAAGTAAATATCTCCTAAACAGTGCATGCTTAGGAGATATTTACTGTACCTATAGGTAAGCCTTATTATAGCTTTACCTATAGGTAAAAATCATACCAGGGAGTTTACTCCCACTCTAATGTAATATACAGCTCCAATTTCAAAGGTCATTTTGAAACAACATGAGACTTAGACCCCTTTCACACTGAGGCAGTTTTCAAGCGTTTTAGCACTAAAAATATCGCCTGTACAGCACCTGAAAACTGCCTCTCATGTCCCACCAGTGTGAAAGCCTAAGTGCTTTCACACTGGGGTGGTACGCTTGCAGGATAGAAAATAAAAGTCTTGCAAGCAGCATCTTTGGGGCGGTGTGGGAGCGGTGTATACTGGGTCCCTGCCTAATGGAATGAATGGTCACCGCTTCCGAAGCGCCTGAAAAGTCTTTCGGAAACGCCGCATCACGGGCATTTTTAACCCCTTTTTAACCCCTTCTTGGGGGTAAAAAGCGCCAAAGCGCCACTATAACAGCAGTAAATGGCCAATAAAAAGAGCTGCGCTTTACCGCGAACGCCGGAACCGCACCAGTGTGAAAGTATTGTATTGTTCCAACATGTACATATTGGATCAAAATTGTATAAATACCAGGATGTTGCTTATCTAAATTGTTCCCTTTAGCTGCTTCATGTCTCTTCCAGTTTACAGTTATGTTCCTATTCACCTGGAAGAAAAAAATACTGCATGAAGAAGTAGTACCAAAGAAAAAAAAGCAAATAAAAGAGGAAAAGTTTTTACATACAACAAAAAAAAAAATGATTGTGTAAGCCAGCTATAGCCAGCGGAGATGAGCGTGTAGCAGGATGAGCTCCCTTGTGTATGATTACTAATAAATTCTCTCTATTGCTCACAGAGGCAAAGAGACACATTTGTAAAATTAAAAAGTCGTTGCCTCTTTGATGAGAGGATTTACAGCTGCTGATGTCCTTTACCAACTACAGTCTGCTTTGAAGACGAAGCAAATGAACCTAAAAAGCTTCCAGCCAAGGACATCAGAATGGATGATGTTAATTCCACTGTCTGGGAAAAGTTTCAGGACTTTTCTAGCAAGATATGACTCTCGGCATGACATGAGAGTTACCATAGGAGAGAAGCACAGACATTGTGCCACTTTTATCAATGACATAGATGACAGTGCTGATGGATACGCAGAACTATTTTGCACTAGTCATAGAGCTTGCTATTTAACAGGCCAGGGCTCAAACCTAGAGCTGTTCTCACTGACAGACACAGCAAGGTTTATTATTTTCTTTTTTAGATATAAAAATGCATACTTGACTTCAGAGGTGAAAATTGCCTTGTGATTGCAAGTGAAGCATGTGCTTCTGTTTGATAATAACAAGAACAAATGCTTCAGCTTCATCCTCAATCCGATGCACTGCTTGAGCCTACATAAATGTCAGAACATCCTGTATAAGGACATGTCGGTGAAATCGCTTCAGATGGATTATTTTATACATGTATATTTACTTTTCTGTCATAAGGGCTATTTAAATGCCATTGTGAGCTATGGATGAATCATAGAAAAACAAAGTTTACATGTTTAGTTTTAGAGAAAAATGCTGATGTTTCTTATCAATTCCTAATAATATGCCTTAAGCTATCTATTTCTAAAAGTAGTTTTTAAAATAAAATGCTTATAGCAGGACTTACATGCTCTTGCTATTCTTTTTAAAGATTTCTCTTCTCTTCTTCCCTTGTTAACTCTGCCCTGCCCATGCTGGTCAACTTCAGGTATGTGCAGGGCCGTCTTTAACACAGGACAAAAGGGGCAGCTGCCCCGGCCCAGTCATTGTTGTGGGGCCCAAGGCATCTTCCTCTTGAGCCCACACTGTCTGCAAATAGTTGATAAGTGGATTTGAGCGGGCCCAAGAAAATGTTTGCCCAGGGTCCAATCGATATTAAAAATGGCCCTGGGTATGTGAGATGCCCCCTGTGCCCGCTGGGACCTATGTACAGCATTCTCGCTGGAGTCTACACTTCTGGTGTGCTCCCATTTAGAACTGCAACCTAATGTACAGGCATTTCCATAGGAGAAACAGAGCCAAAGCCACGCTGACTCTGAAGCCACTGTCTATTGCTGTTGTGGATGAGGAGGAGAAGTGTGTCTTTGGCTTTGTGTCCCTCTCTATCTGCCTGTGTGTGGTACTGGGAATGGCTGCACATAAGGATGTAGTTCTAAACTGGAGTGTGCACAAACTAGAGAATATGTGTATTTTTTGTGACATTGGCAGGCCTGCTCATCACTCCCAGGATCTCTTTTGGCATACCCCAATCAGTATGAGTGAAGCGAATGGGAACTCGTCCACATAAACCTCAGAAGAAGGGTGTCATTTCATGTTGCACATTAGGGAGAAGAAAGAGGCCATGAAGAGGTGTCATTATGTGGATAAATTGCGCAATTCAGCATTAGTTACAGTGCTGGAGAGATTTACATAGTTACATAAAGTAAAAGAGGCACTGCTCTTATCGACCAGCCATCATAGCATAATAATCAAGATCAGCTTCACAAAAAATTCGGGAAAGATTCCCAAAAAATATTCTTCAGAGAGGATACACCGGTTTAGGGACTAATAATCTTTATTGAATATCCGCCATATATTAAATAGAAAACGTTATAATACATTGGTATAAATACCCTCCTCCAACACAAATAATTAAAATTAAGACAAGGAAAGTCTTAATGAGACACCAATGTCCACCACAATCAGCCATACATACATCTCATCCATCCCATTTAAACAAATCTTCTCAAAAAGATGTGTTTGATGATTAAAGGCTTCACTTAGCCAGAAAAAAATGTATGTACATACCTTTACTTAGCTGGTTCTAAAAGTGAAAAAAGTGGAAAAAAGGTAATAGGCTTGTAAAGACAAAATTTTTTTGTACTGAGAGTTTGTTAACTCCGTTTTGAGAAAAAAGTGCAAATGCTTGGTATTGTTTATCTGTATTTCATGCAGGCATTAAGTGTTTAGCCAAAGAAAGATGAAAGTGGGGGGATGGGAGGCAAAAGAAGGAGGAAGTCCATTCATAGAATGTTTAAGCAAAGAAACACTTGTTTTATGCTTGTCATATATATATATATATATATATATATATATATATATATATATATATATATATATATATATATATATATATATAGAGATTTGGATCACAAATGGATTAGTATGAGGATGACAACAGTCATGGAAACAAAGTGGGATATACTCTGAAAATACTTCCCCTTATTTTTGTAGGGGGGCTGATACAGCTCACCGTTTTGACGTCTTGTTCTGTGTCTTAATTTCCTTTTAACTCAAATCCGCATATATGATCCTATCGCTTCAGAGATGAAGTATGAAGGTGAAATCATCGGAAGTTCTGACAAGAGTCTTTGCTACATAAATGAATTATGTATCTCTTCGGATACTTCTCCAAATGGATCGCCTTGTAGTAATATCACAGATGTGTCCACACACCATACGAGCAATGTAGAGCTATCCAATCCCAATTTACCCATCCGCGGGATAGCAATATATTCTGACACGGACTCGGGATGATTGAGAAAGGGTTCGCTGTTTAGGTGGACCAACCGGTGCTCACACCACAGAGGACATGATAGTGTCTTGCTTACATGTTTCGCTTGTAAACCAAGCTTCCTCAGAGTCCCATCAAGATCAGCTTCAGCCTGCAAGTCTCCGCCAAAAAGCCCTGGCACATTTCACCCCACCCACCAGGGCTTAATCACAGGGACCTATGATTAAACCCTGGTGGGTGTGGCGAAACGCGTCAGTAGATGTCCCCTTTTGGAAGAGACTTGCAGGCTAATGCTGATCTTGATTCCTATGCTTTGATGGTTGGTCGGGAGAGTGGCATATATTTTACTTGATGTATGTGTTGCTTTAAATGGGCATTTTGGCAGCCTGCACCCCCTTTACCTGTGGATCCTGGGAATGCACCCCCTGGCTTTGAGCTGTGTTCTAAGTCCATCTTAAGGTTACATACAGTAGGTAAAGAAAAGAATCACCCCTTTAAAATAATCAGCTTTTAGGCATTGATAAAGCCTTTAGAATATTTTTGTATCCATCTCCTGACTTGTGCCTGTCCACACCTTTATCCCGAAGATCTTTTAACAGTGCCTTGCCACCCTTAGTTGATTGTTTGCTTCAGTTGCACTACCAGGGACTGAAATGCTCCAGGAAAGCTCTTTTCATGCTGAGCTAATCAAAAGCTGGGCAATAATAATAATAATAATAAAGTTTTAGCTAGAAAGTCTTGATTTTGAAGTAAAGCAAAAGAAAATGGTAAAAAGTAGACAAAATAATTGACAATATACTGGGGAAAATGTAAAACAAAGGAAGCTTCCTACCATTGAAAATAGAGGATTACACCAGGTTTGGGTGTTGGTAATCTTTAGTGATTTTTTTTGGTAAAAATTGCCCTGAAGTTTGTGAAATTTTGAAAACTAGTGTGACAAGTTGGGGTTTTCTAGCTCATTTGTAGCGCAAAACAGTGAGTTTACTCCATGCCAGAAGTGTCTTTTCAAGGCTTTGTCTGCCCACTTTTATCTAAACAAAAGAAAAGTTCACAAACGAATATCTTTCCATGCAGGAGGTTCTCACCATTAATGCAACAAAACACAAAATTTAGCCTCCTGGCCCTTTTTTTCGGCCCTGTGGCTCAAGCCTCGTGCCTCGATCCTCTTGACCATCAAACACACTTCCCAGAGCTCATGCTTTCTTGCAGCTTCCCAGCTACTCCATCTCTCATAGACTGTATCTCTCCCTCTCAGGCTCTGGCCTTGGTCTGTCCTGACCTGGACAGCACAGTGCAGACGTGCACATCTCAACACTCCCTTCACACACTGACCCCCTCAGAGGGTCGGGCCCTGAGCTTTAACTCTGGTTTCTAGATAAACGCAGCACACACCTGCATCGTTAGTGTGCCTGCTTCCTATAAAATATCTGGCCTAGACCACCATATTAAACAGTGGCACAGGCTCGCTCTGCCACACTGGGTTTTGTTATATTATTTTAACCCTGGTTGAACTTGTCAAATGATCTGTAAAATTGCCTAGAGCAGTTTAATAAACAAGGCATTTGTTGAAATCAATATTTTTGTATGTAATAAATGGCAAAATATCAGTTTTATCTTTTTTTGTTTTAAACTAGGATCCTATATGCTAAAACTAATTTGAGGATGTCGCCACTTAATTTCCTTTTTTTTTTCAATTTAGTGCAGTGATAAAACATTGTAGCATGAGCAGAAATACATTTTACCAATGTAGCAGGCAAAGGTTTTGTTTTATACAGTCTGAATTTAAACTTTAAGTACTCAGATGATCTGACAAGCGTATCATGCAGCCAGTCTAGTTGCTGAAAAAAAAAAAAAGTGATTTAATAGACTAAAGTGCCCCATGGAATACTAAAATAGTCCTAATTAATCCACTAAGGTTATACTAGGGTCATAAGACTCCAGGTCTGTCAATGCCAAAAATTAGTAATCCAAAACTTGCAAACAGGGGTGATGGTGTTATTGGTAATAAGTAAAATGGTTTAGTAGAGGTTTGCTTTAAATCTGGTCATTATACCTCTTGATAATTACTATATTAAAATACAAAGCACATCAGGACACAGGTTTCCATGCTGTTATTCTTTAAACCTGGATTCAGACTTATGTCATACAGTATGCACTCATGGTACATCACATGTTATTGTGCATTGGATACAGGGAATTATTAGAAAGGAGCCTAATACTGAATCAGAGAATACAAAATAGTAATTTACAATATATACTTAAAAAAATAAAAATAAATATGAAATACATATGTAGCCAATTCCCAGGGCCCCTGAGGTCTAATGGTGACCTCCAGGGTTAAGGATAGCTGACATCCTTCGGCATAGAGTGGGTTACAAGGCATGGTGGGTGTAATGCAAAGTAGATTGATGGGCACCAGACACTTCTTTAATGCAAAGAGATTTATTGTCTCTTAAACAGAACTGTGGGAGAGAGGGCTGGGACCAGGACACCCTTAAGTAGATGCAATATTAATTGGCAGACTCCAAGACTTCTATAGGTAGACAGCCATGCAGGGAAAGGTTTCTAGCCAGACACCACATCTGCATGAGTAGGAACGCTGTCTCCTATGGCAACAGTCTTGTAACAGTTTCTAACAAAGGTTGCAGTGAACGCTTTCACTTCTTCTACAATCTCCTATTGTAGAACTTCACTTCCACTGAGCCCTCAGTCTTTCACGAGACTCACGGATCCACTGCCACTGGATCACCTGAGCTCTTTCAATTTAGCACTCAGTATCTTCCTCAAGCGTCACCCCCGCTTCACCGCTGGGTCCCTGGCTTGGCACTCACAGATACTACTCAAGCTTCACCTTTGCTGACACCTAAGGTCCCTGGCTTGGCGAGTAGTCTGCTCGGGTACTGGCCTCAGCCTACCCATAGTGGTCTCTGATGGCGAGGTGGGGGTCCTTTAGTGGCAAAAGCTTTCCCTCTACCTCCGACCACGACTGGTTCCCCGGCCTGCGGAAATGTTACTTCTGGTTGGACTGCAAGTAGCAGTCCCAACCCTACGCTGCTCTCTTGCTTCTGGATAGACCCTCAGACAGCCTAGCAGCCAGATGTCCCCGGGATAGGCTCAACCAAGGCTTATGGCCTAGCAGCCCAGGACATTACAACACACGTCCACCCAGACAGCCGTCCAGGTGGCACAGAACCCTGATCACCTGACTCCACCCAAATAAGTAGGCTCTCCCAGCAGGGCAAGGGACCCAACAAAATACCTGCCCATTGGCTGAGACACCCCATTCATTCCTAATCTGTCCTTGCAATGCCCTTATCTAATTCCACCAGATACCCAGCCATATAGTGACAGAAGAGAGAAGTGCAGCAATTCCAGAATAAGGGTGAAATCAACTGACCTCCTATCAATTGGCCAAGGCAACTATTACTTGGCAGATACATTTAGTAGTCACTCTGCCTAAACATCAGGGTGCTACACATATTTAGTTCTGATTGTAGTAAATAAAAAAAGGAAATATGCTTGAAAGCACTCTATATTGACTTTAAAGTCTAATACCTTGCTCACCCCTTAATCCTACAGTGTCCCCCCGTCCCCTGGAAACACCCCAGGCTGTTATGCCTTTTTCATTCAGAAAATACTTACCTTTTCTAAATATCTTTTGGCCAGTCACATGATGCCATCTTCCTCTACTGATCTTTTTTAGAAGTTGGCAGTCTGTGATGATGACAGCGCTGCTCTCTCTGCATCATTGCACAGTGAATGAAGTAATTGAATGTCACGCTGGGATACCCATGACACCCTATTTTTAAATTATGTCCTTAGTTTTCAGAGTTGAATGAAGCTGAGTTTTAAATGGCATGCTTTAGCAGGGGGGGGGGGGGGGGGGGCTGCTGGGAAACCCTTTTGTTAAAATAAAATAGAGTAGTAGAAAATAAATGTCATGTAGTAGCTTACTGCAATCAATGACATATTATTTAGCATTAGAAACAAACCATTTGAATAATACTATTACATAAAACCGATTGTATCTTTAAGAAACCATCTACAGTATGTATTTTAAGCACCTACAGAAGTCAGCTATTAAATGAAGACAGCTATCCTGTTTTTAAATGAAAACATCTATACTGTATATAGTATGGACACCTTTACCAACACAGCGGTCAATGTAGGTGAAGTCGTAATGATTGACCTTCATTCTTTTAGGGTTGCATATGTACTGCTAAGAATTTTTTTTATTCTTAATATATATCATTGGAAATTAAATCTGCCTTTAAAAGAATTATAACATCATCACTTTATCTTATCTACAATGCTGTAATGGTACAAAAGGATAAATGAACCTTCCATGAAGGCTTTTCCTATGTATGGTGTATTGGTGACTGTTGAAAATCTTCAAGGAGTGGATGAACAAATTGTACTTTGACACCTAACAGTAGTTCTTAATCTGAGAACACTATAAAAGCTTAAACATCCAGAAAGGCATTGACTTTTTCTGAAACATTACCTCGATTTCATTGCACATACTGTATACCTTCATCAGGTCAATAGAGCATGTTTGTGATCTCAATGGAAGGATATTCAGTAAATTTACCCATTTAGGACAATTGGATGCTTTCCATTTAACCATTCTACAGTTTTTTCTGCTGTTGTACTCTTTTCCAGTAACTCCTCTGATCTATTCCCTTTATGTAGGCCAGCTAAAGCCTATAGAAACAGAGGAGTTGATTTACTAAAGGCATATAGGCTGTGCAATTGCACTCTGCAAGGGCAGCTGCTTCCCAGCTTAGTAAATGAGCATAAGCTCTGCTGACTTCCATCACCCAATCATGTGCAAGTAAAAATGCATTTTTTTTAAATTATCTGCAATTGTTTGGATACTCTTTGCAAAGTGAAGCTTTACCTCATTTACTAAGCTTGGAAGCAACTGCACTTTGCAAATTGCACAGTCTATTTGCCTTTAGCAAATCAACCCCAAAGTGTTTCAGGTTTATTTTATAAGACAATGCACAGTAATTTTGTCTAAAACTGTCTATAGCATTGGTTCTTATCCAATGGAACATGTATCCTCCTTAGGTTACATCAAATGGTTTTACAAGGCAATGATGCTGCTTATCGTAAATTATTGAAACAGCTTAGAAAATCATAAATCATACTGTATATTTAACGTAGAGTATCTCACAAAAGTGAGTACACCCCTCACACTGTAAATTTTTTAGTATATCTTTTCATGTGATAACACTGAAAAAATGACACTTTGCTACAATGTAAAATAGTGAGTGTACAGCTTGTATAACAGTGTAAATTTGCTGTTCCCTCAAAATAACTCAACACACCCATTAATGTCTAAACCGCTGGCAACAAAAGTGAGTAAAAATGTCCAAATTGGGGGGGCGTGGCCTGAGGAGCTATGGAGTAGGACGTTTGGAAAGAGAGCTCCCTTTGCCCAAATCCTGTAATCGACATCCTGCTCCAATCCTAGCAATCCTGACAGGACAAGACACTTCAATAGGCTTGTCCCATCATCTGTGTGGCCCTGGGTGCTGCCTGGCCGTCTGGAGCATTGCTCGAGGCCGCGGAGACCGGATCGTCCCGCCCCGGACCCGGCCTGTAGGAAAGTCCCCGGCTTCGGCCTAGTGCTTGGAGCGGCGGCCATATTGCTCCACCCGGCGGCGGCTCCTACTCATCCCCTGGCTATACAAAGCTCCCCAGAGACGGATCTTTGCCTGCCTCGGCCCCCGGACTACCTGTGGCCCCCAGCGCTGACCTTCTGCACCCTGAAACAGCTCCTGGGACGGCCCGAGGATCCGGCCTGGTCCTCGGAGCGGCGGCCATCTTGCTACACCCGGCGGCAACTCCTGCTTATCCCCCGGACATACAAGGCTCCCCAGAGACAGATCTTTGCTTGCCTCAGCCCCCGGACTGCCTGTGGCCCCCAGCGCTGAACCTCTGCACCCTGAAACGGCTCCTGGGACGGCCCGGGGCTCCGGCCTGGTCCTCGGAACGGCGGCCATCTTGCTGCATCCAGCAACAGCCCTGCAGATTCTCCTGACTTGCCGAGCCCCCCAAAGGACCACTTTCTGCGTGCAAGGGCCTCCAGATCTCCTCTGGGGACACAGTACCTGAGGAGCGGCCTGAAAGGTGAGGGAGTGAGATACTGACAGAGCAAACTTCCAGCACACAAACTCCTGATAGAGGTCCTGAGGAACGATACACCAAAGTAATTCATCACAAGGGTTCCCCTTCTGTCCCGGGACCACTGAGGACTATGTCACCACCAAAGCGGAACACTGGGACGACAGACAAGCTCGCGCAATTTCGCCGCCTGGAGAAAGACATGCAGCAGGAGGGCAGCGCAGACACGTGTAAGGATCCCGCTCCTCAGGCGTCAGACACCGACAAAGTGCTGGACGCTATAGCCGCCTTGCAAGGTACGCTGACTGCGAAGATAGACGAGGTAAAAATCGATATATCCCTGATCAGACAGGACTTCTCAAAACTGAAAGACAGGGTTACGGAGGCAGAAACCAGAATCAGCAACGCGGAAGATGCCCTGCACCCCATGAGACATACTACAGAAGAGATGCAGAGACAAATACAACAACTTAATGCCCATCAGGATGACATGGAGAACCGCCTTAGACGCTGTAACCTCCGCTTCATAGGACTGCCGGAGAAAGAGGAAGGAGCGGACCCGGCAACCTATCTAGAAACGCTCCTGCTCAAAACGTATGGCCGGGAAGCCTTTTCAGTAATGTTTGCGGTGGAGAGGGCGCACCGCATACCTGCGCGGCCACCACCACCTGGAGCGCCTCCCCGCACATTCATCGCCAAATTTCTAAATTTTCGGGACCGAGACAAAATCCTTAAACTCACCCGGGAGAGAGGAAACATACAGATCGGGAACAGCCAGATAGCAGTATTTCCGGATTTTTCCAGCGAGGTGCAAAGGAAGAGAGCACAATATCAAGAGGTGAAGCGCCGATTGAGGACCCTCCATCTCAAGTATGCGATGTTATTCCCTGCCCGGCTTCGGGTGGAGGAAGACGGAAAAGTACAGTTCTTTGAAGACCCGGCGGCAGCGACAGCATGGCTGGATCGTAGAGACAGGCTGGCTTAATCTGTCTAAGTTCATACAACCACAGATGTTGGCGCCACAGCTTGACCCATGAAACTCTGACCTGAATCATATAATGTGCCACCAGACGTGGGTCAGAGAGAGGTAGCCTAGTTACTTTCCTTGGTTCTGTTGCATAGTTGGAATACTGGCTCCCCTTGTCCTTCATAGCTAGAACGCAGGTAAAACTACGTGACTTTTGTCATGAGTACCACTAAGGGTTAAGCACAATACTTTTTAAGGTGTCCCTAAGCTGTATCCTGACTGGTACCTATAACAGTTTTATAATCACTGACATGGAACGGCTCACACAGGAAAACACAGATTGGAGACTTGAACATATCCTGTCATAAACTCAAGTATGACCTTTAAGGGAGCTCCCACTTGGGGAGATCTGTGATGGTATCGTTCCTATTTTCCACGTTTTGCTCCACGGTTGACAGTGAATTTTTCGCCCCCAAAGAAATAGTTACTCAACATGATATACAGCTACCATTCATATTAAGTTTAGTGCCTCCAGCTAGCCAGACAAGCTGGATGTTTATTCTCATGTTGATTGTTCGGGTTTGCATGCTCACACCAGGTTGGGGAGGTGTGCAGCTGGGAGGGAAGGGATGGGTTAACCACTGGTTGCAAAGTTTTGGGGAAATTGGCTTTGTCGTAGCACATGAATGTACAGATATGCATATTGTATTTGAAAGTAAATGGGTCACACTGCACAGAAACAGGATCAGGAATTGTGTCAGTAATTATGATAGCTTGGTCTTGTTCTGCTGGTCCGCAAAGGCGAAATACTCACTAGACAAAGATGACAAACATTAAATTCCTAACATGGAACGTGAGGGGTCTGAGGGACAAAGTTAAGCGAACCGCAGCACTCGCGTTCCTAAAATCACAGAAAGCTGACATTATAGCTCTGCAGGAGACGCATGTAACCGGCCACCTGCAGGCGGCTTTAAAAAAACCATGGGTGGGATGGATTTATCATAGTACACACACAAACCAATCCAGGGGAGTTTCCCTTATTATAGCTAAAAACGTCCCATTTGAGTTAATAGAGCTAGAGTCGGACCAGCAGGGAAGATTTCTGTTTCTGAACGCCATGATAGGGGGTAATCCGGTTTTGGTCATGGCAAGCTATGTTCCTCCCCCATTCACGACAGAGGTGATCATGAAGGGATTGGCGTACTTAGCCAAGCACCCAACGGTACCGGCTGTCTGGATGGGGGACTTCAACATGACCATGTACCCGGCACTTGATAAACCAGATCAGGGTGGAGTCCCCGGTGCCTCAATACAACATACCAGACTGAGTCGCTTGTTGAAGGAGTTTGCTCTAACGGATGTATGGAGGCGGCAAAATCCGTCCACGAGAGCATACACATGTCACTCTGTCAGCCACCGTACAATGTCGAGGATAGACTATGTATTGGTGACGAACACCCTACTCCCTAGAGTTAGGGTATCAGGCATAGCACCCAGAGCCCTATCGGATCACTCGCCATGCTGGATAACAGTTTCCATGTTAAAGGCAGCTCCCACTCCTACATGGCGCCTTAATCCATTCTGGCTCACGGTTATGCCGGACCTTGAGGCCATAAAGAGAGAACTGCAGTACATACTGCACAACACGTGCAAAGTAGATATACCGGGTATGGAATGGGACGCATTTAAAGTTCAGGCACGCAGGGTACTAACATCCAATATAAACAGATTTAAACTATCGTCCAAAACCTTACTACAGATGACGACTGACACACTTACAGAACTAGAGAATGTATATGCCTCAGACCCCAACCCTGATAATCTTCAAAAAGTAAACCTACAAGCCAGGGTGGTAAACCAGATACACGTAGAGAAAGCCAGACAGCACGTATTCTTCTGCAAACAGCGAGTGTTTGAGCACGGTGAACAGGCAGGGAAAATGCTAGCTTACTTAGCGCATTTGAATGACAAACCACCGGTGGTGGTCTCCCTGACTACACCTCAGGGAGACATAGTCACTGACCCCCCACAGGTAGCGGCCAGATTTCAGGAATTCTACAGTGAGCTGTACAAATCACAGAGCACATATTCCCAACAAGAAATAAAAAACTTTCTACATACAATACAGTTCCCCAAGCTTAATTTGGAACAAATCGAGATGCTTGAAGCCCCTATAACACAAGATGACATCGCAGAAGCTATATCCCAAATGTCTAAATCAAAGGCACCAGGACTGGATGGTCTGCCCCTAGAATTCTATGACACTTTCTCGGAGATAATTATCCCAAAACTTAAACAGCTATACCAGAATATCTTTGATAAAGGTACACTCCCCTCCTCTATGCAGGAAGCACAAATAATAGTACTACCCAAAGCAGGAAAAGACCCCCGGTACCCAGAATCGTACCGACCCATATCCCTACTGCAAGTGGATATCAAAATATTAGCCAAAATACTTGCATCGCGCCTTAACAAGGCCATTTTATCGCTAATACACCCTGACCAAACTGGCTTTATGCCAGGGAAAAATACGGCCATGAATATTAGGAGGCTATTCATGAACATCCAAGCAAAACATGATAATCACGGAACTAGAGTGGTAGTAGCCTTGGATACAGCCAAGGCCTTCGACTCAGTAGAGTGGCGCTTTTTATGGGAATGCTTGAGGGAATTCGGTTTCGGACAAAACTTTATAAAATGGGTGCAGATTCTGTACCAAACACCTAAAGCGAGAGTATTCGTAAACGGCTGTCTATCGAAACAATTCCCCCTAGAGAGGGGTACTCGGCAGGGGTGCCCCCTCTCCCCTCTTCTGTATGCCCTGGCGGCTGAGCCACTGGCAATTGCTATTCGAGCGGAAACTGAAATAGTGGGCCTGCGCGTCGACAATTATACGGAAAAAATAGGATTATACGCGGATGACACCATTTTATATTTGGCAGATCAAGGTCCATCGCTGCAGGCAGCGTTAAAGATCATAGAACAAATGGGCAGTTTCTCGGGACTGCGCATAAATTGGGATAAATCCCAAATTCTCCCCATAGACCATTTCCCTCCGTCGGTCACATACCCAGAATTACCCTTAGCCAGAGTAAACACTATCAAATATTTGGGGGTAGTGGTTACTCGGGAATTGGGAGACTACATCACCAATAACGTAGAGCCACTGTTTCAACTGATAAAAACCAAAACGCAGGCCTGGTCCAGACTGCCCCTAGGGGTAACAGGCCGAATAAACATCATCAAAATGATTCTACTCCCTAAAATTCTATACATGGTCTGGCACGCACCACTATACATTCCCCCCAAGTTCTTTAAAAAGATGGAGGCTATTCTTAACTCGTTTGTATGGGGACACGGAAGACATAAATTAGCCTGGCACATCCTTAAGAACCCCACCTCCATGGGGGGGATGGCACTACCAGATTTACAGGAATATTACATAGCCGCCCAACTATCACACATGTATTACTTTAACAAGGAAGAATTACAGCGATATCAAATGTTGATTTGCAATGACCCAAGAAGTCCACTGTCATCACCACTACAAACTATTTTCCGAGGGGGACTAACGAGCAAACGATCCACCCGATATAATGAGGGCATGCTAACACACCACCGGAAAATATGGGGAATAACCTTAAAGAGGCTTAAAATAGGGCATATCCATTCCCATACCCCCCTTTGGCTCAACAAACACATGCCAGAACTTGAAAATCTCCCAGACCCGCATATATGGGCTAGGTATGGTATAATATATCTCCACCAGGTCATGACTGACTCAAGGCCCAAGACTTTCCAAGCCCTTAAAGACAACTACTCAATACCGCAACACTTGTTATTCAAATACTTGCAACTCCGCCATGCTCTGCGCAGTCAACTTAGGGACACTGCTAATATTACTGCTCACCCGCAGGTCCTAGAGATAATCTTGGGTGCTGAACCTCAAAAGCTGATTTCAAACCTATATTACACTATCCGACTCCCCAGAATAGCAGCAGTAATCCAAAAGGCCAAATCAGGTTGGGAAAAGAACGTAGGGGACATCAGTGACTCGGACTGGGACGAAATTTTAGAGAACGTTAAACAGTCATCGCCAAAACTCTCAGACAGATTGACACAGCTCTACATTGTCCACCAAACATACTTGACACCCAAAAGAATAGCCAAATTCCAACCATCACAGAGCTCGGTGTGCCTTATGTGTACACATGGACCGGGAACCTTTTACCATTTGATATGGGAATGCCCATGTTTACAGGATTATTGGGCACAAGTGATAAAATTTCTACATGATAAAATGGGTTCCCCAGTAGTAACGGACCCAAAATTGTGTATACTGGGGCTGCTACCTGATACAGATATAGAGAAGTTTCATGCTACCTTTATACATGAAACCCTATTTACAGCTAGGAAAGCTATAGCTAAAACCTGGATGCAGTCTCTGCCCCCTACAATATCGTCCTGGAAAAGAGATGTAAACAATGTACTACCATATAAAAAGCTGATATACATACATAGAGGATGCAAACAGAAATATTCAAAGGTATGGGATAGATGGCTGGAAGACGGAGAGACCTGTACTTAAAGGCTCAACGCTGCACAGTTACATAAAACAGTGTATATGACATGATGGGGGGGGAGGGAGAGGTAAGAGCCGCGAAATAAAATAAAATAAAAGAAATATAAATAAGTGCATCTTAAGAGTGTGGTACCAAGCTTATCAATGGTTCTGTCTCAAACTGTATAACTATTAAGAAAATTGAATGTAATAATTTCAAGGTGCAAGGTAAATACCTACTTTCTAATATATGTACACAGTTAATGCTTGTTATGTATCTGTCAATTGAAGCTTAATAAAGTCGGATTTCCCAATTAAAAAAAAAAAAGAACAAACAAGGAAACCAAATTACAAATCCAAAAATGTCCAAATTGGGCCCAATTAGCAATTTTCCCTCCCCGGTGTCATGTGACTAGTTAGTGTTACAAGGTCTCAGGTGTGAATTGGGAACAGGTGTGTTAAATTTGGTGTTATCGCTCTCACTCTCTCCCGCTGGTCACTGTAAGTTCAACATGGCACCTCATGGCAAATAACTCTCCGAGGATATGAAAAAAAGAATTGTTGCTCTACATAAAGATGGCCTAAGCTATAAGAAGATTTACAAGATCCTGAAACTGAGCTGCAGCATGGTGGCAAAGACCATACAGCGGTTTAATAGGACAGATTCCACTCAGAACAGGCCTCACCATGGTCGAACAAAGAAGTTGAGTGCACGTGCTCAGGGTCATATCCAGAGGTTGTCTTTGGGAAATAGACGTATGAGTGCTGCCAGCATTGCTGCAGAGGTTGAAGGGTTAGGGGGTCAGCCTCCCAGTGCTCAGACCATACACCCCACACTGCATCTAATTGGTCTGCATGGCTGTCATCACAAAATAAATCCTCTTCTAAAGATTATGTACAAGCAAGCCTGCAAACAGTTTGCTGAAGACAAGCAGATTAAGGACATGGATTACTGGAACCATTTCCTGTGGTCTGATGAGACCAAGAAAAAACGTATTTGGTTCAGATGATGTCAAGCGTGTGTGGCGGCAAACAGGTGAGGAGTACAAAGACAAGTGTGTCTTGCCTACAGTCAAGCGTGGTGGTGGGAAAGTCATGGTCAGGGGCTGCATGAGTGCTGCCGGCACTAGGGAGTTACAGTTGATTGAGGGAACCAGAAACTGAGCTGCAGGGCAGTATTCCAACATGATAACGACCCCAAACACACCTCCAAGATGACCACTGCCTTGCTAAAGAAGCTGAGGGTAAAGGTAATGGACTGACCAAGCATGTCTCCAGACCTAAACCCTAGTGAGCATCTGTGGGGCATCCTCAAATGGAAGGTGGAGGAGCGCAAAGTCTCTAACATCCACCATGGAGGAGTGGAAGAGGACTCCAGTGGCAACCTGAGAAGCTCTGGTGAACTCCATACCCAAGAGGGTTAAGGCAATGCTGGAAAATAATGGTGGCCACACAAAATTTTCACACTTTGGGTCCAATTTGGACATTTTCACTTAGGGGTGTACTCACTTTTGTTACCAGCGGTTTAGACATTAATGGCTGTGTGTTGAGTTATTTTGAGGGAACAGCAAATTTACACTGTTATACAAGCTGTACACTCATTACTTTACATTGTAGCAAAGTGTAATTTCTTCAGTGTTGTCACATGAAAAGATATAATAAAATATTTACAAAAATGTGAGTGGTGTACTCACTTTTGTGAGATACTGTATATTAATAACATTTTGGATATTTAAACACACAGTTGATTATTTGGGATATATTTATTTATACACAATTAGGGGATAATGGAATCAAATATATCCTTGTCAAAGCTTGGGTGATTTGCACCTGAGTCTGTTTGATGGAAGGGTACACATTTTTATAAATTTAAGAATCACTGGTCTATAAAACTTTTCATGTGGAAAGTGCATGGCACCTAATCAGAATGCATCCTTCAGTGAGCTGACTTAGGTAATGAGATCTGGTTGCTGGGTTACTGTACATCATCATTGCTCTTTTCTCTGCCTTACTGAATAAACCTGTATGTATTTAGATGGCATCCCCAGAGTAGCCCTTATCTTGGAAAAGAACATTCTTCAGCTCTAAACAATCCAACGCACGTAACCGTTTCTGTCAGGCAATCTTGTCCACTGAGGCCTAAAAGTACACAAAGACATCCTATACACTGATAGCTTGTTCAAAAACGGTAAGAGTTGGGGGACAAACATGTAATATCAATAAGTACTGTATTTATCGGCGTATAACACACACTTTTTTCCCCTGAAAATAGAGGACAAACAGTGCCTGCGTGTTATACGCCGATACTATGTTTTACCAACAGGGGGCGGGGATCGGGCGGTTCACCCCGGGAGCCACCCATTGGGGGGTGTCAGGCTGGCCGCCCCGCCACTCCTGGCCCTGGGACAGCGCTGCCTGCATAGTCCAAAGTTGAGAAAAAAAATCACTTGCCAACCCCTTCTCCTACACCGCTCCTCCTGTGTCAGTGTCATTATAAAACGAAGCTTGTAAATATCTTAATAGCTCAGTTTTTTTTGGCTGCTCTCCTCCTCCTCCTAGCTTTAGCTTTAGATTGGAGTAGGAGAGTGGTCACATGACCATCTATGTAATGTCAGAGAGAGCAGTCATATGACCAGGTCAGTGGAAAAAATGCTATTGAGGTATATGAAACCTTCATTTTACAATATGAGTGACACAGGAGGAGCAGTGTGGGAGGGGCTGGCAGTGATTTTTTTCTTAACTGTAGAGAATGCTGGCAGCGGGGGGTCTCCTGGGAGTGCAGGGAGAGGGGGGCTGTATACTGGATAGGGGGCTGTGTACTGGATGGGGGCTGTATACTGGATGGTGGCTGTGTATTGTATGGGGGGCTGTGTACTGGAGGGGTGCAGTGTACTGGGGAGTAGGGCTGTATACTGGATGTGGGGCTGTATACTGGATGGGGGGATGTGTACCCCTGGGGGATGGGGGGCTGTGTACTGGGGAGGGGGGCTGTATACTGGATGGGGGACTGTGTACTGTAAAGGGGGCTGTGAAAAAATGATTTCCTTAAACGTCGCTCTTAAAATTGGGGTGCATGTTATACGCCTGTGTGTGTTATAAGCCGATAAATACGGTATGTTAAAAGAAATATGTTTCTTTGCCCGCTACTGAGGTGACAATAGTGGCATTACTGGGCATTCAGTGCATTATTACATCATATGAAACATAGAAATGAACAGGGCCCTCTGTGACAAATTAAGTATACAGAAATATCCATGAAAGGATTGTGGAACCACCGTGTTTTATTGAACTTCAGTGTCCTCACAAAGTATCAATAACTTGGAAACAGTTTAGAGCACCACACTCTTTGTCAGGCTATGCAAGTTATCTAAAAAAAACCTGTTGCAAAGTATAAGTAACATAAGCATGGCAGCCCTGAAATTATACAACATTACTTCCTTTAATCCTTTGTAATAATATCCAATGTAAATAAATTTAAACTTCTGTTCCTTTCCCTTTCATATTCTAAAATGTTCTATCATATGAATTGGAGGCAAGGTCCATACATGATCTAGCCTTTAAAAAAAAAATCTATACTAACTATATATAAAAGTTAGGTAGGTATAGGTTACCTATAAAGTTAACTAGGTATAGGTAGTTAAAGTGCAGTTATAAGAACAAATATACATTGAAATCAACATTGCAAAACAGAACACCATAACACCCCCCACATCTCCAGTTTGTAGCTCACAGAGCTGGTGAACTGCATCAGAGGCAAAGTGCACAGGAAGTAAGGAACTTACTGAATGTCTGGCGGAATCAACAAATCTAATCAGTTATCGATTAGATTTAAGAAAGCAGTTTTAATGAAATTTTTAACAGACCAAAAGGAACCAAATAAGAGATCCTCATTGTTTGTAGTCATAATCATTTATTATAACATATGAGAAATGTAACTTATGAACTGTTCACGAGCAGAAGAGGCATTTAAGAAAGAACTCTCACCAGAAGTTAGAGAGACTTATTCATTTCCAAGGTGACCCAGTGCACATAGCACTTGCCTTTGTTAAAATATGTGCTGTGGTTTGAAAATAAAATGTAATTTTTATTTCTCTCAGCTCTATCTGTATCTCCACCCCAGACAGAAGCCCAAATTATGGGTGCTTCTATGGGGGAGGTACAGGGAGCACCGAAGGCACAATCTCCACTCCATTTTGCAGACCATCTTGCTGTCTAGGCCTATGCCTCCTCTGCTGCTTTCTTTGTACTAATAAAAAGACTGAGCCTTCCAACTTCTCACAGCCACAAGGTTATAGCTGGTGGCTTGTGCAGTGAATGGCTGTTGCTGAAGAGGAGCACCATCATTCAGAAAAAAAAAATGACATAAGCTACTACACTAGTCTATCTCAGACAAATGTAGTAAACAGTGTGTGTTGTTGTTGACTTGTGTTTTTGTGAATGACGGCATTTCTCCCCAGACACAGTCATTCATATTGGATGCTGCCAGATACATCAGTAGTAATCTCCTCCAAAGTAGCTGGCAGCTTCAGGAGGTTGTAAGCTTAGCCTTTTATCAGAACAAAGGGAGCAGAGAAGGAGCAGGGCTGCATGATACATGACAAGGAGGGCTGCAGATGTTCCATCTGGAAGCATCTAGGGGAGGTGTGTGCTGTACCACCTCCTCACCTCCGGTTGCTGTAAATCAGGACCAATTAAGTATTCTTCTCCTTGCTCCAGCAAGGTTACTGAGCATCATGGCCTTACCTCCCACCATAGATAACCAACCAACCATACTACTCAGATTTTAACAAGAACTGGTGCTATGTGCACTGGGTCCCCTGGGGGACTTAACCTTTTTTACTTCTTGTGAAACTTCTTCAAACAGTCTTATGGTTCAGAGAAGAAGTAAACAAGGGTCAACAAGAAAAGCAGGTTCTCTCTAACAAAATAATTGTAGGCTCAAGAGGTAGTCTCAAGACTGAAAAAAAACTGTTCTCTTCAACTAAAATGGGTTAAAAATGAAAGCTTTATTTTAGCACCATTAGTTTACAGCACCTAGAAGTGTGTTTATCTTTTAATGGTGTTGCGACTTACTTCCTATGTTGTAGTGCCCCTAGACAATGGCCAGTTGAGCTTATCATTAAACCATATTTGCATATTTCGTTTTTTCGCCTCTTTCCACAACTATTCTTTTTAATGAGAGCTTTGCTTTGTTCATCTCTAGTCAGCAATGTGCTTATTTCCTTTATTCAAAAAGTTGACAAAAAAATAGAAGATATAACAGCGCTCATAATGCAGAATGACCTATTTCACAGGTTTGAAAGGAAGCTAATGTTCCCAGGAGCGCACCACATTAATAGATGCCATGTAATCCTGGGCACTGACACTGCCTGACTATACTTTTCACAGTACAATGTTTTCAGTGCTGAGAACCATAGTTGATGCAGGCACAAATAGCTTACACTCATAACATATGTGGAAAAAAGACCATCCTACAGCCAGGAGGGAGGACCCTCACCTTGCCAATAATTTATTATGCGCTAAATTGTAACCATACATGAATCTGATAATAAAGGTATAGGTAACATACATAATGCATCTTGGCACAAAGCACCATACATACATATATACATGTGACAATAATAACAATAGGTAAGACAGTAACAATAAGATTGGTTTCTCATAAAATAGCCACACAGAATATCCTAGTTCACCACATGGAAGATAGATTGAGAATGATTCGTACGTAATGCCTGCAGGACCTACGGCCTCGCTGGACCTGTCGTGTTCATGAACTAGTAACTTGGATAGTCACGTAAAATTGATAAGGACACAGCAACCAGTAGCTCTATGTGTTTCGTGGCTAAAAGTGACACTCGTCAGGAGCATACTGAACTAGGATATTCTGTGTGGTTATTTTTTAAAACCAATCTTATTGTTACTGTCTTACCTATTGTTATTATTGTCAAATGTATATATGTATGTATGGTGCTTTGTGCCAAGATGCATTATGTATGTTACCTATACCTTTATTATCAGAATCATGTATGGTTACAATTTAGCGCATAATAAATTATTATTAACAAATATCCTGGTATGTTCACCCAATTACCTTTTTTGCTACCACTTGCTTCACACAAAGTCCCACCCTCCCTGTTAGTTAACTCTCTGTTAATTAACCCTTTCCTCAAGCATGGTACAGAGCTAAAAGTATTGTATTACCCAGTCCTTAAGAACATTACATATGTAGACTTTAACAATTGGGTTGATTTACTAGGCAAAAAGACTGTTTTGCAGTTGCTCCAGAGCTTAGTAAATGAGGTAACGCTTCACTTCGCAAAGAGTACCCAATCACATGCAAGAAAAATAAAAAAAAACAGCATTCTTGCTTGCACATGATTGGATAAGGGAAGTCATCAAAGCTTCTGTTCATTTGCTAAGCTCTGGAGCAACTGCTCTTGCAGAGTGCAACTGCACTTTGCAAATTGCACAGTCTTTTTGCCTTTAGTAAATCAACCCCAATGTCTCATGCAGGGTTTCTCATCCAGGGTTCTGTGATAATTCCCAGGAATTCCATTGTGATTCACTTTTGCTTCAATGACCTGCTTGCCTGTATTGTGGAGTTCTGCAGGATGGATTATTATCCACCTGATGCTATTGTTAGAATTCCAGCTGCTAACATTATCAAACAGGCATGGTGAGAGAAGTGTTCCACACACAGCAGACTGGGGTGGAAGAACTGCTCTTGTTTTCAAGTAAGCACTTAATGAGGCAAACCTGAAGGGTTACATATTGAATAGCTCAGGGCTCAGAGGTACTCATATAAAATAAGACATTACTTCTTTATTCTATGTACTTGGAATAATAAGGGACTCATTGAAAAAAAAGTCATTACTAGGATTGGTACGATTGACTTTTTTTTATAATTAGTTTAAAGAAGAATTTTTTGTAGAACAGAAAAAGAATGAACAAATTTATCATGAATGTAATCATAAACCAAACTTCTGCTGATATCCCTCTCTGTTTAGTAGAATGGATTCCAGTAGATTCTGTTTGGTCACAGGCCTAATTTGTTTTTTACAATTTTTTACTTTGAAAAAAACGTTTTACATGACAATTGAGTGCATAAAAGAGTACAAAATACTGCAAAAAGATATGTATATGCAGCAGACTGAAAGTTGTGGCCATGCAAAATCCTATGGCAACAAGAAAGAATTAAAAAAGGAATGCAGTTGTAAAACAAATCAACTTTCTTTTCATGAGGAAGTAAGCAAAAACCTAAAAAAGGGCTGTGAATATATTATATTTGGAATTTGCAAAAGTGTTTGACACAGGGCTGTGAATATATTATATTTGGAATTTGCAAAAGTGTTTGACACAGTTCGCAACAGCTTTAAGTTAAGGTCTATAGGCACAAAGTAGAATAAAGTCCATACTAGATGTCTCCGTTGATGCACCATTGGAATAAGCAGCTATGTGGAAAATCAGGTTCAATGTTGATAAATGTAAAGTAATGCACCTGCTGGCTACAAACATGCATGCATCATAAATTATAGAGGGAGTACAACTAGGTGAGTCAATGATCAAGAAGGATCTGTGTGTTCTGGTAGCTTATAGTGAAAATGTAAGCACGCCATGCCAAGTTGCAGTTTTTAATGCAAGGAAAACACTTTCTTGTATTAAAAGGGGTATAGACTCCAAAAACAGTTATATAATCTTGTCCCTGTACAAAGCATTGGTAAGACCTCATGTGCAATATGTAGTTTAGTTCATAAAGAAAGGATGTTGGGGAACTGGAAAGAGAGTGCAGTGAACAACAACTAAACTGATCAAATGTATGGAAGACATATATTGAAATCTTAGATAAATTGAATTTATTATTTAGACCTTTCAGGGGGTATATGGTCACCATATATAAAGACTGTGCAGAGATCACTTTGAACTGTGAAGGTGCAGTAGTGCCCATTCCCACAGATGCAATTCAGCACCACCGAGTAGAAGGGCGCTTAGCAGAGCAGCACCACCACTGCCGCACTCCAGCAGGACATACTAACTGGTGATAAGCACCATAAACAAAGCCATCCTGGAGTCCCCTACCACACCACCAAAAGGAACACAGTTCAAATGCACCCAAAGCAGGGGTAAAACAGGCACCTTGGGATGAATGTTTAAAGGACTTTATTCCTGTACTCACCACTTTCTAATGACAAGAATAAGGGCATTATTAAACCCTTCCTGGCTTCACCCTCCATGATGGGCACACTAAGGCAGGGATGTTCAGAAATTGGGCTCTCTGACCACGTAGACCACAGCAACGAACCTATAAGCCACACTGTGGCTAACTCTATACGTAGTGCCAAGTAGAGTGCCCACAGCAGGATCCAGTGCATGGCAGCAGTATAGGTGCTGAGAATCAAAAATTATATTGTTATGGCCCACATAGCTGGGGCACACCGGAAGATTCTCCAGTGCTCAGGTGGGCCAGTCCGAGCCTGCGTTTAGCTACAGAACAGGATGAGGGCTTGTTTTAGGTGGTTTTACTGCTTTTTTAGGCTATGTAAATACTTTAATGCACATAATCAAGACACAGGGAAAGCCCACTCTGGGTTCTTATATGTCATGGGTATTTCAACAACAGCCATACTGTCCCAGTCTGTCCTGTTCACCTGTCATGCCTGCCGCTAGTGTAGGTGGTCAGGCACTATAGCTGGCTTCTGTGTTCTTTGCCTATAGCAACCTCCTTTCCTATAAGGCAAGCAGGCCTTCCTGGTCTCCCCCAGGTCTTATACGCAAATTCTATAGTGCCTTGCCACCATACCGGGGCAGGCGCGACCTAAGCACAGTAAACAGGTACTCGAACAGAGCACAGAAAACAGCTACTTGTGGTAAACAAACAAGCAGAGTGGTCCAATGACAGTCCAGGTACAAGACAGGCAAGGTTCAGAATAGTTAGGGTCCAATCCATTGCCAAAAGACAGGCAGAGTTCAGAGAATAGTCCAAGTTCCAATCCAAGGTCATACACAGGGGAATCCAAACAGCAGATCAGAGCAGACAAACAGGGAGCTTGAAGCACGTGTAACAAACACTATCAAAAGCATGAGATTGCAGTCTTGGCTGGCTTAATTCAGGTTTGGTCTCCACCCAGAGACTGGCTACATCAATCACCTTGCAGTTGGACAGGCAAACAGGGAGAATGCATCACAGCCAAAACCAGGGTGCTGAGATGAGACCAGCAACTGTCATGGACACCGCCTGGGTTTTTTAGGTGTTACTGTCCACAGTTTTGTGTTCTAGTTCCCTTGTTGCATTTCCTTTCATTTAAAATGCAAACACTTTAAAATTAAAAGTGCATGCACACTTGCAAACTAAATGTATTTTACCTTTTTTAGATGGTTACCTATCTCTAGTACAGGTATAGCATCAGGACCTGGGATTCTCTATGATGTATTGGCTTAATATCTGCTGACTGCCTATCCCAGAGGACATAGGGGTTGATTTACTAAAACTGGAGAGCAAAAAATCCGATGCAGCTGTGCATGGTAGCCAATCAGCTTCTAACTTCAGCTTGTTCAATTAAGCTTTGGCAAAAATAACTGGAAGCTGAATGATTTCTGTGCAGAGCTGCACCAGATTTTGCACTCTCCACTTTCTCGCCTCAACTACTGCAACTCCCTCCTCATTCGATTACCTTTACATAGGCTATCCTCCCTTTAGTCTATCATGAATGCTGCTGCCAGACTCATCCACCTTACAAACCACTTAGTGTCTGCCATCCCTCTCTGCCAATCCCTCCATTGGCAGAGAGGGATGACCCACGTAGAGACATTGACTAAAGCTGACCATACACTGTGTGAAATTCACTTTGTGGATTGCCTCATCAGCTCTCTCCAGTTTGACATCCTTCAATTGAAAAATTGAAGGAGCCAAGGGGGAAGTTGATGGCTGAACAGCATCTCAATTCAATCTGATCCCCCAACAGAAGGGATTCATGCATCCACACTGTTAGCATCTATGGAGGAATCTCTTTTTTTTTTGTAAGTTAACTGCAGACTAAAAAAATCTATTAGTATATGGCAAGCTTTACAACCCAGATAGACTTCCAGACCATCGAAGAGCAACTTTGATTTATCTTGTTTATTGTTATAAAAACAGTCCCACTGTCATGCCCCATGGCCTTCAGGAAGATGTTACTTAATAGCATTGACAGTTAATGCATAAGTTAGGCTAGGGCTAGGCTGACACCTAAGCGGTGTCTGCGAGACCGGTTTGCATGGGCATGGCAGCCCATTCATTTAAATAGGTTATTGTGCTTGCGTTTCATGCAGGAAATAGGTTCCTGCCCCTTTTTTAAAATGCAGCTAGAGAAAAATTGCAAGGTGCTTTTGGATTTTGCAATTTCCTTCACCCGAAAATGTGATGCAACTTCAGATGCGTGGGGGTGCCATTAAGATTCAATAGTAGCCCTGTGCATCTGCAAAGGACTAGCGCAGTTTGGCTGTGGTGTTGTGGGTGCGGGAACAGATGTGATTTGCATGCTGTCCCGCACTCACAACCACCTGCCCAAGTGTGAATATAGCCTTAGGGACAATTGTTTTTTGTCCAAAGGTGGTTTTGAACATCTCGATGTTGTAAAAGGTTGAAACTGTCCAGCTGAATTTAGTTTAGTCAGTTCTAGTATCAGAGTTCCATATATATCAAAGACACAATTGCAACTCATACATTTACATGAAATCATACTAGCTAAACAGGCACAGGTCTGACACTACAACTGGGATAAGACGATTAGAATGGAGACAGAATTGTCCTATTACACACCCTCTTTTTGACAAAGAATGAAAATAGATTAGTTCCTGTGAGGGAATGATTACATCACTTCCTTCAGACAGTAGTAACACCTTTATCACCTCCAATGAACAGACTGCAAGAAGGTACATTGGTAATATGAAATACAGAAAATGCAAAAATTAACTCTGATTTGCAACTATGAATGCACAACTTTCAACTTGCAATCTTAGAGATATTGCATTAAAAAAAAAAAAAAAAATATATATATATATATATATATATATATATATATATATATATATATATATATATAGTCCAGCCACACATAATAATGTCCAGATTATTACAAAATAATATTAAATTCATTTTGTGCATGCACACTATGCAGTGTTTCACTATAATGTCAAAAATTTAACAAATTATGCATAAACCATCAGTAAAAGCAGCAAAAAAAGTAAAAATGTCTCATCATTGCCATTCTTTTATGTAATGCTATGATCTTTCTATATATATATGTGAGAGATTAATAAGACCTCAAGAGATATGTTCAAATGTTACTCTTTTTAAATACCGCATAAAAAAGTGAGGTAAGTTTGTTAGCAGCTTTTACCTCCTAACATACAGTACGTACACAGTATCTAATTGCCAATCATATTCTAGTTGTGCATCAGCTTCCCATTAATCAAGAAATTAATTCAGAGAAAATTGATAAAATTGTTGATGCAGTACTTTATTTAGAGGAGATCATGTGCTATATAGCTACAAAGTACAAAAAGATCTCACAAAACTTCAATTAGGTTAAAAGTGAAGCCGTGAGCATAATGTGTTCAGAGAGAAACATCTAATTATATTGTATTATATTAACCATTGTCAGGAGTCCATTATAGACTTGGAGAAAATGATATGCTGTAAAGAAAGCAGATAGGAAAGGGAAGTATTTTCCTTCTTTTTTGCATTATGAGGGGTGATATTAAACCTCTTGTACCAATTAATTTCTTCCTATACTCTAAGTTCCTTCCTTAGCATAAGGCCACTGCATGGAGGTAGGATGTGGGAAAGGTTAGTGTCTTACTGATGGACTGAGATGTGGAAAGACACAGTAAACCCAACTACAGACTTTAGATGGCTGCCAAATATGCATGAATGATCTAAGTGCCCAAAGATCTTTATAACAAAACACCATTGTACAAATAAGTACATTCGCCAAGAGTGCCAACAACCAAGAGTGCCAACTCACGCCATTGGAGCAAAACAGAGATTGATCAGAATAATCGCCCCCCTAACCCACTGGCCAGGCTCATTAGGAAGGGTATAGAATGATATGAATATTCCCCATTCAATCGGTTGAATGTTAAGTGATGTCTATGGGCACCTTATGAAGCAGTATGGTGATATACAGAACTAAAATAAATAATACATTTACAGTTTGAAATAAAGCTTTCATCACTTCTCCTACACTCATTTAGGGTAAAGTGAAAGGTTCTTTTGGTAGGGCATTAAACTTACTGATACATACTTTTCTGGTGCTCCCTACCACTCGGTCTGTTTCATCTCTTAAAATTTTTTGATACATTGAGGAACATGATACCTTCTCCCCTTCCATCCATGATTCAATGCTTGGGCCAATAGCCAGACCTAAACACTCTCATGTGAGCAAAGGGGGAGAGTTATGAATTCTGTGTAAGCTCTAACACAGACTGACATGAAGGATCAGGCTCTCCTAAGTGTACATCTAGTAGGACAACTGCATTCTGTCAACTGCCCTCATGCTTACCTGTAATGCCCCATACACACGATCGGATTTTCTGACAACAAATGTTGGATGTGAGCTTGTTGGCAGAAAGTCCAACTGTGTGTATGCTCCATCAAACATTTGTTGTCGGACTTTCCACCAACAAATGTTGGCTAGCAGGTGCTCAAATTTTCCGCCAACAAATGTTTGGTGTCGGACTTTCAGATCATGTGTACACAAGTCCATTGGACAAAAGTCCACGCATGCTCGGAATCAAGTACGAGCCAGAGATATAACTACCGTTCGTAATGGAAATATAACGTACATCTTGTACGTCACTACGTTCGGATGTGTTGGCCAACATTTGCGTGACCATGTGTATGCAAGACAAGTTGGAGCAAACATCCTTTAAACAAAAATCCACGGTTTTGTTGTCGGAAAGTCCAATCATGTGTACAGGGAATAAGTACAGAAGGTCATTTCAAGGAGCTTTCACTGACTGACACCAAACTAGTGTCTGCCATTCATCCTTGTCATCTATGTGATAAAATGGAATCATATTAGTAGCTTAGTGCTCACTCAGTATTTAACTGAATGTGATATTATATGCCAAATAGAAATGTTCCCCAGCTCTTGGTTCTGTTAGCTAGCTAAAGATCCTTAATTAAAATTTGCCCCCAACTAAATGGGCAATAAACAAAGGTTTTATTTTGTTTATATTTGCAAGTATTAAGGAAGCCATCATCAGGGTACCTCTACACAGTGTAGTCTATCCCCTAATCTATAGTACCAGTCAAAATGGGAAGATATATTGTAATTAATGAGAGTGTCTTACCATCCCCTATATAAAAGTGTAGAATGCAGAAAGTTCATGACAGCTGTAAACCTTACGATACATAGCCATTCAAAATTAAGAAGCAGGTTTTAAAGCCCAAGCTCCAGGCAAGCAATGTTTTTAGGGATTGATAGTAGACTGAGTAGACAGACTTGTGTGCATGACGGAGGATCAAGTTGGACAGTAGGGATGAGCCGAACACCCCCCGGTTCGCAGCAGAACATGCAAACAGGCAAAAAATTTGTTTGCACAGACGAACACCAATAAAGTCTATGGGACAAAAACGTGAAAAATCAAAAGTGCTAATTTTAAAGGCTTGTATGCAAGTTATTGCCATAAAAAGTGTTGGGGACCCAGGTCCTGCCCTAGGGGACATGTATCAATGCAAAAAAAGTTTTAAAAACTTCAGTTTTTTCAGGAGCAGTGATTTTAATAATGCTTAAAGTGAAATAATAAAAAATAAATATTCCTTTAAATATCGTGTCTGGGGGCTGTACTTAGTATGCCTGTAAAGTAGCGCATCTTTCCCATGTTTATAACAGTGCCACAGCAAAATGATATTTCTAAAGGAAAAAATGTCATTTAAAACTGCTCGCGGCTGTAATGTATTGTCGGATCCCGGCAATACAGATAAAAATACCAGAAAAAAATGACATGGATGTCACCCCCAAAATCCATACCAGGCCCTTCAGGTCTGGTATGGATATAAAGGGAAACCCTGCACCCAAGTTTTTTAAAAAAATGGCGTGGTGGCTCCCAGGCACTATACACTCTGAACAGCAGTATATATACTATATCGCCTGCCCTATATACTATGCAGAAAATTGGGCCTTAGGTGTCGGTGGTACCAGAACACTGTAAGCCCTCACAGTTACTCTTGTTGGGTGCAGGAACGGGCCCTGCTGTGAAATATTATATCAAGAATTGTAATTGCATGCCCCTGTTAAACAGGGGCAGAAAAATTGGTCCTTGGGTGGTGGTGGTGGTGCCACAACACTGTAACCCTCACAGATACTTTTGTTGGGCGCAGGAACAGGCCCTGCTGTGAAATATTATATCAAGAATTGTAACTACATGCACCTGTTAAACAGGGGCAGAAAAAATGGTCCTTGGGTGGTGATGGTGGTGCCACAACACTGTAACCCCTCACAGATACTCTTGTTGGGCACAGGAACGGGCCCTGCTGTGAAGTATTATATCAAAAATTGTAATTACATGCCCCTGTTAAACAGGGGCAGAAAAATTGGGCCTTGGGCGGTGCTGGTGGTTGTGCCACTACACTGTAAGCCCTCACAGATACTTTTTTTGGGTGCAGGAACAGGCCCTGCTGTGAAATAATATATCAAGAATTGTAATTACTTGCCCCTGTTAAACAGGGGCAGAAAAATTGGGCCTTGGGCGGTGGTGATGGTGCCACAACACTGTAACCCCCTCACAGATACTCTTGTTGGGTGCAGGAACAGGCCCTGCTGTGAAATATTATATCAAAAATGGTAATTACATGCCCCTGTTAAACAGGGGCAGAAAAATTGGTCCTTGGGTGGTGGTGCCACAACACTGTAACCCCTCACAGATACTCTTGTTGGGCGCAGGAAGAGGCCCTGCTGTGAAATATTATATCAAGAATTGTAATTACATTCCCCTGTTAAACAGGGGCAGAAAAATTGGGCCTTGGGCGGTGCTGGTGGTGGTGCCACAAGACTGTAAGCCCTCACAGATACTCTTGTTGGGCGCAGGAACAGGCCCTGCTGTGAAATAATATATCAACAATTGTAATTACATGCCCCTGTTAAACAGGGACAGAAAAATTGGTCCTTGGGTGGTGGTGCCACAACACTGTAACCCCTCACAGATACTCTTGTTGGGCGTAGGAACAGGCCCTGCTGTGAAATATTGTATCAAAAATTGTAATTACATGCCCCTGTTAAACAGGGGCAGAAAAACGGGTCCTTGTGTGGTGGTGCCCTAAACCAAAAATATTGTTGGAAGCTAGCATCATCAAGATTGAGGAGGAATAGGATAGCCAGCATAGGCAGTCTTCAAGGGATCCCACATCCATAGCAAATTCAATCAGTTACATCAGCATCAGGTACTTGATAGCTGCTGATCCAAGACTGATTCATTTTTATGAATGTGAGCCTATCAATGGAGCCTGTGGACAGGCGCACTCTTTGATCTAATATGAACCCTCAAGCAGCACTGAATGTGCGTTCAAAAAGTACACTGGATGCAGGACAGGCCAGTAGCTCAATTGCATATTGAGCAAGTTCTGGCTAATGGTCCATCGTCAAGACCCAAGCACCAGGAAATTGTAACCTCCCAGGGTCTGGAAATGCATTGCACAAACCTTTCTTCAAGACCTCCTGAAGATGTTTCATCCTCTGCACCCTCTGCGAAGGCAGGATGAGTTCTGCAACCTTACCCTTGTAACGTGGATGAAGAAGGCTTGCCAGCCAGGAATGATCCCTCTCCTTGATACCACGAATCCTAGGGTCCTTTCGCAGGCATTTGATTCTGAGTCCTCTGGGTCACTAAGGATCACATAATCCGTAACTACCTCCTCCCAGCCACATATAACTCCTTGGGTTTCTAGGGACTGAAAACCATCAATTGAAGACTGCTGCTGAGTGTTATCCTCTACATCCATGCTGACACAATCCTCTTCCTCCTCTTCCTGTGTATTTGGCAGGCCCGCGGGAATGCTATCTGCATAAAGGGGGCCTTGAGAGGTAAGGAAGTCCTCCTCTTCCTCCCGCTGTTCTGTCCATGATTCCACGAAGCGTGTGCTCCAACAGGAGGACTAGAGGGACAATGTAACTGATGCATGCAATGTCGCTGCTCACCATCCTTGTGGCCTCCTCAAATGGTGACAGGACAGTGCATGCATCCTTGATCAGTAGCCACTGGCGTGGTGAAAATAAGCCAAGCTCCCCTGACCCTGTCCTGATGCCATACTCGCACAGGTACTCATTGATGGCCCTCTGCTGTGTGTGCAGCCGCTGCAGCATTGCCAACGTTGAGTTACACCTGATGGGCATGTCACAAATGAGGTGGTTGGTGGGCAGATTGCATTCCCTTTGAATGTCAGCCAGCTGAGCACTGGCATTGTATGACCGGCGGAAATGACCACCGACTTTTCTGGACTGCCTCAGGAGATCCTGTAAGCCTAGATACCTGCTCAAGAACCGCTGCACTATCAAATTCAGAACGTGTGCCAAACATGGAACACGGGTCAAGTGTTCCTATCGGAGGGCGAAGAGAATGTTGGTGCCATTGTCGCATACAACCATTCCTGGCTGAAGCTGGCATGGCGTCAACTACCTTTGAGCCTGCCCCGGCAGAGCTGACAGAATCTCTGCCCCAGTGTTGCTCCTTGAACGCTTACAGAGCACCGCTGGTTCAGAGGACAAATCTGCAGAAGAAGCCATAGAGGAAGTAGAAGAGGAGGGGGTAGAGGAGAGAGCTGTGGCAGAATCACCACTTGCACTCCAACAATACTGAACCCTGTCCTGTATCCTTCCCAGCTGCCAGCAGAGTTACCCAGTGCACCGTGAAGGAAAGGTAACGTTCCTGCCCATGCCTGCTGGACCATGAGTCAGCGGTAATATGAACCTTACTGCTGACCGCCCTGTCCAACGAGGCCAAAACATTGCCTTCCACATGCCGGTAGAGAGCCGGAATGGCCTTCCGTGAAAAGAAATGGCATTTTGGAAACTGCCACTGAGGTACAGCACATTCCACAAATTCACAAAGGGGGCAGATCTACCAGCTGAAAAGGCAGCAGTTGCAGTGCTAGCAATTTGGCCAAGCTAGCATTTAGATGCTGAGCATGTGGATGGCTGGGACCAATTTTCTTTTTATGGTTAAGCAACTGGGGTAGGGAAATTTGCCTGCTAAAATAAGATGGTGGTGTACTGCTAGCAAATTGGCTGCAAGTACTTGGGACACCTATTGCTATACCTTCATTCCTCTCATTGCAGGTTTTGAGAGGACCGGAAGTATAGTAGGGTTGGAGATCCCAGATGAGAAGCAAAGAGAGGTCTTTTCTTTGATGTGCTGCTGCCAATGGACTGCATGGCATTTTGGCAAATGTCTGGTCAAGCATGTGGTGCCCAAGTGGCTGCTGTTATGGCCATATTTGATCCGCTTCAGGCATAGGTTGCAAACAGCAATGGTGTGATCTGCTGCACACATGTCGAAAAAGAACCACAACAAGGAAATGTTAAAAGTCAGCAGGGAGTCAGCAGCACCCTGCACCTGTGGAGCTCTGCAGTGTGATGCAATAGGGTGGCTGCCCTTAAGCTGCCCCCTAGAGGACATCCTGCCTCATTGGAGTTGTGCCTCCTCCTCCTCCTCTCTTCTCTCAGGCACCCAAGTACAGTCAGTGACCTCATCATCCCCTCCCTCCTCATCACTGGAGCAAACTTGGCAGTATGCTGCAGCTGGGGGGACATGATTGCCAGTCTCTTGTTCTTCTTGGGCACCCCCTCTCTCTAGGCTCATGTTACTCCCTTCCTCAACCAGGTAACCATCATCTGAGCCTTTAAATTGCTGTGCATCCTCCAGCAGCATGTACGCAACACTGTGGTCAAATAATTCTGGGGACTTCTCCTTGCATGTTGGTGGGACTATGGAAGGAGTGACTGTGGACAAGGAGCCGGTGGAATAGCCTTCTTTGGCAGCTGCGTTGGAAGGCAAACTACTCTGAGTCTGGATGACAGAGGATGAGGATGGCTTTGTTATCCACTCAATAACACGGCCAGCAGCAGAAAAAAAGGACAATCATGCCCCACGGCCACCTGCAGAGGATGCACCATGTCTACGACCACCACTGTTGACTGTAGACACAGAGGCTGCTTGCCCTTTTTTAGTGGCCTGTGAGCGTCTCCTTGGTGGCCTTCCGGACATGATGTATATTTTGTTTTGCAACACCACACTACACTGTATTAGATACTGTGTACACCGCCTGCACTGTATTAGAAACTGTACTACGACTGCACTGTATTGTGTACTGTGTACACCACCAGAAGTGTAGTAGAAACTGTACAAACTGTATTAGATACTGTATACACCACCTGAAGTGTATAAGAAACAGTACACCACAGCATGCACTGTAGATATAGGCTATACTGGATCCAGAGTATATATATATATATGTATATATATATATATATATATATATATATATATATATATATATATATATATATATATATATATATATATATACAATATCGAGTAAACACTGAATATATAGTCTATGCTAAATGCATAGTATATATATATATATATATATATATATATATATATATATTAGACTGACTATATATATATATATATATATATATATATATATATATCAATCAAAAAATAAACTGCCACTAACTGAATAACATGCCTGTTTAATCTAAATCAAGCTATCTCTCTGTTCACGCCAACAACACTACACACGGCCACCATGTAAGCAGCCTTATATAGTGTGGGGCGTAGACTTAGTCCCCCTGAGCCATGATTGGCCAAAGGCACCCTGCCTTTGGCCAATTATGGCTCTCTTAGCAGAGTGCGCTGTGATTGGCCAAAACATGCAGGTCAGGTCAGCGGCGCGATCCCGATGCGCTCGTGTCACCCGGACACGGCGCATCTCCAAACGGCAGGAGGGCTCTGCGATTGGCCCTCCTGATCACATGACAGCCGTGTCGAATCACAGCCGTCATGTGATGTAAACACAGAGCCGGTTGCTAGGCAATCGGCTTTCCTTTCCTCACACGGAAGTTGTCAGTGAGGAGAGGAGAGCGGATCGCTGCAGCCGGCTGGTGATCAGTGAGTATGAGCTGTTTTTTACAGCTTTTTACTCACTGATCACCTGTCTAGTGTCCCCACACATGTAAAAACACAAAGTAAACACAAAGTAAACACACAATGTCCCCAAAACACATGTCCCCAAAACACATGTCCCCACATAGTAAAAACACCTGTCCCCCACATATGTCCCAGTAAAATCACATGTCCCAATGATTATCTGCACACATATGTCACCTGCGCACATCTGTACATGATCATTTGCGCACATGTGTCCGTGATCACACGAACCAATTATTATACACTTAACGGGATTTTTTTTACCAAAAATATGTAGCAGAATACATTTTGGCTTAAATTTATGACAAAATTCTATTTTATTGAATTTCTTTTAAAATAGAAAGAAGAAAATATTGTTTTTTTTTTTCCAAATTTCCGCTCTTTTTTCGCTTATATCGCAAAAAATAAAAAACGGAGTCGTGAATAAATACCACCAAAAGAAAGCTCTATTTGTGTGAACAAAATGATAAAAATGTAATTTGGGTACAGCATTGCATGACCGCGCAATTGTCATTGAAAGTGTGAGAGCGCTGAAAGCTGAAAATTGGTCTGGGAAAGAAGGGGGCGAAAGTGCCCAGTATTGAAGTGGTTAAGGAACAGCGAAAATATGCAATCTGACCTAAATTGACAAGGAGGATAATAACTACAGGTTTTCTTTAAATCCGAGAAATACAGATACTGTTATAGAGACAAAGGATCATTTTATCCTATTTAATTTCTGTTTGAAGGATTGACTTGACCTAATAGTTGTGTCTGAATGAATGTTCCCTTTAAAAATGAATTGCAGCTAAAATGTCTGATAATTTTTTAGTACAATAGGTCAGAGCTCCCTTCAGTGAAAGCTAACTTATAGTTATTGATGGATGAACATGTGGATTTATGTACCTTTATGCTTTACTGCCCATTTGCACTATGATTAACATTTAAGGATTAGCAGAAAGGTTTGGGAAAAGTATAAAAGTAGAGCGAGGGGGAGGAGATGATTGGCTGGGGGATTAATAGGCGATGTGGAATGTTGTTGGGCTGATAAATGGATAAATTTGTTGGATGGAAGCAGGATATTAAAGGGTGAAATGCAAGGTGGTTGAATGGCATGTAAAGAGATGGCGATTGGATAAGGGAGTAATGAGCAAGATTGAGGTTTTATAGATGATGAAGTTATAACATAAGGTGCAAGACTGGAACCTACCTGCTTTATTACACTGAAAAATCAATATGTGTGTAATTGGAAAACATGATTTGAGATAAATCTGCTTATTTTGCTGGTATTAATCACATTTTACAGCCGCTGAGTGTGACAAACAAACGTACGTCTCTAACCCTGACAGCCACCTTGTACTCTATATTGAGATGAGATATATGCAGCACCAGCATAAATATGCAGTTACCACTCCTTCCTGTCATGGCAAGGGGGTGTCTATGTTTGCTGAAATGGAATATCAAGAATGAAAGTCACAGCGATACAAAAAAAAAACAAAAAAAAAACAACAACAAAAACAACACTGTGCTTCAAAGATTGGGACAAGAAAAGAAACAAAAATGAACTCGCAGCCACCTTGGAACATAGTGACCGACGTTTCTATTTGCATGAAAATGAAAAAAAAAAATGTGTGCAAAGTGAGGTTTCCTGCGGTTCTAGCTTCCTAAAAAATAAACAATCAAGTGATTTATATTCAGCAAAAATGTCTAAAGTTCCCACCAAAACAAACAGAAACTTTTGTTACTGCTTTACAAATAACTGGGGTGGCCAAATATATGCATAATGTTACTGTATCAATATTTAAAGCAATATTAAACCCATATAAACAAAAATGTGAAACAGGGGTATGCAACCTTTTGAGCACAGTGTGCCGAAAAATGTTTTCAAAGCAATTGAGCGTGCCGATTTTATAACAAAAAAATGTCTTCACACTCTCAATCACGAAAAAGGATTTTTTTTATAAAGTAAATGCTGTAAACTACTTGAGTAGTAGTGAGAAATTAACATCTTGCACTCTCATGCATCAGATCAGCCCCAATTCCTGCAACTCCACACTTCAGATCAGCTTCAATTCATGCACCTTCACACCTCATATCACTGTACACCCCTGCTCATCTGCCCCACCACTGTAATCCCCTGCACATCTGTCCCACCACTGTAACCCCCTGCACATCTGCCCCACCACTGTAACCCCCTGCATATCTGCCCCACCACTGAACCCCCTGCTCATCTGTCCCACCACTGTAACCCCCTGTACATCTGCCCCACCACTGTAACCCCCTGTACATCTGCCCCACCACTGTACCACCCTGCTCTTATCTTCCCCCTTTCTCATCTGCCTCACTGCTAAACCATCTTCTCATCTGTCCTAACACTGAACTTATCTGCTCATCTGCCCCACCACTGTAACCCCCTGCTCATCTGCCCCACCAATGTTCCCCCTTTCTCATCTGCCCCACCATTGTACCTCTCTGCACATCTGCTCCACCGCCGTACCCTCATGCTCTTCTGCCTCACCGCTGAACCATCTTCTCATCTGTCCTACACTGAACTTATCTGCCTATCTGCCCCACCACTGTAACCCCCTGCTCATGTGTTCCATCGATGTACCACCTTTCTCCTCTGTCCCGCCACTGTACCCCCTGTACATCTTCCCCACCTCTGTACCCCCTGCTCTTCTGCCCAACTACTGTAACCCCCTGCTCATCTGTCCCACCAATGCACCTTCTTTCACATCTGCCCCACCGCTGTACCCCCCTGCTCTTCTGTCCCACCGCTGAACCCCCTCCTCATCTGGACCAACACTGAACCCCCCCGCTCATCTGTCCCATCACTGTACCCCCTGTTTTTCTGTCCCACTGCTGAACCCCTTTCTCATCCCTCCCACCACTGTACCTCCTGAACATCTGAACCACCACTGTACACCCTTGCTCTTCTGTCCCACCACTGTAACCCCCCTGCTCATCTGCCCCATCAATGTACCCCTTTTCTCATCTGCCCCACCACTGTACCTCATTGCACATCTGCTCCACCACTGTATCCCCATGCTCTTCTGTCTCACTACTAAATCACCTTCTCATCTGTCCTAACACTGAACCCATCTGCTCATCAGCCCCACCACTGTAACCCGCTTTCTCATTTGCCTTACTAATGTTACCTCCTGCACATCTGTCTCACCTCTGTACCCCCCTGCTCTTCTGCGCCACCCCTGTTCCCTGTGCTCTCCTGCCCCACCACTGTAACTCCCTGTCATCTGTCCCACCAATACACCTCCTTTCACATCTGCCCCACTGCTCTACCCCCTCTTTTCAGTCCCACCACTGAATCCCCCTGCTCATCTGCCCCAACACAGTACTCCCCTGCTCTCCTGACTCACTGCTGAACCCCCTTCTCATCTCTTCCACCGGTGTACCTCCCTGCACAACTGCCCCACTGCTGTACCCTCCTGCTCTTCTGTCCCACCTCTTAACCCCTCCTGCTCATCTGCTCAACGGCTGTACACTCTTCTCATCTATGATATGTGTGATATGCAGAGTGGTGAAAGTAAGCAGAGATGAGACACATCTACCTGCCCTGGCACACTCACCCTGCTAATCCACATACAAGCATCTGCAATGGATGTGCAATAATGAGCTCATGTCAGGGGCATTTTCTGAAAGCAGTGGGCCTGTGTGCAGGATCATAAGTGGGGGCCCCACAGCTGAGAAAAAGTTTCTGCGCCGCAGCAAATGTTAGGTGTGAGTTTAATTGCGCTGAATACTGGCTCTGTCTTAAAGGGACACAGAGGGCTGGGGTTCAGTAGTAAGTGACGCAAAGGTTCAGGAATAATTTCAGCAAAGATCCCAGACGCTCTACAGTAATTCCACAAACCTGATTGTGCTTTTCTCAATCACAGTGAAATTCCTCTTTCTGAGATTGGTAGTGGCAACCAAGTGAGTCATCTTCCTCCAAATGGTGGACAGGGTTAGCAGGACTTTGATTGGCTTTAGCAGTGGCCAATGACAGTCCTCCTTCTCCTGGAAATGTGGAGAACGGCACCCAGTCTCTTCCCCATCACAAAAGCTGACGATCGCAGCTACAGCAAAGTTAGAGAACCAAACAATGTTTCCCATCTTTTACAATGTGTGGGGGCACAGTGCCTTCTCTTCAGTGCGGGTGCAGTGTGGGGAATTCTGAGATTGGAATGCATTAGTGTCTCACAGACACTTCCCTGTGCTGCTCTGCCGATGGAGAGGGAGTTGAGTGCCAGCAGAAGAGGCTTCGTGTGAGGCTTGCGGCACCTGTCCTGGGGGTTGCCTACCCCTAATGTAATATGTTGCAGTTCACCAATCCTCAAAGAGTATGTAAACCCAGCATTTCATATTACTGATATGACCCTGCTGTACCATATACTTATATGAGAAAGTATCCTGCTCTTTGTATTGCTTCCATTATGTGAAATCCCTGATGTTCCTGCCAGTCACTCTGCTTTCTTATTAAAAAATGACCACACTAAGCAGGAGAGCACACTGTGATCAGTTATCTACCTTTGCTGGGAACTCGGTTTTGTGTTCTCCTCTATAAATCAGACTTGTCCTGTCCTGATAAGCACCTCAGACCTCCTGCAGAGCACTGACAGTGAAGTTATGGAAGTGCAGGTTGGTCTTGAAGTCCTAGGTGATAAAATTACTCCACTCTGCATGTAAGGGCACTTCCACACTGAGCCGCGCCGGGCGTCGGCGGTAAAGCACCGCTAGCGACGTTTTTCGCCCGCTAGTGGGCGCGTTTAACCTGAAAAAGGCGCTTTGCCGGCGCTTCAGCGGCGCTGCCCATTGATTTCAATGGCCAGGGGCGCTTTAGGAGTGGTGTATACACCGCTCCTAAAGCGCCTCAAAGATGCTGCTTGCAGGACTTTTTTTTAGCATCCTGCCAGCGCACCGCTCCAGTGTGAAAGCACTCGGGCTTTCACACTGGAGTGACTGGAGAGGCACTTTGCAGGCCCTTTGAATGTGCTATTTTTAGCGCTATAGCGCTTATAAAGCGTCTTGGTGTGAATGGGGTCTAAGAGCATCAGAGACACATTTGGATAGCAGCATTGTCAACCTGAGGAGAGACTAGTGTTAGATGGACTAGGAGATTTAGATAAACTTGAATAACAAATAAAAGCTGAACTCCAGCTAATACTTTTTAAGCATTTACAGTAGCTATTTTCCCTTTTGGGATAGAGGTTTTATATAAATGAATAAAAGCTTACCATTGTAAGCACCCCCTGTCAGTGTTTAACCACTTGCCGACCCGGTGTAGTAGTATACTGTGGCTGGTGTGTGCTCTATTGCGCGAAATGACGCACCTGTATGTCAATTCATGCAATAGCTAGCGCGCGTGTGCTGATTGGCAAGAGGAGGAGCAAATCAGTGGATCCGGCAGACGCAATGTTCACTGGCCACCAGAGAACGCTTCCTAGAGAGATAGAATGGCGGTCTGACGATGTAAACAAGGAAGAGGTTAAATCAGTGATCTTGTGTTCCTGCTAACCAGGAACACGGATCTCTGTCTTCATCTAGTGATTTCATCACACACACAGTTAGAAAGCATCCCCTAGGGCCACACTTAATCCTTTGATAGCCCCTGATGTTAACCCCTACAGTAATGGTGCATATTTTTAGCACTGATTACTGTAGTAATGTCACTGGTTCCCAAAAAAGTGTCAAAAGTATCAGTTAGGTGTCCGATCCTACTAAAAATCGCTGATTGCCGCCATTACTAGTAAAAAAATAAAAATAAAAATGCTATAAATCTATTACCTAGTTTGTAGACATTATAATTTTTGCACATACCAATCAATATACGCTTATTGGGATTTTTGTTTACCAAAAATATGTAGCAGAATACATACTGACTTATTTTTTTTATTTTGTATGTTTCATAGCAGAAAGTAAAAAAATATTGTTGTTTTTTTTTCAAAATTGTCGCTCTTTTTTGTTTCTAGCACAAAAAATTAAAACCACAGAGGTGATCAAATACCACCAAAAGAAAGCTCTATATGTGGGGAAAAAAAGGAAATCAATTTTATTTGGGTAGAGCGTAGCACGACCGTGCAATTGTCAGTTAAAGTAATGCAGTGTCGTATCGCAAAAAATGGCCTGGTCATTAAGGGGGTTAAAACCTTTCCGGGGCTGAAGTAGTTAATGGGTTGTCTCAACCCTCCAATTGCCACTTTTGCTGGATAGCTTGGTCTGTTAAAGCTAAAATTTAGTATGCTTATTTTTACAGTTACATGGCTTAAATATCTGCTTCATATTTGCCTCCTTGAATAATAAGGCTACTTTCACACTGAGGCACTTTACAGGTGCTATAGCGCTAAAAAGGGCTTTCATACTGGTGCGGTGCGGTGCACTGGCAGGACGCTAAACAAAGTTCTGCAAGCAGCATCTTTGAGGTGTAATCAATGGGCAGTGCCGCTGAAGCGCTGGCAAAGTGCCACTGCAGCACTTGTTTGCGGGTGCTTTTAACCCTTTTTCGGCCGCTAGCGGGGGTTAAAAGCATCTCTCTAGCAGCCGAAAAGCGCCGCTAAAATGACGGTAAAGCGCCGTTAAAAATAGTGGTGCTTTACCGCCGATGCCCCAGCAACTCAGTGTGAAAGTGCCCTCAGTATAATAAGACTTTGATGGTCCCTCACTCTTCAACTCACAATGCTAACACACCAGCAAAATGATACATATTTAAAATAAAACAAGTGACAGTTATTTTCAGCTAAATCCAAATATCTGATTTGAAAATTACAGTCACAAAACTGAAATAAAGATCCTTATCCTTGTGTGAGAAAGCTTTGTATATCTAGCCTCTTGTATCATTTACTCAACCTATAATTGAGATTACAGAAACAATACCTGAACATGCTGAGCAAAGAAAAGGAAGTATGTCCAATGAACACACCAAGAAAAGTGTAAAAAAAAGAAGAAAAGTGTGGAGGACTTTTGCAAATGAGGAGCATCTTTCTGGTTTGGGCAAGTAGAGGATAGGATTATAAAAAATGTAGGTTTTAAAATTGTTTCCATTACAATTAAACCCATTCTAAAGAGCTACAGTATCACACAAAAGTGACCTTTGTGTACATTTTTTATTATATCTTTTCATATTGACAGCACTGAAGAAATTACACTTTGCTACAATGTAAAGTAGTGAGTGTACACCTTGTATAACAGTGTAAATTTGCTTTCCCCTCAAAATAACTCAACACACAGCCATTAATGTCTAAACCGCTGGCAACAAAAGTGAGTACATCCCTAAGTGAAAATGTCCAAATTGGGCCCAATTAGCCATTTTCCCTCCCCGGTGTTATGTGACTCATTAGTGTTACAAGGCCTCAGGTGTGAATGGGGAGCAGGTGTGTTAAATTTGGTGTTATCGCTCTCACTCTCTCATACTGGTCACTGAAAGTTCAACATGGCACCTCATGGCAAAGAACTCTCTGAGGATCTGAAAAAAAGAATTGTTGCTCTACATAAAGATGGCCTAGGCTATAAGAAGATTGCCAAGACCCTGAAACTGAGCTGCAGCACGATGGCCAAGACCATACAGCGGTTTAACAGGACAGGTTCCACTCAGAACAGGCCTCGCCATGGTCCACCAAAGAAGCTGAGTGCACATGCTCAGCATAATATCAAGAGGTTGTCTTTGGGAAATAGATGTATAAATGCTGCCAGCATTGCTGCAGAGGTTGAAAGGGTGGTGGGTCAGCCTGTCAGTGCTCAGACTATATACCGCACAGTGCATCAAATTGGTCTTCATGGCTGTCGTCCCAGAAGAAAGCCTCTTCTAAAGATGATGCACAAGAAAGCCTGCAAACAGTTTGCTGAAGACAAGCAGACTAAGGACATGGAATACTGGAACCATGTACTGTGGTCTGATTAAACCAAGATAAACTTATTTGGTTGAGATGGTGTCAAGCGTGTGTGGCGATAACCAGGTGAGAAGTACAAAGACAAGTATGTCTTGCCTATAGTCAAGCATGGCGGTGGGAGTGTCATGGTCAGGGGCTGCATGAGTGCTGCCGGCACTGGGGAGCTACAGTTCATTGAGGGAACCATGAATGCCAACATGTACTGTGGAGCATGATCCCCTCCCTTCAGAGACTGGGCCGCAGGGCAGTATTCCAACATGATAACACCCCCAACACACTTCCAAGACGCTCGCTGCCTTGCTAAAGAAGCTGAAGGTAAAGGGGGTTGACTGGCCAAGCAAAGTTTCTAGACCTAAACCCTATTGAGCATCTGTGGGGCATCCTCAAATGGAAGGTGGAGGAGCGCAAGGTCTCTAACATCCACTAGATCCGTGTGATCATGGTGGAGTGGAAGAGGACTCCAGTGGCAACCTGTGAAGCTCTGGTGAACTCCATGCTCAAGAGGGTTAGGGCAGTGCTGGAAAATAATGGTGGTCACACAAAATATTGATACTTTGTGCCTAATTTGGACATTTTCACTTAGGGGTGTACTCACTTTTGTTGCCAGCAGTTTATACATTAATGACTGTGTGTTGAGTTATTTTGGGGGGACAGCAAATTTACACTGTTATGCCCCATACACACGGTCGGATTTTCCGATGGAAAATGTCCAATCGGAGCGTGTTGTCGGAAATTCCGACCGTGTGTGGGCTCCATCAGACATTTTCCATCGGATTTTCCGACACACAAAGTTGGAGAGCAGGAGATAAAATTTTCCGACAACAAAATCCGTTGTCGGAAATTCTGATCGTGTGTACACAAATCCGACGGACAAAGTGCCACGCATGCTCAGAATAAATAAAGAGATGAAAGCTATTGGCCACTGCCCCGTTTATAGTCCCGACGTACGTGTTTTACGTCACCGCGTTCAGAATGATCGGATTTTCCGACAACTTTGTGTGACTGTGTGTATGCAAGACAAGTTTGAGCCAACATCCTTCGGAAAAAATCCTAGGATTTTGTTGTCGGAATGTCCGAACAAAGTCCGACCGTGTGTACGCCCTATTATACAAGGTGTACACTCACTACTTTACATTGTAGCAAAGTGTCATTTCTTCACTGTTACATGGAAAGATATAATAAAATATTTACAAAAATGTGAGGGGTGTACTCACTTTTGTGAGATACTGTATTTGATTTAATGTAGCTTGACATACAGTATATGGCCATACTATGGATTATTTGTGACCTCCTTGTTAGGTTTCTCGCTATTTAATGTAGAACTGATGGTCAGCTGCACTTTTCCATAGTGTGCAAATATAAGTGTCATACTTACACATTATGGCATATCCACCTATCTGTTTGTCCTCCCCTAGCTCTGACATTTCTGTTCTCTCTGCTTGGACCACAGCTTCTTATGGCTCTGCATTTCTCTTATTTGGCCATTGGCAGCCACTGATGATGTACCTCCTGTGCATTCATCCTACAGATGTCACATTATGTTATATATTATATTTCTAAAATTAGTTATTTATATAATTTAATGGAATTGTAATACCTTTAAAAGCTCCATCTTTTCAATTGCCAATTTATTTATATTAGAGAAAAAGACTTATCTGCTGTATATAATGATGGGAAAATTTGGCAAAATCAGTATAGGAAGATTTTATATTTCTCAACATTTTAGAGCAAATAATTTGTATATAATCCTATTTGAATGATACTTGGAATCTCATCTAAAAATTATGTCACTATCTCTTTCATTAAAGTCATATTAAACCCTGATAGCAGCAAATACTTTGTCTTCTGCTTTTACAGTTTTTGCCTTTTTTCTTCTTATTTCATCATGTCCCCCCATTGCTGGCCTTGACTTCCACTGTTATGCCCTGTACACACGATAGGATTTTCCGACGGAAAATGTTCTATGGGAGCTTGTTGTCGGAAATTCCGACCGTGTGTAGGCTCCATTGTACATTTTCCATCGGAATTTCCGACACACAAAATTTGAGATCTGGATCTCAAATTTTCCGACAACAAAATCCGTTGTCGGAAATTTTGATCGTGTGTACACAATTCCGACGCACAAAGTTCCACGCATGCTCGGAATCAAGCAGAAGAGCCGCACTGGCTATTGAACTTCATTTTTCTCAGCTTGTTGTATGTGTTGTACGTCACTGCGTTCTTGACGTTCAGAATTTCCGACAAGATTTGTGTGACCGTCTGTATGCAAGACAAGTTTGAGCCAACATCCGTCGGAAAAAAAACATGAATTTTGTTGTCGGAAAATCCTATCGTGTGTACAGGGCATTAGTGTGCCTCCTTGGCTTGCAGGGTCCTATGGAGCCTCATCAATGATGATGTCATTGGTGCTAGAAATGATAGGACATGTAGTCCCCAGGAGGGATTTAAGAGGCTTTTTTTAAGAGTGTGTATTCTGTGATCTGAAGTTCAGGGAAAATGTGCCGAAGGAACTTGAGGCTGCACTATTTACAAGAAGAAAATGCCTGTGTTTTTTCAGCATTCTGGAAGTCATCTTTAATTGGAGAGTTATTAATAGGGTAAGAGGGATGTAGTAGTAATAAAAGCATTTAGGCTTTAGTACTAATTCAAAGTGTTACTAAACCCAGGACCCTGCATTCACCATATCTGGCCTCCCACAGAACACAGAACATGGAAATACAATTATTTTAGTAAATATGAACTGCTTAATACCTCTTCTCATCAGTAGTATATAGCAGTCCTATGACTTCTATGTAGGGTTGCCACCTGTATGGGTTTGACCTGGACAGTCTGGGTTTTGCAACTTGTGCCCGGGTTTCTGTACACCTGAAACCCAGACACGACATACCTTTAGTCCGGTCAGGTAAATATGTCCCAGTGCAGTGAAGGAACTCTGTGGGGTATCCTCAAAAAATTCCTGTTGGCTGTGGCTTGCTGTTCTGTGTGCTCTCCGCTCTGCCTTCTCTCCTGCTGGCGCGCCCCACCCAACCGAATGATCTGCTTTGCAGTCATTGGTTGCTAGGACCGCCAGTGTCCTAACAAACGAGATAATAAACAGGAATTGATTCTGGACAGCCGCTATGAATAAGCACTAACGTTAGTGCGAAACGTCAGCTCTTTTGTCTGCTGTTATCTTTGTTTTTGATGTGAGTTTTCCCAATAAATAAGGCTATTTTTCAAGAGTGCGGCTGTCCAGAATCAATTCCTGTTTATTGCTACTAGCAATTGCCAGCACCTATGGCTTCCAAACCGAGAGAGATTTTACTTTCTGTCTGTCACATACTCCTGGAGCGGTGATATTTCTCTGTCCTAGCAACCGAGGATGCTTTTGCACAGCACACATGGGATTTTCCTCTCCCTTCTGCCGGTAAGGCATTAGACCATCGACAATCTTTTAGAAGGGGGGAAGGAGTGCAGTTATAAGGGGATGGTCTCTCTCTAATGGAGGTCTCTAAGGAAGCGGGAGGGGCACAAATATAAGTTCACTGTGAGCTAATGGGGGATGCTGACTGCTAATCTAATGCTGAACAACCATTAGATCAGCAGTCAGCATCCCCCATTAGAGACCCCCATTATATCAGAGTCACCTTATATTAGCACCCCCCTTACAGACCCCCATTAGAATAAAGTCCCTTTATATTACCACCCCTCCTTAGAGACCCCCCCATTACATCAGAGTCCCCCTATATCAGGGACCCCCCTTAGAGACCAACGGTTGGTCTTTAAGAGGGGATTTGCTGATCTAAAAAAAAAAAAAAAAAACAAATAACAAAAAAAATGTATGTGAGCCTCTAAAGACCTGAGGCCTTCCTTCTTCATGCTACTTATATATAGTGGGGAAAATAAATATTTGATCCCCTGCAGATTTTGTAAGTTTGCCCACTTACAAAGAAACAAAGGGTCTATAATTTTTATCATAGGTGTATTTTAAATGATAGAGATGGATAGAGATAGGTAATATCAACCAAAAATCCAGAAACACACATGATACAAAGGTTATAAATTGAGTTTTAGGGTCATAGTCAGCTTTTACTTACTCCAAACATGGCGAGTACTCCTCCTCAAGAAGGCACATGTACAGTCATACCAATGAACATCTAAATGAGTCAGAGAAGGATTAAGAGAAAGTGCTGTGGTCAGATGAGACCAAAACTTTGGCATTAACTCGACTCGCCATGATTGGAGGAAGAAAAATGCTGACTATGACCCTAAGAACACCATCCCTACAATCAAGCACGGAGGTGGAAACATGATGCTTTTGGGGCTGTTTCTCTGCTAAAGGTACAGGCTGACTTTGCCGCATTGAGGGGCCAATGGACGGGCCATGTATTGTAAAATCTTGGATGAGAACCTTCTTCCCTCAGCCAGAATACTGAAGATGGGTTATGGATGGTTCTTCCAGCATGACAATGACCCAAAACATACCGCCAAGGCAACAAAGGAGTGGCTCAAGAAAAAGCACCTTAAGGTCATGGAGTGGCCTAGCCAGTCTCCAGACCCTAATCCTATAGAAAATTTATGGAGGGAGCTGAAACTTCGAGTTGCCAAGTAACAGCCAAGAAACCTTAAGGATTTAGAGAAGATCTGTAAAGAAGAGTGGACCAAAATCCCTCCTGAGATGTGTGCAAACCTGGTAACCAACTACAAGAAACGTCTTATGTTTATGCTTACCAACAAGAGTTTCTTCAGTACTAAATAGTATGTCATGTTTTGCTTGGGGATCAAATACTTATTTTACTGACTGAACTGCAACTTAATTTTTAGCAATTTATAGCAATTGTTTTATGTGTTTTTTTTTCTGGATTTTTGGTTGATATTCTGTCTCTATCATGTAAAATACACCTGTGTATTTTATGTGATAGAGACAGAATATCTATGTGTACAGGACATTTTCAGTTTACACACTGAGCACAATAAAATAAATATTCCCCAGTAAACTATTTGTTAGAATTCTTATTCCAGCTTACAACTTTGAATGCTGTTGGCTCCTTCTGTCTCAGTTCTGCTTCACTAAACTTCCAGTCTTCACAGGAAGGAGTTAGCAGTGGGCAGCGAAGTCTGGTGGCTTGGAGAACGGAGGAGGGAGGAGTAGGGAAGCACCCTGACATCCTAGGCTATGGGGCTATGTGTAAGGGTGGCTCCACTGAATGTCACAAGGGAAAGAAGCAATCCTGAAACAGGAAACCTGGGCCATTGGTTATGGCAGCAGCCATCCCGAACAACAATAATTTGTCCAGTTAGTTTTTTTGGGATGTTATCCATCCCCCCCGCCGTCCCTAAAATAAGAAGCCCTGAAAAAACTTTTTGAAGGTTGCTCTAGCTTGGATTACCAGCTTGACCCTGAGAAAAGAATTGCAAGATATTTATTTTGTTACTTTAATATACCTCTTTGTTCCAATAAGCAAACAGCTAAGGTTTTCCAAGCAATGCGTATTTTTGGAAACAAAAATGTTTTGTGGGTAGTTGAGTTGCCCAGTGGAGGATACCATAATACACGTGTAAGTTCCATTTATTAGATTTATTAATCTGGTCATATCAACCTCCTGCCCTTCTAGTGACATCTCCTAGATCGTTGCTCTTAAGTGGGCCCCTGTGTTTGCCAGTTGGTATACGTTGTGCACAATCGCCCCTGCTTCCACCAGCCCATGTATTATTCATATTCTATCAGTAATGTCCTGTACACACGATAGGATTTTCCGATGGAAAATGTGTGATAGGACCTTGTTGACGGAAATTCCAACCGTGTGTAGGCTCCATCACACATTTTCCATAGGAATTTCCGACACACAAAGTTTGAGAGCATGCTATAAAATTTTCCGACAACAAAATCCGTTGTCGGAAATTCCGATTTTGTGTACACAAATCCGCCGCACAAAGTGCAACGCATGCTCAGAATAAATTAAGAGACGAAAGCTATTGGCTACTGCCCCGTTTATAGTCCCAACGTATGTGTTTTACGTCACCGCGTTCAGAACGATTGGATTTTCCAACAACTTTGTGTGACCGTGTGTATGCAAGACAAGTTTGAGCCAACATCCGTCGTAAAAAATCCATGGATTTTGTTGTCGGAATGTCTGATCAATGTCTGACCGTGTGTACGGGGCATTAGTGTAAGAAACCTATGTATGTATACATTGATTGTATCTAATGTCACAAAACTATGTACTTACTTATTGCTCTTATCTACTCAAGCACTTAAACGGCTACAGCAGCCATTTTATTAACAAATAAATAAGTAACATAAATAAAACTATTTTAACAATGCAGATTCAACAATGAAACCATGAGGGGGTCTCTGGGTGTCCTTAAGTCACACTTTATGACTATAATCGCCCATGTCTTCAGCTGTGCCCCAACCGGCTCAAAGACGTTACAACACATTTTTAGATTGTTCCGCCACAGCCCTAGCACCTGGGAGAACTACCAACAGGTGGAAGCGCCATACTCTAGATGGGTCCCCAATTTTTAACAATATCGTTTATCACTGACCCCCAAAGACCCTCTGACGCGCCAAGCTGTTATGACAAACGTGGCAAAGTTTCTATATTTTTTGTTAGAGAAATTTGTAACACAAAATACTACCCCACAACCCCCGAATACACCATCCCTAGCTCCTGGGAGAACTACTAACAGGTGGAAGCGCCATACCCTAGATGGGTCTCCAATTTTTAACAATATCGTTAATCACTGACCCCCAAAGACCCTCTGACACGCCAAGCTGCTGTGACAAAAGTGGTAAAGTTTCTATATTTTTTTTTAGAGAAATTTGTAACACAAAATACTGCCCCACAACCCCCGAATACACCATAAACCCTGAATACAGGCCAGGAGGGAGGGAAAGTCTTCTTGTCACCTGAACTTTCCAGAATGATTACCCAGCAACCCTTGAAATGAACCACACTTGCGGCTCCACCCTGCCCATCTGACCATCAGTCTCCAATCAGGTAAGAACTACGCCCCTACCACACTAAACTATAGAGTTTTAACCCTTCTCTGACCTGTCCCTCCCTTAGTTATGCTGACACTATCTATTCCCTCGTCTCTGGGTCTCACTTACTTGTTTTAGTGCTCATACTTGAGCAGCCTGGGGTGACAATCATGGCTCCCTCCACAGATACAGTGGAGGAATGATGTAGCCATTTGGTGACAGGATGTGTATTATTTGCAGGATTACCAGGTGAAAATAAAACAAAAAAAAAAAAATGAAAAAAAGAAACTAATGCAACCACCACGCCAAGGACTAGTAAGCTGCAATATATAATTTTTTTTATGTTTTGGGTTTAAACACACTTCAAGCGCCTGATTCATCATGAAAGGTCTATTTTAAATGCTGATTTTTATATATTTTAATGCAAGTGGTGTGATGTGCATTAAAATAGTAATGAACTAAAATAACGATTCATTAAATAATTGAAATTAAATTGAGGTGAGAAGTCAAAGAGAAATCCGGAACAAAGTAATTATAGATTAAAGAAAGAAATAAAAAATAAAAAAAGCGGACAAATGAAAATGGAATAACTGAAGATTGAAGAAAAGGAGATAAAAATATATATATAAAAAAACTATGTAATAAAGGGTCAGGAAAATGAAGGAGAAGCAGAGACCAGGGAAGCCAAATAGCTAGGAAATGAAGCAACGAAATGAAACTGCAAGGAAAGTGAACGAGCTACGTTGGTAGAAAAATGAGCACATTATTCCTGAAATGAAAGGGGAAAGAGCAGAATAAGAAGTGGACGAATAAAAGAATTGTTGTTCAGCAGTGAGGAAAATAATGTGTGGCCAAGAGAATGTATGTCTAATAACATACTGTTGGCCAGCAAGCTGGAGAAGGTTTAATATTTTTGTAAATTGCATTTTTAATAGTCTGCCAACTGAATGAAGTGAAAATTCTAAAAAAAAAAACAGTTTGCCATATTCTTTTTATTAATTGTATAACTAAGGGGATGCCCAAGAATAATAACAGGTACTCCAATTTCCTCCCACACTCCAAAGACATGCTGGTAAGTTAATTGGCTCTTGTCTAAATTAGCCGTAGTATGTGTGTGAAGCACTGCATACATTGTTGGCACTCTCCAAATACCTGTAATAAATAAATGTAAATCTTTTACCTACTTAAAGTACAGTAGAAGGGAAGGCTAAATAATCAACATTTTAAACATTGCCCCCCCCCCCCCCCCCACTATGGTTTTAATTGTTGTATACAGTTTGTAAGAGATATGGATGTAAATAATTTTTTATATCTTCTTGTTTTTAAGAGGTCACGTGACTACAATGTTCTGATGGGTGTGTCTGTCTGTGCAAGCTGGACAATGACGCTGAATCCCTAGAGCAGTAACATCATCCTTTACATCATCCCTTGCTCTAAGGCCCCTTTCACACTGGGGCGGGAGGTGCGTCGGCGGTAAAGCGCCGATATTATTAGCGTCGCTTTACCATCGTTTTAGTGGCGGTATTCGGCCGCTAGCGGGGTGGTTTTACCCCGCTAGCGGCCGAGAAAGGGTTAACAAACACCGCAAAGCGCCTCTGCAGAGGCGCTTTGCCGGCAGTATTGCCACGCTGCCCCATTGATTTCAATGGGCAGGAGCGGTAAAGGAGCGGTGTATACACAGCTCCTTCACCGTTCCGAAGATGCTGCTAGCAGGACTTTTTTTCCCGTCCTGCCAGCGCACCGCTCCAGTGTGAAAGCCCTCGGGGCTTTTACACTGGAGACACAGCAGCGGCTGTTTCGGGTCAGTTTACAGGCGCTATTTTTAGCGCAATAGCGCCTGCATACCACCCCAGTGTGAAAGGGGTATTAGGCTTAGTACACATGGGTCAACTGTCGGCCGACATTCGGCCCATGTGTATGGCAGCCATTCAGCTGGCTTCTGTTGGACGAGCATGCTGAAAAAACAGTAGCCAATGGCTTGAGAGCGTTGATCAGAGAGTTCTGGCGGGGGACTGTCCCCCTGTCAAAACACAAAAGAACAACAGGGGAGATTGTTGTACTAACATTGGATTGTTAGTACAGTGGCTCTGACTGGAGCTGTCAGGTTTTTTCGTTCAACCAGCTGGGTTGACAAGCTGATCTCATTACCACACACCCTGCATTATCTACCCTCAGCTGGTCAACTCCTTCCTGTGTCATGACCTATAGTCTGTCCAGGAAGTAAGGCAGAAGTAATGGATAAGTGTTTTTAAACAGTCATGGAAAGCTGTTTTATTTTTGCAAAAGAAGTACATGAATGCTATATTGGTACGTAGGGAAGCTGAAATTTAGAAGAAAAAAAAAGGTGAACTTGGCCTTTAAGGCTTTGCAGGCCTTGAAGGAGTTGAAACCCACCAGCTGCACTGACAGACACACCTACTGAAGCTAATTTTCTTTTAACTACACAGTAATGACTGCATTGTTTGATATAACACTTTCTACATACCCCTTTCCCATCCTGGGTTCTCTGGGCAGCTTAAGGGAGGCTGCAAAAAGGTCTACATTCTGTGAAAATTGAAGTGAATCTATTGATCACAATAACAACAAAATGCATCAACGCGATCAACACTTCCTATTGAATTTGTGAAAAAAACAAAGCTGTCAGTTACCTCTTCAATTTTGAAATTATGCGTGGCCACTGTTGTGTATAATGGAGTACTTCTGGTGCCCTACATCCATGGGCTGCTTATATGAGTAAAGTATTACACTGTGTTAAGTATAGCCCAACGCCAGACAAGCCATCAGTAACAGAGTGAAAATATTTTGTTCATCTTAAAGCATTTGTGAAGGTTCAGCTTTTTTTTCCTTAAATAACAAACATGTCATACTTACCTGCTCTGTCTAGTTGTTTTGCACAGAGCAGCCCAGATCTTCCTATTCTCGGGTCCCCTGCTGGTGCTCCTGGCCCCTCCCCCCCTGCTGAGTGCCCCCAAAGCAGGCTGCTTGCTCTGGGGGCACCGTGCCTGTTCGCTCCTAAGCCACCTCTGTATGTCTATGAGGCACACTGAGTTTGGCTCGGCCCGGGAGAGTTTATGCTCTCGTGCACATGGCTGGATCGGGCTCAGTTGAGTATGATGCCACGTACACAAGATCGGAAATTTGGCCAGCAAAAAAAGATGAGAGCTTTTGGTTGGAAAATGTGATCGTGTGTATGCTCCATCGGACTTTTGCTTGCGGAATTCCCGCCAGCAAAAGATTGAGAGCAGGTTCTCAATTTTTCGGTCGGAAAAAGTTCCTATCCGAAAATGCGACGCGCAAAATTCCTACGCATACTCGGAAACAATTCAACGCATGCTCGGAAGCATTGAGCTTCATTTTCTCAGCTCATCGTAGTGTTGTACGTCACCGCGTTCTTGACGGTCGAAAGTTCAGAGAACTTGTGTGACCGTGTGTATGCAAGGCAAGCTTGAGCGGAATTCCGTTGGAAAAACCATCCAAGTTTTTTCCGACGGAAAATCTGCTCATGTGTACACGGCATAAGGGGGGTGCTGAGAAGGAGGCTGCACACTCTAGGTCTTTTTTTTTTTTAACAAAAACAGTGGTGCTTTATTACTGTAATAGATAATCAGAGTTACAGAATACCATTCAACAGAGTAGAGTACACTACATACGTAGATTACATATTTGAGGATAGGGAAATTAATATGCAAAACCCGCAAACAATACATAAGGTTAATAGTACCATTCTCAACAAGTACCGTCCACCCTCCACCCTCCAAAACCCTTCCCTATTGCGTCAAATAAATGTAGTGAACTGAATGTTTCTCTACGAGGCCATCCACGGAGCCCAAACTTTTTCAAATTTCCACGGACAGCCACGGTTTATATATGTCATTTTATACATGGGGATTACTGCCTCAATCTGTGCCTCCCAGGCTGAAAAGGATGGAGGGGAAGAATCTATCCATTTCATAAGTATTTCTTTTTTGGCATAGAAAAGAAGGAAGGAAATCAGTAATTTAAGATGAGATGGCCTCTGCTCATCATCATGTATCCCCAACAACGCCATGGCCGGCAAGAGCGGAATAGAGGTCTGCAATCTGGAGTTGATTTCACCTACAATCTTAGTCCAAAATAGTGCAACAACTGGGCACTCCCAGAACATATGTAAAAATGTGCCTATATGGACTTTGCATTTAGGACACATGGGGTCTCTCTCAGGTAATATGCGATGGAGTCTCTGCAGGGTATAGTAGACCCTGTGTATAAATTTAACTTGAATCAGTTTGTCCTTGGATGCTATTACTAATTTCGGGCCATACTCTAGACAGTCCTCCCATCCCTCCCTATCAGCGACGGGATATCAGCCCGCCATCTTTCCCATAATTCATTAATCTTAGGGGAATCTCTTCCCAGCAACGCATTATATATTGAGGATAGGGGTTTAGACAAGTCTCCAGGAGATAGGAGATCTTCGATGGGGTCCGTTTGTAACAGGGGAGTTTGCGGGAATTGAGCCCTGGCCGCATGTCTCAGCTGTAGGTACCGGAACCCCATCCAACGGGGCAGTCCAAATTTAGCCGTAAGCTCATGCAAGGGGAGCAGTTGACCCCCAGACATTACGTGTTCCAACAAGGTTACACCATATCTAGCCCACACCTGTGGGTCCGGTATCATACGGAAGTGTTTAAGTCGTGGGTTCCCCCATAGGGGATGAGCTGGAGACAATTGGCCAGGTCTCAAGTATCTGCGCCTAGCCACTTCCCATACTCTCCAAGTTGCTCTAGTAGGCCCAGGGATCTCACAATATGCCTTGGGTCCTCTATAGGGAAAATTCCGAAGGTCCGTCAGGGAACCCAGAATATTCGCCTCGAGACAGGTTGCCACATTGGATCTAGAACCCTGGAACCACCAGTGTACCGCCACCAACATGGCTGCCCAAAAATATAACTGGAAATCTGGGAGGGCAAGTCCGCCCAAATCTGCAGGTAAACATAACGTAGTACGTGCCAACCTACGGTTTCTCCCCGACCAAATAAAGGAACCCACTATACGGTCAATCTCCCTAAAAAACGAGGTGGGGACTCAGACCGGGCAATTCCTAAACAGATAGTTAAATTTGGGCAGTATCATCATTTTAAGGAGACTAATGCGACCCAGAAGATTCAGAGGAAGATTCTCCCAGGCAGCACATTTCGAACGTAGGGTGTTCAGGACAGGGGTCAGGTTTTTTACAATAAAATCAGAGAGATTCCTAGTGATCACGACTCCAAGATATTTAAATTCCCTAACCCTTTGTAGTGGGGAGGAGAGGGGTCCAGAGTTAACCTCATCATCTATAAAAAATAGGACTGATTTGGTCCAATTTATCTTAACTCCCGAGAGTCCACCAAAACTGTCAAAAATACGCAAGGCAGCTTGAAGAGAGGGTCCAGCATCATTAAGGTACAATAATGCGTCGTCGGCATAGAGGGAGAGGCGCTCTTCCATCATACCCACCCGCAGGCCCAGAACGTCCGGTGCACTCCTAATGGCAATTGCCAGAGGCTCCAGCGCCAGGGCGAACAGGCTGGGAGAGAGCGGGCATCCCTGCCTCGTACCACGAAACAGAGCAAAGGAGTCTGAGACCCAATTGTTGGTGCGAACCCGTGCCCGGGGGGATCAGTACAGCAATCGTACTCTGTGAATAAATTTAGGACCGAATCCAAATCTACGCAAAGTTTCCCATAAAAATTTCCATTCAACAGAGTCGAAAGCCTTCTCGGCATCCAAAGAGGCAATAACCCTGGACCCCGTGTTGTCATGCGATGTTGCTAAGTTGAGGAATAGGCGCCTAATATTAATATCTGTGCCCTTGCCTGGCATAAATCCCGTCTGGTCTATACCCACTAGGTCTTCTATTACATGGGATAGTCGGGTAGCCAAGACCTTAGCAAAGATCTTGGCATCAACATTAAGCAACGAAATGGGCCTATACGATGCGCAATCAAGAGGGTCTTTTCCTGGTTTAGGAACCAGTACAATAACCGCCTCATTCATTGAGTCAGGTAGGGCTGGCAGATTTGCAAATTTAGAAAGCAGTGAAGTCAACTTAGGGGCCAGTAGTTCAGAAAAATTGGAGTAAAATTCAGATGGTAACCCATCTGCACCCGGGGCCTTCCCTCCCTTGAGATGTTCCATGGCAACCTGTATCTCCTCAAGTGTGATGTCAGCCTCCAGCCCCTCCCTTGCTTCCTCAGACAACATAGGGATAGACAGGGAGTCAAAAAAAGAGGACATGGATGAATCCGATGCAACATCTCTAGAGGAGTAAACCTCCTGAAAGTATTCTCGGAAACGGTCAATATTAGCAGGGGCAGTAAGGATCTGGTCAGTATTGTCTCTAATGGAGCCTATGGGGGTTGAAGGTATGTTTCCCTTAGCCAGCCACGCAAGAAGCTTCCCATTTTTACCACCATGCTCGAACACGCGTTGAGCGGAGTATAACAAAGCCTTGTTTGTCTGGGCCATCCTAGTGGTGGATAGGTCACGCAGGGCCTTTTTCCACGCCCTATACCGGTCCTCCCCAGGAGCAGAAACGTATTCAGCCTCCAACCTGCCTGCCAGTGCCTCCAGCTCATCCATGGAGTGAGTAGATTCGTTTGAGCCGAGTGATACTATGCCCATACTCCCCTCGTATCCAAGCTTTAAATGAGTCCCATACAACAGGAGGGGCAGCTGATTCAGCATTGTCCGTCCAGAAATTGCAGATAGAGGCCGTTAGGGGTTCCAACAGTCTCTCATCATTAGCCCAAAATCTGGATAAATGCCACAGGCGAGTCCCTGGTGGAACAGACAGCGTCAGTGTCAAGCACAATGGTGCGTGATCTGAAATTCCCCTGGGAAGCACAGACAGGTCATGTACATATTGTAATGCAGGGCCTGAAGCATAGACAAGATCAATTCTAGATAGCGTTTTGTGTGAGGCTGAATGGCAAGTGAAAACTTTCAGTGTCGGGTACAAGTGCCTCCAGACGTCAGTGAGGGCAAAAGTTTCCGCCCACTGCCTGAGGTCCGGGGTGTCCCGAGCTGAGGATTGTAGCCGATCAAGTTCCACCAGTGGAACCATGTTAAAGTCCCCCATGAGGTATACCAATGCGGTATCAAATTGCACCGCTATTTGCATGATCTCGTGAAGGACCCTGCCAGATGCTGGCGGAGGAACATAAAGCCCAGCTAGTAGCACATTCTTATCAAATATATTAGCATGTATAACAACAAATCTCCCTTCTTTATCTGTTTTAACCTCAATCAGCCTAAACGGTAGTGTCTTGTGGACCAGGATGCTAACCCCTCGGGCATAGGTGGAAAAGGTGGAATGATAATTAAGGCCCACCCAGGCTTTCCTAAGGCATACCGTTTTGTTTTGCGGCAGATGTGTCTCCTGGAGAATACAGATCTGCAGGTTGTGGGATCGAAGGAAACGAAACACCAAGGAACGCTTAACAGCAGTATTAAGCCCTCGAACGTTCCTAGGTCTTTTACATACATGAAATATAATGCATGAAGGTAGAAAATAGGGATGAGCCGAACATCCCCCGGTTTGGTTCGCACCAGAATTTGCGAACAGGCAAAATATTTGGCAGAACACACGAACACCGTTAAAGTCTATGGGACATGAACATGAAAAATCAAAAGTGCTAATTTTAAAGGCTTATATGCAAGTTAGCTGTATATATATAAATGGGGTAATGGCGCTCCCTAGAATTTTATTGGGCAGGTGAGTAGTATAACGTACCACTAATAATTGAAAATAGTATATAAACTCCACATCGAGTGGCTCCACCCAGATAAATTAAGTGTGAATAAGTCAAGACTAAACAAGGTCTCCCTTCACGTCCGTGAGTGTGCAAATAAAAATAATAATAAAAATGCCAAATCTGTAAGATTATAAGTGATAATGGTAGAAAGTCTACCCTATTTGGGCCATATTAGTGTGACCGTGACAATTACTTAATTGAATGAATTAAACATATATGTGTGCACATTCCAAACATGTGTGATAATGTGCCTGTGAGTTAACAGAGTGTGAATCTGAGGCAAACATAGGTATCAATAAACCTATCAGTGTCTATACACTTAGAAGCCCAATTGCAGGTTGGTTAAGCACCCAATCCCACATTAGGCTTTTACCATATTATAAATCCACACCCATACATATAAACCAAAGTGCTTTTAAAAAAAAAAAAACATCTAGTAAGCCTAAATTAATTTCTAGGCATATTAATAAACAGTCCAATAAAATGTTAACCAGTCCGTGGTTGTGAATAAAAATATTCAATGCAGTGTGGAATCACCCCAGGAAAAAAACTTATGAGCAAAAGTTAAAATTGTGACGTGAGTGTGTTCAACGTTCTTGGTGACTTGGTGCTCCCCCTCAAGGGTCCCCACTCACCAGATCCATCCACCCCAAAGGGGTAACTCGCATAAGGAATGTGGCCTCTACGATCCTCCTGCTGCCACGGTAGGTAGGTTTTCCAGGAAGGTCCTCAGCATACACTACCGTTCAAAAGTTTGGGGTCACATTGAAATGTCCTTATTTTTGAAGGAAAAGCACTGTACTTTTAAATGAAGCTAACTTTAAACTAGTCCTAACTTTAAACAAATATACTCTATACATTGCTAATGTGGTAAATGACTATTCTAACTGCAAATGTCTAGTTTTTGGTGCAATATCTACATAGGTGTATAGAGGCCCATTTCCAGCAACTATCACTCCAGTGTTCTAATGGTACAATGTGTTTGCTCATTGGCTCAGAAGGCTAATTGATGATTAGCAAACCCTTGTGCAATCATGTTCACACATCTAAAAACAGTCTAGCTCCTTCCAGAAGCTACAAAACTGACCTTCCTGTGAGCAGATTGAGTTTCTGGAGCATCACATTTGTGGGGTCAATTAAACGCTCAAAATGGCCAGAAAAAGAGAACTTTCATCTGAAACTCGACAGTCTATTCTTGTTCTTAGAAATGAAGGCTATTCCATGCGAGAAATTGCAAAGAAATTGAAGATTTCCTACAACGGTGTGTACTACTCCCTTCAGAGGACAGCACAAACAGGCTCTAACCAGAGTAGAAAAAGAAGTGGGAGGCCGCGTTGCACAACTAAGCAAGAAGATAAGCACATTAGAGTCTCTAGTTTGAGAAACAGACGCCTCACAGGTCCCCAACTGGCATCTTCATTAAATAGTACCCGCAAAACACCAGTGTCAACATCTACAGTGAAGAGGCGGCTGCGGGATTTTGGGCTTCAGGGCAGAGTGGCAAAGAAAAAGCCATATCTGAGACTGGCCAATAAAAGAAAAAGATTAAGATGGGCAAAAGAACACAGACATTGGACAGAGGAAGACTGGAAAAAAGTGTTGTGGACAGATGAATCCAAGTTTGAGGTGTTTGGATCACAAAGAAGAACGTTTGTGAGACGCAGAACAAATGAAAAGATGCTGGAAGAATGCCTGACGCCATCTGTTAAGCATGGTGGAGGTAATGTGATGGTCTGGGGTTGCTTTGGTGCTGGTAAGGTGGGAGCTTTGTACAGGGTAAAAGCTAAGGAAGGCTATCACTCCATTTTGCAACGCCATGCCATACCCAGTGGACAGCGCTTGATTGGAGCCAATTTCATCCTACAACCGGACAATGACCCTAAACACACCTCCAAATTGTGCAAGAACTATTTACAGCAGAAGCAGGCAGCTGGTATTCTATCGGTAATGGAGTGGCCAGCACAGTCACCAGATCTGAACCCCATTGAGCTGTTGTGGGAGCAGCTTGACCGTATGGTACGCCAGAAGTGCCCATCCAACCATTCCAACTTGTGGGAGCTGCTTCTAGAAGCGTGGGGTGCAATTTCTCCAGCTTACCTCAATAAATTAACAGCTAGAATGCCAAAGGTGTGCAATGCTGTAATTGCTGCAAAAGGAGGATTCTTTGATGAAAGCAAAGTTTGATGTAAAAACAATGTTATTTCAAATACAAATCATTATTTCTAACCTTGTCAATGTCTTGACTCTATTTTCTATTCATTTCACAACGTATGGTGGTGAATAAGTGTGACTTTTCATGGAAAACACAAAATTGTTTGGGTGACCCCAAACTTTTGAACGGTAGTGTATGTAGGTTGGAGAAGTTTTAATCACTCATGCAGGAGAAAAGAGGAAAGGTGGACTCCCATAGTGTAGTAATTGGATATAATCCAACTTAAAAAACTTTATATAAAACCAAAACTATACAATAAAAACTACAATCCAGATCAGCTGGCTGTAGAAATGAGCATCATACAAAAAAGATGAAAAATAAGATAAAATAAAATGAGATAGGCACACCATAAGCCTAGGTATGCAGCATAAACTGTGCCTTTGCACAACCGCTCACATACTATAAGAAAGTCCTGGCCGGGTAGCCCGTAACACAAGGTGGAAGTGGAGCGAGCGTATGCACTCCACCTGCGCTCCACCGGCCTAGCAAGTGGAAATGACGTAGCGTGCGTGGCGCCGTCATACGCGTTTCGTCATAGACGTCCTCAGCGACGGTACCCGCACGCCACGCACCACGTCATTTAGTATTGAAGCAGCCATTCCGGAAACACCCCTCAAAACCAGAGGCACCTATCATGGTTAGCTGTAGGAGGGGTTACGTACCAAATACACACCCACTCTCCCCAGAAGTGTACGCAGAGATGGTCGAGATAGTAGGTGTGTGGTGTCCGTATGCTTATAGTTGATTTCCTAGTTACGAACCATTACTGAAGGATATGTTCCATACCACGGGGAAATAATGGAAAACCACCACTTAATACTCCACGTATCCATTGTTACCAGTGCGGACATAGAATCTAGGAGTGTGCACCATGGAATATATCCCATACGTGGACCTGTATACTCATCCCCAACAGTAGATGTAAGCCCAGGTATAAATCTAGGAATCTACCCACTATAACATTTTTTAAACACCATAATAATGGGTGCAGCGGGAATGATATGATGATAAAAATAATACTAAAAAATTATTAATACATTTAAAAACAATGAGATGTGTATAATGAAGTATGCAGTGAAATATATATGTAATATATTATTATAATAATATATTAAAGTAGACCATACTACACTATATATGTCAGATAACGGAAGGAGGCCTTAAAGTGGACTAGGTTAATTGCCCCTCAATCTCATAATAGGGGTCATAGTGTATACATGCAAGGGCAGCTATCCCATTGATATATACCTACATATACCATCCCCCATGCCCCAACAATCCTCATAAGGGGCTTATATATAGACATGTCACAATCAGGATACATCTGGGTTATACGACCATACCCACTAGTAGATCCCTAGTCGCCTACCCACAATATCCCAAGGATGTGACTCAATAGTGCATTACAATAGTGTGTGAATTATGTTACAGACAACAGGCAGAAAGAAGACAGAAAATGGGGAAAGGGCTCCCTATCCAATTTCCCCTTACGGGTTGGCTATGAAGCAATATAGATTTAAACTGCTTCATAGCCAACTCATAAGGGGAAATTGGATAGGGAGCCCTTTCCCCATTTTCTGTCTTCTTTCTGCCTGTTGTCTGTAACATAATTTTTTGTATGATGCTCATTTCTACAGCCAGCTGATCTGGATTGTAGTTTTTATTGTATAGTTTTGGTTTTAAATAAAGTTTTTTAAGTTGGATTATATCCAATTACTACACTATGGGAGTCCACCTTTCCTCTTTTCTCCTGCATGAGTGATTAAAACTTCTCCAACCTACATATGCTGAGGACCTTCCTGGAAAACCTACCTACCGTGGTGGCAGGAGGATCGTAGAGGCCACATTCCTTATGCGAGTTACCCCTTTGGGGTGGATGGATCTGGTGAGTGGGGACCCTTGAGGGGGAGCACCAAGTCACCAAGAACGTTGAACACACTTAAGTCACAATTTTAACTTTTGCTCATAAGTTTTTTTCCTGGGGTGATTCCACACTGCATTGAATATTTTTCTTCACAACCACGTACTGGTTAACATTTTATTGGACTGTTTATTAATATGCCTAGAAATTAATTTAGGCTTACTAAAAGCACTTTGGTTTATATGTATGGGTGTGGATTTATAATATGGTAAAAGCCTAATGTGGGATTGAGTGCTTAACCAACCTGCAATTGGGCTTCTAAGTATATAGACACTGATAGGTTTATTGATACCTATGTTTACCTCAGATTCACACTCTGTTAAATCACAGGCACATTATCACACATGTTTGGAATGTGCACACATATATGTTTAATTTATTCAATTAAGTAATTGTCACGGTCACACTAATATGGCCCAAATAGGGTAGACTTTCTACCATTATCACTTATAATCTTACAGATTTGGCATTTTTATTATTATTTTTATTTTCACACTCACGGACATGAAGGGAGACCTTGTTTAGACCCCATTCACACAGGGGCAACACGACTTGCAGGTCGCCTCACCGAGGCGACCTGCACACGACTGCCTGGGCGACTTGCAAAACGACTTCTGTATAGAAGTCTATGCAAGTCGCCCCAAGTCGTCCCCGAAGTCGTACAGGAACCTTTTTCTAAGTCGGAGCGACTTGCGTCGCTCCCCTTAGAACGGTTTCATAGCATAGAACGGGAGGCGACTTGTCAGGCGACTAGGTCGCCTGACAAGTCGTCCCTGTGTGAACGGGGTCTTAGTCTTGACTTATTCACACTTAATTCATCTGGGTGGAGCCACTCGATGTGTAGTTTATATACTATTTTCAATTATTAGTGGTACGTTATACTACTCACCTGCCCAATAAAATTCTAGGGAGCGCCATTACCCCATTTATATATATACAGCTATTTCCGAAACACCTTGAGGAGTTTCTTTAGGGGGGCTGCACACCTTTACACCTGTCCTAAGCGCAGTCATTTTACTTTATTCAATTATATGCAAGTTAGAGTCATAAAAAGTGTTTGGGCACCCGGGTGTGTTGCCCCAGGGGACATGTATCAATGCAAAAAATGTTTTAAAAACTGACGTTTTTTTGGGAGCAGTGATTTTTTTAATGCTTAAAGTGAAACAATAAAAATGAAATATTCCTTTAAATATTGTGCCTGGGGGTGCCTATAGTATGCCTGCAAAGTGGCGCATTTTATCCGTGTTTAGAACAGTACCACAGCAAAATGACATTTCTAAAGGAAAAAATTGTCATTTAAAACTGATTGCGGCTGTAATGAATTGTTGGGTCTCGGCTATATAGATAAAACTCATTGAAAAAAAGAGCATGGGTCCCCCCTCAGTCCATTACCAGGCCTTTTGGGTCTTGTATGAATATTAAGGGGAACCCTGAACCAAAAATTAAAAAAATTACGTGGGGATCCCCCCTAAAATCCATACCAGGCCCTTCAGGTCTGATATGGAAATTTAGGGGAATCCTGTGCTGAAATTAAAAAAAAATGGCGTAGGGGTCCTCCCTAAAATCCATACCAGACCCTTATCAGAGCACACAACCTGGCAGGTCGCAGGAAAAGAGGGGGGTGAGAGAGCGCCCCCCCTCCTGAACCATACTAGGCCACATGCCCTCAACATCGGGAGGGTGCTTTGGGGTCTGACCCCAAAGCATCTTGTCCCCATGTTGATGGGAAACCAGAAACGCATGTAAGTGAATAATAATGGTGTTTATTTAAATAGGTGATAAGTAAGTAAATATAAACAGTGCAAAGCCAACCACAGACCCACCAACAACAAATAGTATATACAAATAAATGGAGATACCAGAATCTTAAACAAAAGCCAGGCCGAGGTCATACACAGGGAGGTCAGCAGATGGGTAAGGACGGGAAACCAACAGGACAGGGAGAGGATGGATGGATAGGCTGCAGAGCAGGGATCCTAGGAAATCAGGAAACAGGAGGGACAGGTCCAGGATAGGCTCGGGATAGGGATCAGATCAGGTCAGAAACAGGCTCAAGGTCAGAATACAGGCAGCAAGGTCAGGGCGCAGGGAGAAAGGTACCAAGGCAAGCATGTGAAGGCTTGCCGGGTATTTATAAGACTGTCAGTAATTTACCGCACGTAACACCTGAGCGCAGGAAATGCTGTCTGCTCAACACTGCCGGAATACACCCGCTGGTGGACACTAGTACTACGGCCCAAGGATCCAACAGTGCCACCAGCAGGTGAGTCCTCTTATTACAGGTCCTGGGTGTTGGAAGACACCCGCTGGTGGACACTGGTACTGCAATCCAAGAGACTGACAGCGTCACCAATGGGTAAACCCTTTCATGACAGTACCCCCCTCAAAGGAGCGGCCTCCGGACGCTCCAACTAGAAGTAATTGTCCAAAGTTTATGGCCCCAAACCGAACAACAGATGAAGGCATGTCAGGCTGGGCATTGGGTACTTCAGACTGGGCAGCGGATACGTCAAACCGGACAACGGGCACATCAGAGCAGGCAGCAGGCACATCAGAGCAGACATCAGGCTCCGGGTCATCCAGCTGGGCAGCAGGCTCTGGGTCGTCGAGCAGGGCATCAGGCTCCGGGTCGTCGAGCTGGGCAGCAGGCTCTGGGCCATCGGGCTGGGAAGCAGGCACTGGGACATTAGGCCAAACAGTGAGCACCGTAAGGGCAGGCTGGATCACAGGCATCGGCTCAGCAAGCTGGGTAACGGGCCCCGGCCCAAACGTGTCCCGGTTCAGCGAGCTGGACACCGGGCACTGGTCCGGCAAGCCGAATAAAGGGCACCGGCTTTACAGACCGAGTGACAGACTCTGGTTTAGCAGAATGGGTAAAGGGCACCGGTTTAGCAGACTGGGTAATGGGTACCGGTCCAGCAGACTGGGTAACGGGCACTGGTTCAGCAGACTGGGTAACAGGCACTGGTTCAGCAGACTGGGTAACGGGCACCGGTTCAGCAGACTGGGTAACGGGCACCGAAACTTCAGGCTGAGACACGGGCACCGAAACTTCAGGCTGAGACACGAGCACCAAAACATCAGACTGGAAGGCAGGTACAAGGACATCAGACTGTAAAGCGGGCACATCAGACTGGAAGGTAGGCACATTGGACTGGAAGGCAGACACATCAGACTGGAAGGCAGGTACATCAGACTGGAAAGCAGGCACATCAGACTGGGAAGCAGGCACATCAGACTGGAAGGCAGGCACATCAGACTGGAAGGCGGGCACATCAGACTGGAAAGCAGGCACATCAGACTGGGAAGCAGGCACATCAGACTGGAAGGCAGGCACATCAGACTGGAAGGCGGGCACATCAGACTGGAAGGCGGGCACATCAGACTGGAAAGCGGTCACATCAGTCTGGAAAGCGGGCACATCAGACTGGGAGGCAGGCACCAAGACATCAGGCTGGAAGGCAAGCACTGAGACAACAGGCTGAAAGGCAGGGACCGAGACATCAGGCTGGTAGCGGGCACATCAGGCTGGAAAGCCGTCACATCAGACTGGAAAGCAGGCACAAAGACATCAGGCTGGAAGGCAAGCACTGAGACAACAGGCTGGAAGGCAGGGACCGAGACATCAGGCTTGAAAGCGGGCACATCAGACTGGAAAGCGGGCACATCAGATTGGAAAGCGGGCACATCAGACTGAGAAGCAGGGACATCAGACTGAGAAGCAGGCACATCAGCCTGGAAAGCGGGCACATCAGACTGGAAAGCGGGCACATCAGCCTGGAAAGCGGGCACATCAGCCTGGAAAGCAGGCACATCAGACTGGAAAGTGGGCACATCAGACTGGAAAGCGGGCACATCAGGCTGAAAGGCAGGCACCAGGACATCAGGCTGGAAGGCAGGCATGGAGACATCAGGCTGGAAGGCAGACACCGAGACATCAGGCTGAAAGGCAAGCTTCGAGACATCAGACTGGAAAGCAGGCACTGAAACAACAGGCTGGAAGGCAGGTACTGAGACAACAGGCTGGAAGGCAGGCACCGAGACATCAGGCTGGAAGGCAGGCACATCAGGCTGGAAGGCGGGCACATCAGACTGGAAAGCGGGCACATCAGACTAGAAAGAGGGCACCAAGACATCAGGCTGGAAGGCAAGCACTGAGACAACAGGCTGGAAGGCAGGGACCCATACATCAGGCTGGAAAGCGGGCACATCAGACTGGAAAGTGGGCACATCAGACTGAAAAGCGGGCACAGGCATTGGCACAACACACTGAGTAGCAGACAATGGCACATCAGGCTGGGCAGCAGACAGTGGCACATTAGACTGGAACAGGTTGGTTGGTGTGGAGGCAGGTTGGGTTACTGGCAGGATGGTGTGGGTCGGAAAGAACTTTTGTTTCTTTTTTGGTTTAGCCACTGCATCTTTGTACGTAGGTGCAGAGCTGTAAGAAAAGAACGTAGCTGGGCAAAAGGAAGACCAAGGAACAGTGGTTGGAGGAAGGTTTTGTGGGATTGTTACAGGTGGAGGAGAAGAGGCAGGTGGATTGAAGGCAGGATAGGTGCTACACTTGGGGACTGGGTAATAGTATTTGGTAGGGTGCTGAGTAAACTGGGCTGTAGCTGAGGTTGCCATAGGCGATGGGGAGATAGATTCTTGGGAAGGCAGGTGATTAATGGCAGGGCTGGAATGTTATGGCTTATCTAAATGCAGGAGGTCTGACCATGCCTGTACACAGGTCGAACAAACGCTGATTCACACACAGCCTGACTAACCAGGGATTGCACTGAATGGATGCAATCAGACAACACCTGCTTTGAACAAGAGGAATAACATTCCATGAAAAAGGCTGGATCATCCTCTAATAACCATAGCAGAGATTCAACTTGGCCATAACTGAAGGGGGGAGAAAAATCGTCACTTCCTTCGGGAAAACATGACAGGGCTGCCATTGCACACAAGACACAGAGACAGCTTGGGACAAGTCCTTTATTACAAAAAAAATTAAAAAATAAAAATGTCCTGCGATGTAAATTCACGCCATTTGACGGACCGAAAAAGAAAAAAAAAGGCGCGACTGCCGACTGACTCTTCTTCTCTGTGACAGTTCTTATATAGCTGAGGGGGGAGAGCCACCCGGTGACGTAAACAGGTGACCCCGCCCCCCCTTGACGCCACAGGGGCTTCTCCGTCGGACAGCGTGAAGGTCCTGGTATGGATTTTAGGGGGACCCCCACGCAATTGTTTTTTTAAAATTTTGGTTCGGGGTTCCCCTTAATATTCATATCAGACCCAAAGGTCCTGGTAATGGACAATGAGTTTTACCTATATTGCTGAGACCCAACAATTCATTACAGCCGCGATCAGTTTTAAATGACAATTTTTCCTTTAGAAATGTCATTTTGCTGTGGTACTGTTCTAAACACGGGAACAATATGTGCCACTTTACAGGCATACTATAGACAACCCCCCCCCCCCCCCGGCACGATATTTAAAGGAATATTTGATTTTTATTGTTTCACTTTAAGCATTAAAAAAATCACTGCTCCCGAAAAAACGGCAATTTTTAAAAAAAATTTTGCATTGATACATGTCCCCTGGGGCAGGACCCAGGTCCCCAAGCACTTTTTATGATAATAACTTGCATATAAGCCTTTAAAATGAGCACTTTTGATTTTTCATGTTAGTGTCCCATAGACTTTAATGGTGTTCCGGTGGCTTTTGAATTTGCCGCGAACACCGCATATTGTTCGCTGTTTGGCGAACACCGGGCTCATTCTTAGTAAAAAACCTTTAGCCTGTACAACCACTTAAAGGTAATTGAAGATATTGGATCATTTCACTTGTTTTTTTATAGCTAATGTTAAGAGAAATCTAGCCTAGCCCTATGCATATAACTTTCCTTTATAAAACTTTAAGGGTTTCTTCACACTGCCCTGCTGAACTTTGGTTAAAGTGCAAATTGAGATCTGGTGACTGTGGAGGCCATTGGAGTACAGTGACCTCATTGTCATGTTCAAGAAACCAGTTTGAGATGATTTGAGCTTTGTGACATGGTGCATTATCCTGCTGGGAGTAGCCATCAGAGGATGGGTACACTGTATTCATAAAGGGATGGTCAGCGACAATACTCAGGTAGGCCGTGGAGTTTAAATGATGCTCAATTGATATTAAGGGGCCAAAAGTGTGTCAAGAAAATACCCCCACACCATTACACCACCAGCCTGAACCATTCATACAAGGCAGGATGGATCCATACTTTTATGTTGTTTATTCCAAATTCTGACCCTACCATCTGACTGTCACAGCTGAAATCAAGACTCATCAGACCAGGCAACGTTTTCCCAATCTTCTATTGTCCAATTTTGGTGAGCCTGTGTAAGCCTCAGTTTACTGTTCTTAGCTGACAGGAGTGGCAAGCAGTGTGGTCTTCTGTTGCTGTAGCCCATCTGCTTCAAGGTTTGATGTGTTGTGCATTCAGAGATGGTATTCTGCATACCTTGGTTGTAACAAGTGGTTATTTGAGTTACTTGTGCCTTTCTATCATAACAAACCAGTCTGCCCATTCTCCTCTGACCTCTGACATCGACAAGGAATTTTCGTCCACACAACTGCCGCTCACAGGATATTTTCTCTTTTTCGGACCATTCTCTGTAAATCAGAGATGGTTGTGCGTGAAAATCAGAGTAGATCAGCAGTTTTTGAAGTACTCAGACCAGCCCGCATGGCACCAACAACCTTGCCATGTTCAAAGTCACTTAAATCCCTTTTCTTCCCCATTCTGATGCTTGATTTGAACTTCAGCAAGTCATCTTCACCACGTCTAGATGCCTAAATGCATTGAGTCGCTGCCCTGTGATTGGCTGATTAGCAATTTGTGTTACCAAGCAATTGAACAGGTGTACCTAATAAAGTGTCCATATATATATATATATATATATATATATATATATATATATATATATATATATATATATATATATATATATATATATATATATATATATATAATATTTATAAACATACACGCATGCGCACACATACCCCCACACACAGAATTTCATTTATTTTAAACAGAACATAGAAATCTTCCTCCAAGGATATGCTGAGGGTCTTAAGTAAGGCAGTAGACATTAATAAGAATATGCAAAGTGCAGTAACCTACATTATCTAATCAGATTTCAATTTCTGCACTCTGCTTCTTGCTGTAGTAAATGAGATTGAATGTTTATACACTCCCCCGCCTCCCACAGATGGATTTATTATCTGGTACATGATGACCCTCATAGAATTATACTATAAACCAAGGAAATTGGTGGTCTTCTTCATAGTAAGCAGATACAACCGGTAATTTTCTAATCTGAATAGAAATAATTCATTATAAATAATGGGATTTTATAGGTGGCAACTAAATAGAACACATAGTGAATGCTTAAAAAATACTTTATTACAATATGTATCAGTCATTAAAAATATCAGCCACATGAAACCATGCATTCTCCTCGAGTGGGCTTGACGCATTCTTGTCAAGTAATATTTCTTCCTGAACAAGCTCATCGTGAAATGCATTTTGTCATGGCTAAAGTTCAATGGAATAAGTTTATCTGACGGTATAGGGTTTGTCACAGACCTATGTAAGTGATTTGTTACAAGCATCTATGTGTTCTAAAAATCATTTATTTTTATGATAATTTTAATTATCGATACATAATAAAACATCTCATTATTTATAATGAGTTGTTTCTATGTTTATTGTATTGGAGATGTTGTGCCCTGGCCACTTCCCATCAACCTATATATATATCAATATTTGTTTTAATCTGTACTAGAAACATAATAACTGGAACCTGATTGGCTGGTATAAGTGATTATTTCTAAAAATTCATTTTCACCAATATTACGGAATAACGTATTTGTGTAAATTATTTAAAAGGACACATATGCATGTTCTTGTAACACAGGATCATGTCCTTGAAGTGTTCCAAAACAAGGACACATTATGCCTTATATTTAATACCTCAAACTTAACAGCTACACATGTAGATCAATAATTCAGAAAGCCTGCATGTTTTTTTCCCTTTGGATCCCTTATTACTCATATCCCAGTTGGTCAATTTGTAGGGGTCAAATAGAGGGAAATGGGGTCAAGTCATATAAAAACATAATGTTTGAGCCATGTACAGGCTATTCCTTGCTGCAGAAAATTGAAACGTGCTTTCTACTTTATTGAGAGATACTCACATGCATTTTAATGCCATTCAACACTGCACTTTGACACACAGACTGATAGAGGGGTCAGCAATCCTTGTTCCTGGTGGTCCATCTTCTGCTGAAGAACTTAGTACATATAGTGAATGTAACTGCTGTGTATTGCTCTGCTAGATTCAGAGATGAAAAATAACAACTAAACAAGCTTGTTTGTTGTGATTAGTGTTGGATTCACTTCTACTAAGAGCAATTTCTGCTGATGAGGTTTATATTTACATGCACATAGCATTGATGTCATTGCTACAGTTCACCTTGAACTTAAAAATCAAATATTTTCCATGAAAGAAAATGTACTGCATTCAAATGTGGGTGTAGTAGGGATGGGCAAACGGTTTGGCCCGAGCATAAGTTCGGACCTTCGGCGAACAACGAACAATATGCGGTGTTCACGGCAAATTCTTGCAGCCTGCAAGGTTGCGTGCTCAGATAAGGGTCTGGTATGGTCTGGTATGAATTTTGGGGGGGGACCCCTACGCCATTTTTTAAAAAATTTTGGTGCAGGGTTTCCCTTAAAATCCATACCAGACCTGAAGGGCATGGTAATGGACTGGGGGGGGGGGACCCATCACGTTTTTTTCATTGTGCCACTTCACAGGCATACTGTAGACACCCCCCAGGCACGATATTTAAAGGAATATTTTATTTTTATTGTTTCACTTTAAGCATTATTAAAATCACTGCTCCCAAAAAAAACGACAGGTTTTAAAACTTTTTTTTTTTTGCATTGATCCATGTCCCCTGGGGCAGGACCCAGGTCCCCAAACACTTTTTATGACAATAACTTGCATATAAGCCTTTAAAATGAGCGCTTTTGATTTTTCATGTTAGTGTCCCATAGACTTTCACGTGGTCGTCCGAATTTTCTGCGAACCGAACCAGGATTTGTATGGCTCATCCTTAGTCAATAGTTCAACACCTTTTGGCTCAATGCAAACATCTGTAGCTAGGTTGTGTTGGCCCTTTAAGGAGGAACATGTCACTACAGTGCTGCTGCAAATTCCATTCTCTCTTCTCCACAGGGAAATGATAAGGATGAATCCTATTAGCTGCAGCCCTGCCCACTGCTCAGCAGGAAAGGAGAATTGCCTAGTAATGCTGGGAGCTGCAATGACTCATGGGCTATATATACCCTAGGAAAGTGGTCCAAATCAGAGAAAGACTGTCTGGAACTATAAGTCCCTGGAGGAGAAGTTGCTGAGGAAGGAGAGTGCACTGTGAAAACCTACACTGTGATAACAGTCTCACCTGGAGAGTGAGTGGAGCTGGCTGAAGCTTCTGTGACTGCCAAGAGGGTGCCTGCTTATGTTGTAGAAAAAGGGTACAGTCTGGTGCTGGGAGACTACAGGGTGAGAACTGCATTGCTGGAGGCGAGGGGACCCTGTATTCTGCACAGTGTGTATAGAAGGCTAGGCAGCCATAGACAGCCATAGAACATACAGGACTGCTCTGCTGCTATGAAACTGTTGCTGCTGTGTGCACCAGAGATGGCCTTTGCAACCCTTATTAGGCAAAATCACTGCTGCTGGGTTCTGCTGCTGAATTTTGGAGCCCACTTGTCTCAGGCTGCCCCACCAATCTCTACAAAGACTGCATTAGAGCAGTAACCTAGATAGTATTGTGATCCTAATGAGTGAGCCACTGCTGAAACTCCTGCATTGTGGGTCTGCTGCTGACATGTCAAGGACTGCGGGAATGGCCTACAATTAAATTCAGTGACCCTGTTCTTGATACCTCAGGATGGAGAGGAATCTCAATGACTGACTCCAGAGTGATGAGAGGCCTTTGGCCACCTTTTTTTGTCACATTTCTGCTTAAAGGGACAATATTATCCCTTACAGGAACACCCACAAATTTTCTCTGAGGAGTTTCTTGTTGGGATTTAAAAATTCTGTTTAGAGTTCCTCAACATTGACTTTGGGTCCAAACGCTGGTTGCCAACAACCATTTATTACTGGCCAGTGGGAGGATGATAAGGTCTGTGCCTTTTTTAAATTCCATGTGTATTCCCCATATTGTTGGTCTTTTGGAAAGGACTTTAAACCTTAAACTACGTAGAGGGTTCTTTACCGTAAGAGCGGCAAGGATGTGGAATTCCCTTCCACAGGTGGTGGTCTCAGCAGGGAGCATCGATAGTTTCAAGGAACTATTAGATAAGCACCTGAACGACCACAACATACAGGGATATACAAGGTAATACTGACATATAATCACACACATAGGTTGGACTTGATGGACTTGTGTCTTTTTTCGACTTCACCTACTATGTAACTATGTGACTAAGGTCAAGTCTCCTACCTGCTGATTATGGCCCATGGAGAGAGCAGATCATTCTATAATGGTGATCAACAATGTGATGAACGATGAGAGTGTGGTTTGGATTAATTCTCTGAATAAGGACAATAATGCTTCTCTTCTGGACTGGATGGAAAGGTGTAATATTAATCTTGTACAGGTTAATGGCCATAGGGAATATGGTGGCCCTCCTGCAGACTGGGTTGGAGAGGCTCCTTCACTTGGGACAGAAATATTTAAGAACAAGATCCCTGAAGAAATCTATGAAGATAAATTAATTCTGCTTTATCAGACTGCTGGATAACTTGTCTAGTGGACAGAATACACAACTGTTTCTCCCATTGTGTGCCTCCTAGGAGTGCATTCCCATTGTTAAAGTGGATGGAAACCTGGAAAATAAATAAATAATTCCCACCCCCACTCCTTTCTTCTGCTACTCTGCCAGGATTGGCTGTTCCACCCCTCAGCATGATTTGGCATGCTGAAGTCATGTGGTTACTTTCCTGTCTTTTCACTGAATGTTAGAGATCATAGCAGAAGTTCAGTGTAAGAAATACACAGGAGAAAAATGCATATTGACAAGGGGAGTGTAGAGGTGGGCGGGGAGTCTACTGATATCACGACTCCACCCACCGAGCTCCAGACAACAGACCCACCCACAGAATCTGCAGTTTTTCGGTTCTCATAACAGACAGAGGGGAGACATTTGACAGGTAAAGATACATGCAGGAGGCATGTATATCCTTATAGATAACCCCTATGGCAGTAGTTTAGAAAGGATGACATTGGGTTTACATCCACTTTAATTGTGTTAATTGAGTCACCTATTGTTTCTGTCTGTTGGCTAATTTGGCTAACTCTTGGAGGTGTCTATGATGGGATTAGCCTTGTGTCAGCTCTAACTCGTTATCTAAACCATTGTGTGATGTTTTGGGTAAGTATTTGATATTATTGTTCATGTGGTCAATGACCTACTTTTTAACTGTATAAAAACCTGCATTTCTGTTTAATAAACAGTCATTCCTTTGGTTCTATTCCAAACATCTTGTCTGTGTATGATGCTTGGGGAAAAAAGGGCTGGTATTAGCTATCGGTCTGCTCGGAACGGTTTGGAGGGCAGGAGGCACTGTTTGGTGAAAGGAAGCACCCAAGCGGAGTGCCAAAGTGGGTCTGCCATGCTTGTGGTTTCAGAGAGTGTGGTACTGCCTAGTGAATCATTAACACCAGGAATATGGTTACATAAACACCAACATTACCCTTCTTTGGGGGTAAGTGCCAAACTGCTAATTACACTGCTGAGATACATATACCGTAAGTTAGCTGTTTTACCTGCCTATTGTTTTGAATTTCAGTCCACCCAGTTATGAGATTTACATGGCCGATCTGCCCCCTGCTCCTCAAAACGTCTAAACTTGCCAGGTATGCATACCACAACCACTACGGGGAACTGACTTTTCTGAGCTGCAATGAAACAAAACAAAGTTTAATTGCCTACCTGCTCCCAGGCTCAGGGTGGACAGTGTGAGTAGCAGCAGACTGCTGTCCCTTCCTGTGAGCATGTCCATTGTCAGTACATCTACATACAGGACACAGAAAAATATTTTTGAAGCAAAGAGACTACAGAAGGGCATTCATATGGTGAGAAAAACCAACAAAACAAGAGCTTATAGAATTAAATTTCATTTTTATTCTACAAAAGTTAAAAAGGACATACCGTGTTTCCCCGAAAATAAGACCTACCCCGAAAATAAGATCTAGAGCTATTTTCCAGGAGGGATGCAATATAAGCCCTACCTCGAAAATAAGCCCTACTTTGAGGTGCTTGTGTACTCCTATAATCATCTCCGTTACGGCAGTGTACTGTGTGTGTGTCACTGTGATCTAGTGGTGTCAGGTGCCTTTGGTACAGAGTGGCGCTCAGCTGATCTCCCCGTTGGTCTCCTCCTCTTCTCCCAGCTGTTGGCAGGGGACCTCGGCCCCCCCTCCCTCTGCAGAGCTTTGGCGGGTCATGGAAGGTGCAGCCATCTCAGTGCAGAGCTTCTGCAATCAATCAACATGTCATACTGTGTGCATACCAATACTCCTGTCTCCACAAGGTATTTACTTAAAGTAGTGTGCCGGCCGAAATTATACTTTTTAAATAAAAATACCCCTATAATACACAAGCCTAATGTATTCTAGTAAAGTTAGTCTGTAAACTAAGGTCTGTTTTGTTAGTTTATAGCAGTAGTTTGTTATTTTATAAACTTACAGCAGGCCGTGGCCATTTTAAGTGTGGACATCTGAAGCCACACTGTATTTCTTCCTGGATCTCATCCTTGCAGATCTCGCACATGCTCAGTGCAGCACAAGCAGTGTAATAGGTTTCAGGTCAGGTTTCCATAGCAACGGCAGTGTCAGAGGAAGTTGCCGCCCCTTCCCAGAAGGCATTGCAAACAGGAAATGATGCGATGGGCCGCGGCCAGGGTGGAGGAAGTGAAAAATGAATACAGCATATATACAGTAGGTGCTGAGAAAAAAAATAAAAAAATATCCAATTCGTTTACAGTGCACAGTTTAGTGAGGGATGCTGAAGAGTTGTAAAAGTGGGTGGAACTCCACTTTAAACTCAATCTTCACATGATGCATACAAACTGAAGCACTGAAATGCTACATATATTTTTTTCTTCACATGCCAGTGTGCTCTCTTCCCTGCTCCGAGCACTGCGGAGGTGGGGGCCGGGGTCCCCTGCTGCGGCTGGGAGAGGTGGAGGAGTGCAGAGCTGAGGTGTTTGGCACCATTGGATTGCAGGGGCACACACATTGTGTATTGTGTGCTACTGTAACAGATAGGATTTGGGCATTTTACAAGCATTTTAACTTTGTTCAAACTGGGGATTCCTGACAGGCCGTGAGAGAGAGAAAACCGCACGTTATATGATAAGACCTACCCTGAAATCTAATGGGTCTTTTTTTCCAAAATGAATATAAGACCCGGGCTTATTTTCAGGGTACACGGTAGTAGCGACCACATCCATGTGTTGTGCCCAGGTAAAAGTTCACATCTATAATACAAAGAATATTCCTGTTTTTACGATAAGAAGCTTGATGCATTTTGAAAACAGTGTTGTGAACACATTTAATGTGCAAAGAAGGGTCAGTTCATTAAAAACCATGTCAAAAGACCTTGTCTCATAAAATAAAGTCAGCAGACATGATAGAACATCACATCATGCATGTGGCACCAACAATTACCATAAAAATGTCACCCCACATCAGTAGAATAGGCATGTACTGAAAGTAATGCCAACAGATAGGTGATCATCAGCAAATGGTGGAGCACAATGGTCATGGGTAATGATTACAGCAGTCTTTTTTACGTAATCTTGTGTGTGTCTGACATCCATCATAGAGGCTGCTCATGAGCTGCCTCCATGATGGATGTTTGTCAGAATACAATAGCAAAGCAGGGAGGATTTGTTCCATCCACCTCGCTTGTGGCATGATTGAAAAACACCCGGTCTATGCCCAACCTTTACACTTCCAACTGGAATACACAGATAACAGGTTGTTTGTTCTGCACCTCCTCTATTCAGAAAACATCTTGCATTTTTTTCACTGAATGCAATACATTCAATGGCTTGCATTCTGTGAAGAAAATGCACACTATTTTCTGCATTAAGGAAGGTGCAGTGTGAGTTACGTTCTATCATCTGTGTAGATCACCCTGAAATGTAAATCACAGCACCGGGAATTTGATGCTTACTGTAAGGACTGATTGAATGTAAGAGTTTTCCCAAATGCAACAATAGTCACACATGGCACATGCTTTATTAATGGCAATTTATTTTTACAGCGCAAATGTCCAAAAATTGTTTTCGACCAAAGAACAGCTTTGAATGGGCCTGTGTCTCCATCTGAGCATGCTGTGTAAATGGGCACAATGCTACACGCATACTGTGTATTTAACTGTTTGAAGTTCTGCTTTTATGAAATAGACCCCTTCTGTAACTGCTGGGAGGTCATCAGTCCTGGATGTTAAGGGCAAATTTCTTATTACTGGTGATATAAGGAATAAGCTGATGGTTTCTTCCACAGCATGTATGTAAAAGTGAAATGATCCTTTAAATACACCCTTTTTCTCTGCAATAATGAAATTATTAACTATAACCACTAAGCCCTTATATTTTCTCCAATTTTTTTTAATTTATTAAATATTAGCAGTTCTTAAAGTGGCTCTAAAGGCTAAAGGTTTTTCACACGTATGCATTCTATGCATGAAGGTAAAAAACCTTCTGTGTGCAGCAGCTCCCCCAATACTTTACCCAAGCTCCCTTTGATCCAGAGATGTTCACGATAGCCTCGGCTGTCCTGGGGCTCTCCCTCCTCATTGGTTGAGACAGCAGCAGGAACCCATTGGCTTCCACTGCTGTCAATTACAGCCAGTGAGCCAATGAGGAGAGGGGAGGCATCCTTATGGACACATAGAGCAGTGGCTCAGGAGCAAGCATGCAGTGGTGCCCCCAGGGCAAGCAGCTTTCTCTGCGACACTGCTCAAGGGGGAGGAGCCAGGAGCTCTAGCGGGGGACCTGAAAAGAAGAAGTTTGGAGCTGCTCTGTGCAAAACCACTGCACAGAGCAGTTAAGTATAACATGTTTGTTATATAACCACTTGCCGACCGTATAACTTACATATATGGCGGTAAGGTGGCTCTGCTGCGCAGGATCACATACCTATTACATTATCCTGCACCTCCGGGTCTGGGGCGCCCGTGCTTTCGGTGGCCTGCTCCCGCTGTGTATAATCAGTGGGTACGGCGGACCAGCCAATGCTTTGGTACAGAGGAAGAACTGCGATCTGCCTATGTAAACAACGCAGGTTGCTGTTCTGTCAGTACAGAAGGCATGGATTTTGTGTTCCTGTAAAGGAACACCGATCTATGCCTTCCACTAGTAAAACCACCTCACCCACTACAATGAAACACTAGCTAGGCACACAATTAACCCTTTGATCGTCCCTGATGTTAACTCCTTTCCAGCAGTGTCATTAGTACAGTGACAGTGCATATATTTTTTTAGAACTGATCATTGTATTAGTGTCACTAGTCCCCAAAAAGTGGCAATTAGTGTCCGATTTGTCCGCCGCAATATTTCAGTCCCGCTATAAGTCACTGATCGTGGCCATTGTTAGTTTGTAGATGCTATAACTTTTGCGAAAAAGCAATCAATATACGCTTATTGGGATTTTTTTTTTTTTACCAAAAATATGTAGCAGAATACACATTGGCCTAAATTTATAAAGAAATTTGATTTTTAAAATTTTTTTATTGTATGTGTTTTATAGCAGAAAGTAAAAAATATTGTTTTTTTAATTCAAAGTTGTCGGTCTTTTTTTGTTTATAGTGCAAAAACTTTAAACCGCAGAAGTGATCAAATACCACCAAAAGAAAGCTTTATCTGTGAAAAAAAAAAAATAACACCTTTTATTTGGGTACAGTGTCACGCGACCATGCAGTTGTCAGTTAAAGTAACGCAGTGCCGTATCGCAAAAACTTCCGGAAGTCAAATGGTTAAAGAAAACAAAAAAATGAAGCTTTAATACCACGTTAGAGGAAAAAACAAGATATTTCCTTTAAATGAGAACAATGTGTACTTCATGTATATAGAGAACTTCCATTCTGTAGCAGCATATTATATTAGCTATACTTTATCTCTGTTTATTTTTGCTAAGGGCCAACCCCCTTCACAGCAACAATCATGAACAAATTACTTTGGAGCACAGGAAGATTGAATTGAGCTCTGTGCACTTTGTGACAAAATACTTCAGCTCACCACCACCATAAATCTCCCTTCCATTATTTGTTTATGTGAGATGATACACATCCTTATTTCAGTGTTGGATATTTTCTACTAGGCCCTAGTTGCATATATACCAGATTCAATTTGTACAGAGTAGGGACAGCTTGAGATTTATTTATAGAGCAATGGAACGTGCTCTATTGTGTTATACTGGTGACAGTGAGGAAAGGAGTTACATAAGGATGCCTTGACGTACCTAAAGAGAAATACCTACGCATGCCTTATATACATAATGTACATTTCTACTTCACAATGTCAAAGGCTGTGATAGAAGCACAAATCATATATCTATCTCTGACACGTGCCAAAGAGATTGTACCATTAGCAGAAGCTTCTCCAAAAACTTTTTATATATGTAAAACCATAGAAGCGAATAACAGGAACATTTTCTACTTATTTAATAATAGACATCAGCTCTGACAATAGATGTTTTTGCCTAAAAAGTTTAAATGTTTAGGTTAGTCATTCTTTGATTTATATGAATATTAAAAAGTGAAAACTTGGTTTTAAAGTACAGTGGAACCTTGTATTACGAGCATAATCCTTTCCAGGAGAATGCTTGTAATCCAAAGCACTCGCATATCAAAGCGAGTTTCCCCATAGAAGTCAATGGAAACGAAGATAATTTGTTCCGCATTGACTTCTATTGCATGCAATACTGCATGTGGCCAGAGGTGGGGGGGGGGTGCCGAAAAGCCTCGGAAATACACGGGGACAGCTCGGCTGAACTCGGAAAGGCTCGGAAACACTGGTATTATTTCTGAGTGTTTCCAAGTATTTCCTTTTCTGAGTATTTCTGAACGACTCCGAACGGCTCCGAACCGTTCCGAGTGTCACTGGCGCCCCCACACCTCTGGCCAAATGCAGTACTGCACACCCCATTAGTTTGAATTCCGCTCGTTTTGCAAGACAACACTCGCAAACCGAGTCAGGATTTTTTTAACCACTTCAATACCAGGCACTTATACACCTTCCTGCCCAAGCCAATTTTCAGCTTTCAGCACTGTCACAATTTGAATGACAATTGCGCGGTCATGCTACACTGTACCCAAACAAATGTTTTATCATTTTGTTCCCACAAATAGAGATTTCTTTTGGTGGCATTTGATCACCTCTGCAATTTTTATTTTTTGTGCAACAAATAAAAAAAGACCGAAAATTTTGAAAAAAAAGTTTTTCTTTGTTTACACGGAGTTTTGCTGGCAGCATTTCCGATCGTGTGTACGCGGCATAAAGCAACGAGCCCTTACATAGCAATTCCATGCAGCAAGTGAAGTTGAACAGCGAGCTATGAATACGATGCAGGGAACAGCGACCATATAAGTTACAAAGTCCACCCAGTAAAAGCGTGTCTAAACCAAAAAAACACGACTGTTATTTTTCAACTCGAGGTAGAGAGGATGGTAGATAACGTCATCATTTCCACGCTAGTCAAACAGAGGAATCCTTGTATTCATTGCAAAAAATACAAAGTTTCTCCTAAATATCGGAGATGCATTTAGGCCGACTAGATTTAGTTTGGCCTAAATGGAAGTTACCTGTACTGCTGTCAGAACACAGCTCCTTGTACCCTATGTAGCTAATGCTAAAGCAGTATATTATAGCCTACACAGCAGCTGCATAGCCATAGTTGCCAACAGTCCTGATTTGGCTGGGACATTCACAGAAATCAGATTGATGTCCCAGACTGAGCCTGTCTCGGGCAGAATCCCAAAAAATAGGCTTTGTCATGGGCAGGGGCGTACTGTGTCAGAGGGGTCTGATCCTCATAAAAAGGCGTCAGCATTCCACCTTCACCCGGTGCAGCGAGCGCATGGTTAGATGGTTGCCAAAGGTGTCCTCACAGCCTGCCCACATAGTAAGGCTTTCCCTCCATCCATCACTCTTTCTCTCTCCCTCCATCCCTCTTTCTTTCTCTCTCTGTTCATCTCTCTTTTTTTTAACTCTCTCTCTCTCCCTCCCTTCCTCCATCCCCCTTTCTCTCTCCCTCTATGACTATTTCTCCATTTATTTATTTCTGTCTCTCTCCTTCCATCCCTCTTTCCGTCTCTCTCCATCCCTCTTTCTTTCTTTCTTTCTTTCTTTCTTTCTTTCTTTCTTTCTTTCTTTCTTTCTCTTTCTCTCTCTTTCTTTCTTTCTTTCTTTCTTTTTCTCTCTCTCTCTCTCCCTCCCTTTCTTTCTTTCTTTCTTTCTTTCTTTCTTTCTTTCTTTCTTTCTTTCTTTCTTTCTTTCTTTCTTTCTTTCTTTCTTTCTTTCTTTTTCTCCATCCCTCTCTCTTTCTTTTTCTCCCTAGCTCTCCCTCTATCCCTATTTCTCCCTTTCTTTCTTTCTCTCCCTCCCTCTCTCTCGATCCCTATTATTTCTCCATTTCTTTTTTTTTTCTCTCCCTCCCGCTCCCTCTAGCCATCTTTCTTTCTTTCTTTATTTTATTCTTCATTATGTAAGTCATCTGAGATTCTATGCAGGGCTGGCCCAAGACATTGTGCTGCCTGAGTCCAAGAATGAAACGCTGCCCCCCCCCCCCCCTCCCAAAAAAAAAAAAATCACGCCTACCAAAATGCCCCACATCCATTATTTTATATCATGATAATTACAACAAAAATTTAATTTATCAGGAAGTCAGATATACATGCAACGGCAGCTTGTCTATATGCAAAATGATATGGCATACCTTTATGTTCAATTCCAATGGGCGGGCTAGGGCAGTATAGGGGCAGGCTAGGGTAGTGTATAGACAGGTTAGGGTAGTATATAGACAGGCTAGGGTAGTATATAGACAGGCTAGGGTAGTATACAAACAGGCTAGGGTAGTATAGGGGCAGGCTAGAGTAGTATATGGGCAGGTTAGGGTAGTATATGGACAGGCTAGGGTAGTATATAGACAGGCTAAGGCAGTATAGGGGCAGGCTAGGGTGGTATATAGACAGGCTAGGGCAGTATAGGGGCAGACTGGAGTAGTATATAGACAGGCTAGGGCAGTATATAGACAGGCTAGGGTAATATAGGGGCAGGCTAGGGCAGTATAAAGACAGGCTAGAGTAGTATAGGGACAGGCTAGGGTAGTATATAGACAGGCTAGGGTAGTATATGGACAGGCAAGGGCAGTATAGGAGCAGACTGGGGTAGTATATAGACAGGCTGGGGCAGTATAGGGGCGGGATAGGGTAGTACAGGAGCAGGCAGAGTGGCCCAGGGGGCAGTTGTCATCGTGACACACAAAAATGCTGGAAAAAAAATTGTGGTCGTTAATTTGCTGGGTAAATAGAAGAGAAGAAGAGGTGGCCGTGGTTCAATTTGCTGCCCCTCTTAAAGTGCTGCCTGGGAAAGATGGACCCACTGGGACCCATGGTAGGTCCGGCCCTGATTCTATTTAATTACACCCTTTTAAGCCACACCCAATATTTAGAGTAATTTAAACCACAATTTGTTTGGATCAGCTTGGCCAAGGCAAACTATTTAAAGTAATAGTAAGCCCAGAATTTAATAGGAATAACTATATAAGAGAATCTAATCTGTAAGTATTGTATCTAAGGCTGTGTTGAGATAGGTATCGAAAAGGTATCGAATCAGGTTTGCTTGTAGGAAACTTTTATTACTGTCAATTTAAACACACACTAAATGCCATGACCGATTATGGAGGAGTACATAGCTGTGAAGTACAGAGACCTGAAAGTTGTATGAGGTATTTGAGCCCTGGCCATTCACTTATACTGGTGTTATCTGAACAATTAGTCTAAAGCAGTGGCCTCCAAACTGTGGCCCAGGAGCCAGATGTGGCCCTTTGCTTGCCTTTATCTGGCCCTTGGGGCACTATTTCATCAACTAACACCAATGATGGGGAACCATTCCCCCTACTGACACCATCAATTGGGTACCATTCCCCCTACTGACACCATCAATGGGGTACTATTTTGCTCATTGATATCAAAAAGGGGGCACTATTCCTCTCATTAAAACCAATGATGAGGCACTGATGCCGAGGCATTTTCTACTCCCACTGTTCACAGTCTGGCCCCCCTAAAGCCTAAAGGACAGTAAACTGGTCCTTTGCTTGGAAAATTTGGAGACCCCTGGTCTAAAGCAAGAAACACAGGTTACAACCTATTTGTAAAATATGTGTACAAACTTTCATAGATTTACAATTCCATTCAATTTATATCCAATCAGGTAGTTCCAATTTGTTGACAAATGTAAAGTACATTGTGCAATCAGATAGTAATATGTGTAAATATCTTAATATCAGAGATCATAAAAAACTTGGAAACACAGAGTAAGTACAGCTGTGCTTCCCAGATAGCCCCACCACAGAAAGAGCTGCTGAATGTTTTTGGGTCCATTCTTCCCCAAACCTGAGACCTGAGAACTCCAGCACACTTGTAAGCATTTTAAAATTGCAAAACCCTGCAAAGATACATTATATAAAAATGACATACTATAGGAAGACAGTAGTGCAAAAAATCACTAGTCAGGTTGAAAAAAGACACAAGTATATCTAGTTCAATGTAGAAAAAATGATCCGCACTCCGGTTGTTGCTCTTGAAATTTCTTCAAGTTATTGAATAGTCTATCTAGTTCAACCTATAAAGTTTATCTAAAAGCAAAAGGGTGATGACTAGAACAGTGACAAGAGTTACACAAACTAAAGACCTGCCAAAAATAGGGCACTTGCACTGAAGCACTTAGGTAAAGAAGTTGGTGGCCAGAGGCCTTTTACTCCAGTTCTTGACATAAGCAGTCCCTTAATGGCCTGCAAAAGGGTCCTTCCTCCCAAACCAGCTCTGTGGTGTTGTAACAGGTTGTGATGGCTGGAATGCTTGTCAGCAGAATAGCTGGAACTCTGGAAAGCCAGAAATCTGGAACACTGGAATACTCTGGCCTTCCACTACTCAGCAGCAAACTTGATTAAAAGACAAACGGTACAACTGTAGCACCCTCCTAGGTAGGTGCTAGGATTGTTAGATAAATGATAGAGTGTTTTTTTGGTAGGTAAATTTAGTTGCCACACTGTCTACAAGGTAAAAGCACAGTCTTGCTCACTGTATCCAGTAAGCTGGGACTATTTAGTTAGGCCTGATCTGTGTGCTCTGCTGCTGCCAGTCTTCTGGATATCTCCCTCTGTATCCAGGCAACTTGAGAAGTTTCTCTATGATAGGTGTGGAGCTATGCAGATGGCAACATGAATATTGTTACAGTCCCAGCCTATCCCAGAGAGGCAGGCTCTGAAGGAATGCTGTATTTATTGTATTTATTCTGGGAGCACACAGAGCTCTGGATCTTGCCCCAGAGTGAAGGAGTCCAGGCTGAAAGGGCATGCTGCCCTTTCTGGCACAGGCTGTTACGAGGAGGCCTCAGGTGGGTGATCTGAGGGAGCAATGCCGAGACCCAAGTGCTTGGAAGAAGCTTACTGAGGGGAGCGGTCTGACATAGATTGATTTGGTATCACTGGAGGGCATCGCTGAGAGGTTTGGAAGGAAGCTCCACCTGTCCTTGGGCTTTGTGAGTACAGACATGCAAAGATCCTGGGCACCTTGTGTTTTAGCTAACCCTCTGGTGCCTATTATAGTCAGCTGTGCGTTTGTCAAAGGGGACAACGGCTGGTGTCCTGAAAGGCTCTGTCCAGACATTTGCCCACTTAAAAAGGACTTTACTCTAGTGGCTCTACCACTAATTAGGCTGGAGTCTACTGTTTGTTACAAGCCTGGACTTCACTAAAGCTTGCTCAGAAAGGAAAAGTCCTCAGTTCTTTTCTTTGGAGCATCCCATCACTTCCCTTATCCCTATCGAAGTTCTCCAAATATACAAAAACACAAACAACATCCCCTAGACTGGTCTAAGGAAAAAGAGTATATGAGCCTGTTGCATGCCCGGTTGTGGGATACAAGATGGAAAGACCTGGACAAGTAATTCCTGCAGCTCCTACAGGAGTAAAGCTACACATCACTTGACGAGTGTATTCCAGATGTACCCACCTATTTCCTCTTACTGCTATACCATTTTACTCCAACCCCTTTTTACCTCTTTATCTTAAATTAACGAGACCACACCAAGCTCTGGAGTATAAAATGGCCATAACAGCCTTTTATTAAACAAACTGAATAAATAACTCCAATAACCTTAAATATATATATACCATATAACTTCAGTGTAAACAACATGTTATTAACCGCAATCTGTTGGTCAATGACGGAGCTACCCCCTTTTACCACATATCAAAACAATACACTGCGGGAACCATTTCCAACTTGATAGGCCTCCAGCTGTGCCGCTCGGAGACAACCCCTTGCCCGCAGTGTAAACATACCGGTATTCCATTTCGGGAATACACCGGAGGGGCCATACTATCGATGACCCCCCACCCCTTTTTACCACATTTGTTTACCGCTACCGTCACCGACCAACAGAAAAACACAGCCAACCCCCAAGCTGTCATGACGACCACTTCTTCCGAACCTGAAAAATAAACACACACATTAACCACACTAACAACAAACCTAATAGGGAGGGAGGGTGGGAAAATCTGCCTCCTCGTGTCTCTTCCTGCTCCACTGACCCTGTCCAAGCTCCTCCCCTCCTTTTATATGGCCACTCCCCCCAAGTTTCCTGCTGACTCCACCCCACCAAAACACCAGCCAGCTTAACCCTATGTGTGTCACTAGACACACTGTCATGCCCGGCCCTGCACTATTCTCTTTTTCTTTTTGTCGTTCCGGGCCTCACTTGACAAGTGTATTCCAGATGTACCCACCTATTTCCTCTTACTGCTATACCATTTTACTCCAACCCCTTTTTACCTCTTTATCTTAAATTAATGAGACCACACCAAGCTCTGGAGTATAAAATGGCCATAACAGCCTTTTATTAAACAAACTGAATAAATAACTCCAATAACCTTAAATATATATATAACATATAACTTCAGTGCAAACAACATGTTATTAACCGCAATCCGTTGGTCAATGACGGAGCTACCCCCTTTTACCACATATCAAAACAATACACTGCGGGAACCATTTCCAACTTGATAGGCCTCCAGCTGTGCCGCTCGGAGACAACCCCTTGCCCGCAGTGTAAACATACCGGTATTCCATTTCGGGAATACACCGGAGGGGCCATACTATCGATGACCCCCCACCCCTTTTTACCACATTTGTTTACCGCTACCGTCACCGACCAACAGAAAAACACAGCCACAGCCCGAAAGGATGAAACCTTATCCTTGAGGGCCCCTCCACACCCTCAATGCCCTTTGGATCCCATCTTCCAGCCCCATGTTCCACAGATCAATCCCCACATCCGTGAGGTGAACACCATCCCTGCATAAATAAAGGCCTACATTAATTTCCAGCTCTCTATGCCTTATCACCATGCCCCCCTGCTGCACCAAAAACCTCCCCACCACTTTGTTAATGCGTGTACATGCTTTGTTAAGCCATTCAACAGACCTTGCCATCCGCCAGGTGGTGCGTGCCACCATGTCGGACCATAACAGAAGGGTATTGCGAAAAAACAGTGCGGATATATAGCAAATCCGACTTAACGTCTGCTATTAATTCTCTTACCGTGCGTACCCCTAAATCATTCCCTCCTGCGTGAATGACCAACACATCAGGTGGTCTGTCGAACCACGCATAACGTTCCACTTCCATAACCACCCTACCCCACATCATACCCGGTCTCCCCAGCCACCTGATGTATGCCTCTCCTCCTCGATATTCCCAGCTGCCGCCCATCAGGTCTCGCATCACCTCTCCTGGCCCCCCAACACACATAAGAGTGCCCAAGAATCCAGACGAGGCGTGGAGCACCTCCCTCTGAAATGAAAAGATCACAAACCAAGGTAACGTCATTTTTAACAAACCTGAAACACAATTCCCATGTACTTGGACACTAACAACCCCCGACAAAACCCCACCACCCTTTTAGTTTTTTTTTTTTTTTAGTTTTTTTATTAAACGATCATTTGAGGTCGTTTGTAGGTGCGGAACCTTCTCGATTCCCATCTACCGATCCTCCTCACGGCAGCCTCATCCAACCCACATCTGGCAGCTTCAGTAGCCGCCCCAATGCGGAAGGAGTGTGAAGCGTAAGCCTTCCCATCCAAACCCAACTTCGTCAAACATTTTCTAAACACTGCTACAAATTGAAATTTAGATAAATAAGACCCATCCTCATGACACAAAATTGGCCCTCCACCCATCGGCCTTACCCGTGCCAATTCCTCGACCGCCCTTACCGGGCATACCGTGGATCCTGGCAGAGCGAACAACCATACGTCCACCCCCTTCCCCATCTGATCAGTTTTTGACCTCCGCAGTCGCAAACACACTTTATCCCTGTGTGACCTAACGTCCTGCACCAGAATGCCACCCGCATCCCCCCGTGCCGGGCTAACCAATTCCCCAATCCTGAACGCCCCAAAAAACGCTAACGAAAAAGCTGCTGTAAACAGCAAACATTCATAACTCGAAGAACATATTGACCTTAACTGCCCACAAATGGACACCAGGTTTGCAAAAGTGACAGGCCTTCTTGTATCTTTCCTTTGTTGTCCTCTCTTGTACCCCTTGAGGGCTTGCCTAACCCAAAATTCTTTAGTCCAATCCTCCCCCCTTTGTAACTTGAAAAGGAATGACAAAGCCGCCATCTTCTTTTCAATAGAAGACACCGCCACCCCGTTTTCCATATTTCTGGACACAAAATACAAGACCAGCAATCTCACCTCAACCCCATCCTTGTCCACCCCAGCTTCTTGGATTAAACCCGCCCATTCTCTCCATACCTTCACATAGGCCATCCAAGTGGACTTACTCACTGACTGCTGGATCCATCCTGCGGCGACTGCAATGCCAGCTCCCAGATCCACTCCGGGCAAGGAATCCCTTCCTTCTCTGCTGCCGGAGCTAGTTCCCTGAACTTGTCCCACTGAAAGCGAGACAGCGAATCAGCTAGTGTATTCTCAATCCCCGGTATGTGTACAGCATATATAAAGGTATTCAATTGCAAGCACCGCAATACCAACTGTCGCATCAGCCTGATGACAGGTTGGGAAGACGCTGACATGCGATTGACCACCTGCACAACCCCCATGTTGTCACAATTAAGTCTCAACTGTAAATTCTGGCAAGACCGCCCCCATAACTCCATAGCCAGCACCACTGGAAACAGTTCCAACAGTACCAGGTTCCGAAGAAACCCCGCTTCCACCCACGATTGTGGCCAAGGTTCCGCACTCCATTGCCCTTGAAAATATGCTCCGTAACCCGTAGAACCCGCCGCGTCCGTAACTAATTTCACATCGCAGTTACTTACCGGACCTGACATCCACACTGATCTTCCGTTGTACACTGACAGGAATTGATACCATACCTTCAGGTCCTCCCGATGCTCCCGAATCAGCCTGATAAAATGTGTGGGGGCTTTTACTCCCGCCGTGGCTGCCGACAGCCTCCGACAAAACACCCTACCCATGGGTATGATCCTACAAGCGAAATTTAGCTTACCTAGCAATGACTGCAGGGTCCGCAATTGCACCTTCCGCATTCCATGAATCTCCCGAATCTCCCCCTGCAAATCCACTAACTTTTCTTGAGGCAACCTGCATTCCATTGCTATGGAGTCAATTACGATACCCAGAAAACTAATCTCGGTTGTCGGGCCTTCCGTCTTCTCGGCTGCCAATGGCACTCCGAACCTTCCTGCAATGTGTTGCAACGTTGACAATAGAATCGCACACACACTGGAGGAAGGAGGACCTATACAAAGGAAGTCATCCAAGTAATGGATAACCGAGTCCAGCCCCGACACATCCCTAATCACTCATTCCAAAAAGGAACTGAACGCTTCAAACATGGCGCAAGAAATGGAGCAACCCATGGGCAAACATTTATCGACGTAAAACTGTTCTTGCCAGTGGCAACCCAGTAGCCTAAAGCTGTCCGGATGCACTGGAAGTAGCCGAAACGCCGCTTCTATGTCAGATTTTGCCATCAGTGCCCCCTGTCCATACCTCCTAACCCCCCGCACCGCTGCATCAAAGGAAGTATAGGACACAGCGCAGGCATCAGGGTCAATGAAATCATTGACCGAGCCCCCTTTTGGAAAGGATAAATGTTGAATTAGCCGAAACTTATTTGACTCTTTTTTGGGCACCACACCCAGTGGGGACACCACCAAATCCGGTAATGGCTTTACCGCGAATGGCCCTACCATGCGGCCTAATGCCACTTCTTTCGCCAATTGTTCTCCCACCACCCCTGGGTGTTGCAACGCTGATTTTAAGTTCCGTGCCATAGGGGGAACCACCTCCAAGGCACATGGTATTTTGAACACCCTCCCGAAAACCTACGGTAATCAGCGATGCCGCTTCCCTATCCGGATACTTACTTAGGAAAGGCAGCATCCTTTCCACCTTCACCGGCGTCATCCCTCTTGTTACCAGGCTCCCCGGTACGTTTTCCTTTTTTGAAGCATCTTGCCAGTGTGTGAGCTCCCCCACACCCTGAGCATTCGTGCTTGAATTTGCACGATCCCCCAAACTTACAGTTTCCTTCGTTGTATTGCCAACACACTCCCCACTTCTTGCCGGCCGGTAGTCCTGAGGAGTGTGTACCCCCGGCCCCCCCTTGAAAAGACTGAGGCGAGGCCCTAGCCGAGGACATCAGTCTCATCCACAGGCTAATGTCCTTATGGTCCCAACGCAGAGCCGGACGAACCGCTCTGCGTTGTTGGAACTGCTCGTCATAACGCAGCCAAGTCGTTCCCCAATAAACTCTGTGTGCCTCCCCGATAGCATCCATATAACAAAACAACCCAGAGCAATGCTTGGGACTCTTTTCGCCAATGACGCTGGCCATGATAGCGAACGCTTGTAACCAATTAACAAACGTTCGTGGAATCAACCTGTACCTCCTCTTCTCCTCATCTTCCTTCTTGGAGTCATCGGGCTTAACCCTGTCCAGGTTAAACTTTTCCAACGGCAACAAGGAAAATATTTCCACGTATTCCCCTTTTTGAATCTTTTCACGAACCTCCTGTTTCAGATGCGCACCCAGCGGGCCTTTAAAACAGACATATACCTTGCATTTTGCTGCGTCTGCAATCCTGACTATATCTGTCCTACCCGCAGCCTCCGCTGCCCCTTTTTCCCCCGGCTTTTCCTTACCAACCCCCGACTCCGGGGTCTTGTCAGCAGACACCCCTGAGGAAACTTCCACCTCCCCCCCAGATGACACCCCCCGCCAGATCCTTGCGCTCCCTGCGATACTGTACTCGTGGTCGCCTGAGGAGGTTGCTCCCCAAAATGCCCTACTAGCGCCCTCAGGCCCTCCAACAGCTCCTTAAGTTGTCCCCCTGACCCCGAACTGGCGGATCCTTGTCCCGCCACTTGGTGGTCATGCCCCTGCGACACACGTGGCAGATGGGCGACTGCCCCTGCCGTACCTGAGGTAACCACACCCCATATATTTTGCAAAGCATTGGTAAAAGATAAATTATCGCTGGACTTACCAGGCTGACCCGGAGACATCCCGACAGCCACTGGTCTGGTTTTCACCGCCGTATCCTGCTGGCTTGTCTCCACCTCACCTTCTTCCAACTCCTCGTCTTCCGACCGGTCCCCTTGAGATGGGCTTGCAGGCGCGGTGAGCCCCCCAGGCGCATCCCTCCTGGAGGCCGTATGCACCCGCTGTGACGTGACCTGTCCGACCTCCGAAACCCCGCCTCCCGACTGGAGTACACGCCGCCCCAGGCTGGCCTGATCAGTCCTCTGTCTGCCCCTCTGAAGGTCCCTCCCCATGCCAGGCGACCGATGTCCACCTGCGGTGTCAGTCATGCTTCTACTCACATCCCTGGGCGCTGCTGCAGCTGCTCTCTCCCTTCTGTCCTCCCCCTCAGCTCGTGCAGAGCTGCTGGGGGGTCCAATCGTTCCACACGCCTGGATCCTGTACTCGGGGAAGCGCCGCCATTTTGACTCGTAGCCCCGCCCACCGCGCTGCGACCACAGCGTGTGATCCGCCCGGGCCTAGCAACGGCCGTCGGGTGACTCCTCTAGGCTGGTGGGGCTGACAGTTCCCCCCTAGGGCTTCGTGCCTGGCGACCCGTTCGTCCGTCGGGTCCCGGCGAATACCGCTCAGGAGGCCGCGACTTCCGCGCACGGGCAGTCCCCTCACCTTCCATGGCCGAACTGCCTTCTTCTTCCTCGATAAGCCCAGCAACCTGGCTGTGGAGCCACTCCGGTCCCCTGGACGCCGCTGCCTGCCGCAAACGAGCCAGTATTAAGTCGATGTCGGCCATTGCTGTAGAGGAGCAGAGAAAATCTGCCTCCTCGTGTCTCTTCCTGCTCCACTGACCCCGTCCAAGCTCCTCCCCTCCTTTTATATGGCCACTCCCCCCATGTTTCCTGCTGACTCCACCCCACCAAAACACCAGCCAGCTTAACCCTATGTGTGTCACTAGACACACTGTCATGCCCGGCCCTGCACTATTCTCTTTTTCTTTTTGTCATTCCGGGCCTCACTTTCCGCTTGTCTAATATTTTTTCTGGGGAAAGTGTGGAGGGTATGCTTCATGTCTCAGTTTAGAAAACACATCTGTCTATAGAAGAGCAGTAGTCAACCCACTCGACACTGAGGCATTTGTGCCATTCTGAAAACACCCAAGGCCAGCACAAATCCATCATGAAAGGTAAAATGGTTACTTCTCCATAATATAAAAATTGCAGAATATTTGTTGCCTGCTACAATGGCACGAGAAACAGAAAAATACTTTTTCCCAAGTTGGTGCGCTCAATTATTTAAAAAGTAAAAAGGGGCTACAAAGAAAGAAAATATCTCCCATATTCCTCTATGGTACTTGCAATGTTTTGTTGTAATGGAAACAAGAAGAGCATATTGTTTGTGAAGTGAAAGATTTATTCCTTCAGTTTCAAGGTACCCAATAACATCTGATTTTTGACCTCTCTGTTGCTGAAGTCACTCTATTGGCTTCCCATTCAATGTAGTGACATATAAAGTACAAAAGTCTCTTTTTCTCTATCAAAGCTTTACATTCATCTGCTGCTCTGTACATATTATCTCTTGATACATCTTCTACGAGTCCTTGCATTCAGCACAGGACAATTTCTTGTACACACAAAGAAGATACTTCCTTCAGGAAAATGTAACCTGTGGTTGTGACCTACAGTATGAGTTACCTGCCATTTTCTGTCAATTCGGTTTTGCAAGCTGTTTAAGCGTTTCCAATTTTAGAAAGGATTTACTATTTTTTTTTTTTTTATTACTATTAAAGGGTACTTCTATCAGAAATATATCACATACTACATAATTGCTATACAGATTTTCTTGTCATTTAGTGACCAGACATACAAATGTATTTTTTTTTAATTGGCAAAAAAAACAAATGCTGTTTTCCTCTATGGGGGTGTCCTGTACAAAATTGGTGTTCATAACTCTTCCAGAAATGTCACTGATTAACCAATCCCTACTTTTATTTTATTTATTTTTTACATATTGTTATAACTCTAGGACTGATCACGTGCTTATGCTGTGATCAAGTGCTATTGGATAGATAGTAGATACAGCATCCTGAACTATGAGGTATAAATTGAAGAATTCAGTTAACATTTTGTTGCTCGCATTCTTCAAGCCAGTGCTAAGAGTTCAGAAACTTTTACTGACTTGTAATGTAAAGGGCACTGTGATGTATAATTCTAGCTGCTCCACTTTGTAAGCTATGCTGTACATGACATACTTGTAACCCCTGCACCCTATATACTATGCTGTACTTTACATAGTCATGATCATTGCTACATACAGTGCCTTGAAAAAGTATTAATACCCCTTAACATTTTCCACATTTTGTCAAGTTACAACCAAAAACGTAAATTTATTTTTTATGAGATTTTATGACACGAACACAGTGGCACATCGTCGTGAAGTGGAAGGAAAGTGATAAATGGTTTTCCAAATTGTTTACAAATAAATATCTGAAAAGTGTGGCGTGCATTTGTATTCAGCCCCCTTTACTCTGATACCCCTAACTAAAATCTAGTGGAACCAATTGCCTTCAGAAGCCACCTACAGTATTTATTAAATAGAGTCCACCTGTGTGTAATTTAATCTCAGTATAAATACAGCTGTTCTGTGAAGCCCTCAGAGGTTTGTTAGAGAATCCTAGTGAACAAACAACATCATGAAGGCCAAGGAACACACCGGACAGGTCAGGGATACAGATGTGGGGAAGTTTAAAGAAGGATTAGTTTAAAAAAAATATCCCAAGCTTTGAACATCTCACAGAGCACTGTTCAATCCATCATCCAAAAATGGAAAGAGTATGGCACAACTGAAAACTTACCAAGACATGGCTGTCCACCTAAACTGATAGGCTGGGCAAGGAGCACATTAATCAGAGAAGCAGCCAAGAGGCCCATGGTAACTCTGGAGGAGCTACAGAGATCCACAGCTCAGGTAGGGGAATCTGTCCACAAGACAATTATTAGTTGTGCACTCCGCAAATCTGGCCTTTATGGAAGAGTGGCAAGAATAAAGCCGTCGTTGAAAGAAAGCCATACAAAGTCCTATTTGCAGTTTGTGGGGGACACAGCAAACATGTGTAATAGGGCATACACACGGTCGGACTTTGTTCGGACATTCCGACAACAAAATCCTAGGATTTTTTCCGACGGATGTTGGCTCAAACTTGTTTTGTTTACACACGGTCGCACAAAGTTGTCGGAAAATCCGATCGTTCTTAACGCGGTGACGTAGAACACGTACGTCGGGACTATAAACGGGGCAGTGGCCAATAGCTTTCATCTCTTTATTTATTCTGAGCATGCGTGGCACTTTGTCCGTCGGATTTGTGTACACACGATCGGAATTTCCGACAACGGATTTTGTTGTCGGAAAATCCGACCGTGTGTAGGGGGCATAAGAAGGTGCTCTGGTCAGATGAGACCAACATTTAACTTTTTGGCCTAAAAGCAAAATGTGTGGCGGAACTAGCACTGCACATCACTCTGAACACACCATCCCCACCGTGAAACATGGCGGTGGCAGCATCATGTTGTGGGGATGCTTTTCTTCAGCAGGGACAGGGAAGCTGATCAGAGTTGATGGGAAAATGGATGGAGCCAAATACCGGGCAATCTTAACAGAAAACCTGTTAGGGTCTGCAAAAGACTGGGGCAGAGGTACACCTTCCAGCAGGACAATGACCCTAAACATTCAGCCAGAGCTACAGTAGAATGGTTTAGATTAAAGCATATTTATGTTAGAATGGCCCAGTCAAAGTCCAGACCTAAATCCAATTGCGAATCCGTGGCAAGACTTGAAAATTGCTGTTCAAAGATGCTCTCCATCCAATCTGACAGAGCTTGAGCTATTTTGCAAAGAAAAATGGGCAAAAATGTAATTTTCTAGATGTACAAAGCTGATAGAGATGTCCCCAAAAAGACTTGCAGCTGTAATTGCAGCAAAAGATTTTATAGTTGCCCAGTGTTTTAATAGTGTTTCTTTTGGCTCTGCTGCATTAAATAGTCTTATTTAACCGTAGAGAGCAACATGATGACCTCATAAGTATTGTTTAATTTTCCAGTCATAGACTGGGGAGGATTTTAGTTTAGTCTTAATTGCTTAACCACAGTAAAATCTGAAGGAAAAAGTAGGGATTTGCAGCACTTGGTTGAGCTTTCTGGTGAGGATGTCTGTATTACAGGCAGATCACCCACCCTCACTGGAATCCTCCTCGCTATATGTTATGCTGGTTTTTATTAATATACTTACTTTTTTAACAACATGAGGCATGGTTGTTGGTCCTCTAAATGCCGAGTTTTGTACTGACATCATGTTGTCATTACTGCTCTATGCCTGATTATACTGTGAATGAGGGGAGCTGTTGTGGCGTCAGACCCATCATAAGGCCCTACAGTCACTTTATCTTTTCAGTCTTGTGATGATTGCTGTGTAACTTAGTCCTTTACCAAAGGGCTTGCTGGTTTCTAAGATCACACCGCATTAAAGCTTTTGTTCATGTATGAATTTACTACAGTGCCTTGAAAAAATATTCATACCCCTTAAAATATTCCACATTTTGTCATATTACAACCAAAAACGTAAATGTATTTTAAACAGATTTTATGTGATAGACCAACGCAAATTGGCACATTATTGTGAAGTGGAAGGAAAATTATAAATGGTTTTCAATTTGTTTTACAAATAAATATGTGAAGTGTGGCGTGCCGGTGTTTGTATTCAGCCCCCCTGAGTCAATACTTTGTAGAACCACCTTTCACTGCAATTACAGCTGCGAGTCTTTTTGGGTAGAGTGAAATTTTTGCGCATTCTTCTTTGCAAAATAGCTCAAGCTCTACCAGATTGAATGGAGAGTGTCTGTGAACAGCAATTTTCAGGTCTTGCCACAGATTCTCAATTGGATTTAGGTCTGGACTTTGACTGGGCCGTTCTAACACATGAATATGCTTTGATCTAAACCGGGGGTCAGAAACCTGTAGATCATGATCTACCAGTAGATCGCGGACTGGTAGATCACGGTCTGGGCTTGCTGAGCCGCCATTCCAGAACATCAAACAGAGTGCAAAGCAGAGGGACTACTTGAAATGTTGGAGTTGTAGTAGGGAGCAAGAGCCGCATAAACCGCTCTCCCCTCTGTAGTGCCGGTTCCTGTCCCATGTAGAGTGATACCAACTGCACTCCGCCTCTTATCCCGGCTAGTGGTCTCCAGAGTGGTGCCAGCAACTGGAGGAAGAGATCTTAAGGTCAGTATGAAGCAATACACTGGGCAAAATAGTATAGGGCTGCTTTACCACCCCCCAACTTTACGTGGGAAGGAGCCCCAGGGGTGCCACTGCCAAATGCAACTAATAGCTCATTCACAAGTGCAGCAGGCACTGCTGCTTATCTGAAAAGTGATTTGAGTGTATTGGACAGGTGATAAGGAGGTCATATGCTGCCACCTCATCACCCGATTTATATCCATGATTGCCGTGCAATGCACATGATTGCGACATGGTAGTTTGGCAATTAGATGTTTAAATCAGGTGCGAGGAGGCGACACTGTGCCCGGTGTTCTTTGACTTCTCCTTTGTTGTTCAGGTAGATCTCCACCTTTTTAAGGTTGCCTAACCCTAAACTAAACTATTCCATGGTAGCTCTGGCTGTATGTTTAGGGTCATTGTCCTGCTGGAAGGTGAACCTCTGCCCCAATCTCAAGTCTTTTGCAGACTCTAAAGCCTAGTGCACACGATCAGATTTTCGGACGACCGAATGTCCGTTTTTGTTGCATGCTAGTCTCATCTCAAAAGTGAAGAGGTTGCTCACCATATGAAAATTCTTGTACGACAGAATACAAAGTCATGTGTTGAATAGTTTGGTATGTGCTCTTTCGTTTCTGAGCATGCATAGTCTTGCTCTTACGATTATTTTCGGACGAAAATCAGACATTGAGTTCGCGTAAGACAAAAATGTTATAGTCTGCACATCCAGCTTTTGTCTGACAAAAAACCGAAATCGTCTGTCCAAAACACCATACTAACAATCCGAAAATCAGCAGATCGTTAGTCCAACTAAATTTTTGTTCCGATTTTTGTATCGTGTGTATGGGCCTTAACAGGTTTTCTTCTAGGATTGCCCTGTATTTGGCTCACAGGTAGTACACACAGGTGGACTCTATTTACTAATTATGTGTAGGGTTGCCACCTCATCCCTTTAAAACCAAACACCTATGAATTACACAGATTCTGTGGCTGATGAAGGTGGTAATTAAACTCACTTGATGCCTTATCTGCATTAAATTAGCCTCAGAACCTGTGTAATTCATAAGTGTTTGTGTTTAAAGGGATGAGGTAACCCTAATTAGGTGACTTCCACTAGATTTTATTGAGGGGGAACCGGAGTAAAGGGGGCGGAATACAAATACACGTCTCACTTTTCACATATTTATTTGTAAAAAAAACTTGAAAAACATTTATCATTTCTCTTCCACTTCACAATGATGTGTCACTTTGTGTTGTTCTATTACATAAAATCCCAATAAAATACATTTACATTTTTGGTTGTAACATGACAAAAGGTGGAAAATTTCAAGGGGTATGAATACTTTTTCTAGGCACTGTACTTTCACAACTAAAAGACGTATTTAACAATGCATCAGAGTTGACCTGTAACTTTGCAGTTGTGCTGCCTAATGCTTAACACATGGGTAATATTGATTGTATTTCTTGTTTACTGCTTCTTTGAGGTAAAATAAGCTCCATTTTATTTAAAAGCTCTGTCATAATTGCCATCATTTTGGCATGTGGGTATATTGAGACTCCCAGCCTGAAGCACAGATCCTAATTTTATATTGCTCAGAATTGGTTTAAATTGATCAGTGTTTCTAACCTTTTGAGCTTGTCAGCTTGGACCCACTGGTGTTGGCCTGTTGATGTACAGACAGGGGACTACGCATAACCTTTCCAATGAAGAAGGTTTGACAGTCAAGATAAAGGCTAAAATATATGCCATAATAAGTCTGAGAGTCTTGACAATCAAATTCACTATTGCTAAAAGCTGTAAAGTAGCAAATTAGGGCAAAAAGAATAGTGGTTAGACCTCCAAAAATAGCCATATGTTTTAATTTAAACGTTATGTAGCACTGACTCCATAAGCAGCTGCTTGATTGTTGGGTCCTCCTGCTGATCTCAGTGGTGACCTGCTCTAACTGAGCCTGACAACTCACCGACACACACATATTGAATAAAATGTACTTATTTAAGCAAGAATAAACCCTGTAAGAGAAGTTCTGGTTAAACAGCTTCGACAACATATGTTTAAATAAAAACTAAAGTGCTTGCAAAACACACACACACATATATATATATATATATATATATATATATATATATATATATATATATATATATATATATATATATATATATATATATATATATATATATATATATATATATAGTCCATGCTAATATTAGAATAAAAAAGTATATATATATATCTATAAATATATAAAATAATCCGTGACTCAAAAGTAGGATAAAGTGTAGAGAATCAGAATCCCCACACCTTGGATTTAAAATACAGTGACAGTTTTCCACTTAAATCATGCTGCTGGTGTTAAATTGTTGTTTAATCTACACAATATCAGCGCCATACCTTTTTATAATATTAGCTTCAACAACAGGGTTAACCCTCTAACAAACACAGGAACACTTTTCAGTGCAACTAGCACAAAACCAAAATACACCACTGTAGATTCACCTGTATCAAAAATAAGACAGACAACACTGTTCAAACCCTGTCTAGCTACTGTCCAGTGGAGTAATAAAACAAGTCTGCCAGCTCCGGGGCCCTTAAACTCCTGTTGGAGAGCTCATTCTCCAAACAAGAGTACCTGTACAAATAAAGTAAGGGCATTGCAGTCCCTGTAGGCAGATCCCTGCTAGTGATAGCAAAATTCCAAAGTTAGTAAAAAGTTTATTACAAAAGGTGTCCAAAAGGCTTCTCCTCACACTATTGCTACAGAGGCGACCTCCAGTAAGCAGTCAGTCCCTTATGGTCACTGATGTAGCGCTATGTACTGCCAACAGAAAGCACCGTACCTTTCAGTGTTTCTAGACATCGCTTGTCCCCTTGGTAATCAGTGCAATCAGTGACCACATAACTGTGCGTCCAACAAAGTGAATTATGGGACGTATAGTTCTCCTTCAGACTATTACTATGCAACCATGTAACCTAGGAGTATACATCCCAGGGATCTCCGCGGTGACATGAAGGTTGCTGGGAGTGACCATAAAAGGGGCGAGAAGCCTGCAAAGACTGTCTTCCTCCTGGGCCTGACGCGAGACGGACCTCTCTGTGTAACAGGGAGAGAGAGGTCTCGGCCTACCACGTGGAACCTTACTTCCACTCCAAGGCCTAAGGGGCCTATCTCTGTTATCCATTGTCGGACATCCTGTTGCTAACATTACTTAGATTGCCTGCCTGTCGATGTGGGTGCGTGGGGCAAGCTTCAATTCGGAAGACCGAGACAGCGGATCCGCTGCCTGAGTACTGAACACGTGTTCCTGTCCAGAAGACCTTGAATCGATTTGGTTGTTAGTGAGAGGGCAAATTGCTCAAAGCTTTATCTATTCATTGTCACTATTACAGAACAGACATCTTTACCCCCAAGAACACTTTACTGCATTGCTTGATGCCTTAGATCTTCACCACTAGGTATGAGCCGAACACCCTCCTGTTTGGTTCGCAGCAGAACATTATTATTATTATTATTATTATTATTATACGAGATTTATATAGCCCCAACAGTTTACGCAGCGCTTTACAATGTATAAGGGGGACAACACAATTACAGTACAGTTCAATACAAAAGGTACAGGAGGGTCCTGCTCGTAGAGCTTACATTCTAAAGGAAGGGGGTGGTGGTACAAAAGGTAATAGCTGCAAAGAATGATTTGATGGGGGTGGAACATGCGAACAGGCAAAAAATTAGGCAGAACACATGAACACCGTTAAAGTCTATGGGACACGAACATAAATAATCAAAAGTGCTCATTTTAAAGGCTTATATGCAAGTTATTGTCATAAAAAGTGTTTGGGGACCTGGGTCCTGCCCTAGGGGACATGTATCAATGCAGTGATTCTTTTAATGCTTAAAGGCAGAACACATGAACACCGTTAAAGTCTATAAGACACGAACATAAATAATCAAAAATGCTCATTTTAAAGGCTTATATGCAAGTTATTGTCATAAAAAGTGTCTGGGGACCTGGGTCCTTCCCCAGGGACATGTATCAATGCAAACATTTTTTTAAATAACTGACATTTTTTCAGGAGCAGTGATTTTTTTAATGCTTAAAGTGAAACAATAAAAATGAAATATTACTTTAAATATTGTGCCTGAGGGTGTCTATAGTATGCCTGTAAAGTGGCACATTTTTCCCGTGTTTAGAACAGTACCACAGCAAAATGACATTTCTAAAGAAAAAATTGTCATCTAAAACTGATTGCGGCTGTCATGAATTGTCGGGTCTTGGCAATATAGATGAAACTCATTGAAAAAAGAGCATGGGATCCCCCCCAGTCCATTACCAGGCCCTTAGGGTCTGGTATGAATATTAAGGGGAACCCCAAACCAAAATTTAAAAAAAATTGCGTGGGGGTCCCCCTAAAATCCATACCAGGCCCTTCGGTCTGATATGGAAATTAAGGGGAACCCTGCGCTAAATTAAAAAAAAAAATTGCATAGGGTACCCCCCAAAATCCATACCAGACCCTTCAGGTCTGGTATGGATTTTAAGGGGAACCCTGCACCAAAATTTTTTTAAAAATGGTGTAGGGGTCCCCCCAAAATCCATACTAGACCCTTATCCAAGCACGCAACCTGGCAGGCCACAGGAAAAGAGGGGGGGATGAGAGAGTGCCCCCCCTTCTGAACCTTACCAGGCCACATACCCTCAACATGGGGAGGGTGCTCTGGGGTAGCCCCCAAATCACCTTGTCCTCATTGACTCCAGACTCAGAGAAAGACTTTCTTTTAAGGAACGCTTTTGGAAGCCTCCTGTACATTTGCCTCCGAGCTTTGCTAGCCCCCAAAACACCTTGTCACCATGTTGATGGGGACAAGGGCCTCATCCCCACAACCCTTGCCCGGTGGTTGTGGGAGTCTGCGGGTGGGGGGCTTATCGGAATCTGGAAGCCCCCTTTAACAAGGGGACCCCCAGATCCCAGCCTCCCCCCGTGTGAAATGGTAACCCTACCATTTCACAAAAAAGTGTCAAAATGTTAAAAAAGACAAGACACAGCTTGGGACAAGTCCTTTATTAAAAAATAAAAAAATAAAAATATCCCACGATGTCCATTCATCTTCTTCTATCACGCTGCCTGACGGACCGAAAAAGAAAAAAAAATCCATGGGAGGCTCCTGCTGTGTGACGCTTCTTGGCCTTTGACAGTTCTTATATAACTGAGGTAGGGCCACCCGATGATGTACCTGGGTGACCCCGCCCCCTCTGACGCCACGGGGACTTCCCCATGGCTTCCCCGTGGCATCAGAGGGGGGCGAAGAAGCGTCACACGGCGGGAGCCTCCTATGGATGAATAGGAATGAATGAAGATGAATGGACATCGTGGGACATTTTTATTTTTTTATTTTTTAATAAAGGACTTGTCCCAAGCTGTGTCTTGTCTTTTTTAACATTTTGACACTTTTTTTGTGAAATGGTAGGGGTACATTTGTACCCCGTTACCATTTCACATGGGGGAGGCTGGGATCTGGGGGCCCCCTTGTTAAACCCCCCCGCCCGCAGACCCCCACAACCACTGGACAAGGGTTGTAGGGATGAGGCCCTTGTTCCCATCAAAATGGGGACAAGGTGCTTTGGGCGCTACCCCAAAGCACCCTCCCCATGTTGAGGGCATGTGGCCTGGTACGGTTCAGGAGGGGAGCTCTCTCATTTCCCCTCTTTTCCTGCTGCCTGCCAGGTTGCGTGCTCAGATAAGGGTCTGGTATGGATTTTGGGGGGATCCCTACGCCATTTTTTAAAATTTTGGCACAGGGTTCCTCTTAAAATCCATACCAGACCTGAAGGGTCTGGTATGGATTTTGGGGGGACCCCACACCATTTTTTTTTAAATTTGGCACAGGGTTCCCCTTAATTTCAATATCAGACCCGAAGATCCTGGTATGGATTTTAGGGGACCCCACGCAATTTTTTAAAAAAATTTTGGTTCGGGATTCCCCTTAATATTCATACCAGACCCAAAGGGCCTGGTAATGGACTGGGGGGGATCCCATGCTCTTTTTTTCAATGTGTTTTATCTATATTGCCGAGACCCGACAATTCATTAAAGCCGCAATCAGTTTTAAATGACAATTTTTCCTTTAGAAATGCCATTTTGCTGTGGTACTGTTCTAAACATGGGAAAAATGCGCCACTTTACAAGCACACTATAGACACCCCCCAGGCACAATATTTAAAGGAATATTTCATTTTTTATTGTTTCACTTTAAGCATTAAAAAAATCACTGCATTGATACATGTCCCCTAGGGCAGGACCCAGGTCCCCAAACACTTTTTATGACAATAACTTGCATATAAGCCTTTAAAATTAGCACTTTTAATTTTTCATGTTAGTGTCCCATAGACTTTAACGGTGTTCTGGCAGCTTTTGAATTTGCCGCGAACATTGCATATTGTTTGCTGTTCGGCGAACAGGAGAACACCCGATGTTCGAGTCGAACTTACGTTCGACTCGAACATCGGGCTCATCTCTATTCACCACTAGGAACCTATTGCTCTATATACAACAAACGGATTACAGCTAACGAGCTCCAACTAGCTAGCGAAGAACATCAGATCTGCAACGTGGAACTCACGTCATCACTTATAAGAAAGCCTATATATATTACCTTCAGTAGACCTGCTCTTTCATTAGAATAGCATAGGCTGGCTAGATTACATCTTTCTCAAAGTAGCCACATAAGTAGTTAACTAAAACATCCACTAGGAGGTGACTAAGGATCTAAACATAGCGTACATATATGTATATAACATTGTTCGTTGCTGAACCATTGTTTTTGTCCTTAGGAGGAAATCGTTTCTGAAGTTGGCGCTGTTATCCCGGCTCAGCAGATTCATTATCTCTGTTTGTGAAATAACTTCCTCTATCTGGTTCAAGTAAAATTTTTCAGAACCTAATATTACTGAGTTGTTTGATTCTTGCTGCACAGTGTTACAAGGATGTCTGAACCCAGAGTGTCAGGTGGGTTGGAAAGTTCACTTAGTCATGGCTGTGCAGATGAGCAGGTAATTACCAGCAGTCCCCAAGGGGGCAGTGCTACACTTGGGGGCTCGTCCATTATGCTATCTGCAGCAGGCCCCAGCAAACCTAGATCGGATCCGCAATCTGCATGGGAAGCCACATCCATGGCCGCAGTCACTTGGGGTCAAAGTTATGGGGCCCCAACTGACAGAAGCACCGTTCTGGAGATCTCGGGGAGTGAACATACTGAGAGGGAGATCAGAAGGTGGCTGAGAGCTTTAGTGCCAGGGCACTGGTGGAGACTGAAGCCTCAGCGGAGATGGATCAAGTCAGGCCACTGATAGAATGGCACGAAGAGGTGCCAGGGTGTTTTCAGGAGGAAGAGGTCCGCTTAATGGAGGAAGTGACTGCTAGGGTATCCCCCCTCAAAAGTGAGAGAGGAGGGACTGAGAAACCACCTCCAACAAGAGCTCACGAGAAAAGTCCTGTGCCTATGGGGACCGACTCCCAAGGGGCCAGCGCCCCTCCACTCTCTTTCCACACAGATATGAGCCACCTGGTCGATAGCCTGGTGAAGAACGGACCTGGGAATGCTAATCAGAGTTATCGAAGATTAAATTTTTCTTGGGGCAGTTGCCGACGCCTGTGGGAGAAGACGAGTTTGAAACATGGATGAGTCCAGCTTTACAGGCTATGGAAGAGTGGAGTGTTTCAGAGGCTGTGAAATGACAATGACTTAGTGAGAGCCTTCGAGGCCCAATGGCCAACGTGATCCCTAACCTAAGGGTGGGCAAGAGAACTTGTGTTACAATGGACTACATTGAGGCTTTGTGTGCTGTCTTTAAAAGCGTTGAAACAATCGCTGACTTGATGTACAAGTTCAACCACACACATCAACAGAGAGGGCAGAGTTTGTCCGAATACATCTCCCGGGTAGACCGGATGCTACATCAAATCATCCTCATGAAAGGTCTTGACCCTAAAGACGCTAATCAGGCCCGCCTGGATCAGGTGCTGCATGGGGCCTGGACCAACCATCCTATTGTGTTGAAGCTGTTACTGAAGAGAACCCAGGTGGTACCCACCTATCCTGAATTGATAAGGGAGGTTCGAGAGGAAGAGGCTCTGCTGGAAGAGAAGAGGCAACGACCAAGAGATGTGAATCCTGCTACTGGAAACAAAGAGAAAGTTGTGGCCCTCACTGTCCATGCAGAAATAGAGTTTTTCGATGATGACAGTGGAACTGAATCTGAACCGAAGGGATCGACTCCCCCTGACATCCATAAACCAGTTGCAGAACTAGGGCCAATGGAACTGATGGCCCAGGTAGCTCAGGCTCAGACTATAATGTATCATGCACTGATGCGAGTGATGGAGACCCAAGCAAAAGTTCAGGAGCAAGGGACTCATGTGAGCGAACCAAAACTTTGCTCAGAGCGAAAAAGGAGATGTTATGGATGTGGAGAGGCCCGACATTTTCGAGCCAAGTGTCCCAAGGCGGGTGTCAGCCCTCAACTCTTCAATGAAGTCCTGAGGGTGCTACAGAAACTACTTTTTCCCAAGCCAGCGGGAAACTTCAAGGGACCTCAGTGAGGGAGCTAGTTGGGAGTCCCAGGGGAAGACTGCGCTACAATGATAAGAAAGGAGACTGGAAGAAACTCAAGAGAGAAGGATGCAAGCCATCTATTCTCTTGCACCCGCCAGTGCCCAAGCATGATCCAAAATTAAAACCCCCCGACAATGGGAGAAGGGGACATGAAATCAATGCACACCTTGCTAAACAAGCAGTAAAATCACAAGCATCGCCTCCCAAGAGGCCTGTTAGAGCTCATACTTTAGAGTCACCTGGGGGAAACCTTACCATGAACTTAGTGGGGCCTTCCCCAGTATCAATCCAGGTTGAGGGCATCTATACGCAAGCACTGTTGGATACTGGAGCTCAAGTAACATTGCTGTATCAAGACGTCTATCATAAGTACTTGAAACATATCCCCTTGTCAAAACTTGATGAGCTAGAAATGTGGGGAATCGGAACTCAGAAGTGCCCTTATGATTGGTTACATACCTATCAAGATAACCTTTGACTCTGCTCTAGCCCGAGACCTTCGACGCGTTATCAGTCGTATGCCCTTGAACGCCTGGAGCCAGCCAAAATTCCCTGCTGATAGGCACTAATACCAATCTGGTGAGAAGGCTACTCACTCCCTTAGCAGTAGAGGGTGCCCCTGTTGGGAAAATCCATCCTTAGTTGAGGCAAGTATTTTAGAGGGTATTGCAAGAAAAGAAGGCACCTGCTGAAGGAGTGGGAAGGTTCTGGCGACTAGACACTCAAGAGAGGGTGCTACAGCCTGGGGAAAGAGCCTGCCTCAAAGCCACCGTCAAGTTGTCCTGGGACCAGCCGGGTCCCTATGTGGTGGTAGAAGCTGATCCAACAGAGGAAGATGTCGGGATAGAGTTAGTTCCAGAGATTATACCCACTCGGGCTTTACTAAGGTGTGGTGGGCAAATTCCTGTTAGTGTGTAGAACGTCACTAGTCACCCGGTCAGCCTGAAGCCTCGAATGGTGATTGGAAAAGTGAGTGCTGCCACCCCGGTGGCGCAGAACGAGACAGCCCAAGTGGGAGATGGAAGGAATGCCACTGCTTACTACCCAAGCCTCCCCCCTGCTTGGGAAGGAAGGACTAAAGCGCCCAACATCGAGTTTGATTGACTGAGGATAAGCCCTTCCGAGAGAGGGCAAGGCGGGTCCCTTTTATGTGATTTAGAAGACCTTCAGGAACAACTGGCTGAACTAAAAAGGTCAGGAGTGATTAAAGAGTCCCGAAGCCCTTATGCTTCTCCGATCGTGGTGGTGAGAAAGAAGAATGGGTCTCTCCAGATGTGCATTGATTATCGAACCATGAATCTAAGGTCTTTCCCAGATCAATACACGACCCCTCGCATAGAAGAAGCCTTGCAGTGCTTATCTGGGGCTAAATGGATCAGTGGGTTGGACTTTAAGTGTGGATATTACCAGATCCATATGCACCCAGAAGACCGAGAGATTATTATTATTAGCCCACCGGGATTCTTCTAATTTGATCGGATGCCTCAGGGACTGACTGGTTGTCAGGTGCGGGTATGGAGATCGAGATGCTAAGAGGGCTCCCATTGCAGCTAAGTGCAGCACGCCCCTGGAGTTGGGGACAAGGAGCGCGCTGCTCAAAGAAGCACGGTTTGCCAGGTGCTTGCTTGTAGTCAGATGAGCTGGTCACTGAGGACTGACTGTAGCAGGCTAACAGTCAGTCAGGCCAGAGGTCATACAGGATACATCAGTCTGGAGCATAAACAGGGGCAAGCCAAGGTCATACACAGGAGACAGGAACAGAAACACAGTCCAGATGCAAGCCAAAGGTCAAACTGGTAAATTAGGAAGCGAGGTCAAGGCAAGCCGGGTCAAGAAAGGGTAGTCCACAGATCAGGAAACAGAATCACAAGGTACACAGGAAAGCTGAGATAATCCAGCAATGTTCTGATGCTAATCGTTGGCTTAAATAGGGCAGTTGGTGCCAGCATCTGTCACTCCACTTGCATGCTGCAGTACGCGTTTCGCTACTGCACGCCTCAGAACTCTCTGTGGGCATCCATGTTGGTTTTGGGCGACATTGCCAGTCCTGCGATGGCCATGTCCCTGACACTTGGGCTCCTGCCACATTCTAGTGGCTGATGGAGAATACAGTGGGTGATATGAACTTGGTAGAAGTACAAGTATACCTTGATGACATCATCATGTTTGACTGAACTTTGGAAGAACATCAGGCCCGATTGGAGAAGGTTTTCCAGCGATTACAAGAAGAGGGGTTGAAGCTGTCATTGGAGAAGTGCCAATTCTATCAAACCTCTGTCACCTACTGTGGTATCCACAGAGGGGATACTGATCCCCAGAATCTAGAGGTGGTCACTTCTTGGCCCCGCCCAACCACAGTGACTGAATTAAGGTACGGTAGTTTTTGGGCTTCTGCTCCTATTACAGATGGTTTGTGAAGAACTTTTTTCCCAAATTACTGGGCAATTGAACGAGATGCTACAGAAGCAAACGGATGGAGAACAGCAGAAAACCCAGAAAGGAGGAGGCAGGAAGCCTAGGGAATCTATCCAGGACCAGTGGACCGAGAAGTGTGAGAGGTCCTTTGAGAGGTTGAAGGGGAGTCTGGTCGAAGCTCCAGTGGTGGCCTACACTGACCCCTCGAGGCCTTATTAATTACACGTGGATGCCAGTAGAGATGGTATTAGGGGAGTGCTGTACCAAGAGTCGGAGGGGAAACTCCGCCCAGTAGCATACGTGAGAGCAAGCTGGAGTTCTTGGCCCTCAAGTGGGCTGTAGTGGACAAACTCTGAGACTACCTTTGTGGTGATGATGGATAACAACCCCCTGACCTACTTGTTATCCTCTGCTAAGTTGGACGCCACTGGGCATCGGTGGTTAGCTGCTTTATCGGAGTTCCAATTCAGTCTGAAATATTGGCCAGGAGTGGGAAATAGAGACGCTGATGCTCTTTCCCGAAGACCACACTTCGCCCGCAATGATCAGAGAAGTTGGGTTCACTTACCCCCCAAAGGAGTACAAGCAGTGTGCCAAGGGAGGCAGATTCATTACCTCTGTTTGTGAATGTCAGGGCTGGGCTCAGGCCTTCCTTCTCTGAGCTGGCCGCTCAGCTGTCGGCTAATTGCCAGCTCCTATCTCTCCACAGTGACTAACCTGTTGATGATATCCTGCTCATCAGTCCTGCCTACTTAAGCTGTCCAGCCCAGATGATCTCTGCCTTCACCTTGGTCAACATCACAGAGACTATTGCCTGCGTTCCTGTTAAAGACTTGCTTGACTATGGTTTCTGACAGTAGGCGAAGGCCATGAATTCAGAAGATGCAGTCAATCCACTTGTTGGTAATATTTTTTCCAGATTGGATGAGCAGGATCACCACATTAATCAGTTTGCCATGGCATTACAAACGCTCCTGAGTCGCACGGCTCACCTGGAATCTCCCACTGTGGCTGCTCCGGTATAACCTGTGTTGCACGCCGTCCCTGCTGCTGCTTCAGTCTCCGTGCAAGCACCTGCCTCGAGTATTACCTCTATAAGAGGCATGTCTGGTTCCGCTCCACTTCCCCAGTGATTTGGGGGTGATCCAGTCCAATGCAGAGGGTTTCTCAACCAGGTTGAGATATACTTTGAGATGCTGCCCCAGGCATTTCCCACAGACAGAAGCAAAGTAGGTTTTCTGATATCTTTGCTTTCTGAGAGAGCCTTGGCCTGGGCAAACCTTCTATGAGAGACTCAAAAACCTGTTGTCTTGAGTTACCCTGAGTTTGTGGCTTCTTTTAAAAGGGTATTTGACGTTCCTGCACACGCTGCTTCTGCTGCCAAGTGCCACATATCCATCAAACAGAGTACCAGAACTGTTGCAGATTACGCCATTGAATTACGTACTCTGGCAGCAGAGGTTGCTTGGAACAATGAGGCCCTTGTGGCTGCTTTTTCTCATGGTCTCTCGGATACCATCAAGTATGAGATTGCAGCCCGAGATATACCCACTGAGCTGGAGAAGTTGATCATGTTTGCCATCCTCATTGACTCCAGACTCAAAGAAAGACTCTCTTTTATGGAATACTTGCGGAAGCCTCCTGTACATTTGTCTCTGAGCTCTGCAGTCCCACCCTTGCCTCCCTCACCTCCCATGTCTCCTGGATATGAGTTGGTCAGTGAAGGTGAACCCATGCAGTTGGGCTTCACAGGTCTCTCTGCGGATGAGAGAACCTTTAGGAGGAGAGAGAGATTGGGCCTTTATTGTGGCCAGGCAGGTCACTTTTTGAAGTCTTGTCCTACCTGTCCAGGGAACACCCGAACCTTGAGGTCCTGTCACGGACAGACCTTAGGTGGCGTTGTTTCATCCCCAGTTATCCAGAAGGATAAGCCTCTGGTTTCAGTTACCCTTTCTTGGGCTGAGTCGTCTGTCGAGATACAGGCTCTAATCGACTCTGGGGCTGCTGGCCTGTTCATTGATGCTGCCTTTGTATCAAAGCACTCGATTCCACTGCAGCTGCTTGACACTCCACTTGCCATTGAGTCTTTTGACGGCAGACCTCTACAGCCTGCCCATGTGAGATTGTTGCATCGTCCATGGCCGTAGGTGCTCTTCACCATGAGATGATCCAATTCCAAGTTATTTCCTCACCTAAGTTTCCGCTGGTTATTGGTTATCCTTGGTTATAGAGGCACAACCCCTCTTTTGATTGGCTCCGTGCTGTGATTCTCTCCTGGTCGCCACAATGCAGTAAGACATGCTTCCAGAAGGTAGCCAAGGTCCTGTGCACCTCTTCACTCTCCTCCCTGCCGGAGGAGTACCGCTATTTTAGCGATGTCTTTGACAAAGGTCAAGCCGGTAGTTTGCCTCCACACTGGTTGTATGATAGCGCAATTGACCTTCAACCAGCTGCCATACCCCCTCGTGACCGGGTTTACACTTTGTCGGTCTTGGAGGATAAGGCCATGGAGGAGTATGTTGCAGACGCTCAAGGTTTCATCCGCAAATCCTCATCTCCTTCTGGTGCTGGTTTCTTCTTTGTGAAGAAGAAGAGTGGTGAACTGAGACCTTGTATTGATTATAGGGGTTTAAATCGTTTCACGATTAAGAATGCCTATCCGATTCCGTTGATTACGGAGTTATTTGACCTCCTCAAGGGAGCACCGGTTTTCACTAAGCTTGATTTGAGAGGGGCATACAATCTCGTGAGGATTAAGTAGGGCGACAAGTGGAAAACTGCTTTTAATACTAGAACAGGCCATTATGATTACCTCGTAATGCCTTTTGGCCTTTGTAACACTCCAACAGTTTTCCAGGAATTTATTAATGATGTCCTCCGAGATTTGTTGCAGTTATGTGTGGTGGTTTATCTCAACGATTTCCTCATATTTTCCAAGTCCCTGGAGAGCCACCACACAGATGTCTATCGTGTGCTTCAGAAACTAAGAGAGAACAATCTCTATTGTAAATTGGAGAAGTGCGAAGTCCATCGTGAACAGGTTAAATTCCTGGGTTGTCATTACCACTACTGGTTTTTCGATGGACCCAGAGAAACTTTCAGCAGTCCTACAGTGGCCCGACCCATGGGTTTACGTCCTCTGCAGCGTTTTCTTGAAAACGATTTTTGGAAGTTTATTTGGAACTTCTCGTCTCTGGTCAAGCCCCTGACTGATATGACCAGAAAGGTAGGTAACCCACAGAGTTGGTCTCCGGAGTCCATTAAGGCCTTTGAGAGTCTCAAGGCTGCCTTTGTTTCTGTTCCCCGATTGTCCCCATTTATGGCGAACTATGGTTTCCAACCTTCCATGGTGCCTGACCCATTTGTTCCACAGAGTATTCCTGCATTAGAGGAGCATCTCCGTGGTCTTGATTCCACTTAGGCACAAGTCCAGGAGGCTTTGCGACATGCTAATGATAGGTAAGGGGCCCTTAGGGTATACCTCCCAACCGTTCTGGATTTCGCGGGACCATCCAAAGATTTAAAGTAAGTCCCGGGGTCCCTCAGATCTGACCTACAGTCCCAGAGCCCAGTGCCGGAACATTTTCTGGCACTGGGCTCCACTCAGTGGGAGTATCATCAGTAGGTGCAATGTGTGCTCTCACACACTGCAGCCATTGAGGATTCCGGTGAGCAGTGCATTCCTGTGCATTACGCTTCTGCCCTCCTTCAATCTTCTTTGCAATCATTGGTTACTAAGACTGCCGGCGTCCTAGCAGCTGATGACATGCTATGCAGGTGCACACAACAGGAGGAAACAACCTCCATGCAGAGCAGCTAATCCTCCCAGCTCCACCCCCGACTCTGGATCCCGCTTCTAGTTTCCATGTGGCTTCCGCACTCAAAGGTAGGAAATACCCTATACTGTCTGCAGTACTCCGAAACTGACAGTGTGTGCTACATGGGGGACTAACCGGAGCCAGTAGGAGGCCCGAACAGCTGCCGCTGGGAGATCAAGGATTGGAGCTTGGAGGAGAGACACAGTTTGTTGCCGGGTAAATTGCACAGGAGAGAAACACAGAAGAACCGGGCAGATCAGACCAGAGGCAGTCCTGGGCATGCCCTCCCTGGATCTCAGTGACAGATGTCCTGTAAAATATTCTCTCCCCCCTCGCTCTCTCTTTTATTTTGTTTTGTTTTTGGAAACATAAATATATTTTAGGGACAGGGATAAATGAGACAGCAGTAGACTGGAGAAGCCATCTTTTTTGTTTTCCCCATAATATATACAATTTACATAATTGATATTTTGTTGGCCATTAACAGATACAATTTCGTATTTAATTGACTTTATCTAAATACATTTGTTCTTGAGAAACAATTTAAATTACTTGGAATAAGTTACATTAGGGAATGTAAATTATTCCAAGTAAGGTAGTGTTTGCTTGCAGATGGGAACATTTTGTGAAAATGTCATAAAATGAACAAGATCTACAAGGATGATATATATGGTATGAAGAAGTCTCAGAGCCTGTTTATTAAAATTTGTTTAAGGCCGAGTCCACGTTTGTGACCATATTTTCATTTTACACACATATTTAGGTTGTAACATAAAGCATGGTAACATACAGCACCCTGAAAGCTCGAAAGTCCCCCGATACAGCACCCTAAAAGCTCGAAAGTACCCCGAAAGCTCAAAGGTTAAAGACCAAGTCCAAGTTTGTGACCATATTTTCCTAATTCACATCTGAATCATGGTAACATACAGCACAACACCAGAAGAGACATGTGCAGAACGAGCCAGCAATCCCTCCTCCCTCACATCTCTCTATTTCAGCTGCACTTTTCCAGCCAGACCCATACCTCCGTATAGAACTCATGCTGGGGGAATAGTTTGCAAAGCCTGTGCATTGCAACTGTCGCACACTGATTGCAGGTGCAATGCTTTGCAGGTTTCAAGGCAAAAAGGTAAAACATACACATTGATCATAAGATCAGTGTTGCTGCATTTTCTATTTTTTTGCAGAAGGTATGCCCATATGTCCTATGTGATACACGCTCTTGTGCTTCTTCACCTTTTTCCTAAAAGTCGTACTAAAGGCAAAACTTTTTTTTTTCCGTTTTGGATAGAGCGGGAAAGGATTCTAACCCTTGGGTAATTTTTTTGCCGTCTCTGTCCCATTTTGGAAATTACCCTTTACTTCCTGTGTCATGGTCAAAACACGAAGTAAGAGGAAATTCCTCCAATGTAAAGGAATCCAAGGTCACCAGAACTAGTGTCCCAATTGGAAAATTTCCCCTCTATTCCTGTTCTGGGGACAATCTAAAATTTGGGATTTTCTTCTACGTTCACTTTTAACAAGAACGGTAAAAAGGACAAACAAAGAGGATGAATCTCTCTAATGAGGACACAGACAGCAATAATGGCCCACAGATGTTTTAATCCCTTTCCACTCCATCTAAATTTACCTTAAAAGTTTTGCCTTTAGTTATACCTTAAACAAAATAAAGAATTTGAAAAAAAAAAAGAAAAAAAAAAAAGCAATCTTAAAATAGTATGAGCAGGCACTATTTGCTATCCATTCAATACCAATAAACCAAAGAATATGTCCCAGACAGATGGGGACCAAGAGAACAGCGGGGCTTATTGGAAAGGCAATGAAAAGGATGTATATATCAAAAGAAATAATTTATTGTGGGTACACAGTAGAAAAACATGAAGAAATATACAGCAGCTTGACCATAGAGTGACCTTGCCCTAGTAAAATATGACCAAAGCCTGGATTGATCAAAAACGAAAAACACACAGACATGGGGAACATGTAACAAGACATACAAAAAACAACAGTCCGGACGTCAAAGCTTATTGATGTCTGCGCAAACCAACAATGAGGAGTATACAGCAATTGCTGAATGAGGTTTTGCTGAAGCAGACATCAATACCCCCGGGGGAGGGGTGGCTCAAATGGTGGGGTGGGGGGGTGGGGGGGTGGGGGGGGTGGGGGAGGGGGGGGGAGGGGTGTTGGAATGGGTGGGGAAGGGACGAGGGCTGTGGGGGAGAGAGAGGTTTATGGCCGTGGGCAGGGATGCCGGGATGAGTCCTGGGACATCAATTGGTGTAAATGGCGAAAATATGCCGGCCTTCCATGTGAAATAGGTAGGTTGTGGTAACCAGGATTCAAAGTAGTGTACAGCTGAGCTGCTGTCATATACAGTAGTCCGGAATGGTGTGGGTACTCCTACATATAGCCTCCCTGTGGTTGGACCAGGCAATACTGTGCATGAGCTGCACTACATATACAGATGGCTGTGTACGTTACCACTCCCGGGTCCCAGTTGGGAATCCTTATGTGATGCCGGATAGCGGTAGCCTCTGTATGTTTTAGCTGCTCCACTGGTCGCTATAAATGGTACCAAACACTGTCCCGGTATGGTTGTTCACACACCCTGGATCAGAAGGTGTAGTTCGTAGGGGTAGATGGACGGCCGTGCAGCTGCATCTATTTCCTTCCCCACGGTTCGTTCACAGCATGGAGCGGAACGTCCTCTCGATCGGTGAGCCGGCTAGCCCCAACGGGGGATGACAGCAGGCATGACGTCCGGACGGGATGACGTCAACGCGTTTCACAACATAAACTTGTGTAGCTTCATCTGGACGTCGCCATTCAATACCAATGCCTATTAGTACATGACAGGTTTACTTTAATGGAAGTCATATTGATTCATGTTATTAGACTATGAAGTATACAAACATGGCAGATTCAAATACAATAAAAAAGCAAGACCATATACTGTAGGACAGGTAACAGTTTAGTGACACACACTTTTTTGCCACAGCACGCATAGTGCACCTCAGGTCACTATCTCCCTAAAGTTCCCCTCATTCTCAAGTTCTAAAGTTGGGAGGTATGCCTTAGGGTCCTCTTAAGGCAGAAATGATTGGCCATGGATCCCCAGGAACACTTGTTGGCTGTTATTTGCAGCACCAAAGGGGTACACTCGTGATTTAGTGGCTAGTAGATGGAACCATGCAACAGGGAGCCGCAGATATATATCACACCTGGTAGTGTTAAGTGTTGAAGATTCCAACAGCAGGTGTAGCTCTGCATGAGCACAAAGATCGACTGGACTGGTATCACTTTAAAGTCCACATAAGTGACTTTGCCTCGGCTAAGATGGTGTCAACAGTCTACTACAAGCAGGGGGAAGCATTTTCTCAGTCACCCCTCCCTCAGTAATCAGACTACAATACTGATCCAAGTCACCAAAGCAGAGGCTGCAGCAGGGGGCCGATCTCTTAAACATGTGTAAACACAGCTCTGAGCCACCATCTCAGTCCAGGAATAAGATGGTCACACTTTTTAATGCCTGCATGGCAGTGAATAAATAACCTTCCTGTCAGTTGTTCCACCTGCTAAGATAAGGAGTACAGCCAAGACATTGCACCAAGACAATTGGTCATCACAGTGATGACATGCTTTTGTTTACATTGTTGATTCTTCCTTTTCCTCTTAAAAAAATTAGCAAAGTCCCAGGCCTCCTCTAGTCTACTGAGAACCTTCAGAGCCAAGAACTGCTGACATCCTTCCGTACAGAATGGGTTGTAAAACATAGTGGGTGTAATGCAAGTTAGATTCATGGGCGCCAGACACTTCTTGAATGCAAAGAGATTTTATTTCTCTTAAACAGAACTTTGGGAGAGAGGGTTAGGGCCAGGACACCCTTAAGCAGTTGAAACTTTAATTGGAAGACTCAGAGACATCTACAGGAGAACAGCCATGCAGGTAAAGACATCCAGCAAGACGTCACATCTGCATGTGTAGGAATGCTGTTTCCTATGGCAACAGTCTTTAACAGTTTCTAACACAAAGTGTAACAGTTCCTTCACTTCCACTACAATCACTTCTTGTAGTTCTTCAGTAATTTTTCAACCCACTGAGCTCCCTGTCTGTCTCTCACTAGACTAGGTGATTCACTGCCACTGAATCCCTTAAGCTCTTCCAATCTTCACTGTAGTATCCTCCTCAAGCGTCACCCCGCTTCTCTGCTGGGTCCCTAGCTTGGCACTCAAGACACTTCTCAAGCTTCACCCCACTGGCCTGCTTGGTCTCTGGCTTGACACACAAGGCTGCTCTGCAAGCGTCATCTTCCCTGGCTGGGTCCCTGGCTTGATACCTGCTGAAGTTTCCCGATTCTTCACCTTCCCCGGTTGGTGAGAATTCTGCTCCGGTACTTGCTTCAGTTACTCACTGTGGTCCCTTAGTGGCGACAGCTTCCCCTCTATCTCTGACCATGACAGTTTCTCCGGCTGGCAGAACCGTCAATTCCAGTTGGACTGCAAACCCCAGTCCCAACGCTACACTGCTCTCTTGCTTCTGGATAGGCCCTCAGACAGCCTAGCAGTCAGATTGGCCTGGGATAGGCCCAAACTCTATAATTAATACATAATTATACATAACACTGTGATATTAGAAGTTAACAGTAGATTGCAGAAGATCCAGGGCTTTTGTTCAGTGGGAATGTGGGGGAACGCAGTTCCGGCACCTTCAGCACTGAATGTATGTAATGGCAAGGGGTGCTGGGTTGTGCTACAGTGTCTATAGATGCATACCTCCCAACTTTTTGAGATGGGAATGAGGGATACCTATCAGCAAAAGTATGCAGACATAGGACACACCCCTTGCCACTCCCCCTTAAAGGAGAATTGTACCAAAAAAAAAGTTTGATTAAACACACAAGTGCTTTTTTTACCACTACTTTTCCTTTATATTGCCTTTTGGAATTTACAAATGCAGCACATTAGAAATCAGATGAAAGGTTTAGCGCTGGGAAACATTTTTTGATAGATAAAAAGTGAATTTTATATACATCTATATGGATCAGACCAAAATGAGGGACAAAGGAGGAGGAATGAGGGACAGAGGGACATTTCTCCTCGAAATCAGGGACAGTTGGGAACTATGTAGATGCTGGCTGCTGGGAGATCTATTGTTGCTGGAGGGGATTTTTTTGTGGGTGTCTATTGTTGCTTGGGAGGTCTATTGTTGCTGCTGGGAGACCTATTGTCTCTGGAAGGAATCTATTTTTGCAGGGGGAGGTCAATTGTTGCTGGCAGGGGATCTATTGTTGCTGGGGTTGGTCTTATGTTGCTAGGGGGGATTTACTGTTGAGGGAGCAGTCTATTGTAGCTGGATGCTGGAGGGTCCATTGATGCTGCCTGTGGGGAGATTTGTTGTTGCTAGAGGGGGTCTATTGTTGACTGCAGGGGATCTATTTTACTGCTTTTTCTTGTTATCATGAACAAATTCCATACACATTACCTAGTACCACAAATCTTACTTGGTTCTGTATTCTCTAAAAGGGGCGATACTAGGAGGTGGATAGGGGGTGGAATCAAGAAACGGTGCTCAGAGGTAGGTAGGGGCGGAGACCATGGGTAGCTCCGAAAGGGGTAGCTCCTGCACCTATTCTATGAGAAAAAAAAGCCCTTAGCTGATCCCTATATTTTGTTCTAAGGTTTATGTGTTACTCAGTAATTACAAGGTATTTTTTGTTACAATGGCAGTGGCATATTAGTGCAGTACATACTGTTAATAAATTCAGACTGTATGTAAAGTGGTTATAAAGCCTAAAGGTTTCTTACTTTAATGCATTCTCTGCATTAAAGTAAAAAACCTTCTGTGCTGCAGGGTCCCCCCTAGCCACCCCTTATACTTACCTAAGCCTGATCTCGATCCAGCTTTGTGTACAAGTGGCAGTGGCTCTCTCCCTGTTCACTAGGCAGATTGATAGTAGCGGCTTTTAATTCTAATCCTACAATGATGGATGTGGGGGGGGGGGGGGGCTGAGATAGACAGAGAGTCTCGGTAGCGAGCCTGCATGAGCACCCCTTTAGAAAGCTGGTTTCTATGGGGGCACTCGACAAAGAGGGGGAGCCAGAAGCACAGGTGGGAAATTCATTAGCTTATGCGCACAGATGCAATAACTATTCAAAATGCTGCAAAGCATTGAAAGTGATTGAAAAGGTAATTTTTTTTTTAAATAACAAACATATCATACTTACCTCCACTGTGCAGCTCGTTTTGCACAGAGTGGCCCCGAACCTGTTCTTCTGGGGTCCCCCGGCGGCTCTCGCGGCTCCTCCCCACGTCTGATAACCCCCTCAAAGAAGAAGCGCTTCCCCAAAGGGGGTTACCTTGCAAGCGCGCTCCCGAGTCCAGCATTCGGTGTCCATGCAGGACTCGGGCCCACCCCCCCGGCGCTTGCGTCATTGGATTTGATTGACAGCAGTGGGAGCCAATGGCTGCGCTGCTATCAATCTATCCAATCAAGAGCCGAGAACCCCGGGCTGAGAGACAGCGCGTCCCCGCCGCGTCAATTTCGAGGGTTCAGGTAGGTAAAACGGGGGGCTGGGGGGGCGGTCATTGCCAGGTGTTTTTTCACCTTAATGCATAGGATGCATTAAAGTAGATGTAAACCCAATGTCATCCTTTCTAAACTACTGCCATAGGGGTTATCTATAAGGCTATACATGCCTCCTGCATGCATCTTTACCTGTCAAATGTCTCCCCTCTGTCTGTTATTACACCCGAAAAACTGCAGATTCTGTGTTGTCTGGAGCTCGGTGGGTGGAGTCGTGATGTCAGTAGACTCCCCGCCCACCTCTACACTCCCCTTGTCAATATGCATTTTCTCCTGTGTATTTCTTACACTGAACTTCTGCTATGATCTCTAACATCCAGTGAAAAGACAGGAAAGTAACCACATGACTTCAGCATGCCAAATCATGGTGAGGTGTAGAACAGCCAATCCTTGCAGAGCTGCTGAAGAAAGGAGTGGGGGTGGGAATTAAAAAATAATGCCTGTGTCTTAGGCTAGTGCATGAGATATGTAAATCACCTGTCACTCACAGCAAGGGGGAGGATTTGACAAAGTTTTTCTCTGTTTGTCAAGATTTATCTCACTGAACAATAAAAGAGGATTGCTCGGAGATGGATTAACTCTTTGTGGCAAGACTGGGCTCAGATGATAGGAAATCTTATATTCTACATTATGATAAAAAAAAAAAATTCTGGTTTACATCCACTTTAAGGTGAAAAAACACAAAGGTTTACAACCCCTTGAAGTGTTGGCAACAGCATCAAATGTCAACAAAGCAAAAAGAATAGCTTATCATTTTCTATTTTATTTTTCATTTTTTTTTAAAGACAAATTATCTTCAATAAAATCAGCATGTGCTATATAACACAAACCTAAACAAGTCACGCATTATTTGGATTTGTAGTATTCACAGTACCGTGACATGCTCGTTTGATTTCCTTCTGCTTGTTTTGTAGGTTACTGCCTTTTTACAATGCTGCAACTTTTTTCAAGCTCTATAATTAAATAAGATTCCTTTAAGGGCAGCTTTACGGAAATCCATAGCATATCGTCTATACATTAACCTCTGGGAAAGCAAAAAGAAAAAACCCCAGAGAGACATCAGCCAATTACATTTCAAAAGGCAATTGTTTCTCCCAGACTCCATTATTGACAATCATATTTCTGCCTAGCTCCCTGTCCTCCTCTGTTTTACCTTGTTAAGACTGGTTTACTTTTCTTTATGTGCGTGCTGGAAATAGAAGTGGTGATTTGATGTGCTCACTGCTCTGCTATTCTCTTTTTCCCTAAGCAGTAAGCCATCTGCATGCTCGCAGCCTTGTGTTGTACACCCTGGTGACTAGTTAGAAATTGGCCCGTCGAGCCAGAATAACAGACGAGCTCTCTCGCCGACCGATGGGGAAGGCAAAGCGGAGATATAGAATATTCCGTAGTTAAACATATTTATTTAAATAGATGAACTAAAGTTCTGCCCTTTTCTGCCACTTTGCCTTCAGGAAATGCCTGATCAGGTAATGGAAAACGAGGGAGGTAGGCTGCTAGAGAATCAGCAAAAAAAAAAGCCTGGATGTAGTTTTACTTCCAGCTGCATCCCCTGTAAAATAATAGACAGTTACTTGAGAGAATCACTTGCAAGCATAACAATTAATCTCTGCGAATAGGAGAGACAGAAGAGGGTGATATGACCTTCTGCTTCAGCCTTGGCTGTACTCCTTATCAGCTGTCCACCCACTGCTGTTTGCAGTGAAGCCTCAGTAGAATCCTAGTAACTGCCTAAAAAAAAATAAAAAATCACAAAACAAGCAAAACCTGGAGAGATGGGCAAACCTGAATAGCAGATCTGTCGCTGCTTTTCTCTGAAAATTAAACTCTTCGTTCCTTCGGCCATCGGAGGATTGTGGTTACACTAAAACGTGGAGCAAGATAGCGGTAATAATGATGTTGGCAGCATCTGTTAACAGAGAGGGTCTAAATAGCCACATACCACTTCTTTCTCTGTGCTAAATACTCCTGAGATTGCAAAGAGTCCCTAAGATGTTGCTCACTATTGTTACTATCATTGATCGCAGTTTGTTGCTTGAAAGAAAGACGCTTATACATCCAGTTGATTGCTTGTGGGAGATAAATGTAGCTGCAAAGTGAATTTATGATCCAGAAACCAACCACAAGACATGTATGTGGTGGTCATAAATACGGCTCCCATTTGTTCTTATTTTGGCAAGACAGGGCTGGTATCTGATGCTGGAAATCTGACGTTTAGAATATTCTTTCCTGGAAGTTTGATTCTGAATACACAAGCATTATCAGGCATTAAAAGGAAAATTGCAGACAAGGACAGAAAAATAACAAAAATGTTAGGTCAAGGGCTATTTTTCTTTTTTTAGATGCACTCTTAAATATAAATTGAGGTGTGAATTATGCCGCGTACACACGAACTGACTTTTTTAGACTGGTCCGACGGACCGAATCCAGCGGACAATCCGACCGTGTGTGGGCTCCATCGGACCTGCAGCGGACTTTTTCGTGTGAAAATCTGACGGACTGTAGATTTGGAACATGTTTCAAATTTGTCCGACGGACTCGAGTCTGTATGCTAGTCCGACGGACGAAAACCCACGCAAGGGCAGCTATTGGCTACTGGCTATCAACTTCCTTATTTCAGTCCGGTCGTATGTCATCACGTACAAATCCGTTGGACTTTGGTGTGATCGTGTGTAGGTAAGTCCGTTCATTCGAAAGTCTGTCGGAAGTCCGTCGAAAGTTCGTCAGAAAGACTGTCGGACCTTTGTTGCCGAAAAGTCCGCCCGTGTGTACAGGGCATAAGTTGCAGTAATCATTCTAAAGCCTCGTACACACGGTATGATTGTTGGCAGGGGATTGTCTGTTGACAGACAGTTGTCCTAAAATCTTACCGTTAGTACGCTCCTTTTGACAATTGTTGTCCAATTTTCGGCCAACAAATGTTGGATGACAGGCTAGTAAATTTTCGGTGGATAACGGCTTGACGTCTGATTTTGGTATGGTCAGTACACAAATCCGTCACACAAAAGTCAAAAGTACAACCACGCATGCTCAGAATCAATGCTCACCAAACCCGAAATTAGCAGAAGGGGCACAAAGGGTGACGCACAAGAGCTGAAATTCCCCGTATTACGTCACTACGTTTGTGTTTGTGGCACGACAATTGTGTACTGTTAGTATACAAGACAAGTTCCCGGCACACTCCCTTTGGACAAAAATCAGACGCTCGGTTGGACAACAATCGTACTGTTAAGTAAATTTAAAGGGATTGTAAAGTCTCATGGTTTTTCACCATTGACCAGTGAGGGAAGTCAATCAGCGGGTCCGGCGGACTCGATGTCTACCGGCCACACGTGAATGTTCCCCGCAGTGACAGAACAGGGGTCTCCGTTCTGACAGGGGAGATCACACAGATCCTGTCATCCTGCTAAGCAGGAAGATGGATCTGTGTGTTTCTCCAGTCACACAGTCCCCCATATAGTTAGAAAACACCTGCAGGGAACACATTTAACCCCTTGATTGCCCCTGGTGTTAACCCCTTCCCTGCCAGTGCCATTAGTACAATAACAGTGCATATTTTTAGCACTGATTTCTGTAATAATGTCACTGGTTCCTGTACACTGCAATGTCGCAATCCCACTAAAAATCACTGATCGTTGCCATTACTAGTAAAAAAAAAAAAAAAATAATAATAATAAAAATGTCATAAATCGATCCCCTATTTTGTAGACGCTATAACTTTTGAGAAAAGCTTTTGGGTGGAGCTCCGCTTTAAATTTTGACTGTTCTCTCCCAGTTTGGAGTAATGAGTGTCCCACTCACTTTAGAATGTTCCCACTTCTCCTGTTGCAGTCTTGATAATACAAAATAAATGAAATCCCCAGGGGAAGAGTGTGGCCTGTTCATTCCTGCTGCAGCAAACATGCCTAACCGGGAGCTAAAATGCAGAAAGCTAACTGGCAAAATCTATTAGATATAAAAGAAATAGGTGGTTTCGCATTCCAGCATTCAACAAAAATTGAAGTGTTAGTTTTGGATGGCATTTTTTTACATTTTGTATACAGTATGGAAGGGATCGTTGTCAAGTTTTTAGTGCCGTGTGCCCACTGCCCGTGTGCTCTCTGTTTGCATTTGTGAGCATTTCCATGTGACATCTTCCAGTGGGGACCCCTGATCCAGTGACAATTAAGATGGGATTTCCCCTCATTTATTCTCTACTCTATCCAAACCTAAAACAAAAAGATTTGTCAAATAAAACGCCATACACTGTTATTAGCACAGACACAGAGGCAGTGCTGTTATTCGGCATGTTAAAACAGCATTAGCCACTTGTAATTTAATACTGAAAAGGTTGAGAGCCTTTAGCACTCTTCATGTCCAATCTAAGCTCAGATCACTCGAAGAGGCTCTCCAGTGTGATCATTTTCTTTTGAAAATGACTGATTCTTTCATTGCTCAGATGTCCGATTTGAATACTGCCCAGATTAGGGGTGATGGTCTCTTTAGATAGCGGAGCTTGGCAATAACTCTAAAGCTGACATCTGAGATAGGACCCGTCTGAAGCAACCTTTAGATTTCTCACAACCTTTGTCTTAAGGAGAAAAGACTCTCCTTTAGAGTTGTGTCATTTTCTTGTTTTAGATGGTCTCAGACGTAAAATCAAAAGTCAAAGTCAAAAATTCTATGAAGTAGGCCCTCAGGCAAAATGATGTCTTATGCCAGCTCTACTCTTGATCGCGGCTCTTACCCCAGAAGTCAAAGAGATGACCTGTTTATTTCTGCTGGTTGGGATCTGTGAATCTCGGAAAGTGTACTGTGATGTGCTACATGCAGATTATCATGGATATGTGACCTTCAAAATCTGTTGTTTTATGCATGTATCGTATCTGTACTGTGGCCCTGGGATAAAGGATACTTTTTTTTTTTTTTTCAAAATGGTTGTCTTGATTATGTTAATAATTGTATTTGGAACTTCAACAAATCCTAACTGGTGCACTTGTAAATTAAAGACTGAATATGACTTGCAGAACACCAAAAGGAGAACTGCTGTTGATCTTTAAATAGAAACAATAGTTTTTTCTTTTAAGCTTTTTTTTACTTAAGGCAATTAAAACATTATCACAAAGCAATTTGTGTCCTATGGGATCTGAAATGAAAAAGTTACATGCGATGATACATATGCAGATAATTGTTTTACAATGTGTTAACATTTTAAAAACTGTGTTTCTTTGTATAATTTACAACATGCATGTACTTAAAGGGGTTGTAAACCCTCGTGTTTTTTCACCTTAATGCATCCTATGCATTAAGGTGAAAAAACACCTGCAAGTCACCGCCCCCCAGCCCACCCCCCCGTTTTACTTACCTGAGCCCTGGAATTTCACATGCCGGAGAGGCGCTCTTCCTCTGTCCGGGGTTCTTGGCTCTTGATCAAGTCAAATGACGTGGGTGACGGGGGGGGGGGGGGGGGGGCGGCGGGGCCGAGTCCGGCATTCATGTCTATGGACACAAATGCTGAACTTGGGAGCGCCGAGGGACCCCGGAAGAGGATGTTCGGGACCACTCTGTGCAAAACGAACGGCACAGTGGAGGTAAGTGTGACATGTTTGTTATTTAAAAAAAAATAAATAATGAGCATTTACAATCACTTTAAGATTCCATCATTTGCCTATTATGCAGATAAGATGTGCTCATACTTAGTAACAGTGGTTGTATTTTACTGCTCCTCTCTTTCAGCTTTCTCTTTCTACCAGCTCTTTCCATCAGCTTTCTCAGACTGTTTGAAAGCAATCTACTAATAATTGGCCACATTCAAAATATAGTGCCTGTTAATAAAGTGCAACTCCAACTTTCATCTTAGCTTCCCCCCTCCCTTCCTAAATCCCTCAAAAAAAAATAATGCCATTATATATACTGTACCTCGAGTTCCACTTTTATTCTTAACTTTTCAACAGCATCCCAGTCTTAGTCCATAGGGTTCAATATTGAGTTGGTCCTCCCTTTGCAGCTATAACAGCTTCAACTCTTCTGGGAAAGCTGTCCACAAGGTTTAGGAATGTGGACAGCCAGAAGTGCATTTGTGAGGTCAAGCACTGATGTTGGACGAGAATGCATGGCTCGCAGTCTCCACTCTTATTTATCCCTAATGTGTTCTATCGGGTTAAGGTCAGGACTATGTGCAGGCCAGTCAAGTGTTCTCCACCCCAAACTCGCTCGTCCATATCTTTATAGGCCTTGCTTTGTGCATTGGTGCGCAGACATGTTGGAACAGGAAGGGGCCATCCCAAAAACTGTCCCCACAAAGTTGGAAGCATGAAATTGTAAAAAATGTCTATGTATGCTGACGCCTTAAGAGTTCCCTTCACTGGAACTAAGAGGCCAAACCCAACACCTGAAAAACAACCCCACAGCATAAACCCCCTCCATCAAATGATTTGGACCAGTGCACAAAGCAAGGTCCATAAAGACACGGATGAGCAAGTTTGGGGTGGAGGAACTTGACTGGCCTGCACGGAATCCTGACCTCCACCCGACAGAACACCTTTGGGATCAAATAGAGCGGAAACTGCGAGCCAGGCCTTCTCGTTCACATCAGTGCCAGACCACAACATTACCATAGACACACTCCTAAACTTTGTGGACAGCCTTCCCAGAAGAGGTGAAGCTGTTATAGCTGAAAAGGGTGGGCCAACTCAATATTGAACCCTACGGATTAAGACTGGGATGCCCCTAAAGTTCACGTGCGTGTAAAGACAGACGTCCCAATACTTTTGGTTTTATATATATATATATATATATATATATATATATATATATATATATATATATATATATATATATATATATATACACACACAGTATATGCCTTTTTACATTCCACTTTTTTTTTATAAAAAAATCACAGTAAGATTTTCTGGCAAACCTTTACAAGAAAAACTTAAATTTAAACTGTGCACTCTTGGAAATGCAATTTAGTGTTCTATTGTTTGTTTGTTTTTTCTTTCCAGACAGCTTCAGTATGGGCTAACGGGTTAATTTAACCTTTATAGTGTCATTAATTAATTTCCAAAAATGTGAAAGACATCTCTGTTTGTCTAATATATATGTAGCGTATATACATGTGGTAAAGCCAGACTTGCAATTAGTGGTAATAAAATCATAAGGCAATGACAATGTTTAAAGTTGAACTTCAGGAACTATCTGTATTTCATAGTTACATTGGTCCAGTTTGGCACAATGTAAGTATGCATATATCCTACCTGAGGGGCCGCCCGCTGGAGAAGCTTGACTATCACTGTAGTAGTCGGTGCTACTACAGAGCCACAGTCTTTGGGTCCTGTGCAAACAGTTTCTCCTCTGCTCACTGACCACAACAGGGAATCTCTCACTCGACACTGCAGTTATTCATAGAACTCCTTGTATATATTTTCAATTAATACAAGGTGTTCTTTGATTGGATGAAACAGAGATTGTGACTTTACTGCCCCTCCTCTCCACCTTGTCCAATCAGAAAACACCTTGTATTCAAAAATCCAAGTCGTTCGATAAATGGCGGCAGTACCAAGCAAGTGAGCGATCCCCTGTAGTCAGTTTCCAGAGGGAAGGCTGCTGGCACAGAACCTGAGCAGGATTGGGAAGGTTGAGGAACACCTCCATTCTGAGTCACTCTTTGCCTCTGCCCCCTACCCACCCTTGAGCACTGTCCCTTGGTTCTACCCCTACCCACCTCCCAGTACTGACCATTTTAGTGAATACAGAACCAAGTATTAATTTGTGGTGCTATGTCATTTTTATGGAATTTGTTAATGATAACAAAAAAAGCAGTAAAATAGATTCTCTGCAGCCAGCAACAATAGATCCCACCCAGCAACAATAGATCCCCATCAACAATAGATCCCAATCAACAACAGATCCCCCAGCAATAATAGATCCCCCAAGCAACAATAGATTACCCCAGCAACAATAGATCCCCCAGCAATAATAGACACCCCCAGCAACACTAGACCCACCCCAGCAACAATAGATTCCCCAGCAATAATAGCTACCCCCAGCGACAACAGACCACACCCCAGCAATATATATAGACTCCAAGCAACAACAGATCCCCCAGCAGTAATAGATACCTCCAGCAACACTAGACCCACCCCAGCAACACTAAACCACACCCCAGTAACAATAGATCCCCCAACAATGTTAAATCCACCCAGCAACAATAGATCCCCCAGCAATAATAGATACCCCATCAACACTAGACCCACCCCAGTAATACTAAACTCACCCCAGCAACAACAGACCACACCCCAGCAATATATCCCCCAAGCAACAATAGACCCCCCAGCAGTAATAGATACCCCCAGCAACACTACACCCACCCCAGCAACACTAGACCCCACCCCAGCAACAATAGATCCCCCAGCAATGTTAAATCCAGCCAGCAACAATAGACTCCCCAACAATAATAGATACCCCCAGCAACACTAGACCCACCCCAGCGACAATAGACCAAACCCCAGCAACAACAGACCACACCCCAGCAATATTTTCCCCCAAGCAACAATAGACCCCCCAGCAGTAATAGATACCCCCAGCAACACTAGACCCACCCCAGCAATACTAGACCCCACCCCAGCAACAAGAGATCCCCCAGCAATGCTAAATCCACCCAGCAACAATAGATCCCCCAGCAATAACAGATACCCCCCCAGCAACACTAGACCCACTCCAGTGACAATAGACCAAACCCCAGCAACAATACACCTCACCCCAGCAATAAAAGATCCCCCAGCAATAATAGATACCCCCAGCAACACTAGACCCACCCCAGCAACAATATACTACCCATACATCATTATACCCCCCCCAGCAACAATGAACCACACGTTCCAAAATACCACCCCAGTGATAAAAGATCCAGCCCAGCAACAATAGACCCCAGCAATAATAGACCCCAGCAATAATAACAGATTTCCCAGCAGCCAGCATCAGTAGACCCTTCAGCAGCCAGCAACAATAGACCTCTCACTCAAAAATCGCCCCCCCCCCCCCCCCCCCCCCCAGCAACATTAGACTCCCTACACAAAAATAGATTCCTGCCAGCATACCCCAGTACACATTGCCATTACATACATTCAGTTTTAGAGGTGCCGGAACTGCGTTCCCCCACGTTCCTGCTGAAAAAAAAAGCCCTGATTATGACAAATTCACCAAGCAGCAGCCGCTCTACCTGAAGCTTGTATATGAGTGTTTACAGTAATGCATACTTCTCATTCTCCTTGTGCTGTAAAGATGAATCCAGCTATTCCACACCACTAGGCTGCTTGTTGTTGGTTTCCTGTATCATCCCTGCTCTTTTGTATTCTACACATGTGATGGATTAAATAGATCAATTACTCAGATCTATGCTACAGTATTTACAGATACATTACTTGCTGGTATAGATGGCACATACATTTTATGGAGAATGCACAGACCACACAGAAAGAAAACACTATGTGTGATTAATAACCACTGTCCCACTCAGACTCCTTTAGCTCATAGTCAGCTAACCTATGGCTAATCCCACCTAGAAAGGACTTGTATTTAACCTTTAGCTGCTTGCTTCGGTCCTCTAGCTGTATATGTAATGGTGTTATGTACTTTCAGCACATTGTTATGCTCCATAAAACTTGGCCTGGCACAAGAAAGAAGGATTAAGGACTGCCATTAAAGGAATTATAATCCTATTTACATTTTAGAAAGACTAGAATTATGCTACTTATTTCCGCAGCACCAGGATGGGTTTTTTTGACAAAAAAATTAGAATGTAAAAGCAGGGATTCAAGAATAAAACTTTTCCCTAATTTAATTTGTTTCTGTACTGTATTAGGTGATGTACTTAAAGGTGCCAGTGAGAGTAGTAGTATCGAGTCAGTAGTGTGCTGAGGTGTCCTAGAACTACTTCCTTGCCCTATTTGTAAAACTACCACCTACATGCCATTATGGTAGATATGGTCCCCTCACTTTGAAAGTCACCAATATTCCCTGCAACTGGGGCACATAGTTATGATAATGTTCTAAATATTAAACAGTCAATTTTAGAGCTCTGGATGTTTGCTATGGGTTACTGCATTTTGCTGTTTGCTATACTAAGTAAAAGCATACCCCGGGACCCTTCGGGGTAAGACCGCGCTATATTAAGATTCCTCTCAACTCAACTCATACTGGAAACCAGGGCTGTCTTAATAGCATCATGGGCCCTTGGCAAAGTAATGCACTGGGGCCCCTAACAATGCCCCAATTTACGCACCTACTCTCAAGATTTAAATATAAATAGTTGATAGAATTAAACATATATTTATTAGTAATTTCAATAAAAGTGATTTTAAACACTAAGAAAACATGCCATAAATCAAAGTCTAATCAACACAAAGGGCACAGTACAGGGGGATGGAGGCAGAAGGGCACAGTACAGGGGGATGGAGGCAGAAGGGCACAGTACAGGGGGATGGAGGCAGAAGGGCACAGTACAGGGGGATGGAGGCAGAAGGGCACAGTACAGGGGGAGTCAGAAGGGCACAGTACAGGGGGATGGAGGCAGAAGGGCACAGTACAGGGGGAGGCAGAAGGGCACAGTACAGGGGGATGGAGGCAGAAGGGCACAGTACAGGGGAAGTCAGAAGGGCACAGTACAGGGGGATGGAGGCAGAAGGGCACAGTACAGGGGGATGGAGGCAGAAGGGAACAATACTGGGATCAGAAGAGCATAGTACAGGTTCTGGGATGCTTCCTGGGACACTGCCATCCCAGGACAGCTTAGTGAAAAGCATGACTGTCCCGGCAGATCTGGGAATGTTGGAAAGTATGATGCAATGCAAGATTATCATTGGCCTCCCATGCACCTGGGGCCCCTGGGGAGTGCCCAGAGATGCCCATGCATTAAGACAGCTCTGCTGGAAACTAGTGGCATAGCTTGACACACCCAGTGAAAGATATGATCTGGAACCCCTACGTTTTAAGCACGTACCCTTTTCTCCAGTCGTGCTCCTGTCGCCCCCCCAACCCCTTTGGCTCACTAGGTAGCTAACATCTCAACTGCACTGCCTTTTGTACTTTATTAGAGTCCAACAAAAAAAAAACATGCTCTACCACAAATTTCTAGGAAGACTAGGAACCAGTGCTCTGGCCCAAGTGCCTTAGGAATGTAGCAATAACCCTCTAATATATTGAAGCCAACTACTCAGTAACATATATTGCATCATTTCTCTATTGGCTACAAGGCAGGATACAGCAGTAACACACTAAAACATTTCTAAGAAAGACTTACTCATAGCAAACCTTACTCATCTGTGCCTCCAACCTTTCCCTTCCAGCTCTAATAAGCCTCTCTACCTTACACAATCTTGCCTCACTTGTCTGGGAAAAGTCATTTATCTTTATACTTGCTCAAGCTGAGGGCAATAGAGAAGGCACATGGCTATGGAGGTGCTGGACCAACTGCAAGCTGTAACCTTGTTCCTATGCTACTTCTATACGCCAGAAGACTAGGTTATTCTTTTTGCAATGTATCTAGTTTTTAAACTGTGTTGAGATTTTAATATATTCTTATTGCTCGGGTGTATATGCAGAAACGTCTTTCCATCACTAGTCTAATAACAAGTAGAGTTTTCAAATCCATGTCATCCATGGGTCCGATTTGGGGGTATCTACATGATACTAGCGGAGGCTGTGATTACCATAATAGCTGTTGTGGCCCAGAACCTAGGACAACGTGTTTAGAGGGACCAGCACCAGAACTTATATTTACAAGCTGTCATCACTTTCTTGTCAATTTGTTTTCCTCTTCTGTCCAACAAGAGCACTGCAGTGAGAAGGGGGGTGGGGGCATATTGTGAAGGGTCAGAAGCCCTTTTATAGCACATGAGAACTTATGCCCTTTTTGTTGTTTGGGGGACTGTACAGCAGATAGATAGTTTTGCATATAAGGCAGACAGCATTATGTCTCCAATAGCACATTTTAGCAGTGGTAGTGGTTTAATAATCACATAACTCAAAAGTGGCACGTGGAATGTGTGCCCACACCAGCCTGCTATTGCTACGCCTGCCAGACAACAGTTACTTGACCTTTCTGTAAAAAATCTGAATATATTAGATTTTAGAATTACTCTTTTTTTGTATAAACGTTATAGAAAATTTAAGAGAAAAACAAATCAACAGAGACTCGCCTTAAACATCATATAATCTATATTGGCGGATTTTGGTGAATTTACTGAAGGCAAATAGACTGTGCACTTTGCAAGTGCAGTTTTACTCTGCAAGGGAATTTGCTCTAGAGATTAGTAAATGAGTTGAAACCTCACTTTACAAAGAATACCCAATCACATACAAGGAAAATGTAAAAAACAGCAGTTTTGCTTGCACATGATTGGATAATGGAAGACAGCAGAGCTTCCCCTCATTTACTAAGCTCTGGGGCAAATTCCCTTGCAAAGTGCAACTACATTTGCAAAGTGCCCAGTCTAGTTACCTTTAGTAAATGCACCCTAGTGTGTTAGATCTGTTATTAAAGCGTTTGTTGCCCCAACACTTCATATTCCTGATATGTGCCTGCTGTACCATGTACTTGTATGAGAAAGTATCCTGTTCTCTTTGTATTGCTTTCTTTATGTGAAATCCCTGGTGTCCCCACCAGTCCCTCTGCTTTCCTATTAAAAACCAGCCACGCTAAGCAGGAGAGCACACCGTCGTCAGTTCTCTAGCTATTCTGGGAACTCAGCCTGCTCTCCTCCAATGATCAGACTTGTCCTGACACACCCCTGCTACACAGCCATTCACTGGAAAGCTCAGTGTGCTGCTGCTTTTCCTTCCCCAGCTCTTATGCAACTGAGAACTTATAAAAAAGGGAAAAGGTATTTTATAACGTTTTTTTTTTTTATATTTAAACAAATATATATGTATTTTAAACCGAATGGCTTGTTTTACAATTGGATCGTTTACAATCCCTTTAGGCTTTGCTGTTAGAGAAGGGATATATTTTATTCTAATATGATTTTGTGATCAAATCATGTTGCTGATGACCAGCTGCTAGTGCATCTATAATTGAGTACATGTGTTCTCAGTAAATATGCCTACAATACAGTCTCGTTTTCCTTGAGAACCAGACTCTGACGTGCCGTTAAGATTCTTTGAGCAGTCAAATGTATTTGACTGCAAGAAGCTAGGGTAAAAAAATGATTTTATAAACCATTTGAAATGTGAAACGTGCTTCAGGAAGATTGCGTATTCATAAAATCTGCCTGGATATAAAAGGAATCGCGCCCTTTTGTGGTTTTCTGTACTCGCTCCTAGCCGGGGGGCTGAGTGATTTACCCAACATGGGACACTTTTCCTGTAGTTAACTCGATGTATTCATTAATTTAGGTAAAATTAAACTGGAAAAGGAGGGGCTGAGTAAAAAAAGAGATCCGTCTTCATAAAATGAAAGATAAAGTTGAAAGTAAAGGCAAAAAGCTGCTTTTTTTCTCCTTTCAGCTCTTGGTAACAGATTGCAAATAGTGGTCACTAGATGGCAGTAGAGTCATTCGAATGGCATTTCATTCTGCATTTTTCTGTAATTCTCTCGCTGTCGCTCAGGGATACTTGTAGGTGAGACCTTGATCATAAATCCCATACGCAATAAAGGGTTCATAATGCTTCCCACCAACTACATGTAAGATTATTATTTTTTATCTAGAAATAAAGTTTCAGTCTTGATAAAAAGAGACTTGAATTTTAGCATCTTGCTCATTCCTTATGTAAAAAAAAAAAAAAAAAAAGAAGTGAGCTTGGAATGCAGGCTAGCTAAGCCTTCAGTGTTCACTGACCAAAAACATCTAGTTCTGTAGAGGAATATCAGATTGATAGGTAAAAACCCATAAGCCATATTCTTGCAGGTTGGATATAGAGCAACGTTAGTCTTTTATAAGAAAAAAATGACAATTTCACTTGTCAGAGTGTGTACATGGCGATCCTTTGGGGGAGGAGGTCAGGCAGACTGGTTTACAGCAGATGAAGGAGAGGAGAACAAGATACATTTAGATGAAAACTGCATTGTGATATTTGAATTCTGTAGTGGGGCCGGTGTGGTGCAGAGGGAAGCACGAGGGCAACAAGAGGGTGATTTACTATAACAGCGCATACCATACCTACATTCTAATAAGAAAAAAGATCTCCTTAAAGTATCTCACTCTATACACATAAAGATTATACGGAGAAATCCATAAGTTCTCCCATCCCCACTAAACAGCGTGGATAGACAAATTTTCTGACAGCCGGTATCCACTGCTGTCAGAAGCATAGTGCAGTTGACTGCATTTGATTTGCTGCTAGGATGCCTTTTTTTTCCACCTGGCTTATTTTTCATTTGAAGTTTGCCAAACTCGGTGGTGTTGGCAGCAGTGGTGGCCCGTCCATTAGGGGCACCCAAGCACCGCCCCCTCTATCCACGGCCGCCACCCCAATGCTCTAACCACGGCTACTATTTTGACAGAACACCCCTATTCAGGCACCTGGTCCCTTTCAGGATGCTGAGTGCATGAATTACAGTGGTGGGGGGTGCTTTTTGAAGCACCTGATTAGAGCCAGAAGCTCTAATAGGCTTCAAAATAGGGTGGGCTCGTGGCACAGAGCATTGCGCCAATAGCCCACCCAGGTGTTACAACAGCAAATGAATATTCGCTATTGAAACACTGATCCTCAAAACCGACCAATCAGAAGCAGGTCTGAGACCCGTTTTCCGATTGGCTGCCGAGGAGGAGGAGGGAGGAAATGGAAGTCGCTGCTGCCGAGCAAGGGAAGCCGCCGGTGAAGCCCGGGAGAAGCGCGGCCCACCATAGATGGGGCTACGGCTTGAAATTCGGCTGTTTTATGTGAATTAAAGCTGCATATGACCAGCTTAAAGAATAATTAAACTTTGCAATAATTACCTCTGCTCTGTATGACATCCCTCACCTGGGGCGGCATTTATACTCAATAACTCAACACATAGCCATTAATGTCTAAACCGCTGTCAACAAAAGTGAGTACACCCCTAAGTGAAAATGTCCAAATTGGGCCCAATTAGCTATTTTCCCTCCCCGGTGTCATGTGATTCATTAGTGTTACAAGGTCTCAGGTGTGAATGGGGAAAAGGTGTGTTAAATTTGGTGCTATCTCTCTCTCTCTCATACTGGTCACTGGAAGTTCAACATGGCACCTCATGGCAAAGAACTCTCGGAGGATCTGAAAAAAATTGTTGCTCTACATAAAGATGGCCTAGGCTATAAGACAATTGCCAAGACCCTGAAACTGAGCTTCAGCATGGTGGCCAAGACCATACAGCGATTTACTAGGACAGGTTCCACTCAGAACAGGCCTTGCCATGGTTGACCAAAGAAGTTGAGTGCATGTGCTCAGCGTCATATCCAGAGGTTGTCTTTGGGAAATAAACGTTTGAGTACTGCCAGCATTGCTGCAGATGTTGAAGGGCTGGGTGGTCAGCCTGTCAATGCTTAGATCATATGCCACACACTGCATCAAATTGGCCTACATGGCTGTCGTCCCAGAAGGAAGCCTCTTCTAAAGATGATGCACAAGAAAGCCCGCAAACAGTTTGGTGAACACAAGTAGACTAAAGACATGGATTACTGGAACCGTGTCCTGTGGTCTGATGAGACCAAGATAAACTTATTTGGTTAAGGTGGTGTCAAGCATGTGTGGCGGCAACCAGGTGAGGAGTACAAACACAAGTGTTTCTTTCCTACAGATAAGCATGATGGTGGGAGTGTCATGGTCCGGGGCTTCATGAGTGCCGCCAGCACTGTGGAGCTACAGTTCATTGAAGAAACCATGAATGCCAACATGTACTGTGACATACAGAAGCAGAGCATGATCCCCTTCCTTCAGGGACTGGGCCGCAGGGCGTTATTCCAACATGATAATTACCTCAAACACACCTCCAAGATGAACACTGCCTTGCTAAAGAAGCTGAGAGTAAAGGTGATGGACCGACCAAGCATGTCTCCAGACCTAAACCCTATTGAGCATCTGTGGGGCATCCTCAAATGGAAGGTGGAGGGACGCAAGGTCTCTTACATCCACCCAGGGCCATCTTTTCGCATGGGCATGCTGGGTAGTTGCCCGGGGGGACCTGCTTGCCTGGGGGGCCCCACCTGCCCAGCGACCCCAGCCAGGGCCGGACTGGCCTACCGGGATTCTGGGAAATTTCCCGGTAGGCCGCCTGCCCTGGGGCCACTTTGAGTTATGGCTGCAGCGCTCTGTTCTTTCCCTCTCTCCTCCTCCTGTGTATCACGGAGCTCGCTGGGTCTGTGTTCGGTGACTGTGCTGTTACAAGGTCTCGCCCCCCTAGACCGGCTCGTGTAATAGTAGATTGAATCAGTGTTCAGCCTATCACACGAGTCGGTCTAGGGGGGGCGGGATCTTGTTACAGCGTAGCCGCCGAACACAGACCCAGCCAGCTCCATGATACACAGGAGGAGATGCCCGCTGTGTGTGTTACCAGGCAATGGTAAGTCTGTATTAACTGGCACAGTGATGCTGCATTCATGGGCACAGTGAGGATGCAATTGTGGGCACAGTGAGACTGCATTCATGGGTACAGTGAGGATGTAATGGTGGGCACAATGAGGGTGTAATGGTGGGCACAGTGAAGCTGCAATGGTGAGCACAGTAAGGCTGCATTCACGGGCACAGTGAGGCTGCAATGGTGGGCACAGTGAGGCTGCATTCATGGTCACAGTGAGGCTGCAATGGTGGGTACAGTGAGGCTGCATTCACAGGAACATGGAGGCTGTAATGGTGGGTACAGTGAGGCTGCATTCACGGGTACAGTGAGGCTGCAATGGTGGGCACAGTGAGGCTGCATTCACGGGCACAGTGGGGCTGCAATGGTGGACACAGTGAGGCTGCATTCACGGGCACAGTGAGGCTGCATTCACGGGCACAGTAAAGCTAAATTTAATGGGCAATCGTGCGTGATTGTGTAGACAGGGCCCCAGTGCACTGTATTGCCCAGGGGCCTATAATGCTCTTAAGATGGCACTGCATCCACCAGCTCCATGATGTCATCAGGGAGGAGTGGAAGAGGACTCCAGTGGCAACCTGTGAAGCTCTGGTGAACTCCATGCCCAAGAGGGTTAAGACAGTGCTGGAAAATAATGGTGGCCACACAAAATATTGACACTTTGGGTCCAATTTGGACATTTTCACTTAGGGGTGTACTCACTTTTGTTGCCAGTGGTTTAGACATTAATGGCTGTGTGTTAAGTAATTTTGAGGGGACAGCAAATTTACACTGTTATACAAGCTGTGCACTCACTACTTTACATTGTAGCAAAGTGTCATTTCTTCAGTGTTGTCACATGAAAAGATATAATATAATATTTACAAAAATGTGAGGGGTGTACTCACTTTTGAGATACTGTATATGGATAATGGCACTGTAATTATTTTAATGAAAAAAATAAATAAATAATTTAAGTACCTTTTCCCTGATTGATATACAGCTCTCAGATGACCCAGCTCTTTCCTAGCCTGTCTGCAGGGAAACCATATGCAGAATGAACTTCTAGTCCTCCGCTATATGTTAAAAAAAAAAAGTAGCCTTTGGAATACAGAGTAAAAATAAATAATTAATATCAATAAACTGTTTAACCGCTAGCTGACCGCCGGCTGTCTATTGACGGCCAGGTGGCGCAGCTCTCGTTGCGGGCGGGCGTCATATGACGGCCTCGCATTCCTAGGCCACCAGGGGGCGCGCGCCTGTCACTAAGCACCCGGTGCGCGTGCCCGGCGGCCGCGATGTCCGCCGGGCACCCGCGATTACCGGTAACACAGCAGGACCGTGGATCTGTGTGTGTAAACACACAGATCCACGGTCCTGTCAGAGGAGAGGAGACCGATGGTGTGTTCCCAGCACAGAGGAACACCGATCGGTCTCCTCCCCTAGTGAGTCCCCTCCCCCTACAGTTAGAATCACTCCCTAGCAACACAGTTAACCCCTCGATCACCACCTAGTGTTAACCCCTTCCCTGCCTGTCACATTTATACAGTAATCAATGCATTTTTATAGCACGGATCGCTGTATAAATGTGAATGGTCCCAAATATGTGTCAAAAGTGTCCGATGTGTCCGCCGCAATATCGCAGTCACAATAAAAATCGCAGATCGCCGCCATTACTAGTAAAAAAATTTAAAAAAATAAAAATGTTATAAATCTATCCCCTATTTTGTAGACGCTATAAGTTTTGCGCAAACCAATCTATATACGCTTATTGCGATTTTTTTTACCAAAAATATGTACAAGAATACATATTGGCCTAAACTGAGAAAAAAATTTGTTTTAAAGAAAAAAAATTGGATATTTATTATCGCAAAAGATAAAAATTATTGTGTTTTTTTTAAAACTTCTCACTCTTCTTTTGTTTATAGCGCAAAAAATAAAAACCGCAGAGGTGATCAAATACCACTAAAAGAAAGCTCTATTTGTGGGGAAAAAATGATAACAATTTCATTTGGGTACAGTGTTGTATGACCGCGAAATTGTCATTCAACATGCGACAGCGCTGAAAGCTGAAAAATGGCTTGGGCAAGAAGGGGGCGAAAATGCACTGTATTGAGGTGGTTAAATTGCCTTACAAATATATATTTGAAATCAAATCTTTATTATATTTTTGGAATAACATGTACAGGCAGATTTCTGCCAGTCACAGGCTGTGACCCTCCAGCCTATGTCTTAGAGTAGGAGGAAGGCGAAGCCTCCATTAATCTACATGTAATATCAAACTTCCATTCTGTTTAGCTGGTTAGTGGGCATGGAGGAGGAGGGAGGGAGTGGGCTGTCATTAACTACTGTTTATAAGCCCACATGTGTGACTCTATAGTCACATGGGCTGCTCAGATGTTATTGGGAGGAAATATCAGAATAGGAACGCCATGAAAACTGAGCATGTGCAGAGCTGCCAACACTGCTCTGCAAAATCCCTAGCTGCATTGGGAACTTGGACAGAAGAGGGATAAAAAGAACAGCAGGATCAACCAGGTTTTTTTTCAGAATACAGAAAACAAATCTCATAGTGGCTTCTAGAGTATGAATAGCATGTAATACAGCATGTATTGATAGTTTTTTTTTATGATGTGGGTGATCAAGGGTGCAGCTCTGCATAGAAACCATGCTTCCAGGTTTTATTGTCAAAGCTTATTTGAACAAGCTGAAGTTATAAGCTGATTGGCTACCATGCACAGCTGCACCAGATTTTGCACTTTCTAGTTTTAGTAAATCAACCCCAATGTTACCAACCTAACCTTAATGTTACCAACCTAACCTTATTGACACCCATAGCTCAAATGGGCCTAACCCATAATCATCCAAAATGTTACTACAACATCACCTTGAAAGACCCAGAGACCCATGCCTGCTGCCATGACATGGGGACAAAAAAGAATAGCACACAGAAGGGAGTATCCAAAATAAAACAAAATCACTCATTCAATACAAGGCAAATACAAACATGGAAGAAGGCACAAAGAAACCAACTAATGCCCAAAACCAATAAGTCTTGGGGAGGGAGGGTGGAAAAGCTCAGGCTAAAGCCTGAAAAGGTTCTGCCTCCTCTCTTTATTACTAGGGACCTTCCCTTGATCCCTCAACCCACCAATGAACGTAAGAAAAATTCCCTTTTCAAAAATAAACACCCCACCCTCTATACAACTCTGCCTCTTCTACATGCCCCAGTCATGCTGGCCCTCCTCTTAGCTTCATTCAGTTCCAGGCCATATAATTCCCAGTCTCACTGGAGCTGTGCATATAAAAGAGCATACAGTAGAACATTGAGCTACATCTAAAAGCACATTCTGGTTTTAATGCCTGCTATAATAACCATGTAACATGGTTGGTAATAGGTGGCATCTGCAGAAAGATGAATGCACGGCCAAGGAGGCTACCCATAATAGTGATAGGCCTATACATGTTTAGAGTGAAAGCAGGGAGTGAGCAAGCTCTGTCACTACTTGGAAGTGTCGAAACTTTGCCTATTTGAGCATACCAGATATGAATGTGATGCACATCTCTAGGCACTTGCTGCCCTTGTGGAGTTCAGTCCCAGTGCTCTGGAGCACCTTTCTGAATCAGGTATGCAGATCACGGAAATGACTGAAGCTAGGGTTATAACTCCTGTAATTTTTTTATGTCATCTGTGTGCCATTGGAAAGATTTCCCTTCCCTTCACATCCTGTCCCATAGCCAAAACAGGAAATAAGAGAAAATTCTTCCAAAGTGAGGGAATCCCTGGCTGTCACCTGAACTAGTGTCTTCATTGGAAGATATCCCCTCTGGCGACAACCCAATTTCCTTTCACTGTACTCTTATTGTGAATAGTAATCATGACAAATAGATATATAGAGAGGGCAAATCTCCCTAATGGGGGCCCAGACAGCAAACCCCCCCCCCCCCAAAAAAAAAAAACAGACAGGTGTTCTAATCCATCTTCAGTCTATTAGGAACTGAAAAAACAAAGTTTTGCCTTTAGTTATACTTTAATAATTCAAAGTTCAGTAACATTTAAACAGCTCCCTTTTCATTGATGGGATTACTGTAAATTGAAGACTGGCTTGTTACTATGGGTTACTGCACTTTGCACAGCGCTTTATTACTGCTCTTGGCTCCAATAATACACTAGTAATGTGTCATTTATATTTCAGTTGGCTTGTTCTGAGCTAAATTGTGACATGAAAGGGTAACTGATGACAGAGGTAACATGAAAGGTCTGAATTGAAACAAGCTCACCGCAGCATCCCACTTCACATAGCTGCCATTAGCAGTGCGCTCTGATCTGTCTCTGGGCTTTCTGTGGACAAATGAAAAACAATCTCTACGTAGATGAGACAGGTTTTAAGTGATCAATCGCAGCTAATTAGTTAATGTGTTATGCAGTCTTTGGATGCTGTTTATCAAAGTCTTTCACCTGCAAAAATTTTAGACAGCCTGTGTCAAGTAAACACGAAGACCTAATCACAAAAATAGAAAATAACACATCGAATAAAAAAAAAAAGCTTTCATTGTCTGCATACTCTGCAACAGTCTTGATGTGCATGGCAGCGTCACTGACCTTCTGTTTGTATGATCTTTGCAGATGGAGCTGACGGCAAATGACAGCTCAGTTATTTATAAGAGACTTTTAAACTTTTTTGATTCTAAGTAACCAGTTTCAGGTCTCATTGATGGATTGATAGAATTTTGATTGTCAGGCCTCTTTTATGCTGAAAGCTAAATATAAAATAAAAACACATTTGTTGAGCAACTTCACGCAAAATTTTTAAAGGACAGCTCAACTTAAAATACATACAGTTTTATATATATATATATATATATATATATATATATATATATATATACTGACAAAGTACTGTATATATATATATATATATATATATATATATATATATATATATATATATATATATATATACAGTACTTTGTCAGTAACTTTCTTTGGGATGCACAGTTTGCAATCGCTGTGTACTCCAGGTTCCATTCTGCTGCCATTTCAGTAGATCTATGCCTGAGAACTGCTTAGATCACTATAAGGTGACCTGTCAGAATAGAAATATAGATGTTGTCAATGTTGATCTGTTGTTGAAAGCCACAATCTGTACTATCAATTTTATCCTAGCTTCACTATTTAGCAAGTCACAGACCTGGAACAAACATGTATGTAAGAGGAACATGCATTGTCATTATGTAACTAATGTTTTGTAGTGCTGTTACTATAGTAGACTTGTATTCCTATTCCAGTTCGGTGGCATGGAAGGACCACAAAAAGCCAATTTTCCCTCTCAGTGCTTATTATGTGTCACTGGGTATTTAATTGCACAAACTGGGAGACAGTTACTTTTGCACTGCCAGTGCATGTGTACATAAACTAGCATGTTGCCTCAGAGGGTACCAGTGTCTATTTGGGGCACATGTAATGGATCCCCAGAGCCATTTTGTCAACTAAAGGCAGAGAGAGAGAGGAGCAGATTGAGGAATAGTTCATAGGCTGTCAAGTTGAAGATGGCCAACCAAGTTAATGAAAGTGGGAAGTAATTTATCAAGGCCATGTTAGGCCTGAGAATTGAAAAATTGACCATTTTGGTGACTGTTGAAAGACGAGATGATTGACAAAGTTTAGAGTCTGGCTCCAATATCTTTGACAGGGCTAACCTTTGAGTCTGTCTGCTCTTTATTTGAGTGGCCTTACCAAAAAGTGTCCTGCGGATGTAAAAGTATTGTCCTGAATACCATGCTACCCGATTTCCTGCCTAGTATGTGAACTCTCAAAGGACAGGAATCAGGCTGCTGGTGAATTTAACATTCTACCTTCTGTGGCCTGATGCTAAAACAACATCTTAGAAGACAATACCCATTTGTCATATTACTGCCATTACATGGTTATCAGATGTCTTTCTTCCAGGGCAGTGACTCACCAAAAAGCAAAGGAAAGAAAATGATGACAGCTCCAGAGCCCTTCAAAAACAAGGAAAAACAACTCCTGAATTAAACAGCTTTCTGCTATGGAGGACTTGCGTCAGTGGCGTCTCTTACATGTTTTTTCAATCAATCCCCACACCATTATAAAATATAATGCATGTTCCTAGCTATTTCTTTAGATAGAAAGTAATGTCTGTAAAGTAAAAGTTGATGTAAAAGACATGAGTATGCTTGTAGGCAAGGATGAAACGTGCAATATTAGCAAGCACCTGGCCCAGCCCTGGAGGGGTAATTGTTTTATCTCAGTTCCCGGGCTTTTGGTCCTAGCCGGCCCACCTGTGCTATTAAAACAGGGACAGCTAAGGTCCGGAGCTGGCCGAAGCGGGAACGAGAATACGGGTATTGGTGGGTCCAAATGTTTCAGTCTTTTCATGGCGCTGCTTAAACTGTATGCCGCATCATGTTCAGTAAAGTTACTTTAACCGTTACTTGAGCCTGGTCTGAAGTTAATGAAAGGGGTGCTTGTTGGTTTTGGAGTGTTCCAGAGAACTTGGGTCTGTAGATGCACTATGCGGTATGAAGTAACACTACTACAAAGGCTAACTAGGCAAGACAAGAAGAGTAATATAGTTGCTATGGGTAACCAAGTGAGGTAATGAGCTACAAACAAGCAGCCGTTAAGCATAGTACCTGGTCCTCCAGTAGTGAGGGGGTTGATGTTCTGGCACCCAACCTAGAGGTCAGTATCCAATAACAACCGGATCTGAACCTTTTCATAGGAGCTCTGTACTTTAATTGCTGAACACAGAGAAAGTCAGGGAGCTGCCATAATATTGGATTTTTAATATGACCGCGGTCTCCGACCTGATCCGGGCATTGAGGAGCTTTGCATGAAAGGCACCCCTACGTGTATGGGCACAAATTACCCCACCCACATGCTTCTAACATATGGTGTAGTCGGCAGGATACGCCCACCACAAGCACTTGAAGGCCACCCCTAAAGAGACCAGAACTGTAGTTTAGTTAGTTTTCCAGAACTTTTGCAGGCTTGCCCAGAGACTTGGAATGTGACTGCCATACATACAAGTTACAGTGTATAGTGACATGGGACAAGTCGCTTTTCAGAGAAACGGTATACTTTAATTGCTGCATAGAGTGAAAGCTCATCTCTAAGTCATGGAGCTACCTTAAGGTTAGATTTTTCACATGACTGTGGTCTCCGCCTGGTTCCGGGCATTGATGATCATTCCCCACGCGAGAGGTACCCCCATGTGCACGGGTGCAGATGACCCCACCCACAAGCTGAGTGTTCTGAATATGCATATCTTAAAGTGAGTCCTTCCTGCACTCAGATATCTACAGCCTAAAGTGCTACCTAAGAGCAGTTAACTCGTGATGTATGCTATTACCTTCTTCGTCCAAAAAGGTTTTGCTCTGTGACTCCGCCCATCCACAGGCTTTTTTTCCAGTAAGTGCCTTGCTTAACACTAAGCTTGATCACTAGGAGAACTATTCTCAGCCTTGAAACATTTCATGTCCTTCACAGAGACTTTTGTGATATGATTCAGTGAAGTTGTTCTGGCAACATACCATACAGCTTACTTTCCAATAAGGAAATAATTCCAATAATTGCGTTCATGGTTATTGGGTTAGTAGGATCAACACAGTGGGTAGGCAGGGTTTATGGCCCAAGACATACCAATATAAAAGTAGTCTCAGATGTACAGAGGCTTTTCTGAAAAAGAGAAAGTAGTACCAGGCCCCTTTCCTTACTTTGCCCAAAATAGAGGTTGGTTAGATTTGCATTTATTATTTACATACAGGCTTACTTTAATAATTAGTGTCATGGTAAATTAAATTTATATATATATATATATATATATATATATATATATATATATATATATATATACACGTGTGCACCTAAACTATTACATTTTCTGTACGGTTAAATACTTGGTATGGCATACATTATACAACGCTTAAAGTAAAGCAGCGGCCTTTGATAAAACACATAAAGCAGGCCACTGAGTGTTTCCTCATTAGCCAAGCAGCCACTACATCATTTAGTAAGTTCAAATACAATTACAGGTTGATAATTAGGGCACTATGTGTAATTAGCCATTCCCTTATGTAGACTGATGCAAAGATCTTTGTAGAGCAATATACTAAAATCACAGCGTGATTTGTGCCTCCACAGGGAACAGTATGGAAGAGACTGATGTATCGCCAAGAAGCGTGATCCTGAGAGAAATCTGTTTTATATAGTGATAGATCTGGAATAGCAGCATCTAGACAAATGAAATAGGTGGTACAAAATATTCCCCACTGAGTAACTTTCTGCTCTCCTTTTTTCCTCTTCTCCATTTCAGGTCAGAAATTTAACAGAGCATACTTCCTCTATTTAATAAAAAAGAGGGAAAAAAATCAATTCTCTCAGGAAATCTACAGTAAACTGGCTATTGTATAGAAAAATGCAAGCAGTGTGTTCCATTGTTGTAAAAATAGTCTGAGCACAGTCTCCATATGACATTTCCAGTCCTCTATCTGCCATTTAGTGACACAGTTTTTGAGCTGTCTTCACATTTATTTTGTACACATAGATAGCTTACGCTAGATGACACGTCGTTTGCCACACAGCTACATACTGGGGATAAGTAGTTTAAATAAGATGCATGCAGTGTGGCGTGTGGGTTGTTTTAGAACCTGTATCACTTTCAGCATACTTCTAAAAAAATAAAGGTGATTTCAGAGTCATATAAATCTATACCTGCTATAAAGAAATCAACATGATACATTTTAAACAAAATATTCAGAATGTCATATTCATTTACTTTACTTTTTTTTATTTTTTATCAAAGCTGAATTCCAGTTAGTTTATTTTTTCTTTCTTTTGCATAGTAACATTTCTCCAATGACAATGGCATATGCATACTTACATTGGACCATGCATATGCCATTTCTGGCTGATCCCTATGGAAGTGCTGCCCCTTTTATGGTGAACCTTGCTGTCTTCTGCATCCTCTGCTAAGCAGCTCCCCATAGTTACACTGATCCAACTTGGACCAATGTAAGCATGTTGAAAAGTGCTAGTTAGTTGCTGCCCGGCAGGGAGAGAAAGGGTTAACTTATTTCCCGGGTCTCTATTTTTGGTGGGCTGCTCCTGGGCTCTACCCCCTTCCTGTGCTTATAAAATCAAGAGGGAGCTCTACCCAGACGAGTCCAGTCTAGCCACATGGGGGAAGACAGGCTGACAGCAGCTACTGTATGTAACCGATCCTTCAGAATACCATCCACATAGACAGGCTCTGCTCCTCTGTGCCTTCAGCTACCTTCTCCTCCTGACTGTCCTTACTGGACATTGCCTGTCTGAGGAGCCTGCCAACATGCCTGGGGCTGCTGAGACCTGTCGTCCCACAATGCACAGTCTGCTGCATGGGAAGGAAAGACACAGACATCCAGCAAGATCCAGGGAAGTGCTTCTCTTCCTGATCCCAGCAAAGCTGCTACAAACCTGTGTCCTGGAGCCTTCCACATGTAGGGGGATTGCTAGGACTTGCATTCCTCCCAGAAGATACCAGCCATGGACAATTTCTTAAGCAATTATGCCAGGTCAGCACACAAGCCTATAGTTAGAGACTAAGGATGTTAGGGAAAGACTGCACTTTATGTTGAACTGTTATCTTGTATTATTCCAGTAAAGCAGTCTGAAGTTACTTTATGGGGTGCATGGTGGTAATGGCGTATAGAAGAACAGGGCTGTGATGCACACAAGGGATGAAGTGGTGCCAAGCCACTGCTAATGGTTCATGTCCTACCTCCGGAGGGGTCAGTGCCCCAGCAACTGGGCCTGGACCCACGTAATGGAAGCTGAGAATCACTGCAGTAGCCACCCTACTGGTGTGATCCTCACTGTCTTCCTAATCCTGTGTCGATCAGCTGCCCTGCACCATAGTGTCAGTGCCTTTCTGAATTAAAAATGATAACTTATATCCCCTCAATAAGTTATGCTGAATATCCTCTGGATGAACCCCACCATCTACTGAGAGTTTGAAAGTTTGTTTGAGCTTCAGAACAATGGGTTGTATTGGTACATAAACAGACAACTCCTGGACATGAGAAACTCAATTTAACTGAAGACTATCTTTTGTTTGTAAAACATTAACAGACTAACCAGTTTTAGGATTAAAGTGGACCTTCAGTCGTTTTTCATCTTTCCATCTAAAAAATCTTCTTCCCTTGTTGTTTTAACTTTGGATAGTAAAATATTTTTTTTTTCTTCGAGTAAATACCTTATACAGCCCACTTCCTGTTTCTTGTCTGGTCATTAGCCTAGGCTTATGACATCATGTACAACTCTCTCTCTCTCACAATTGTGAGAGTTTGCCAGGAAGGGGGGGGGGGGGTGAGTCATAAGAGAGCTGCAGAGCTGGAGCTGTTACTCTGTGTTTCTGTGTAATCACCAGAAGTTAACAGGCAGCAGCTTCAGCTGCCCACAGTTAAAATGGCTGCAGCCAGACTTAGTGGAGGGAGATTTCTGCAGCATATTTGGTAAGTACAGAATCACAGTATATATAAAAGAATATGCAAAGTGGTTGGAGGGAAGCTTTAGAATGGCAAAGATGTTTTTATTGCAAATTATGTGAGCAGACTGCAGTTTCTCTTTAAGGAATTCCATTAAAAATACTCTTCCATGTTTCCAAGGTCTTCAGAAACCAATTATTAATTTACTGGACTGGACAAGATTATTTCAGTTCCTAACATTGTTGAACATCAGAAATATCTGGACATTAGGTAACTATTGACAACCTGAAGGTCTTGTAGAACATCTGCCCGGGAAGTCATGAGATGGAAGTCACTTTACTGTTTCAATATTTTATAAGACATAACAGTTGACACTTTTGGGACATTTTTTGAAAGACTATAAAGGAATAAATACCTGTTCAATATATGGATATATACTGTATAAGAAAAAATGATATCCAAAGAAATTCAATCATGATTTTGATACACTTACTAACAATATATTTTCCCCTGTAATCATTGTAATAATAAATTTGTGTTTCATAATTGACACATTCTCAGTAAGGAAGTATACGTAATATTTTAATGTGAATAGCTGGATAAAAAAAAAATGACACCCCCAAGATTATTCTTGACTCAGCCTAACCCACCGGTAACCATTTTGAGGATTTGGTCATCACCCATCTTAAGGCCCTATCCTTTCATCCCAAGTGAGCCATTTCATTAATGTTTAATTTAAAGGGTAACTCCACTTTTGTTGGGAAAAAATAGAAAATAAAGAAAAAATATTATAGCATATACAATTGCGACACAAGCCATATTGTATTTGAATGGTATTAAAAATTACCTTTCCTTTTCAATCTGCAGCCGCTGTAATCTTCTGAAAATGCAATGCAATATGTCTACTTGGAGGTTTTTCTGTACACAGAATGTGTACAGAACACCCCCCAGAAACACCATTTTCTGCTTGTGTGATTGGCTCATTGATTTTCCCAGAAGTCTACACTAAGATACAAATCAGATTTCAGGCATCCCCTGCAACAAAAATGTCATTTTTGGTGAGATACTCCCAATAGGAACACATCTAAAGGGATGCAGGCCCAGCAGATTCCCCCATTAGTGCTGCAGCTGATTGATAATTATGAAACCACTCCCATTAGACCCATCCCTCACAGGGGCACATAGGAACACACAGGGATTTCTTCACAATAACAAAAGGTAGGAATCTGCAACAAATTTAGTTAAAATCCTTGTAATGTACATAGATCACCCAGAGGGAAATATTGTTTTCTCAACAAAAGTGGAGTTACACTTTAATGTTACAATTGCAATAGTTTTTGTTGGGTTATTATGATATTCTGCTCATGATATCATAACCTCTAGGGTTAGATAACTTCATTTTTTTCCTTTTTTTTTCCTTCTGTATTGGCACAACTCAGAGATAATCTGCCCTTTAGTCCAGTTGCAGATGAATAATGGGTATAGTTGGTCAAATGCAGATTATTGTCTTCTAGGTTTAGTTATAGTTGGTTATGGTATAGGGGTAAAAAACCTTCCGCCTTTAGGATCACTTAGAATGCATTATGTTAAAAAAAACATAAGGCTTTGGAACCACTTTAGTACCCCAATTCTCCTGAATACAGCCTGCCATGTTAAATATGTACCTTCCTCCCTGTTCCAAAGATCATCACTTTGCTTTTCCAGCAAAGACATACCCACCAGCTCCTCTTCTTAATGCATGCATGCACCCGGGATGAGCCATATTATTTTAGATGGCTGGAATATGGCTCCCCCCGTGGAAATGAGGATAAGAAGAGGAGGCAGTGGGAAAATATTCACTAGAAGTACCAGGCAGTGCCAGTAAGGGTCCTATATTGGAGATCATTGGATTGGGGAAGAAAATAAATATTTACCATGGTAGGGTGCACTCATGAATGATCACAGTACCATGCGAGAGAACCCCAATAGCTGAGTGTACTGTGGGGGAGCCACTCACATGACACTTAGCAAGACCTGGAAGATTGTGGCTATCCCTGTAGTATCAACAACTACTACATCGATTTATAGCTTCCCCGGTGGTCCATCCGACATGAGTATTACATACTTACAGTGTGCCAAGCTGGACCAATGTAAGTATACAATGCAAATCATTCCTGCAGTCCAGCTTTGAGCAGCTCATCGTCAAGTTGGCCTCTGACAACTTCCCACTCCCTCGTTTATTGTCAAGGTTTATACTTTATCTGGGAATTTCACTGACTAAATAGGTCAGCTAAAAAAACTTTTAGTATATTTGTTAAAAAAAAAAAAAAATTAATATTAAGGCTGGCTTCACACCAACTTGTGCTATGAGCAAAACTTTTTTTTTTCATTTTGGATAGAATAAGAGAGGGTTATAACCCCTGTCAGATTTTTTTTGTCGCCATCTGTGTCCCATTGTGCAGAGATTTCCCTTCACTTCTTGTCCCATAGCCAAACAGGAAGTGAGAGAAAATCCTGGCAAATTAAGGGAATTCCTTGGGAAACGCCAGGTCACCAGAACTAGTGTCCCTTTTTTAAGATTTCCCCTCTATTAGACCCCTTTCACACCGAGCCACCTCGGGCGTCAGCAGTAAAGCGGCGCTATCTTTAGCGCCTCTTTACCGTTGTTTTAGCGGCGCTATTCGGCCGATAGCGGGGAGGTTTTAACCCCCCGCTAGCGGCCGAAAAGGGGTTAAATCCGCCCGCAAAATGCCGCCAGAGTGGCGTTTTGCCGGTGGTATCGCATCGCTGACCCATTGATTTCAATGGGGAGCAGTGGTGGAGGAGCGGTGAGTTCACCGCTCCTTCACCGCTCCAAAGAAGCTGCTGGCAGGACTTTTACAGTGTGAAAGCCCTCGAGCTTTCACACTGGAGTGCATGGAGCAGATGTTTTATGGCGGTTTGCAGGCGCTATTTTTAACGCTATAGCACCTGCAAAACGCCCCCAGTGTGAAAGGGGTCTTACTTTTCTGGTGACAGCCCAAAATTTGGGATATTCTTTTACTTTCATGATAATGGTAAACAGGACAAATAGGGTATATCTCCTTAAGGGGGGCACAGACAACAATAAAAACTGACACGTGTTCTAATCCCTGTTCACTAAATCCAAAACTGAAAAAAGAGTTTTGCCTTTAGTTTTACCTTAATGAATGCTCAGTAATGCAAGATATTGCACAAATGTATGGGCTGCCTTAATGTAATCCACGCTTTCAAACAATGCAACCGAACGGACAAGTGTGAAAGAGGGCTCATTTATACAGGCGCTCAGCCCTGTATAGCGTGAAGAGGTGTGTGTTTATGTTTTTGTACTTGTGGCAAGCCGCATGCAGACAGCCCAATATGAGTGACTGAAAGCACATTGGCTGTATAGACTCAGTTTGACAGGTACGTGGAAATAGGTGCACGGGCTCTTCATCAGTCGCCATGCACCCGTCCCTAAATACCTGACAAATTCAGCTGTATGGGTGACGCCGCACAGTCAATGCACTTCTGTTCATTAATATCGGCTTGGGTGACGCTCGTGGAATCACTGCATACTGTTTGCTACTGAAAGATTTTAGCGTGTTTTTATCCTGCTTTCTGTAAGTGTAAACTCCCCTACATTAAAATTATCATACAGTGTCACACTATGTGCGGTTTTCCGTCTGTTATGCCCTCTTACTTTGGATGCGGTTCATATCATACCATCAAGTCTATTATCTGATGTTGGAACCTCTCCCAAATCATCAATCTTTCCAGGTTGGATTTCGTTGAGGTCATCTCCTCATGAATGCCTGTTTGACTCTTACTCAGTATATCTCATGAATGCCTGTTTGACTCTTATGCCGCGTACACACGAGCGGACTTTACGGCAGACTTTGCCCGGCGGACTTTTCCACGGGCTTTACGACGGACTTTCTGAATGAACGGACTTGCCTACACACAATTCACCAAAGTCCGTCGAATTCGTACGTGATGACGTACGACCGGACTAAAACAAGGAAGTTCATAGCCAGTAGCCAATAGCTGCCCTAACGTGGCTTTTTGTCCGTCAATCTAGCATACAGACGAGCGGACTTTTTGACCGGACTCGATTTCAGCGGATTGATTTAAAACATGTTTCAAATCTAAGTCCGTCCAACTTTTGAGAAAACAAAGTCCGCTGGAGCCCACACACGATCGAATTGTCTGACCAAATCCAGTCCGCCGGGCAAAGTCTGCCGTAAAGTCCGCTCATGTGTACGCGGCATTACTCAGTATATCTCATGAATGCCTGTTTGACTCTTATTCACTATATCTCTGAATGCCTGTTTGACTCTTATTCACTATATCTCTGAATGCCTGTTTGACTCTTACTCAGTATATGAGTCCACCATCTCTGGTAAGCGTGCCAACCTTATCCTTTATTGTTTGCACCGAAAGATCAAGCTTTCATTCACCTTGGGAAGCAAGAGAGACTTTTTCCATGCACATAATTTCATCAAGAAATTCATCACCTTCAAGATGTATTTCCAATGATGCTCACTTATGAACTTTGAATTCATGTTTTCATTATTCACTTTGAACATTTCTTTTTATCACTTTTACTTTTTTGGTTCACCCTTATCATTATTATTTTCTGACATTGGTTGTTCATTCATTATATTTACTGTTTGGACCTTATCGGTCCCTATCCATGTTTTTTCACTGTACATTTTTGTTTTATACTTTTTGGTTACACTATGGAGTTGATTTACTAAAGGCAAATACACTTTGCACTACAAGTGCACTTGGAAGTGCAATCGCTGTAGATCTGAAATGAGGGGAAGCTCTGCTGATTTTATCATCCAATCATGTGCAAGCAAAAATTGTGTTTTTTATTTTCCTTGCATGTCCCCCTCAGACCTACAGTGACTGCACTTCGAAGTGCACTTGCAGTGCACTTGTGGCGCAAAATGGATTTGTCTTTAGTAAATAAACCCCTATATATATATTTACTAGACTTTATGCATGATCTATACTCTTTTTCTATTAATATCAGCTGCCTGCACACAGCTCGCCACAAGTACCAAACATAAAAACATGGCCATTCATGTTATATGGATTAGAGCGCTTGTGTGACTTTTGTTTTGAAATGTATGGTTATTGTATGTGTAATACTGGATACTGTATGTCACTACCCAAATAAAGCACCATGGCCTATAAAAGCCATTAAAACTTGTATGTTTTGTAGTCTTAACTTTATTTTACTTTAATTGATATTTGTGGTCGCATGTGGTTTATTAATAGGAACCTATGAGTTGTCATATGATGACCTATGTTATAAAGCATATCCTTATGTTCGTTTTAATATAACTCTTGGCTCTCGCTTTAAATCTATTTTTCTTCTTATGGACACCTGAACTAGTCCACATATTTAATCTGAGAGGTCAGGGTTCCCTTAGAGCTACAAAATCCCTTAGAAAGCACAGCACAAGGTGCCTCTGTATGCACACTGCAAAGGTCAGTCAGATAGTAGTTGAATGACTGATATCGGCTTACCTTACATCTCGGTGAATAGGATAGTGAGATCTTGGTTAGCAACAAAGGCAAAGGTAATAATCCCTGGACACAATCATAGTAGGTATAATGTGTCTTTTTAGACACTAAGCCTAAGCTGTCAGTAAGTAAGCGTTTTGCAAACACGCCTCCTCAAAGCAGCTCTGTTTGATGATTTTTTGTTTGATAAAAATTACAAACATTGTAACTTTCAGAAATATGAAATTGGGAAACAGAGCCTAGAGTGAACAAAAGTCCATCATGTTTGTGCAGTAAATTAAATTATAAGTCTTTTACCCTCAGAGCTTTTTTAGTTAAACATTCTGAGCCAAATAAACATTCCCCAGTAAACTATTTGTTAAAAATCTCTCCCCAGCACTTGCAGTTTACACCTGTAGCCCTGGACCAAGGCACACTCTGGACTACAGCTGTACAGACCAGGCTGTCACTGACAGTATCACACAAGCTGCAGTCATTCACACACAGCCAGTACTGCAGCTGCTCTCCCCTCTCCTTGCCTGCCAGTGATTAGAGGAGAAGAGAAAGAGACAAAACACTGAACATTTCCAGTGCTGTGTGCAGCCACAGAGAGAGACATGGGAAAACCCCTCCCACTCCCAGGGAGAGCAGAGGAAACTGTAATGTAATGCTGTGCACCCTGGGAAAAGAAAAAGTCTGCTGGGAGCATGTGGGAGAAATAGTCCCCAGAGAGACTGAGCCTGGGCTGCAGGTTTGCTCTGGACATAAGCATGCACACAGGGTGTGCCTGGGCACATCCTAATCACCTAGTGCGCATTAGCATTATGGCTCTGTATAGCAGCGGGGAGATAGGAAAGATCTCCCTCTTACCGGCTCTGTCATAAGAGAAGTGCAGGGAGATCAATGTAACAGGGCCATATATATATATATATATATATATATATACACACACGCGTGTGTGTTTGAGCTTTGCAGTGTACACCCTAATGCAATAGGCTGCACACACATAGTTAGTAAGGTTGAATAAAGACACCAGTCCGTCCAGGTCCATCCTATGCATTTGGGTGAAAAAACACCTGGCTGTCACCATTCCTCCAGCCACCCCCGTTTTACTTACCTGAGCCCCTTCATCTGTTCGGCAGGGACATGCTGTCCCTCTCTCCACGGGGTCCCGGCTCTTGATTGGATAGATTGATAGCAGCGCAGGCATTGGCTCCCGCTGCTGTCAATCAAATCCAATGACACGGATGCCGGGGGGGGGGGGCGGGGCCGAGTCCGGCATTCGTGTTTATGGATGCAAATGCTGGACTCGGGAGCACGCCCACAAGGTAACCCCCTTGGGAGAGCGCCTCTCATAGGGGGTTATCTAATGCAGGGAGGAGCCATGAAAGCCGCCAGGGGACCCCAGAACACGAGGATCGGGGCCACTCTGTGCAAAATGAGCTGCACAGTGGAGGTAAGTATGACATGTTTGTTATGTAGCCTCCCTGGCGGTTTTTCCGAGTGTGGCTCGGGGTTAAATTTCAGCACCATTAGCGGTAACCCCGAGCCACACTCGGGATTACATCTCAGGAACCTTGTCCCAAGGATCCTGCGATGTCCCTCTGCTGTGTCTGCGGGCTCTGTCCTCCTCCCGAAGCCTCTCTGTGCCAGGCTCCGTTCCCTGCGAGTGTTGCGACGCATGGGGGCGGAGCCTGGCGGCAAATTCAAAATAGTGAAGATTCATAACACATACAGTACACTGTAATCTTACAGATTGCAGTACTGTATGAAATCATTTCACATCCCTTTTGTCCCCAGTGCTTTGTCCAATGTCCTGCATGCAGTTTTATATTATATATACTGTTCTTTCTGCAAGGAAACTGGAGATTGTCCATAGCAACCAAAAAGTGTCCCTTTATGTCAAAAGTGGTTTTAGACCAGCTAGAAAACAATGATAGTAAATTAGAACACTTGCAGAATTGAGCGATAGTGAATTGTGGGTAAATGTATTTTATTATTATATTATTATTTTTTATAATTATTTATATGTATTTATTATATTATAATTTATGATTTTGTGTTTCAAACTTCATCATACCCGAGATGTCTACTAGACTCTTGGTGGACAGATTTAAGTTTGTTATTACTAAGAATTACAGACCTATAATATAAAACGCCAAATTTCTATGCAAAATAACTGTACCGATTTGAGACACAAAAATCTGAAATAATCATACCGCCAGGGAGGTTAAAAAAAAAAAAAAGACCCTTTAAAAACACTTTAAAGACTTGAGGATTTATTATTACTTTAAAAAATGAAAGCATGCTTTATACTTGTGGCTATGGGGAACATCACTCCTTTTGTTTTATGCTAGTATTTAAATTAGAAACAAAGTCATCTGAAGAGCGGACATAGGAGTAACTAGCAAATCTGTAGCAGTGCCCAGAATGAATGGTACAAAAATAGAAAGGTATAAGCCTTAAACCACCCAGGTATTTGCTAATGTCCAGCGACCTTCCTCTCGCTGAAGTCATTTTGCTATAGCAACTAACAGATCAGTGATAGAATGCTCCACCATTTCTAGAAGATCAAGTTTGGTTAATGCATTTTCAGGCTTATTCTTAGCATGGTAGATATTTGGACGAGATTGGTTTTGCAATAAAGCGGGATATACACTCTATAACCGTATTGTACAGTCTATTAGATTTAGGTTGAATGGTACAAAAAAGAAAGAAAGAAATATCTTACAATAAACTCAGTAAGTAGCTTGATTATATTTTCAGATTATAAAATTGTCTTGAAAATATTTCAATTATAGCTTTTCTTACTTTATAACCGAGTTATTATTATTATTATTTTTTTACTGATTAACTTACTGAACACAGTAATTTAAAATCCGGTTGGTTAAATGGTTGGTGTATTTTTCCAATGAGAAGTCAATGGGGGTTATTTACTAAAGGCAAATCCACTTTGCACTACAAGTGCACTTGAAAGTGAACTGAAAGTAACCTTGGAAGTAAAATCACTGTAGATCCGAGGGGGACATGCAAGGAAAATAAAAAACAGCATTTTAGCTTGTACATGATTGGATGATCAAATCAGCAGAGCTTCCCCTAACTTCAGATCTACCCCTTAGATTTACAGCGATTGCACTTCCAAGTGTACTTTCAGTGCAATTGCAGTGCACTTGTAGTGCAAAGTGTATTTATAGACTGTGAATAGACTGTGAACTTTGCAAGTGCAGTTGCACTCATTTTGCCCAGAGTTTAGTAATCATGTGGAAGCAAAAGTCCTCTTTTTTTTTCTTACACCTGATTGGGTATTCTTTACAAAGTGAATCTTCATCACATTCACTAAGCTTTGGGGAAAATGAGAGTGAATGCCCTTGCAAAGTGCACAGTCTATTTGACTTTAATAAATGCACCCCAGTGTCTTATAAATCCATGTGATGCCACAAAGATACTTTCTAAGTTCCAGGGTTCTGATGATGCCAGTTTATATAGCTGTGAAGAGGAGTTCCCTCATCCCCATCAATGGTGAGTTGTAAACTGCTGGACAACAGAGTATTATGTGCCACCTACATCTCTCTGGTGTTGACTAGTGATGAAACGAATATACCTGAGTTCGTTTCAAGGTACATTTCAGGTGCTGAATCCAAACCCCATTAAAATATGAGCAAAATGTTAAAAATAAAAACAGGTTATTAGGCAAAGGATTGTCAAGCAAATAGCATGGAAGGGGGTGGGTTGGGCACTGTCCTATGGGACATATAGCGGAGCAAAGACTTTTTTTTTTAATTTTGTTTGGTGGGAAGTAGCAATTTTAGTATTGCTTAAAGTGAAACACTAAAAATGCAAAATTACATTAAATATCATGCCTGGGGATGCTGTAGCCCTGCCTGTGAAGTGGTGCATCTATGCAATGTACACAAACTACTGATGTTTACAAACTGACGTTCACAAAGAAAAATCTGTGTTTAAGGGCTCTTTCACACCTAACGCAGTGGGATGCAGTTGGCTGCATTTTGACATGCACTCCAACTGCATAGATAGTCCAAAATCATGACATTGTAGGACTTAAGCCCATATACTTAATACCATCCTACCCGTACATACCCTCCCTCCAAAAACATCAGGGATGACTCGGATTAGTTTCTGGAGTAAAATGGCCTTGCGGCCTTTTATTTAAAACATATAAATTAACATAAATATATAAATAACTGTATTTCCTTAAATAACATGTTAAGGTAACTTACTCAGTAAGAACTATGACTATGACCTAGGTCACTGGTACAACCTCGTTAATTTAAAACCTGCCAGTCGGAAACCCCGGACACGGCATTATAACAACATACCCCAGTGACCTGGCATTTTAACTCCTGCAGGTTAACCCTTAGGGCCTGAAGGTACCAACTACAATCCCCATCCTTCCATGTATGGGTACCAGCAAAACTCCCATCATCTGGATGGGTACAATCAAACAACCCCCCATCCTTGGATGGGTACACATGTTACAACTTGTAACAGAACTTGTCCTATTCAAGGAACAAACAACTACTGCCAACCATTGGGAGGGTGGGTGGGAATCTCGTCCACCACCGCTCTCAAACTGACGTCACTTCCCCTTCCTACATCTCCTACACAAATCTTCCTGCAGCCCCTCCCCTTCTCTAAAAGGAGAAGTGTAACCCTTTCAGAGACAGGCAGATGTGCAGTCCAGCACTGTCATGCCGTCCCTGCGCTTAGGGTCCCCCTGGCTCCGTGACTCTCTAGATAATCCTGTGAGCATAGTTCATTTACCAGTTGCCGATCACCCTATAGCACATTTACTGCTTCAGGGCAGCCGCGCTGCGCAGAATCAGGTATATGTACATGATCCTGCATTTCCGGGTATCAGGCGGAAGTGCGTGCTGCCAGAGACTTGCTCCTGCTGTGATTCTACACAGAAGGAGCTGATCAGCGGGTCTCGTGGACCCAATATTTGCCAGCACCCGCTCATCGTTCAGAACACAGGCAGAACAGCGATCTACCTATGTGAACAAGGCAGATCGCCGTTCTGTCAGTAAGGAAGGCATGGATCCTGTGTTCCTGCAAAGCAAGGACACAGATCTATGCCTTCCACTAGTACAAGTACCTCCCACACTTCAGTAGAACACCAGCTAGGCACGCAGTTAACCCTTTGATTGCCCCTGATGTTAACCCCTTCCTAGCCAGTGTCATTAGTACAGTGACAGTGCATATTTTTAGCACTGATCAGTGTATTAGTGTCACTGGTCCCTAAAAAAGTGTCAGTTAGTGTTCAATTTGTCTGCTGCAATATCGCAGTCCCACTGTGAGTCGCTGATCGCCGCCATTACTACTAAAAAAATCAAATAAAAATCCATAAATATATCCCATTATTTGTAGATACTATAACTTTTGCACAAACCAATCAATATACGCTTATAGGGATTTTTTTTACCACATATGTAGCAGAATACATATTGGCCTAAATTTTTGAAGACATTTGATTTTTTACATTTTTTTTATGGGATATGTTTTATAACAGAAAGTAAAAAAATATATTTTTTTCCTAATTGTCGGTTGTTTTTTGTTTATAGCGCAAAACCCCCCCAAAAAAAACTCAGAGGTGATCAAATACCACCAAAAGAAAGCTCTATTTGTGGGGAAAAAATGACAAAAATGTATTTTGTACAGCTTTGCACACCCGTGCAATTGTCAGTTAAAGTAACCCAGTGCCGTATAACAAATAATGGCCTGGTCAGGAAGGGAGGGGGTAAATATTCTGGAGCTGAAGTGGATAATGCAATGCAGTCAAAAAAAGTAGAGCATGCTGCATTTTTCTGCATGGCAAACGTGCAAAAATGCACTGCAACGGATCACAGTGCACATGGAAGCCCAGGAAAAGAAAGAAGAAGCAAGGGACCTCACAGAACAAATACAGATAGAAAAACACGCATCAACTGCATGTAAACATGCATCAATTGCATGTAAATGCACATTTACTCCATGTAAAACACACATCAAATGCATGCATTTGTGCAAGGAAAAAACGTGCAGTAGATGTGCAGTTTCTAGTGTGAATGGGCCCTATTTTGCCAACAAAATGACAGCTGACATTAGAGGGTTTTTTTAATGAATGCAGAGAATGGATTAAGGCAAGCAAAAAAAACCTTCAGCCTTTAAAACCACTTTAACCACTTCCCGCTCGCGCTATAGCCGAAAGACGGCTACAGCGCAGGCTCCCATTGCTGGCAGGGCATTCATTGAAGTCCTCCCGTGATCACGCTTCCTGCATGCCCTCTGCAGCATGCATCGGCATGGATCTGTGATCACTGTGTCCTTGGGACACAGCTGACCACAGATCAGGGTAAAGAGCCAATCACACAGGCTCTTTATCATGTGACCAGCTGTGTCCAATCACAGCTGATCTCAGTGTAAACAGGATTTGCTGGTTATCGGCAATCCTCTCCTCACGCTGACAGCGTGTGAGGAGAGGAGAGCCGATAACCGGCAAATCCACACATGGGACATCTACAGTGATAATCAGGGCACTGATCATCAGTGTCCTGATTACCAGTACAGCCAGAACTGTGCCCAAAAGTGCTGCCAATCAGTAGCTATTAGTTCTGCCAATGAGTGCTGCCTGTCAGTGGCCATCAGTGATGCATGTCAGTGTCCCTCAGTGCCGCCTATCAGTGCCACCTATTAGTGCCCATCAGTAACGCCTATCATTGCTGCCTATCAGTGCCCATTAGTGACGCATATCAGTGCAGCCTCATCAGTGCTCATTAGTACCGCCTCATCAGTCCCGCCTCATTAGTGCCCATCAGTGCCAATTAGTGCAGCCTATCAGTGCCCATCAATGGAGCCTATTAGTGCAGCCTCATCAGCGCACATCAGTGAAGGAGAAAAATTTTATAGCAGACACTAAGAAAAACTCTTTTTTTTGCATTTGTTTAACAAAAAATAAAAAAAACGTGGTGATTAAATACCAAGAAGAAGAAAGCTCTGTCTCAAAAAAATGCTAAAAAATATGTTTGGGTACAGTGTTGCATGACCGCGCAATTGTCATTCAAAATGTGACAGCACTTAAATCTGAAAATTGGCCTGGGCAAGAAGGGGGTGAAAGTGCCCAGTAGGCAAGTGGTTAAAGTGGAACTTTAATCAGAAAATTAAGTCCTGCAAGATCACTTCATTCTGGCCCCTTTTGCAGGTATAGCTATGTAAAACATTAAAAATAAGTGCTTATACTGTTTAAAACCCAGTAGTACACTGTCTCACACTGCTCTGCACACACTCAGTTTCTCTCCATTTTTAGGCACATTTAGGCACTGACGAATTTGAAGAGGCCGATATTCTTACAGCCTTAAAGCAGAATAACACCCTCCTATCCTTTACAGCCAAGGAAGCTGCTTCAGTTTGATCTGTAACTGCCATGCTGCTGTACATGTGATCAGTTATGCCCCGTACACACGGTCGGATTTTCCAACTGAAAATGTTTGATCGGAGCTTGTTGTTGGAAATTCTGACTGTGTGTAGGCTCCATCGGACATTTTCCATCAAAATTCTGTCACACTAAATTTGAGATCTAGATGTCAAATTTTCCGACAACAAAATCCGTTGTCGTAAATTCCAATCGTGTGTACACAATTCTGACACACAAAGTTCCATGCATGCTCGGAATCAAGCAGAAGAGCTGCACTGGCTATTGAACTTAATTTTTCTCGGCTTGTCGTACATGTTGTACGTTACCGCGTTCTTGACGTTCGGAAATTCCGACAAGATTTGTGTGACCGTGTGCATGCAAGACAAATTTGAGCCAACATCCTTTGGAAAAAATCCATGGATTTTGTTGTCGAAATGTCCGACCGTTTGTACGGGGCCTAAGGCTCCATTTAACCGCTGCGATTCTGCCCGCAATTTCAAAATCGTGGAAAAAAATGGGACGCAATTGCGATGCCATTATTTCTTAATGGCACCCCAAACACAGTGGGATTTGCCACGATTGTCGAGTGACAAATCGCAGTACAATTGCAGAAACAATCGCGACCGCAAACGATCCTGGCTCTGTGCCAAGAATTTGTACATGAGCTTCTTTTTGAGCATTTTTGGAGCAGAGGGAGGCCTATTTAATGAATGGCGCTGCTCCAAAAACACTCAAGTAAAAACAAAAGGCTACAAAAACTGAGCGGCTGCTGCTGTCACTGCAGATCGCTCAGGTGTGAATTGAGCCTTATGACACCAGCTATTTGATGGTTTGATAGTTTGGTTGAGGAAACAAGCAAATGTGACAGTTTTGGCAAACTCTTAAAGTGGTTGTAAAGGCTGAAGGTTTTTTACCTTTGTGCATTCATGCACAAAGTTAAAAAATCCCTCAATCTGCAGCTCCCCGCTCAGCCCCCTCTAATACTTACCTAAGCCTAATCTCGACTGGGTCTCTCCCTCCTGGTTGGCTGAGATGCAGCAACAGGAGCCATTGGCTCCTGCTGCTGTCAATCACAGCCAGTGAGGTGGGAGCGGGGGGCTGAGCCACGCTTGGTGTGTCTTATGGATGCATAGAACCCACTCGGGAGCAAGCACGCATGAATGCGGCTTGCTATGGGGGCACTTGGTAAGGGGGATGAGCCAGGAGTGCAGGTGAGGGACCGGAGAAGAGGAGGATCGGGGCTGCTCTGTGCAAAACCACTGCACAAAGCAGGTAAGTATTTAAATAAAAAAAATCCTTTACAATCACTTTAAGGCAGGGGTAGGCAACCTCGGCCCCCCAGCTGTGGTGAAACTGCAAATCCCATCATGCCCCTGCTTCTAGGAGTCATGCCTGTGATTGTCAGGGTCTTGCAATGTCTCATGGGACTTGTAGTTTTAAAACAGCTGGAGGGCCGAGGTTGCCTACCCCTGCTTTAAGGTTTTGATTTGCTTTATGTAGACATCTACAGTTACATATTGTTCTTTTGCCTTCCTCGTAGCTTGGATCCATGCTTCTCCTCCTTCTCAGTTCACTGAAAATAACATTAAAATCTCTTCCTGGCACATGATAGCATAGTATGTATAGTGTTCCAGTATTTTCCTTTCCTTATTCCCAGTAGATATATATATATATATATATATATATATATATATATATATATATATATATATATATATATATATAGCATTCACAAATAGCCCTCTTCCTTAGAATAACACACACAGCAACTCCGAGCATGACTACGCACAAGCTTTATTATTAAAACATCACTAGCTTCTGATTCTGAATATAGCTGCCATGTCTCACTATCCTCACCAAATATTCTCAAATGATCCATATAAGAAAGCATTCCATGGCTGGTTATTAATATGGGTTATAGGTGAGCAAACATGGGAAGCCAGACAACAGCTTGAGACCGATGTTATCTTGAGCCTTGCAAAGCCGCCTGTTCAATTGCCAAAGGTAAACCAGAATCCCCTGACATATTAAATGCTTTTCTAATAGCTGGAAATTAACGGCATTCATTCTGTTGCTGTGCTAATGATTAAATCATGAAGCATTTGCCTTTGAAAGCTGGAATGCTGTTTAGCTGCCCTGTTATTCCAAGCTTTCACTTGAAGCCCATTGAGCTAAATGTAGCTGGCGTTTTTACAGTGCAATTTCATTGACTTTATTAAATTCATGGAAGGATTCTCATCTGTGTATTTTGTTCATTTCAGGTCCTATTAGGTAGGTAATATATTTAATGTTGTGTCTCTGCTACGGGAAAGGGGAAGGTGGCACTGGCTGCCATGGTATAAATGGACCAGGAGAAGACTTGGAGATGAAGCTGGCTCCCAGTACCGAATGTCACAAAGAAGGAAAAGCACTAAATGTCTTGGCAGCTCCCTGAGCACCTGAAACACACACAGAAAAGTAGTGATAAGAAGTATGGGGAAACGGGAAGAAAAAAAAATGGAGATATAAAACAACGGGTAGATAAATATTTCAGAAAGTATTGCTTTGTTAAGAATTCAGTTTAATTCCCACCATGAACGGACTTTACAATTTTATTTGTCTTGTCTTCCTTTACTGGATAGGCATGGTTAGGGCCCCCAATAGACTCAATCTTGTTAGGACCAGTGTGATTTAGGAAAGCAATAAGTTAAATCTGAATATGTTTGTAATGGAGGGGGAGAAGCAGCATAATTGATACGGTTTATAAAATATAGATGTGTGACAAAACTGAAGCTGTCATTGTGTATACCCCTCTGCTATATTTCAACTTCTTCCCGTCACAGCTGGCTCCACTGCAATCAGGCAATGACATTTTCTCCCTTTCCACTTTATCAGTTCTAATATTCAGCATGTCCTCATACTTATTTCCTTGCCTCTCCTCCTGCATTTATTTTACATTCTAGCCCTCTATCCTGGCACAATGCATTGTAATCGAAGCCAGACTTGAATGATGAGATTCATTCTACACAATCAAGCATCTGTAGGAGCTTATTGTGTTTCTAAGCTGTGACCTGACTGACTTTCATTGCATCATGTTCAAAATAGAAGATACCCGAAAACTTTACTCTTTTAAAAAATGTTAGATGGCAATCTGAAGTTCAGACTGAGAAATCCTTCTTCTTTTTTTTTTTTTTTCGGAACAAAAATGTGCAAATAGGTTGAAAATGAATGTTTATGCACTGACCAGGCACTATGCACTGCAGTTCCTTCCTATTTATATACATTGCTTTCTAGTGGGGAGGGCACAGAGCACAGATAAATGCCAGCCTTCTAATGTAGGCGCTAAATGAGCTTCTTTGCGAAGTGCAAGCTTGTGAATAGCCTCAAACTGGCTACAGACAGGTAGGTTACACATTAAAGTTGATCCAATTAGAAATCTTCCTATTTGTATAGAATTCAAATTCTTGAATTTAGGGTTGAAACATGTTGGCATTGACACATAGGAGTTGACTTGCTAAAGGCAACTAGACTGTGCACTTTGCATGATGATTGGATGATGGAAGTCAGCAGAGCTTCTGCTCATTTACTAAGCTCTAGAGCGGGGGTCAGCAACCAGTAGATCGCGGGCAGGTGACTGGTAGATCACATTCTGGGCTTGCTGACCCACCATCCCAGAGCATCAAACAGAGTGTCATGCAGAGGGACTACTTGTAAAGTTGGAGCTGTATTAGGGAGCAAAAGCCACATAAGCTGATGCCTCCTCTGTAGTGCTGGCTCCTGTTTGTGGACTGCTCTTCACTTCTTATCCTGGATAGCAGTCTCCAGAGTAGTGCCAGCAACAGGAGGAAGAGATCTTCAGGTCAGTGTGAAGCAATACACTGGGAATAATAGTATAAGGTGGCTTTCACACTGATGTGCTGCTGTTTACCCGCAGGGCTGTATACCTGCAGCATTCCTATGGGTTGCCTAAACCTGCTCTAGAGCAACTGCTCTCGCAGAGAAAAACTGCACTTTGCAAAGTGCACAGCCTATTTGCTTTAGTAAATCAACCCCATAATGCCTTGCACAGCCTTTCACACTGGTTGGAGTCTCACAGCATCAAATAAGGTATGGAAATGGGATAACCCAGCCCATCTATATAAGAGGAGAGACTAGGCTGAGTTGTTGTTTTATTATATTTCCACATTAGCTAAGGGATTTGTAGGCAGGTGCAGTTAGCTAGTCTGTCCCCCAGTGGCTCTGTGCCAGAATAGTGCCAGTTACATTGTCGTGTTACCGCAGCCAGGTTGGGAGGAGCCCTAGTACACTTGGGGCATGGGAGCCTAACACCTCACACCAGCGCAGATGTAACCAGCATGTAGAGGCCTTGTACAGGGAAGGTGGCTGGGGAAGAGTAGACCTGCACCTGTGAGCACCGGCTAAGGCTGCTTCCATGGAGGGTCCCAGAAGAGGTGTACCTATGGAGGAGGTGACTACAGACAACACAGTCCTGGGAGTACTAATGACCCCGCATAGAAGGAGTGACTGTTAGGGGGAGATGGCTGCTAAAAGTGTGCCATTCCCTAAATTCACCAGTGCAGCAATTCTACTCATACGTGTGGACATTCCTTCCTTAGGATATAAAGGTCAATGGCTGGGGAATGTTGTGTGGAGCCCTCTGGCTTGGAGTTGGGCACAACATGGCGGAGGGTTCCGTCTCAGCAGGAGGCACAGTGTTCTAACAGAATAGGAGCGGGGTTAGGAACTTGTGCTCATGGCCCAATTTCTAGCCAATCACAAAGTCCCTCTTATGCCGCGTACACGCAAGCTGACTTCTCATCGGACTGAACTCCGAAGGACTTTTCAACGGAGTTCCGATGAAGTCCCGATGAAACGGACTTGCCTACACAGGATCCCACCAAAGTCCGATCGTTTCTAACGTGATGACGTACGACCGGACTAGAAAAGGAAGTTCAATAGCTAGTAGCCATTAGCTGCCCTTGCGTCATTTTCGGTCCGTCGGACTAGCATACAGACAAACGTTTTTTTTTCGATAGGAATCGAGTCTGTCGGAAAGATTTCAAACATGTTCTATTTCTAAGGTCCGTCAGATTTTTCGACAGAAAAGGTCCGATGAAGCCCACACATGATCGGAATGTCCGATGGATTCATCTGTCTGACCTTTTCTGCCGGAAAGTTCGGTCGTGTGTACGCGGCATAACAGTTCAGCACTTCTGCCTGGCAGCACTAGGGTCAAATCCCAACCAAGGCATTACCTGCCTGGAGTTTGTTTTCCTTGAGCTGTCGTGGGTTTCCTCCAGATACTCCAGTTTCCTCCCACACACCAAAGACATGCTGGTAGGTTTTACTTGGTTCCTGTCTAAATTGGCCCTAGTATGTGTATGTATGAACATAATTTAGGGACCTTAGATTGTAAGCTTCTTGAGGACAAGGGCTGATGTGAATGAAAAGTGCTTTGTAAATTGTTGGTGCAATATAAATACCTTTAACAAACATTAGTTAGGGTCCTTTCCTTTTTAAATTTCTTTTAGTTTGGTCACTCAGTGGGGTTTTCTTTTGGGGCTGATATTTTATCAATTGCATTTTTGGAGTGGCCTTTGGTTTTATGTTGTAGTGAGGGGGTCTTTTAGTTTGGGTGATTGTAGTGCAACTGTCACTTGTTGCTGACAGTTGTTTGCAAACTTCCTTTTTTCTTGCAGCACCCTCACTGTATCATATTAAAAGCTCTTAATTTTTTTTAAAAACAGTGTGCACCAAAAAACAACTTATGCTATCAATCGACATTTTCTGTACCATCCTATCTCTATATCCTAAAAAAAAAAAAGACCTTAGGCTTGGGTGAGTAATTGGCCAGGGACATACATAACTTTTGATGTCTACAATAAAAGACTAACATTACTTGTGGTACAGCATCCTCTCTGTTGCGTTAAGTGGACTTAACGCATATCTAAACCCAAATATAAAAAAGTTATATATTGCAGCTTTCCAGTCCTTAGATCTGGTAGCTATACATTTTTGACCACTTCTCTAAGCAAAATTCCTTCAGCTGCAAGTTCATGCATGTTCATGAGTTCCTTGCATGAACTGCCTTTCAATGGAAATCAAATTCGGGCTTTAACCGCTTGCCGACCAGTGCACGCCGATTTACGTCGGCAGAATGGCACTGGCAGGCAAAAGGGCGTACAGGTACGTCCCCTTTAAGAAGCGGTGTTGTGAGCGCATGCGCGCCCACCGCGGTCTCTGTGACCGTGACCGTGGGTCCCGCAGACTCGATTTCCACCGGGTGCCCGCGATCGTGTCACGGAGAGGAAGAATGGGGAGATGCTTTTGTAAACAAAGCATTTCCCCGTTCTGCCTGGTGACAGGACAGAGATCTCTGCTCTCTGTCATCGAGAGCTGTAATCACTGTTCTGTGTGTTGAAGCCCAGCCCCCTAACAGTTAGAATCACTCCCTAAGACACACTTAACCCCTTCACTGCCCCCTAGTGGTTAACCCCTTCACTGCCAGTGTCATTTACACAGTAATCAATGCATTTTTATAGCACTGATCGCTGTATAAATGACAATGGTCCCAAAATAGTGTAAAAAATGTCAGATGTATCCGTCATAATGTCGCAGTCCCGATAAGAATCGCAGATCGTCGACATTACTAATTTAAAAAAAAAATAATAAAAATGCTTTAAATCTATCCCCTATTTTGTTATAACTTTTGTGCAAACCAATCAATATATGCTTATTGCGATTTTTTTTACCAAAAATATGTAGAAGAATACATATCGGCCTAAACTGCGGAAAAATATTTTTTTTATATGTTTTCGGGGGGTATTTATTATAGAAAAAAGTAAAAAATAATGAATTTTTTTCAAAATTGTCGCTATTCTTTTGTTTATAGCACAAAAAATAAAAAACGCAGAGGCAATCAAATACCACCAAAAGAAAGCTCTATTTGTGGGAAAAAAAGGATGCCAATTTTGTTTGGGTACAACATCGCACGACTGCGCAATTGTCAGTTAAAGCGACGCAGTGCCGTTTCGCTCTGGTCAGGAAGGGGGTAAATTCTTCCGGGGCTGAAGTGGTTAACTAGGAAAGTCCATAACCCTCTATTTCTTCTTTTTGTGCTATTCCTTGGTGAAATTGTTAGTGTGCTTAAGATCATTATTGTTGAAAAATCCATTTCCGGTTTAACTTCAAATTTTGAACAGATGGCTTCAGAATCTCATTAAATACTGTCTTCCATTTGCAGCAAAAATGTCTATTTTTACTGTGGCCAATTCTATCTTTAATTGAAAGAGCATTATTCCAGAAGGCCTGCCCAGTGCCTTTATGTTCAACGGAAATCTGTAATCTTGCTCTAATTTTTTTTAATTTTTTTTATTTTTTTTATAGCAGAGGCTCTCTATGCTGGTTGAATTGGTGCAATCACCATCTGATTGGAGATGCATACATTTTTACCTCAACTGTTACAAGAGTTATCTGAACACCCCACAGTAAAAATATTGGGGTCCTTGGAGACTTCCTTTACCGTAACATCAAGCAGTCAGCTGTTGGGTTCTGGACCAGCCAGTTCTGGACAAATAAGCATTTGTAGATTGTTTTCCCTACAGTGGAATGATTGATTTCAAATCATTTGTTTACATTTTTGTAGCACTACCCCTACAGGAGCAGCTTGAGAATTTGGGTTCTTTGTTCTGTGCCTTGACTCCAAGAACACCCCCAGCCCCTCTGAGATATCTTTGCATCAGCTTTGAATAAGCACAAGGAAATAAACACAAGACTGTTTAGTGGTAAATAACTCAATATATTGGTACAGCTTAGAATAGATGGTGGTTTGAGCAGAAATGGACACACAGAAGGTAGGTTCAGGTAGGTAGGTTCAGGTTTCTAGACAGTAAAATCCAGTGTTTCTCAAACTTTTTTGTCTTGCATCACAACAAAAAGATCTAAAAATTTTCATGGCAGTCCTGAAAAGATTTAACAATTTTTGTGGTGAAGAACGTATTTATTTTTACATATGTATTTAATTTTAAATTTAATGTGAAGGATGTACCTGCCTTTGAGAGCAAATCAGATTGTAGCGAGGCTCCACAGTTGACAAACAACCATGCATTTTAAGATCGATTTTAAGAAGTCTCTCTCTCTTTTTCGATTTGATTTTAGTCATAAGGGGGAAAAAAGAGAAAATGCACCTGAGCTGCCGGTCCAAGTCTTAAAGCAGACTCTTAAGTTAACACTGTAGTGTAGACAAAAGAGAAAAGGGGACAGGCGCCTCTAAGTCTAAGTGTAGTATCTCACAACATTTATTAAAAGAATCAACACATATCCACTCACATGAGGGAGGAAGTATACAGGCACATCATAAATAGAAGGTGCTTCCCTAGTGCTGGTGAAGTTGGTACAGGGCTTGCGTTCTCTGAGAGCTTGAGAAATGAGTGTTGCAGCCTCTCTATGGACTGCAGTGCATGCTCTGAAATGCGTTGCGTCATTTCCTCCCGGTGATCCTTTTCCATGGGGGCGCTGCGTGTCACGCTATGCTCCAACACTTGCAGATTGCCATCAAGTCCACCCACCCTGGCCCTGTGGGTCTGATCGCTGTTATCATCTTTGCTGATGGCTCCCTAAAATATTTTTCAAAATTCCCCCGGCACACCTAAAAATCTTTCATTGCACACAGTTTGAGAATCACTGGTATAATCACTACGCCAAGGTAACTTTTAGAATAGAGCTCTGTAGCACTAGATTGGGATTACATAATAAATCTCGGAAGTCAGCAATAAACCTTGCAGATAAGCATTAACTGCAATGTGAAAAATAATACTATAACTAGTCTAGAGTGCACTCTAGGAGAATGGCTAGCAGTAGCGGCTGCAAGATCAGTGGTGCTCTCTAATGCCACGCCTGTTAAGAGGGTTCTAAGCAACGTCACCTAATCTGGGACAACATATTCCAATTTCATAATCTTACATAGTGGTTATCGTAGGGGTGTACTTGATTTTTCCATATGACAAATTTGCATTTTTGTTATATGTGATCGTGAACATAAATATGACTTGTACATTTTTTGTATCATTCATTTAAGTATATCACTTTTACCTTATCTTTTTATTTAGATATATATACAGTGTCAGGAAAAAATGTGAACCTTTTGGAATTAACTAGCTTTTCGCAATAAGTTTCCTTAACATGTGATCTGATCCTCATCTAAGTCAAAACAATACACAAACACAATGGGGGTTATTCGCGAAAGGCAAATCTACTTTGCACTACAAGTGCACTGAAAGCTCATATACAAGCTAAAATGCTGTTTTTTTATTTTCCTTGCATGTCCCCTTTGGATCTACAGCGACTGCACTTCCAAGTGCACTCTCAAGTGCACTTGCAGTGCACTTGTATTGCAAAGTGGATTTGCCTTTAGTAAATAACCCCCAATGTGCTTAAGCTGATAGCACACAACCAATTCTAATTTCTCATGCCTTTATTGAACACACCCATTAAACATTTACAGTGCTGGAGGAAAAAGTAAGTAAACCCATAGACTAATTACTTCAACAAAAGCTAATTGGAGTCTGTAGTTTACACACCTGAAATCCAATTAATGATTTAGAGGTGTGATTTAGAGATACTTTGATTATTAAAAACACTCTTACATTTTAAGATCCTTGTTCACAGAGGCGTCGCCAGGGGGTGGCTATTGGGGCTACAGCCCCGAGCCTGGGGCCAATAGCCCCGAGTCTCTTGTGCCCAGAATGCAGGGGACAGGGGCGGATCTAGCCGTGGTAGCGCTGGCTCCGGCTCCAGCTCCGCCCCCGCCTGACTCTACTTTTGGTCACTGGTTGCTATAGCCACCTAGCGGCTAGCAACCAGTGACGTTACTGCCCACACTGCCCAGCAGTCAAAGCGGAGGAGGATTGCACTTCCTCCTCCTCCGCGATAGTGCTCATGGGGCCTGCAACTTGAGCGTCCCTCAGGTGGCGGCGTCAGTGCAGAGCAGCAGGGATGGGGATACCTGGGCAGCCGGGAAGAGCCCAGGAGGGAGAGAGAGAAGACACCGCCACCCTGAGCAGCATCCCCAGCGTCTCCCAGAGCCTGCACTCCACCTATCAGCGTGCTGTGACTGGAACAGGAAGAAGGCGGGATCGATCGGCGCTCGGGCGGGCGGCTCTCCTCATCTACTCTGGCAGCCTCACACACCAGCACCACGGCTGAGCTGCTGCTGCAGGACCCGGACACATGAAGTCTGAAGTCTGTTTCCTTCTGGTCAGGTAGGTCAGTCAGTGTGTTTATGTCAGGTACCAGGTCAGTGTATGTAGGTCAGTGTGGGTCAGGTAGGTCAGTGTATGTCAGGTAGGTCAGTGTATGTAGGTCAGTGTGGGTCAGGTAGGTCAGTGTGGGTCAGTCAGGTAGGTCAGTGTATGTAGGTCAGGTAGGTCAGTGTGTGTCGGGTAGGTCAGTGTATGATGGTCAGGTAGGTCAGTGTGTGTCGGGTAGGTCAGTGTATGAGGTTCAGGTAGGTCAGTCTGTGTCGGGTAGGTCAGTGTGTGTCGGGTAGATCAGTGTATGTAGGTCAGTGTATGTCAGGTAGGTCAGTGTGTGTCAGTCAGGTAGGTCAGTGTATGTAGGTCAGTGTGTGTCAGGTAGGTCAGTGTATGATGGTCAGGTAGCTCAGTGTGTGTCGGGTAGATCAGTGTGTGTCGGGTAGGTCAGTGTATGTAGGTCAGTGTAGGTCAGTGTGTGTAGGTCAGATAGGTCAGTGTATGACGGTTAGGTAGGTCAGTGTGTGTCAGTCAGGTAGGTCAGTGTATGTAGGTCAGTGTGTGTCAGGTAGGTCAGTGTGTGTCGGGTAGGTAAGTGTGTGTCGGGTAGGTAAGTGTGTGTCGGGTAGGTCAGTGTGTGTCAGGTAGGTCAGTGTATGAAGGTCAGGTAGGTCAGTGTGTGTCGGGTAGATCAGTGTATGTCAGGTAGGTCAGTGTGTGTCAGTCAGGTAGGTCAGTGTATGTAGGTCAGGTAGGTCAGTGTATGTAGGTCAGGTAGGTCAGTGTGTGTCGGGTAGGTCAGTGTGTGTAGGTCAGTGTGGGTCAGGTAGGTCAGTGTATGTAGGTCAGTGTGGGTCAGGTAGGTCAGTGTATGTAGGTCAGTGTAGGTCAGTGTATGTAGATCAGGTAGGTCAGTGTATGTCGGGTAGGTCAGTGTATGTCGGGTAGGTCAGTGTGTGTCGGGTAGGTCAGTGTACGACGGTCAGGTAGGTCAGTGTATGTCGGGTAGGTCAGTGTATGTCGGGTAGGTCAGTGTGTGTCGGGTAGGTCAGTGTGTGTCGGGTAGGTCAGTGTATGATGGTCAGGTAGGTCAGTGTATGTCGGGTAGGTCAGTGTATGTAGGTCAGTGTGTGTCAGGTAGGTCAGTGTATGTCGGGTAGGTCAGTGTATGTGGGTAGGTCAGTGTGTGTCGGGTAGGTCAGTGTATGACGGTCAGGTAGGTCAGTGTGTGTCGGGTAGGTCAATGTATGACGGTCAGGTAGGTCAGTGTGTATCAGGTAGGTCAGTGTGTGTCAGGTAGGTCAGTGTATGATGGTCAGGTAGGTCAGTGTATGTAGGTCAGTGTGTATCAGGTAGGTCAGTGTGTATCAGGTAGGTCAGTGTGTGTCGGGTAGGTCAGTGTATGATGGTCAGGTAGGTCAGTGTATGTAGGTCAGTGTGTATCAGGTAGGTCAGTGTGTGTCGAGGTAGGTCAGTGTATGATGGTCAGGTAGGTCAGTGTGTGTCGGGTAGGTCAGTGTGTGTCAGGTAGGTCAGTGTGTGTCAGGTAGGTCAGTGTATGTAGGTCAGTGTGTCTGCCAGGTAGGTCAGTGTGTGTATGTCAGGTAGGTCAGTGTATGTCAGGTAGGTAGGTCAGTTTAGTGGTCAGCATGTGAGCTTACCCCCCGCCACACAACCACACAACCCCTTTGCCCAACCAAAAAAACCCAGCGCCACTAGGCGCCCCCCCCCCCGTGCCGGCCTTGGACTTCGGGCTGAAGCCCCTGGTCTTTTTGCCACCTAGCAACGCCCCTGCTTGTTCACAGGAAGCTTCAGCTGATGTAAACCATGCCTCGTAAAAAAGGAGCTCTCTGAAGACATACGGTCAAGAGTAGTTGATCTACATAAGACTGGAAAGAGATACAAAACAATCTCAAAGTGTTTAGGCATCCAGACAGTTAGACAAATTGTCTATAAATAGAGACAGTTTAGAATTGTTGATACTCTTCCTAGAAGTGAACACCCAGCCAAGATGACTCCCAAAGCACAATGCAGGATCTTCAATGAGGTAAGGAAAACCTTCGAGTAACAACTAAAGTCTTGAAGACATCATTGGAACTGGCAAACATCCCTGTTCATGAATCTACCATACAGACGTCTTTGAACAACCCTGCCTGTCCATGGCAGGACACCATGGGGGAATCCACTACTCTCAAAAAAAAAACATTGCTACATGCCTGAAGTTTGCTATAGAGCACCCTGCAACACTACTAGGAAAATGTTTTGTGGACTGATGAAACAAAAGTTGAATTGTTCGGGAAGAATACTCAACAATATGTATGGCACAAAAAGGGAACATAACAAAGGAAAAGGAAAGGGAGCTGGGGCTCATCCAAAGTTAGCTTCGGTTCTATCGGGTAAAAAAAAATTTTAGAGCTAAAATCCACCTACCCGTTTGTAAGAATCCGTTTCCACCGTCAGCCTGGGGTATCCAGTGATTCACCGGAAATCTCTAGGGGTGGTTGTCCTCTGAATATAAGATATCAGCATATAGAAAAAAATGGGAGAAGCCCAGAGCAATTCTACAAAGAGGACAAGCCGGTGAAATGCTACTTATCATTTATTGATTATCCAAAATGTATTTAACAGTTATCAAAATAGTGAAAAAAAGCTACCACTATCTCCAACACATAGTTAAAAAGACTTAACGTCTAGATAAGACATGGGTGGCCACCATTCCTAGATAATAACATTCATATCCCTCACTAACACACATACACAGGCAGACTTGAACCGATCCTCGGATCGGGTTGAAAAAATACCGTCCTTTAAACCCTAATGAATGAGTGTAAGTGGAAAAGATTGCTTTTCATGGGGGATGTATAGATGTTCATTAAGGACATTCAAAGAAAGGAAGTTTTCAGAAAAGTCAAGTGCTTGTGTAGTGTGGAAGTTTCCTCCGTGCTTTGCCGCTATAGACACTGTGTTTCAAAGTCCGTATTGTAACAAACATACAGGTGCTGTGGATCAAAGTGTTGGGTATGCTGCAAGAAAAACTTGGCACAGATACCGAACGGAATATGCTGATATTATTTCCTTGCAAATAATAGGAATGAGATACAGCTCACCGTTTCTTTTGTGTGTAGCTGGTCACAGCCTTAGGCATCTAGTCTTGGTATCCGTGATCCATCATCCTGGCAGCTGCAGGGGAGGCCAGGTATGGAATAGGGGGTGAAGATGGTTTCATCCTGGGAAGGTTAAAGCTGTTCGTTCCGGGGTAAGAGGCTTCAGAACCTGCACAAGCTCACCACAGGTGATGGATCAGGACAGTACCGCCGTGATTGTACCGCCAGTTTCCAGCTCCCAGTGGATATTAACGGCTCAGGGAAAGTTGAGGGGGGATCAGGGTAGTTGGTGAGGTCACCGTGTCTATATCATGAACACCATGATAGCATCATACTTACATGTTTCGCTTGACTTCAAGCTTCTTCAGAGCTTCACTGGCTTGTCCTCTTTGAAGAATTGCTCTGGGCTTCTCCCATTTTTTTCTATACAAAAAGGGAACAGCTTACCAACATCAAACCATCATCCAAACAGTGAAGTATGGTGGAGGGACCATCATGGTTTGGGCTTGCTTCACTGCCTCTGGGCCTGGACCACTTGCCATTATCAAGGGGAAAATGGATTCCCAAGTTTACCAAAATATCAAACAGGATAATAGTCTGCCAGCTGAAGATTAGTAGAAGTTAGGTGATGCAGCAGGACAATGACCCTAAACATCAAAGGAAATCCACCACAGGCTGGCTTCAGAAAAAGAAAATGTGTCATTTGGAGTGGCCCAGTCAGAGCCCAGACTGTAACCCTAGAGAGGTGTTGTGGAATGATCTCAAAAGAGCCATTCACATCAAACATTCTACAAATGTGTCTGAGCTGAAGCATTTTTATAAGGAAGAATGGTCAAGAATTCCTCCTGAACATTGTGCGGGTCTGATCCAGAGCTACCAAAAGTGCTTGCCAAAAGAGGTTTGACCAGCTATTAACTTTAAGGGTTTACTTACTTTTTTCCTCCAGCACTGTGATTGTTTAATGGGTGTGTGAAAGCAGGTGCTTAAAAAGGTATTATCATGCTGTGAGTGTTGTTTGATTTTTATTGTGCCCCGTTGGTAATTTCTGTATCACTGTATATTGCAATGTGGGTTAATTGCGCTGTGAGTTATGATGCCCTGCAGAGTTAGTAACTCTTGAGAAGCAAAAGTTAACTCTGATGGCCAGGTTTTCCCAGGATTTTTTGGAAGTATGGCCCTCTGCTGGGGCAAGAAAGTAAAAGGGGAACTGCTCTAGAGCAGGGGTTGACATCAATTGCTCCACACATGGGAAGGGCAGGAGCTAAGTTAGGATGTAATTGCTATTCTGCCTAAAACCACCCCTTGCGGGAGCCCATTTGGAGTTCGAGGGGATGGACTTATGGACTCTATGGACTTTAATGCCTCGTACACACGATCGGATTTTCTGACAACAAAACCATGGAATTTTGTCCGAAGGGTGTTGGCTCAAAGTTGTCTTGCATACACACGGTCACACAAATGTTGGCCAACAATTATGAATGTAGTGACGTACTGGACGTAGTACGTGTTTTTTCAGCTCTTTAGCGCCACCCTTTGGTCTACTTTTTTTTTTGGTTTAATAATTATTTGATTTGGTATATTTTCTATATTTTTGGATGCATAGAATGCACTTTTTGCTTAATTTCTATTGGTAGATAGCATGTTTAATTTTTTTGTTATTGCACAATAAAAAAATTGAGGAGAATAATACTTGGCTATGTGTTTTACTTCAAATGACAGTTTGGGAGTAGGCAGTTACATTTTAAAAAATACAATGTAAAATTGACAAGGGACACCAACATAGTTGTATCTGTGATCTATAAACTACGTGATAATGGTGTTGTGGCATAATAATATTATTCTTGATATCACTAGAAAAAAAAGCCTTTGAAAATTTGTTTGCAATAACTCCATCAGTATCACCAGCAATGCAGCTTCATTATTATCCCATTAAAGAAGAAGAGAATTGTGCGCTGCATTTGGAGATTTCATAATTTGCCACGTCACGAATGTTAATTCTCCATTACGAACGCTAATTTACAAGACCGACCGCTTCTGCTTCCAAGCATGCGTGTTTGTACTTTAGACTTTTGTCCGACGGGCTTGTGTACACACGATCAGAAAATCCAACAACACACATTTGTTGGCAGAAAATTTGAAGACATGCTAGCCAACATTTGTTGGCGGAAAGTCCGCCAACAAATGTCCGATGGAGCATACACATGGTCGGATTTTCCGCCAACAGCCTGACATCCAACATTTCCTTGCTCACCTATTCAAGGTATTACTACCTCAGGGGCACCAAGGGGCACTTAGAAGACAAGCTGTATAGGAATGTGTATCAGAAACCAACAAGATGTAAATGCTTATTTGTACTTCAACTACTTAGGTAAAGAACGTATTCATTACATATCATTGCCTGGTCTAAAGTTACTATAAAGAATGCATGCATGGCGTATTTTAGAACATGGTTCACACCAAGGGACAAGACAGGATGGAGAAGATGCAGTACAGATGTCTAATGCGCAGTGCAGCTATTCAGCAGGTGCCTATATTGCTGTAACAAATGACTACAGTACTAATGTCTTTGCGCATAAGCTGCCAGCCGGCCAGGAAGCGGGGGTGACTTGGCATAGGTGATGGAAGTCCTGGTAGTTAAGGAGCTTGTGTGCTTACGCTCCTTTCCTAGCAAACAGAAACACAATAATGGGTCTGACTCACAGCACGTGGTATTCTAGGGAACCGCCTATGGGGGCATTAGCGAACGCTCTCTCCCTGTCCTCAAATGGGCACCGCCCACATGTGTGCTGATAGGGGGAGAGAATTAGTGAAGTTGTTAAAAGTACTTTCTATTTTAAACATTGGACATTAAAGCCCAACATTTTAAAAACATAGCTTATAAAGCATACATCAGTCACACTTGAACAAGAATCACAAGAATGGAAAGGCCCATAGAAGCTGCAACCCCATCTGGTGACAGTCTTCTTCTAGCCTGCTGATATACAATCAAAGGCTGCATGTTGCAATTCTGGAATTATGCTTACATGACTCAATGGCACTGGTCCTGTTTTTACCTCCAGCTGGAATTCAGAAAGCAGGGATGCTCTAATAATGAGTGCTGCTATGGTTCCCGAACCACAGCTGATGGGAAGGCTAGCATCTTTTGAGTGATCAACAAGCTTGTACTGATGCAATTACCTTATCATCCAATTAGTGGTGTCTGGTGTGCAGAGGGTTTTAAAGGATTTTGGAATGGGGCTTAAAGGATCTTTAATTCTTGAGGGCTTGCAATATAAAAAGTGTCTGGGGTAAACATGGTACATCACTGAATAACCAAATAACTATCACAATAGTAGCGTGGTGAAGCAGCCGGCTCAGACCTGCCAAAGCGTCAGGAATATGCCATTGGCCACCTCTCTATTATGACCCAAGCGATACTCTATGGAATACCCTGCAACGGATGTCTCATACACCAGCCATAGGAGATCTGTGAACAACAGGATTTGATAAGTATACCATACTTTTCTTGGATGTGTGACTTTCCACCATTTTAAAGTATGACACTTATGGATTACAACTGTTACCTTTGGAACTGTTATTGGATGTTCTAGATCATTGTCGGGCCCCAACCAGTGTGGCTAATTTTACAGTGCGAGAGAGGAGTTCAAGGCATAACGTTTTTTTGTGTATTACAGTTTACACCTAACTTTTGGTTAGATTTACAGCAGCACTGCACCCTCAGAACCTTGATCAGTGAGCCTCCTATAAACCACTGCACCATTTCAATCTTGTCTAAATACATCTCTCATCACCATCATCGATTTGTATCTTTCTCAGTATGAACTAAGTGACCATTTAAATTGATCATATCCAAGAACCATGGCTCTGGTGCCGAGACACGCAGTTAAGGGACTATATTGGATTGTTCCTCTGCAGGATCATCTGTCTAATATTATTGGACCCTGCATACACCCCAATTTACTGGCAACACTCACCAGGGGGAAGGGTTAAATACACTTATAAGCTACTTTTTGTCATAGATACATATATACAGTATATATATGAGGTGGACGTGGCTTTTAAATGGTATGATTGAATATACTGTGTGATGTGGTTTATTGTTAGTTCTTTTCCTGCTTGACAATAATAAACATTTTTTCTAGTGTATACAGTGAGCTGAATTAATTAACAATTTTTCTTGATATGAAAAGGTTGAGCCAAATTAGGTCTTTTATTCTCATTATTATTGTGAGCATGGTGGTATTTGCACATAATATCTTCCCATGGTACGTCACTGTCCCACTCAAAATAAAAACACTATAAAAATACATTCTAAATTATAGGTGGGTGGTTTTCTTGTGTATTTCATTGAAGGGCTAAAACAAGAACATCTGCAGGCAAAATAATGTGTTGTAAAAAATATTCATACGTAGCACCCTCCTAGATAGGCTGCTTTGGTAAGTTAGACAAATTTAGCTCTGTGGCTCTCCTGTAATCAGCAGAGCAGCATGTGATTACTTTGGGCTGCTCTGGGCTCTGCATGCTGTGGGTTTGATTGTCTACTGAGTCTGGAGGGAGGCATCCAGGTTCTCTGAGTACAGACCTAAAAGAAACATCCTAGAGACTGTTGCTGCTGTTAACCCCTGGTGCACTGACATTAAAGTGGTTCTAAATGCTTAAGGTTTTTTTACCTTCATGCATTCTATGCATGAAGGTAAAAAACTTTCTATGTACAGCAGGCCCCCCAACCCCCCAACACTTACCTGAGCCCCAGCTCGATCTACAGATGTGCATGAGAGCCTCGTTCTTTGGGAACTCTCACCCCAATCAGGAGACTTTAATATCACTTTAAGGCTTGCCTAGCCTCGGACATTGCTGATGGTGTCCCAGTGCTGGCCACTTTATGTCTTACTGCTAAAGGGACTGATCTGAAAGTTGCTGCAAAAGGTGAAAGTGTCCTCACATTCATGTTCAATGTAGCACTACCCCTGGTTGCAGATGACTGGTTTCCCCACTCTTGCACAGCCAGGCAACAAGCATTTTTCCCACTTTCTCCAGACACAAGGAACAGTCTTTGAGCTTGGTTTATGTTGTTTTAATATGGGTAATAACTTGGATGGGAAATAGGAATTATGGGATGCCCAGCTTGATTGCAACAGAAGCAGGGACAATTCCTCCCTATGTAGATGCTCCAGAATTGTCTTCCTCCTGAACCCTGACAGTCTCTGATGATCAAAGATGCAAGAGCCCCTTAAGGACTAGGAACTCTCAGTCCCTTGGAAAGTAGCACAAAGTGTTCTAGGCTGCATATCGGAGTACCTTTAACTCCAATGTAGACACTGATCTGGCTGCTTCTGCACCAGCCCATGCAGCTACTTATTCAGCAGCCCACCTGTGGCTCCGAAGATCTCTGAGGGCAAGGGAAAGTAAAGATTAAGCACAATTTTGTCTTCCAGAAAGGCTTGCTACAAGTGGCAGTCTCTCCCCTTGTGTATTCCCAGGTGTGTTGATGTACTCACATTGTCCTCCTTGCTCCCTGCATTTTCCTTAGGCAAGATTCCTTTCAAACTGCACTGCTGTCAGGCTCCTCCCAAGCAAGCCCAAGCTCAAGCCTGAGGCAGAGCCCTACCCCCCCTTAAACCAGGGGCTCCCCTCCAAGGCCACCGACAGTCTCCTTAGCATTCCACCTTCCACCCGACTCCCTTGCTGCCCTGACTCATCCATATTTAGGGGCTGGCTCAGCTACCCTGTCAGGCCCACTGCCTTGTCACCCTAAGTATGCAGATCAACCCTCCTGGCCTCCGCCCACTAACTTCTAGAAATTTCTCCAAACAGAATCAGGGGGGGGGGAGCACCAAAGATCTGCCTGTATGAGTCATCCATCCTGACCTGCAGTAAACCCATGACCCAATTAGTACTCACAACCTAACTGAGCTAATTGAGTCAAAACATAGATTTCCCTACACTGACCCTAGTTGCAGACTAGAGGGTGCTACATCAGTGTTTTGGAGTATCCTGCAGCCTCCCTAAACCCCATTCAAGTTAATCTGCAATAAACCCTAAAAAGGCAACCCATAGACTGTTTGCTGAGCCAGAAGAGTGAATGTTGCTGTTTGTCTGGCTGCTGCTACACTAGTGGGAAAGAACCTGTGACACAAATCAGTGACCCTTTCAAGGGTTAGTGCTACACATACATTCTTAAAAATTACAGACTTCTATTCCTGTGCATGTCCAGCATTATCCTTCAGACACCCGAAATTGTTTATTACTTCTTTTCACAGTTTGTGTAGCCAGGTAGCCTTAGCAGCTTGAGCCATTATTAACAATAATTAAATGATTGCATTTCAGAGATCTATACAGAATAGGCTGTCTTGTTTTGTTTTTTTAAAAGGATTCACCAGTAAGGATTCCATTACAAAAAAGATCAATAGGGGAAAGAATAAAACACAGATGGTAGGGGGTAATACAGCTTTATTGATTTATCCATAAAGCTGCTGTGCTCAATGGCTATGCTTCTGAATCCCAAGCTACATATTCATAGGACTAAAAGGAGTATGGTGCAAACAGCTAGGGAGGCCTTAAAATATATTGGCATCCTGATTCAGGTCATGGGTGGGTTGTTCCTGTTTTTCTTCTATTTGATAAAAGCGATGTAGATCATAAAGCTGGCAACGATCATTATTCATTACAGATTTGAAGGCATGGATAAAAGCTCCATGCAACCTGAAAGTAGGTCATCTTTATGTTACCCAGCAGCATAAACTAGGCCCGACAATCAATTTGGTTCTATTGCATGTCAAGTGTCTGCATTCCTCACCACACAATCTGATATGATCACTAGAGCAGCCTCATTACTATGACAGCGCCATACTCTGAGTACTGATTGATTTAGCCATCATTTGCTGTCCTTTCTTTTTCCTTATATGCCAGTGTCACTAGTCAGTCATCGCATTTTTTTTGAGGAAGTTCTAATCTGCAACTATTGTTTCATGTTAAGTGTAGTCTTCGATCACTTCACATCATTCCCCGCACTGAGCTAGGAAAGTGCCACCTGCCTGAGGCATACTTATAAAGAGACAGGAGATCAAGACATCGATTCTCTTGTGCTATACTAAAGTTTTCATTGTCAATTAACTATCAGATTAGCTGAGAAGGTAATAATTTATTAATGCACTGTAAGTATAAATGAGTATGGACACTAGCAGATTTTACAATACTGAACAGATCACAATCTCAAAAAAAAAAAAAAAAAAAAAGCTTTCTGACTTTAAGGGGTGTCACTAGACTCCTCCAGGTTCCATTGTAAAAACGAATACAGGACCCACAACATATTATTAAACTAATAATTAAACTTATTATTAAATGCACAATTGAGCATTAAAGCGAAGAGTAAACATTTCCTAGTTGTTGATAATCCATGGAAGGGTTAAATCACTTGTCAGGATTTTTTATTGCTTTCATTGAGTGAAGGTGTAAGATTTTTTTGTGTGCATATGAGCAGTGGGCAGTCCATGTGTACACAACAACAAATCCTACATCTCCTCTCAGTTCATCCATTGCGCTGTACTGACAGCTGTGATTTAGCAAGGCAGATATGACTGGGTGTCTCCCTACCTGTCTCTCAGCTCTATGCCTGTGACTATACAATGGAATTATTAGGCTTCACACTGGCTAGTGCCTGTCAGTTCTTCCCACCTCCCATGTATGACTGTGAGCGAGCAGCCCCATCCCACTGTTATTAACTCTTATGACTTGACAAATGATGACAACAGTGAAATCTGTACGTCTTTAGAAACACCTTTCTTCACGGTAACAATGTAAGCAGTAAGTTGGCCTCCAGGACAGACACCTCACTACCTACCATCCATGTCAACAGTAAAATCTGCACTCCAGAACGCAATTCATTTTGTAGTATGCATGACAGCAGTGAATTCTCCACTCCAGGCCACACACTTCTGTATTTACCAACAGTCCTGGATTGCCAGGGGACAGTACCGCTGTTTGTTCAGTTGCCCTGCCACAAATGTGTCCGGAGCTGTGTCTTGTAAATGAGATGCATATGAATGAGCATCTAGGTATGCATAATGCCGCGTACACACGACTGGATTTTCCGGCAGACTAGGTCCGACGGAATCAGTCCGTCGGACATTTCGATCGTGTGTGGGCTAATCCGATCCTTTTTCTTTTAAAAATCTGACGGACCTAGAAATAGAACATGTTTCAAATCTGTCCGACGGACTCCATACCTATCGGGAAAACCGCTCGTCTGTATGCTGGTCCTCTCCTGTGCCAGATTAGGACCAAATACGACGCAGGGGCAGCTATTGGCTACTGGCTATTGAACTTCCTTTTTTAGTCCCGTCTTATGTCATCACGTTCAAAATGAACGAACTTTCGAACGTACTTAGTCCGTTGGTGTGTGGGCAAGTCCGTTCGTTCGGAAGTCCATCGGAACTCCGCCGAAAGTCTGTCGGGAAGAACGTCGGACCTAGTCTGCCGGAAAGTCCGGTCGTGTGTACGCGGCATAAGGGGTTATGACTCATATGAAAATCATTCATTTGCAAATACACTGACTTGTTCATATGCAAATTCCACGGCTCATTCATGTGCTTGTGCATGATGCAGACATCTCAAGTCTCCCGCGAGCCTTGGGCTCCCGGGCACCCGCGAGTGCAGGGCGATCTCCCGGCTGGACCTGTCCCTAGGGTGGCCACCTGTCCAGGATTCACCCAGACAGTTCGGGTTTGGAATCATGCGTCTGGGTTTCAGACTGCGTGAAACCCGGACACATTATTCAGACTGGACTATGGCTTCCCAGCAGGGTTTCTGCCTGCAGTTGTCTAAGCTGAGAGCGTCTGTTACACTCTCTTTTATGATGCCCAAAGCCAGGACTAACAACCCACCCCTCCCAAACACACACACAGATGGGAGAGTAGAGAGGGCTCGATCTGCACCTCTTCCTCCCACCCCTACCCCTCTGTGTCTGCCCACACTCCAATCCCTAGGGCTGTGCCTCAGAAAAGGAAAGTGTGGGCTGGAAATTTGAAGTACAGCAGCCTCGGATACATCTGGATGAGAGGTGCTGACTGCAGAGGGGTGAGCGAACTCACCATCTATCCCTGTCTGTGACTGAAGTGTCCCCCCTTCTCTCTCCCCTGTCTCTGAGTGAGTACACTAAGGTAAATCAGAGTTCTCAGAGCACCCCTTACATCAGAGTTCCCCTTTACACCAGAGGCCACAGTGTTTCCCTTTACATCAGAGTCCTCTCCGTACATCAGAGTTCTCAGTGTTCCCCCTTAAATTAGGGTTCCGAGAGCATTCCTTATGTTAGAGTCCCCAAAGTTCTCCCTTACATCAGAGTCTGCAGAGTTCCCCCTCACAGTGAATGGGAACTCTGCGAGTTCAGATGTAAAAGGGGAGCTCAGTGGACTCTGATGTAAAGGGGGACTCTTGGTATTAACGTCATATGATTAGAAATGTTATTTAATAGCAAAATATATGTATAGTTTATACTACAAAAAAATACCTGTGCGCCGCTAAAGTGTTCGGGTTTGACTTGAGGAAAAGGTGGCAACCCTACCTGTCAGGTCAGCAGCCAGACCCCAGCACCAGCAGACAGACCCCAGCACCAGTAGACAGTCCCAAGCACCAGCAGACAGACCCCAGGGCCAGCAGCCAGACCCCAGCACCAGCAGACAGACCTCAGGACCAGCAGCCGGACCCCAGCACCAGCAGACAGACCCCAGGACCAGCAAACAGACCCCAGGACCAGCAGCCAGACCCCAGCACCAGAAGCCATACCCCAGCACCAGCAGCCATACCCCAGCACCAGCAGCCAGACCCCAGGACCAGCAGCCAGACTTCAGCAGCCAGACCCCAGCACCAGCAGCCATACTCCAGAACCAGCGGCCTAGCTCCAGCAGCCAGACCCCCAGCCCTAGCAGCCAGACCCTTGGCCCAAGCAAATAGACGCTTGGCCCCAGCAGCCAGACCCCAGGACCAACAGCCCTGCTCCAGCAGCCAGGCCCCAGCAGCAAGACTCCAGGACGAGCAGCCCAGCTCTAGCAGTCAGACCCTTGGCCCCAGCAACCAGACCATTGGCCCCAGCAGCCAGACCCCAGGACCAACAGCCCAGCTCCAGCAGCCAGGCCCCAGCAGCCAGGCCCCAGCAGCCAGACCCCAGGACCAGCAGCTGTGTGATCAGGCTGCATTTCATGGGCACTAGTAAGGCTGCATTTTATTTGGGGGGGGGAGTTTGAAACCTCCCTGAAATGAGTTTTTGCAGGTTGGGAGGTCTGATGATGCAGGGGTAGGACTGTACCTCCTTGGAGGTGCATAAGGGGTCAAGACTCATTCGTATGAAAATCATGCAACTTTTTCATGTGCAAATCCACTGACTTGTTCATATGCAAATTCTACAGCTCATTCACGTCTTTGTGTATGATGCAGGGGTAGGACTGTACCTCCTTGAAGGTACAGCCAGGTCCTAATCTGGCACAGGAGAGGAGCAGTGAAATATCTGGTGAGTGGGAGAGAGGTAAAATGCTGCTCACCCACACTTTGCACATACACTATCCATACTCTGCACCCACATTATCAGTCCAGTTTTATCTTTGCTCCGAATTCATAAACCACCCTCCAATTTGCCGTTCCTCCACTTGCAGCATGTTTTCTTTTTTGTTAAATACTTTCCAGGAAAGAAGTACTTCAACTACTACTTTGTTTGGCAAGTCTCTAGCAAGAGCAAAGTTGCAGTGGTGAGTCTACAGCAAGAGCTCTGCAAGTCTACAGAATGAAAATTCAGCCACAGTGACCCCTGTGGTGGGATGACCATTGCACAACATAACTGAGCTAGAACTTGCAGCAGACTTGCAGAATGTTTGCAATGAAAGTTGATCTGGAGTCATGCAATGAGGACTTGCTGCAATTGTGCAACAAACATGTAAAACCAGGCAAGTCATTTTCAAACTTGCGGCACAATTGCTTGCTATCTGTGATATGGGGTAATTAATAACCCTGAAAATTTTAAAATATACTTTAGGGCATTTATATCCCTCTCTGTCTACTAAACCAAATCCACAGCTGCTCTATCATTATCATTTTAGAGCTACCCTCATAACCACTTTTATGGTTATGCTCAAACCACATTTTGCAATGGCACACAGGTGAGAGGTCCAAATGGGTGAAAAAAAAAATATTCAGAAGTTCAGAGATATTTTACCAACCTACAATTTCTTCCAGCATGATTGGCAGAAGAACCATGGCTCACACTCTATTTTATGTACTTGTGTACAAGATATCCTAAACAATGGACGCGTGTCAGGTGAGGCAAGGTAAGATCTTTCAAAAGTCACTTTGTTTAAAATCCAGTGACCAACAGCTCAAATGACCTATAGCCTCAAAAGGTAACCCTCCAAGCTTTTCTAAGTCTTTAGCTTACATATAATCATTGACTTAAGGCCATTCAACTTGTCTTCCACAGTTTCTAGTTTCCAGTTACATTCTTATGTGTAGACTATAGAAATAAAAATCACAAATTGTTATATCTTAGGATAACTCTGAAACCTCTTCTTAATGCTGTTATTGTGACAATGATATTATAACACGGCAGAATAATCTTTCAACAAAAAGCTTTTCAATGTGTCGTTTTCTGATACTTCATCATGTAATTATGATTTATATACTTTGGTCTTTTTGAAGGGAAAATAAGCTATGTATCCCACAGTGACCATTTAACTGTCATTTTTGTGGCTGATTGACAGCGCAGGGTCAGCAACATTTTACATTTTTTTTACTATTTTTCGGAAATATGCTAAGCTGATATGTAAGGTTGTAGTTTGCCCTTGAAGAGTCACGTAATTAAGATTAGTAGTCTAATGTGGTGGGATGAAATTAAATCATTCTACTTATCGGCAGCCTGAGTATTGACATTGCATGTAACCTGGGCCATAAATATTACTCTCTAGCCATTTGTAAACATGTGTGGGGATGACCTACTCATGACAACACACATCTCCTATATAATTCATGGTCAGGGTTTGTAATGTTAGTGCTGAGAGCTTACATCAATGAAGATTGATGGGCTGTTGTCACAAGTGCTGAGTCGCTGATGTACAATCTTTACAGGAATCGGTGCACATAGTTTATAAAGGTGCTTTACTTCATCTTTTTTATTGGGTCACATCAGCTAAACTATGCATAGCATAACTTTCCAAGGGCATATTTGATCCGATCATGCAAGTTATTAGCAGAAAAGAAAGCATGATCATGTAGGCCACATAAAGTAGTGAAAAGCTATATGTCACCCCTTAGTGAATAGAAGGTCATACTTCCATTATCTTCTACAGAAGCAGATGAATATCTATTGTAAAAATGATGATACATAACTGTATGTGCTCAGTTCATAACAATTATAGTATTTGGTATATTCAGTACCTTTTTTTTACATACATTTTTTATATTTATCTGCTAGGAATATTCTTTGGGTTCTGGTTCGACCCAAATCCTTGTTGTTTGCAATTTGGGAAAATGGTGATCTAATACTGTTGTTTGCCGCTTACCAATAATGCAACACCTTACCAATAATACACCTACTGACCTCTGAACTGTGGTCCAGAGGCATAGAAGACCCAATAATGGGGATTTTGTTATCCTCCAGCCCCTTCTCTATAAGGTAGGATTCCCAGCAGCCTTTTGTGTGTGTTAAAGACTTGGGAAAAATATGGAGAGCTCACAGAGTGCTTGCAGGGGGAAATAGTGCTTCTATTTTATACAGTGCTGAAGGACAGTGGTTTATACAATAATATACACGTTCAATGTGTGCTGGAGATTTGGGCGAGAATCCCAACTGTCTGCGTCCTGGGTTGATCACTTGATTGTGATTGGTGCATGAGTGATTACATGCAAGTGTGTTTGATCATCTATGGGAGCTAGCAGCCTCCCATTGCTTCCAATGGGGCTGCCTGTAACAGCTTATTGTGGGAACTCCCGCTGGGGTTCTCTCATCTAATTAATTTTGCAAGTGTGAATGCACCGTTAGAGTAGACAGGAAGAGTTGACGGAGTGTTTGCAGGGAGAGATAGTTACTGCTATACTATAAAGTGCTAAACACACTACTGTATTGTACTACATTACAGTTATTTTTAGTGTGATGGGCTAGACAATGTATAGACACCCTGTGTTCCCTGTTTATTATTATTATTATTATTATACAGGATTTATATAGCGGCAACAGTTTATGCAGCGCTTTACAATATAAAAGGGAGACAATACAGTTATAATACAATAAGATACAGGAGGATTAAGAGGGCCCTGCTCAGAAGAGCTTACAATCTAATAGGGTGGGGCAGGTGGTATAAAAGGTTGTAACTGTGGGGAATGAGCTGATGGAAGTGGTAAAAGATTAGTTAGAGACCTTATAGGCTTTCCTGAAGAGATGAGTTTTCAAGGACCGCCTGAAGGTAGCAAGAGTAGGGGATAGCCGGACAGGTGGAGGTAGCGAGTTCCAGAGAATGTGAGAGGCTCTGGAGAAATCCTGAAGACGAGCATGAGAGGAGGAGATGAGAGAGCTTGAGAGTAGGAGGTCTTGAGAAGAGCGGAGAGGACTATTTGGGTGATATTTGGAGACAAGATTGGTGATGTAGCTTGGGGCAGAGTTGTGAATGGCTTTGTATGTTGTGGTTAGTATTTTGAATTTATTTGCTGGGTGATTGGGAGCCAGTGTAGGGATTGGAGGAGAGGGTTGGCAGACACTGAGTGGTTGGTAAGGTGGATAAGTCTGGCAGCAGCATTCATGATAGACTGAAGAGGAGATAGCCTATGGAGAGGCAGGCCAAAAGGGAGTTGCAATAGTCAAGGCGAGAGATAACAAGGGAGTGAATGAGGAGCTTGGTAGTTTCATTTGTTAAAAAGGGGTGAATTTTAGAGATGTTACGGAGGTGAATTCTACAAACTTTTGACAACGATTGGATTTGAGACTGAAATGACAAGTCAGAGTCTAGGATTACACCTAGTACCCTGGCGTGAGGGGAGGGACTGATGTTTGCATTGTTGATTTTGATGGAAAAGTCGTAGAGGGGGGCACGGGCGGGGGGGGAATATTAATAGCTCAGTTTTAGGGAGATTTAGTTTAAGGAAGTGGTGCGACATCCATGCTGATATGTCAGTTGGTAAGTTAGTAATGCGAGAGGAGACTGAAGGAGTGAGGTGAGGAGTAGACAGATAGATTTGGGTGTCATCAGCGTATAAGTGGTATTGGAAGCCGTGGGCGGTTATCAAGTGACCAAGGGAGGAGGTGTAGATAGAGAGGAGAAGGGGTCCAAGAACAGAGCCTTGGGGGACCCCCACAGAAAGAGGCAATGGAGAGGAGGAGACAGAGTTGTAGGTGACACTGAAGGAGCGCTGTGATAAATAGGCAGAGAACCAGGATAGAGCAGAATCTCGGAGGCCAAGGGAATGTAGTTTATTGAGAAGGAGCGGGTGGTTAACAGTATCAAAGACCACAGAGAGGTCAAGTAGTAGGAGTATGGAGTACTGGCTGTTGGTTTTAGCAGTTAGTAAATCGTTAGTGAGTTTTAGTAAGGCAGTTTCTGTGGAGTGCTGTGAGCGAAAGCCAAATTGTAAAGGGTCAAGAAGGTTATTTTTACTGAGGTAAGAGCTAAGACGGTTGTAGACTAAGCGTTCTAGAAGTTTAGAGGTGAATGGGAGCAATGAGATGGGTCTTAAGTTGTTCAGGTTGGTGGGGTCTAGTGAGGGCTTTTTAAGTATAGGAGTGATCTGTGCATGTTTTAGAGGGGAGGAGAAGGTGCCACTAGAGAGGGAGAGATTGAAGATGTGAGTGAGGGAGCATAGGATAGAAGAAGAGGGTGACCGTAGTAGTTGTGAGGGAACAGGATCCAGGGGACAACTGGTTAAGTGGGCATCTGAGAAAAGTTTTGTAACCTCTTCAGTAGTAGCCAATTCAAAAGAGGAGAGTGTTGAATGTGCTGTTAGGCAAGGTATGTTGGGTGGGGACAAAGTGCCACGCATGCTCAGAATAAATTAAGAGATGAAAGCTATTGGCTATTGCCCCGTTTATAGTCCCGACGTACGTGTTTTACCGTGTTCAGAACAATCAGATTTTGTGCAATCGTGTGTATGCAAGACAAGTTTGAGCCAACATCCGTCAAAAAAAAACGATGGATTTTTTTGTCGGAATGTCCGATCGTGTGTACAGGGCATTAGTATACTTGGTAATGAGCAGTGGTGATTTGATAGTAAGAAGTTCGGGGAATGGGGGGCTGTGGTTTTGAGTTGTTTTTGTGGACTCTGTTTTTAAATTTTTTAAACTTTAAAGGCGATATAGTGTGGTACTGCAAAAAAGAAGCCTCAAATTTGTTGTGACACTGGCCAATTTGTCCATGTGACATCACAAGGGGCAGGCTCTCCGGGCGACGTCATTGGATGGCCACGCCCCATGCCTATATAAAAGGCGCCAGAGAGCGGGGAAAATAACAACGGAGGAAGACAGCTACATGACAAGACCAGCTTTTTTTTGTTTTTTAGTGGCTGGCAAGGAAGAAGAAGACAGCTGCTACGATGTAAGGAGGAGGAGGAGGAGGACGAAGACGACTACACCAGGAGATGACAGCTGGGGGAGAAAACAGCACAGAAGAAGGCAAGGGCACCGGGAGAGACAACACCGGGAGAGAAGACATCGGGAGAGACGATTTTACTAATAAAGGAGCTATTTTACTAATAAAGGAATTGTCAAAAACTGGCTCTTGTTTTTTTTACTTCTCACTGCTTTTTTGGTGAATGGGTAGGGGTACGATGTACCCGATACTCATTCACATAGGGTGGTGGGCCAGGATCTCTGGGTCCCCTTGTTAAAGGGGGCTTCCAGATTCCGATAAGCCCCCCGCCCGCCCGCAGACCCCGACAACCACCGGGCAAGGGTTGCCGGGAAGATGCTCGTGTCTTCATCAAAATGGGGGCAAGGTGCTTTGGGGTGGGGGGGCGCAGAGCCCCCCTGCCCCAAAGCACCCGTACCCCCCCATGTTGAGGGCATGCGGCCTGGTATGGTTCAAGGGGGGGGCTTTCACTTGTCCCCTCCCTTTCCTAAGCTGCCGGGCGGTATGCTCGGATAAGGTTCTGGTAAGGATTTTGGGGGACCTCCACGCCGTTTTTTATTAAATGTTGGCGTGGGGAGTGGGGGGTCCCCCTCTGAATCCATACTAGACCCGAAGGGCCTGGTATGAACCTCGGGGGAAACCCCACGCATTTTTTTTCGCATAATTTTTTGCCAGCAATTTTTTTCTTTCACATTCAGCTTTCAGTGGGGAACCCCGCTGAAAGCTGATGATTCATTGGTTGTTAGAGACGCGGTGGCCAGTTTCCCAGCCCCCTGCTTAGCAACCAGCTTTATACACTGTGTTTTACAGTGCATTTAAAGAGAAAAAAAAGCAAAATGCATGAAAACTGCATGCAAAAATGCATAATAAACGCTGGTTTAAAAATGCAAAATGCGCTGAAATACGTGCCAGAAAAACACATCAAACACAGCTGCATAGGTGTGAACCTAGACTAAGAGGGATAGATTATGCAGGTTTTATTGTGCAAATAAAACTGGAATGTGTTATGTCAGAGACAACAACCATACATTTTGGACAGACATGCTGCACATCATGTAAATGGTTTTATTAGGCGGAAGTGTAAGAAAGAGAAATGAGGCAGGTTTCATTGTAAACCAATAAAATTTGTTAGAAGCAGCTGGAAATGTTTCACAGACATGGTGTACATGTAAGTAGTTTTACTCAGCGCAATGTAAGAAGGAGAGACGGGGCAGGTTTTATCATTCACTACAATTATTTTATCTCTAAGACAAAGGCCATAAATACTGTACAGACTCCATATTCAGCAATGAAGCTGTTGGATTAGGCATGTTTTGAAATGGACACACAGCATGCAGCTTTTCATTCTAATGCCGCGTACACACGGTCGGACTTTTCGTCTACAAAAGTCCAACGGACGCTGACGGACTAAAGCTGGCTGGTAATCCGATCGTGTGTGGGCTTCTCCGGACTTTCAACGTACTTTTTTAGCCTCAAATCCGACGTACTTTAGATTTGAAACATGCTTCAAATCTTTACGTCGTAAATACGACGGACCCCGAAATCCGCTCGTCTGTGTGCTAGTCCGACGGACAAAAAGCCACGCTAGGGCACCTATTGGCTACTGGCTATGAACTTCCTTATTTTAGTCCGGTGTACGTCATCACGTACGAATCCGTCGGACTTTTGTGTGGTCGTGTGTAGGCAAGTCCGTTCGTTAGAAAGTATGCCGCAAGTCCGCCGCAAGTCCGCCGAAAGTCTGCCGGAAGTCTGTCGGACAGGCTGTCTGATTTTTGTAGACGAAAAGTCCGACCGTGTGTACGCGACATAAGGCTCCATGCACACTGGCTTAAAAATCGCTGCTTCTACAGGAGTTTTGCCTGTAGAAACAGCTTCCGATGCACATTAAGACGATTACAGGCATATTTTAGGCTTAACGTTTAGAGGCAGGGAAAAAAACCCTTCTGGTTTGCGTTTCTGATTGGAGCTTTCTGGCAAACTCTCCTAAACTCATCTAAACTATGTACAAATAACACTCTATATGAGCGTTTTTTTCTGCATGGGGAACTGGAGTCTTTTTTTTAAACCCAGTGTGCATGGAGCCTTAAAATCCATATTTAGTGTATATATGACACAGAAAGAAAAGAAAGAAATATTGTACAAACTACATTGACAGCAGTCGCAGTAGGCTACATTTTAAAAATTATGCAGCTGTTCAGACCAGTTTTAAATTACACTAAGACATTTCTACAATTGTTTGTAGACTTTATTGTTTAAGCCATATCCCCATTTAGATGTTGGATATATATCTGAAAATTGATCAATCCTGTTTTCTAATTTCTTGAGGCCTGAAATTGCCAGGGCAGTACAAATACCCCCAAATTACCCCTTTTTGAAGAGTAGACAGACCAAGATATTTAGTAAGAGGCATGGAGAGTTTTTTTTAAAGTTGTAATTTGTTACAATTATTTGGAAAATTAAGAAATTAAAAAAATAAATAAAATTTCAAATTTTTTTTTTTTTTACATACTGTCACCAGTGCAGTACAGTGTCTTCATATAACTGGTGTGGCAGAAATCATGGACACTGATGTTTTCAATTTTGTTTTGTTTTTTATTACATTTTTTCTTTTTTTTTGTTTTTTGTTTTAATTTTTAGCTTCTGTGACCAGAGCAATACAGTGTTACCATGATAACACTGTACTACTCTGGGGAAGTGATCAGGATTTTATTTTTGTACACATTATGAATGCATATACCCATTAAATATATTGGTATAAGCAACCGTTTTTCCTGAATGAAACAAGTTCATTCAATGTCTTTTGTTGTGATTAGCTGTGATTGGTCAAAGCTAATCACATGGTACAGACCTGGTGTGAATGGCCTGTCTATACCATCTGTTCACTATGACCAATCACAGCTAGCAAAACAACTGTATACAATGGATGACATGAGAGGAAGCCATCAATTGTTTACAATTGTTATGTGATCTGCTGTGTTTGGTCACAGCGATCACATGACACTGGCAGTGGGCCGGTGCAGTGATCAGTCATCGGCTGTGTTGAGAGGCGCGTCCTGGGAGGATGTCATAAGACGTCCTCCCAGAACAAGAGTGCTCCCGCCTGGCCTATAGTAAAATAATGACCGGGTGGGAGCACTGTTGTTCTGGGATGATGTCATATGACATATGACAAGATGTTAAGTCTGTTGTCCTTTCTCTCTATGCTATGTCTGCTCTCTGTCTCCACATCTGATCAAATGAATTCCTTAGCATCAACCTGTAGCAAGTTATTGATTCTGTCCTAGAATAAATCACCCTCCATTCCTGTTTCTGAGACAATAGGGAATTGGCTGTAGAGTAAGGGGAAGAAGAGCATGCATGTGAAGCTGCTGATGAAACTGCACTGCACTGAGCCTGCGAGGAGGATGATGAAGAAGACTTGATTATCCACTCTGCCATCTCCAGTATATGCCATGGCTATATAGCATGTCCACTAACAGAAAGGAGAGCAGCACTGTTCTCAAAGGTGTGGCTCAACTACCTCTTTTTCCAGTGGAGGCAGACTCCACTCAATCCCTGCTTGCTGCACATCAAGAACCTTTGCCTCTCTCTTTATGCCACCCAGATCTGATGAATGCTGGAGATTGCTTAACTTTATTAGCAACTATGGCAATAGGGAGATTAAGGATGTGGTGATGTGGTTCATTAACCATTGACTGCACTAGAATGCAGTAATGTGCTGCTAACAAAGGGCAGCTTTGCCTGTGTCAGGAAGAGGTTCTGCCAGTTGTCCCTGTCTATTCAAATTCCAACACACACTGACATAAAGCTGATGGGAAACCTGACTTTTATAGGGTGGGAACTGGGACATTAGAAAACTGGCTTATCTATTCCACTTGACTGCAGTTTAAAATCCAAGGAATCGCATTATTGGTAATTAGTTGATATTGTGGCAACACTGGCGAGCAATCCTGTTCGTTTTCCATTTTCCCAAACTAGAAACAGCTACAGTTTGGGTCCAACTCATGGTCTAAAGAGTTTATTGTAGAAAAAATGAAAAAGAGGGAGCACCAATCTTGCGCATTACCCAAGTAACGTTTATTAGTATAAAAAGAAAGGAAATATACAAACATATGAGTAAATCATAAAAGCATTTCAAAGTCCATAATGGACACAAAGCGACCAGGTCAGCAGGACTGTGTCCAGCACACCGGAGAACCTTTCAGATAGCTGACGCGTTTCAAGGGGAGATTCCCTTTTCCTCAGAGCCGATTGTTTGCCACTAAGGAGTTCATCACCAGACCCAACTTCTGTCCACAAGAAAATGTGTTTATATAATTGTAAGCGTACATTTCAGCACAAGGTCATTTTATTTTGTCCCCCAAGTCAAATATAATAATAAATCCACACTATAATCCTGGGGATTAGTCATGGATTTTAAAATTGTAACTAATAATTTGTAATATGTAAAAGGACTCATTATTCTTGGTATCATTCCAGTGTCTACAGGTTAATGCCAAACAGAGAACTGAATTGACTTTCCTGTCAATATTAGAAACAAAAATGCATTTATATTTAATATAAATTACCTGAACAGTTTCAGCTAGTAAAATTGGTACTAAGTTCTAAATGCCCGCAGTGGCTTATAACAATACTTTGAATTTTTTTTTTTTTTTTGAATAGCGCTTTTTTTTCACTTGAGGCATGTTATTGCTGTGTTCTGTAAAAATTAAGTGTTTAGATTGTCTGCAAAATATATTTAGACAGCTTTAGGATTGCATTAGCCAAAGATAGAATAAAATGCTAAATGCAGTGCAATGATGACAGGAACGTCAGAGACAACTGGAAACAAGTCGGAGATTCCATATAAACAAAATCCACAGTTTAAAAAAAAATTATTTGCTCTGCCTCAAGGACTGATTTTTTGTTGTATAGTTTGATTTGTTTCCCTGCAACTAGCTAGGGACACTGGAATAATGGTGATGTCTAATGTTCCGTTATTTGCCTTTTTGTCTCCTATAATTGTACATACAGTACTTGTGAATTCATTTTTTTAGGAACAGAATAAGACACAATTTTATTTGACGTGTCTTTAATTCTAAAACAGGCATTTGGAGAACATAAATCAAAGGGATATACATGGAAATCAGATCACAAGAGAAAACCTATTCAAATAATGCCAGCTGAACCCTTATAGGTACATTTCACAAAACCTATAAAGAAAATCCAAATAATTATGAAGTGCAGGGCAATATAAAACATACACATAAGATATAATAAAGCTGATAAAAGTCCATAAAAGGTGGAATGGGCCAAAAAGGAGACAGTCCATGGATGGAAACAGCTATGTCAAATACACTATATTACCAAAAGTATTGGGACACCTGCCTTTACAAGCGCATGAACTTTAATGGCATCCCAGTCTTATGTCCTGTACACACGGTCGGATTTTCCGACAGAAAATGTGTGATAGGACCTTGTTGTCGGAAATTCCGACCATGTGTAGGCTCCATCACACATTTTCCATCGGATTTTCCGACACACAAAGTTTGAGAGCAGGCTATAAAATTTTCCGACAACAAAATCCGTTGTCGGAATTTCCGATCGTGTGTACACAAATCCGATGCACAAAGTGCCACGCATGCTCAGAATAAATAAAGAGATGAAAGCTATTGACTACTGCCCCATTTATAGTCCCGACGTACGTGTTTTACGTCACCGCGTTTAGAATGATCGGATTTTCCGACAACTTTGTGTGACCGTGTGTATGCAAGACAAGTTTGAGCCAACATCCGTTGGAAAAAATCCTAGGATTTTGTTGTCGGAATGTCCGATCAATGTCTGACCGTGTGTACGGGGCATTAGTCTTAGGGTTCAATATTGAGTTGGCCCACCCTTTGCAGCTACAACAGCTTCAACTCTTCTGGGAAGGCTGTCCACAAGGTTTAGGAGTGTGTCTATGGGAAGGTTTGACCATTCTTCCAGAAACGCATTCGAGAGGTCCGGCATGATGTTGGACAAGAAGGCCTCGCAGTCTCCGCTCTAATTCATCCCAAAGGTGTTCTATCGGGTTGAGGTCAGGACTCTATGCAGGCCTTTCAAGTTCCTCCAACCCAAACTCACTCATCCATATCTTTATGGACCTTGCTTTGTGCACTGGTGCCCAATCATTTTGGAACAGAAACGGATCATCTCCAAACTGTTCCCACAAAGCTGGGAGCATAAAATTGTCCAAGCTGTCTTGGTTTGCTGATGCCTTAAGAGTTCCCTTCACTGGAATAAGGGGCCAAGCCCAATCCCTGAAAGACAACCCCACACCATAACCCCCCCTCCAACAAATGATTTGTTCTGATATCTATCTGATAATAGAAAAATATTTTTTTTCTATTTTTCTTTATACTTACATTGCATTACTTGGAACATATGCTCATTAACATCTGCGTATGATACATCCTTGTGATTTACCCGTGAAACCTTCAATAAAAAAATCTTGACGATAAAAAGAAAAAAAAAATGTTTTCAACCAGGAAAGCAACAACAAAATTGTGTATGAAATTTATAAGGACCAAAAAGGACTGAAAAAAATAGTTGGAATTTTAAAGAATTAGGATTCCCACCTGACCTGCTCATGGCTTTTTTATGTGGTTAGGCCCTCAGCAATGGGGGACTATTTGTAACCATGCCTGTTATTTCAATCATGTTTCTCATCATAATGGCTACATAAAACATGTTCATTATTCGGTTACTGTCATTTAATAAAGTAATTTTATTAATATGTTTGTTAATACATACCATATATAATTAGCAGAAAAGTATTACAATTGTCATGGACATTTTACATTTTATGGCTGGTTGGTGTGTTTATTTAATATTAGTAAAATATTTAAAGAGTTTATATTAGGGGCGTCACCTTAACGTGACATTAAAGGTTAATCTTTTTTTTTTAAATAACAAACATGTCATACTTACCTGCTCTAGGTAGTGGTTCTGCACAGAACAGTGCCGATCTTAATGTTTTCCCGAGCCTCCTCTTCAGCCAGTACCCCCAATAGCAAGCCGCTTGTTCTGGGGAACTGGTGAGTGCTTGCTCCAGAGTCCCACTCTATGCATACATAAGACACATAGAGATGCAGCTCTGCCCTGTCCTCACTCTCTCCTCATTGGCTCACTGGCTGTGATTGAAAGTAGCAGGAGCCAATGAGGAATGAGAGACTCAGAAGAAGCTCAGCTCTTCTGCACATCGCTGGATCGAGGGGGAGCTCAGGTTAGTATTGGAGGGGGGGGGGGCACTGCACACAGAAGGTTTCTTACCTTCATGCATGAAGGTGAAAAATTATTGAGTCTTTAAAACCACTTTAAGTCCCAAGTTTTGCTGTATAGGTATCGATAGGAAGGTTGCAAAAGTTGTTGTTATGCTACTGTTTTTTCCCATCCTAACTTATCTGTGCCTGATCATTGCTGATTAACTTGTCTAAAAATGTTGTTTACACCTTTTACACAATTGATAGAATGACTCTAAACCAATCCAATATACCAAAATTCCTTAAAACAGTTATTATTGAAAACATGGACTCAGCATAGTAGATCTTGCTACAAAGAAAACTATTTGGCACTGCTAAGGTAACTACAGAGATAAGGGAGTATAATTAATACATTTGCATAGCTGTTCAACCATCTAAACTATGTGGAAACTTGTTCTGTGAGAATGGGGCAGAATTGAAGACTTAAAGGCTATATTCTATGCAATTCTAATGATGCTATGATAGTCAGCACTGGCGAGCAAGTGGACAGCCCATAATGCCTGTCTGCTAAATGCACAATTGTTGCAACCTAAAGTAAGGCTTTTCACCTTAACCGATCCCCCCTTTTTCTTACTTGAGCCTGAGCCGACCTAGCGATATATGCAGGCTCAGCTGCTCTCTCCTCATTGGACAGACTGATAGCAGCAGGAACCAATGGCTGTCAATAAAATCTTGTGACAAGGGAGCTGGGGGCGGGCTGAGTCCCTCTGTCTGTGTCAATGGACGCAGCAGCGGGACTCGGGAGCGCCCCCACACAGGTGCCCCGAGGTGAAGGGGCTTTCTGTGGCGGCACCCGATGAAGAGGAGGGGCTTGGAGAACCAGCGGGGGATTCCAGAAGAAGAGGATCGGGACTGCTCTGTGCAAAACCATTGCACAGAGCAGGTAAGTATAGGCATGTTTGTTTGTTTTTTTTTTTTTTTTAAGTTTTACAACCATTTTAAACTAAAAGGGAAGAATTTTTCAGACTGTCACAAAAACAGGACACACACATTTCTTTATATAAAAACATATATAAATGTTATTACTGAATAAAATCACACAGTGGCCTATTATAGGTTATAAAAGCAATGCGAAAATATATAATAGTGAGCAAATACCAACTGCAATGTATCTCCAACAGTGCTACAGTTTTTTCTTTTTCCTCTTAAATTTATCAACATTTGTACTCTGTGGAGAAAAATTCTCATAGGTCAACGCATTTCTCATTATACTACTGCAGGACACATAGAGGAAAAATTTGCTTCTTCAGGACTCGTAGGGGAAAAAATTAGATTCTTCAGGACTCAATTTTACTCACTATTGTACATTGGCATTGCTTTTATGACGTATAATAGGTTTTTAGGGGATTTTATTCGGAAATTTGTAGATGTTTTTATATAAAGAAATGTGTGTGTCCTCATGCTTTTTGGATCTCAAGCAGCTTGTCTTCTTTTTATTTGTACTTACCTTTTATTAGAAGTCCTATGTCAGTCACCTGATGTGTGGAGCCCTCTTCTTTATTTCTTCTCCTAGCAGTGGGCATTCCTCAATAATACAGATATATGTTAGCGCTCTCTGAATCTGAATGTTACTGCAGGGTGCCTTGGTAAAAATAAACTGGTAAGAGGATAGGCAATGGATCGAATAGCAGGTAGGTCTGTGGGGATAGTGCTAAAGAGGAGGTGAGCATTGCAGACAGAACTGCGTTTTTCTTTTTTTAATTCTTGTGTATTTTATTTTTTTAAGAAAAAATTACAATCAAGCTTTAGAACAGAACCTACCTCTTGCCTCCTTAGTGTAATCTCTTTCACTGGTGTTTATATACAAAAACACTGCAGCCTTTGGTGTTAAATAATTGGCTTGATGATTTCATAAATATTCTCTACCTTTATTCATCTGAATAAAAGAACAAGCTATTTTGACCAAACATTTAATCTGAAAATCCTAATCCTATAAATGTAATACATGCCTTTTGTGCAATAAATAATTGTACTGGTATTTCTGTACATGTTTCTTTAAGATATAATTATTTAATCAACTATAAGTGTACAAATTCAACATGTGCTCTCTGCTTAGAAACTTTCTCTATGTGCATTAGGAGCTGGATGCCATTAAGTAATTCCTAAAAACCAATATATCTGTCATCCAATGCTCTATAGCCATAGTTAGGCATGCCTAATGGATGAGGGATGCTCAGCCTTGTTCTCCATAGGGGTTCATAAGACGTGACCTACATAGAAGAGGAGGACAAATTTAGATTAATCACATAACTGAAAGAACAAGTACACATATTTAATATCAGTCTTTTAAAAGTAAATATTGGTGAAGAAAATGATGTTGAAATCTGAAAACCTAAATATACAGATAGCTAATGAGAAAAGATGTACATTGACATAGATGGAAAATATCAATTTATGCCCAAAAACTACATTTAAAATACTATCATGTTTATGATCACAATGTTCAGAGTAATTCTGCTCCAACTTGGATATACATAAATTGAAATTGTAGCACACCTGCGGCACAGGGTCGCTAGTTTGAATCCCAACCACTACACTACCTGCCTGGAGTTTGCATGTTCTCCCTGTGCATGCGTGGGTTTCCTCCCACACTCCAAAGACATGCTGGTAGGTAAATTGGCCCTAGTATATGAATGTGAGTTGGGGACCTTGGATTATGGGCTCCTTGAGGGTAGGGACCGATGTTAGTGTGCGATGTATGTGTGGAGCGCTGCATAATTTGATGGTGCTATATGGGTACCTTAAATAAATAATATTATAATAGATGAGCATCTTAATGAGACACAATGTACAGGGATAGGGACAATTGTAGACACGCACCCACACTCTCTCAGGTTGGACTGGTGTCATTTTTCAACCTTACTAACTATGTAACCCAGTTTTTCTGTATGAATAGCATTGAGCACATTCAAAATCTGGGGCTTTATTTATGAGGGGTTTATTGTGTAGGGAATATATGGTTGATCCTAATTGTTTTTTGTTAATTTAGATGTCACATGCCAGCACCCAAGTGCACTGTATTTGGTGTGTAACAGAGAAATTATCCACCATAACCCTGAATTTCACATATAGAGGTGTTCTCAATCCAAACGTGCAAAAATGTAGCTGTTTTAACAACTGATTCTGCTTGTAGCTGGGGCAGGATGAAAGAGGCTGTTATGCATGATGTGAGCTCCCAAAAAGTACATCCAGCCACCCGCTGCAAACCTAGTGTCTGAAAAAAATATACTATAAACTGTTAAGGCATTGTACACATTTTCTTTCTTTATTTAATATTGTGATGACTAAAAAAACAAAATAATACATTTAAAAAAACAGTCAAGTAAAATTAAATATTGTACATTAATGCTTTGCATTCTTTTGGCTCTTTTTTTATTTGTTTTCTTTTATCTATTTACATCCTATTAAAAAAAAATAATAATTGTTGCTTACAGACTAAAACTAGCTTAAGTTATTACACACAAAACTGTAATAAGTCACATATGTGACTTATCAAAGTGGCTCATTCCTCATCTGACAGTTTCAGCCACTTAGGGCAGCAATACACGGTACAAATCTCGGCTGGTTGAGCAAACCTTTAATGGGTAGGCTGAATGTACCAAGTTGATGAATGGATTAACTTGGGTACAACAAGCCTATTGGATCTGCTTCAGATTATCGCAAGCAGCTGCTATAGCCGCTAGCATTAATCACTGTCTTCTCCCGGCGGGGGTGGTTCCCCCCCAGCCAGGAGAAGACAATTGCTTGGCTGGAGGGATTCCCCTGTCAGCACTGTCTGTGTTGATGGGGGAATCGTGCAAATTTCTTTCCTGCAACCACCGTCTATGCAGGGCCAGTGCTACCACTAGGCGAACTAGGCGGCTGCCTAGGGCACACTGCTGTCTAGGGCACAACCACGGCCTACTGTTTGACCTTGACCTGCAGTATTCCCTGTGGTATTTTTTTTTAATGCCTGGGTCTTCGGGGTCATGCAGACAGGTTGTGCCGCTCTCCCTGTTGGCTCCAATACGTGGACCTTGGTATGCTGCCATCCTGCCCTCTTTCAAGATGGCAATGGTGGTCACTGGTTCTGCTGTGGGTCTTGGACCGGGCGAGTGCCATGCATCGGATGGGGTACTGGTGTGGGCGGTGCATTCTCTCCCATGGGGAGTATATAGGATGGTTAGGTAGGTCATTCGGCCTTGTGGAGGCACTGGTGGTACTACCCTTTGTGTCTTTCCCTGGATGGTGCAGGTGGAATGGTAAGCCTGTCGCAGCCTTATGTTTATTCAGGAGCTGCATTTCGCTGCACACTAACTCTGTTACTCTAAGTTTTTTTCATCTCCTATATTTCTTCACAGATATAACATTGGTGATGGGGGGGGGGGTGCTGGTCTTGTTGCCTAGGGCACAAAATAGTCTAGCACCGGCCCTGCATCTATGGGCTGCCTTAGAAGGCAGCATCTGCTGTGCTCATTTTTGGTTAAGAGTGCTAATAGTTCTCTGGAAAACGTATGTATTAAATGTTAACTTGAAAAATATAAAATAATTTTATATAGTAAACAGTAACAATATCTGATATAAAGTCTAAAAATCTTAAAACGACAACTTAAATAAAACTTTATAATTTCGCTTTGAGGTGTTCCTAGGATCAGTTTTGGAATGAAATAATAGCTTTTGTTTAAAACTTAAGAAATGTACTACAGGTACAGTATATGAAATCCAAACCAGTTTTGGGCTTGGAGGAAAAAATGCAACAGCAGGACCGAAGGACACTGGCTTTAACCCAGACAGTTATCAGCAGCAAAGCAAAAGTCCACACTTACAAAAGAAAACTCAAATGCTTCTTTGCAGATCAATATAGTTCCAGTAAAAAGAAATGTGCTTAGGTCAGCCGGGCAAACTTCAGTATATCAGGGTTCAATCACAATGGCACCACAGGGCCCAGCCAGCAATGGAGCTTTCAGACGTGAGTTTGTTTTGTTCAAATTCACACAAGTGAAGCAATCAGTACTGTCAACACTCCCCCTCTCTCTACCTCCTACTGTGTCTTTTAGGGTAGATTTGGATGTGTATCAAAATTCACGGCTCCTCTGAAGAGCAATCCTTAATCTAAGCGTTTTTGAAAGGTGGTGAGGAGGCAATGCAATGCCCCCTCACTGCTGTTTTCAACCCCATTTTCGCTAACAAATTAAATGCAACTGCATGCATTGCACACGGTTGTGGAGCATTGGTGGCACTTTTGGTTTGCTTAAAGCGTAACTACACTTTGTTGAAAAAAAAACATTCCCCCCTGGGTGACCTGTGTACAGTGCAAGGATTATAACAAACTTTGTTGCAAATTCCTACCTTTTGTTATTCTGAAGAAATCCATGTGTGTTTGTCTGTGCCTCTGTACTGAGTGGGTCTAATGGGAGTGGTTTCATAATTAACTGTCAGATGTGCAGCTGCAGGGCACTAATGAGGAAATCTGCCGGGTCTGCATCCCTTTAGATGTGTTCCTATTGAAAGTATCTCTCAAAAAATTAAATTTTTGTTGCGAGGGATGTCTGAAATCTGATTTGTATCTTAGGCAGACTTCTGGGAAAATTGGTGAGCCAATCACACAAGCAGGAAATGATGTTTCTGGGGAGTGGTCAGTACACACTCTGTACAGAACAGCTACAGGTAGCCATATTGCAATGTATTTTCAGAAAATAACATTGACTGCAGATTGAAAATGAAAGGTAATTTTTAATAACATTCAATTACAATATAATTAGTGTCGCAATTATATGCGCTATATTATTTTTTTGTTTATTTGCTATTTTTTTTCCCTACGAAAGTGGAGTTACCCTTTAACTTAAATGGGTCACATTTGGTAGGCTTGCCCGCACCATGTAAACACCCCATCTGCCATTTGCAGCCTAAAGTGGGGGGGGGGGGTAAAGGATAAGTTTACCTTTACAAAAAAAAATTTAAATTCACTTTTTTTTTTTTGCAAGTAAAAGAATATGCATTTATTATTTTTTTGTAATGTACCTGTAAACCATTGCACCCATGATCAGCAGATTTTGGGTGTAATGCCACGGTCCTGCAGACTGTATGGGTAGCTGTCTGGCCATATCTCCGATACGTTTTATTTTACCCAAATGCATTTTCTGCATTAAGGTAAAAAAACCTTCCACTGTGTGTGTACCCCCTCCTTCTCCCTAACCTATATTAATCCAGCGCTGTGCCCGGCGGCAGGTCTTCCCTCTCTCTCTCTTTCTGGTCTCAAAGGCTTTACTGAGTACAGTGGAAGCCATTGGTTTATATTGCTGTCAGTCAGAAGAGAGGAGTAGAGTGGGGGGCGCGGTCGAGCCACACAGTGTGTGTCTAAGGACACACACAGCCCATCTCGGGAGTGAGCCCACATGTCTGCCCCTATAGCAAGCACTTGCTATGACACAGAAGAGGAGGATCCAAGATTACTTGGCTTTTGGAACCCCAAAAGAAGAGGTTTGAGGCTGCTCTGTGCAATACCGTTTAATAATAATACAAAAAAAAAAAAAGTTTAAAGTTTTATCATACCATTGATGTGCTGATAGCATTTGCATGTATGCTACAAGAAACACATCATTCAGAGGGAGAATATATATGACAATTCTATATCAGTTGACTCTGCAATGGTGATTATAAAATATACACTGTTGTTTTGAGAACCTTTCTAAATTAGACTCTTATTACCTTTTTGTGTTTAGCAATTGCATAGGATTTTGGCACTTACTGAGCAGTGTAATTTTCCTGTGAGTTACAGTAAAGACATATACACTAGAATCCATTAATCAGCTTAATGACTGCTACCTCCTGCCATAATTGTTCATCATATTTGAATGGGAGATGTAAATTAGATGGGTTAATAGCTACATCAGTCGACCACATGGTCACATGAATAGAGAGCTATATATATTGTGTTCTCCAATAACAACTAGATGCATTTCAGCTGGACCATATCAGTTGCCCAGGGATGGACATTTGTTAATTTTACAAAGCCAAAGCTAATGTGAGCATAATATCAATGGTAAAGCCTTATCAATTTAAGTTAAAAAATTAATTACATTAATTTGTCTTGCTATGATATAAGGCTTGATGCATTCAAATGTGTTAAATCAAGCATGAACATTTTTCACATCAAACTTCTTATTTTCCACATGAGTTATCTATCATTTAGGATTTCAGTTTTTTTAAAATATTATTTAATTATTATTTTGTTATTTATTTTACGCAGTGCTTATCTTTAATGCACCTTAATTTACCATTGATGTGTTACCTGTGTTTTGACAGGTTTAGCACTGGAATTTTATCTTTTTTTTTCCTTAGGCTACTTGGAATACTGATACCGTAGGTATCAACGTGCCTGGGGTGATAAGGAGTATGGGTACTATCCTACAACTCACTTTCAACTCACCTGTCTCCCTTTGGACGACTCCTTGCCCCTTGCTCCATTTACCACGTAGTATTGGCTATATGCTTCATTCATTCAGTGTAGCATGTTTTGTGGTTTGCATTACATTTCATTGTATTACAATGTACAGTAGTTTAGGTTGTATTAGTTAGATTGCCTTTGAATAAAGCAGGCCCTCCATGAAAATGGAAGGTCTGCTTTACTGACAGCCCCAATAGTTTAAAGTGTGTCCAAGCCCAAAGAAAAACGTGTACTATATTGCAGCTTACCAGTCCTTATACATAATAGCTGCAATAGTTTTCTTTTTCAGACTTGTTCCCCTTATTTTTATCTGATAAACCTGCAAATATCACAGTTCCTATCCTAGGGTGGCTATGTTCTGTTACTCTTCTATATACTCTTCTGTGTAGAGGGACAGCAATAAACATATGTATTATGAATGTTTTGTACAAATTATTTATTTGCTGTCTTTGTTAATTTGGTATGTTCTTTGTTCACCTTTAGTTTAATAATTCAGTCTGCACACAAGAGGTCCTGAGGAAGCTCCCTGCGAAAACAAGCCAAGATGCAAAGGGTCAATGGAACGCCCTTGTCCTATTATTGGAGTGTTGAACATCACTGTTTAAAGGGGTATCTTTCCCAACTTTGAGAGGGGCTGTTTTAAACTCTTTAGGACCACCCGCCGCATTGTACTGCGGGCAGGTGGCCTCTACAGGGACAGCGATGTACCTGTACAACGCTGGCCTCTTCCAGGTTCAGGGTGTGCACCCCCTCTCTTTCCCCCAACTCCCACTATGATTAAGCACAGGATTTTGTCAACAGGTCCCAGGGAGAAGGGACAAATAGATTTTTACTGGGGATGTCAGTGTCATTTAGTCAGTTCCCACCAAGTTTCAGTTAGTGTCAAATCTCGCTGATTACTGTCATTACTACTATAAAAAAAAATTACAGTATACAGTGCTGTGAAAAAGTATTTGCCCCTTCCTGATGTTTTATTTTTTGCATATTTCTCACACTTAAATGATTCAGATCATTAAACAAATTTTAATATTACACAAAGATAATCCGGGTAAATCCAAGATGCAGTTTTTAAATTATTATTTCATTTATTAAGCAAAAAAAAAGCTGTTCAAACCTGCCTGGCCCTATGTGAAAAAGTAATTGCCCCCTCCCATGCTGAATCATGAATGAACTGTGATTAACCACAATTTTTTGGAAAGCTGAGTTAAATTTCACTTGCCACACCCAGGCCTGATTACTGCCAGACCTGTTGAACCAAGAAATCACATAAATAAAAGCTGTCTGACAACGTGAAACACGCTAACAGATCACAAAAAGCCACACATCATGCCACAATCTAAAAAAATTCAAGAACAGAATAGAAACAAACATGCATCGGTCTAGGAAGGGTTTCAAAGCCATTTCTAAGGCGTTGGTACTCCAGTGAACCACGGGGAGAGGCATTATCCACAAATAGAGATAACCTGGAACAGTGGTGAACCTTCCCAGGAGTGGCCAGCCTATAAAAATTACTCCAAGAGCATGACGGCGACTCATCCAGGAGGTCATAAAAGAACCCAGAACAACATCTAAGGAACTGCAGGCCTCACTTTCCTCAGGTAAGATCAGTGTTCATGATTCAACAATAAGAAGGATACTGGGAAAAATGGCATCCATGGGAGAGTTCCAAAGCCAAAGCCACTGCTGACCAAAAAGAAAACAAAGGCTCATCTCACATTTATCAAAAAACATATTGATTATCCCCAAGACTTTTAGGCAAATATTCTGTGGACTGATGAGACAAAAATTAAACTTTTTGGAAGGTGTGCCTCCCGTTACGTCTGGCATAAAACTAATACAACATTTCATAACAAGAACATCATACCAACAGTCAGACATGTTGGTGGTAGCGTGATGGCCTGGGGCTGCTTTGCAACTTCAAAACCTGGACGACTTACAGTAATTGATGGAACCATGAATTCTGAGCTCTACCAGAAAATCCTAAAGGAGAATGTCCGGCCATCAGTTCGTGACCTCAAACTCAAGTACACTTTGGTTATGCAGCAGGACAATGATCCGAAACACAACAGCAAGTCCACCTCCAAATGGTTCAAACAAAGCAAAATTTAGGTTTTGGAGTGGCCTAGTCAAAGCCTGGACTTAAATCCAATTGAGATGCTGTATCATGACCTTACACTGGCCGTTCATGCTAGAAAACCCTCCAATGTGGCTGAATTAAAACAATTCTGCAAAGAAGAGTGAGCCAAAATTGCTCCACAGCAATTTACCAGTTATCGCAAACACTTGATTGCAGTTGTTGCCGCCAAGGGTGGAACAACCAATTATTAGGTTTAGGGGGCAATTACTTTTTCACATAAAGCCAGGCAGGTTTGGACAGCTTTTTTGCCTTAATAAATGAAACCATTATTTAAAAACTGCATTTTGTATTTACTCGGGTTATTTTTGTGTAATAATAAAATTTGTTTGATGATCTGAGTCATTTTAAGTGTAACTCCACTTTTGTTGAGAAAAAAAACATTCCCCTCTATTCCCCATCATTCCATCTATGTACATTGTAAGGATTATAACAAACTTTATTGCAGATTCCTACCTTTTTTAATTCTGAAGCGGTCCCTGTGTGTTTGTCTCTGCCTCTGTTCTGAGTGGGTCTGCTGGGACTAATGAGGAAATCTACTGGGCCTGCATCCCTTTAGACGTGCTCTTATTGAGTGTATCTCACCAAAAATGACATTTTTGTTGCAGGGGATGCCTGAAATCTGACTTGTTTCTTAGACAGACTTCTGGTAAAATTGGTGAGCCAATCACACAAGCAGGAAATTATGTTTCTGGGGAACGGTCAATACACATCAATTTTCCCAGAAGTCTGCCTAAGAAACAAGTCAGATTTCAGGCATCCCCTGCATTATTATTTTTTCTTTATTTGCTATTTTTCCACCATGAAAGTGGAGTTACCTTTTAAGTGTGACAAATATGCAAAAAAATAAAAAATCAGAAAGGGGGCAAATACTTTTTCACACAACTGTATATACCGTACCATATTTTGTAGACTCTAAAACTTTCACACAAACTGATCAATATACACTTATTGAGCTTTTTATTTTTTACTGGATGCTATGGAGGTTATTTACTAAAGGCAAATCCACTTTGCATTGCAAGTAAAGTAAAGTCACTGTAGATCCGAGGGGGACATGCAAGGAAAATAAAAAACAGCATTTTAGCTTGCACATGATTGGATGATAAAATCAGCAGAGCTTCCACTCATTTCAGATTTACCCCTCAGATTTAGATGGACTGTACTTCCAAGTGCACTTTCAGTGCACTTTCAAGTGCACTTGCAGTGTAAAATGGATTTGCCTTTTGTAAATAACCCCCTATGTTTTATAGGAAAAAGTAAAAATATAGTTTTTTTATTTATTTTAAATTTGTTTATGTAATTAAAATAAAAAGCCCAGTGGTGATCAAATGCCACTAAAGAAAGCACTATTAGTGTGAAAACAATTATATAAAATTTGTTTGGGTACAGTGTCACATTACTCGGCAATTACCAGTTAAAGTAGAGCAGTGCTAAATATAAAAAAATTACCTGGTCATGAAGGGGGTAAAACCTTACAGAGGTGAAGTGGTTAACAATGTTTATATTACTAAAATCCTTTTTATAAGACATTTTGAGCTCATGTACCAAAGTTTGTTATATTTTATTCTATTGTGTTGATTGCCTGAAAAGTCCATGCGTGTCTTACCTGCTCTTCTAGCAGTTACCCTTCTAATCCTGACTACAAACATGACTTCCTCTGTATTTTACAGAGGATAGTTTGGAAGGAAGATAACACTTTTTTGTGTTTCAGTTCAATTCACAGGAAGTGACAAGGACACTGCATTTCTGAGAGGATCAACAGGTATTTTAAGCACTTGCTGAAAATGTTCATAGCTATGACAGCCACAACATTTAAGGACTGGTAAGCTGCAATATATTTTTTTTATTCTTATTTCTGATCTGAAGGGAGCAGCCCAAATCAATCCAAACATGTTTGGAACAAACATACATCAAGCAAAATGGTAAAAAACCCCAAAACAAAACCCACAAAAAACAAACAAAAAATAAAAAGGGGAAAACTCTTACTATTTCGTCTTTTTTTGCTGTCAGTCTTCTATGCTTCTTTAATGAGTATACTCGATTGAGCCCCTCCTGTTGCTAGCTATGTAAACATTCATTAGCACTGAGCAAGTGAAAAACTGTTTGCAGATAACATTTGTAGAAACAAACATTATATGCCACTTGGGAGAAAATATCTACCTAAAGTGACTGGGAAGTTGAATTGCTGCTTGTTCTATGTAAAATATTAAATAAAATGTTAAATAAGAGTATGCTGTTTGTCTTTTCCATTTGAGAGTTCTACTTGACACTATATTCAACTAAATAGGCACAGAGGGGTTCTTTAGTTTATTCCAAAATGACATCTTTTGATTTTGATTTTTTTTTTAATTTCCTTAACATTTCAGGAGTTTAAGAAACCTGACTTGTCCAAAGCTGTGTTCCAATAATGCACCACTGTTCAGTTTTCTTACTTTCTTTTTTTTTCATATTTAAACTTGCCAGAGTTTCTTCACTTGGCTGATTCAGAAAATCGCTTTACCCAAAGAAGTACAGTGATCCTGAGAACCAAAGTCATTGCTGCTTCTAAGAACTGATCGGATAATGGTTAGCCTACAGTTATCTGCCAAGCTCTAACTCCCTCTAGGAAATAACTTATATTCTTTCTCAATATCAAATATTAATTTGCCATAACTACCTCATTTACAGTAATTTAATTGCATTTTCTAATCTTACAACATGCAGTCTATTATACTGCAGAACCCTATTACAGAGCTTGTTCACTAAAGTGTGGTAGCTCATATTGCTCATTAAGAACATTCACTTGGTTGGGTATTAATGAGCAGTAATGTAAAGTATTTCATTACAGCAAACTTAGATTGCCAGCTTGAATTTAAGTTACCGGTTTCTTTGATGTTCCATAATAATAAAAAAGAAATGTTGCTTTTAAACCACACAATAGTTCCAGATCTACCACTTTGTAACATGTACAGTATAATGTTTAGCAAATGAAGCTTAAACAAAGTATAAAATTGATAACACACATAGTGCATTTGTTATTGGCATCTACAGTAAGGTGATTCGATTTTCAATTTGAAATCCAGGGACTGGATCATGTCCACTTTTCACCACATCTGCAAAATGATGTCCCCATTTAAAGCAATATATAAACATTTTACACTTTACATAAATGTTAAAGTAGAAGTCCGGTCAAAAGACAGCCAACAACTGATGCCCTATAGTAAGTCTATGGGTGACATCACCGCATAGGCATGCCGTTGTCGCTGCTCTCTCCTCTTCACTGAAGACTGTGCTTGAGAGATCACATGATCAAATTGGAGCGCCCTTAGATTAGGTAAGTATAGAAATTTTCCTTAGACATAGGGCTTAGAATGGGCGTGGGAACAGATTTAAGCTTAGTTGTTTTGAGGCCACAATGGACTTTAATGGTACCATACAAACGCTTGGGATACAATAGATAAATACAAAGTTGAATTTTATTTAGTTTACAACAACATATTAAAATACATACAAAATTTATTTATAAAAGCTCTGTGAATTCAAACATCTCGAGTGTAACTGGAAAAGACTAGGATGACCAGTTCACCCAGTAACAACTGTGAATTAAGTCGTATCCCAAGTGTTTCTATTGTACCATTAAAGTCCATTGTGGCATTAATACAAATAGATCTCTCTTTAAACTGATAGGACAAAGGTACCCTTTTTCTTTATATATTCATTCATTTTCAAGGCACTTTACTTAACTAGAAACCAAAATCAAGTTGAGATGCGAATTGGTGGGTATGATAAATTGTGCCTAACAGTCAGACTAGCCTACATGCTTACCTTCAGTTTTGTACATACACCGGCTCTGCTTCTACACTGAAATTCCTTACTCTGATTTCACTGCACACTATGAACTTTTAGACTGGGGGAAATCCAATATCATCTATCATCTATGGCCCACCCCCTTGGATTTTAGTTCTGTAAATCATGGCGGCTCATCATCATATGTGAGCTTTACCTATGGTGACCTTCTGTTTTCAGGAAGCTATGTACAGCCCATCCACCCTCCGTGACCTGCCTAAATTTCACAGTGAAGCACAGAGACGCATTATGACATTACTGGGTCTAAAATAAAGTAGGCAATGAAAACAGGTTTTGTTAAAAAAAAATGTTAGCATTAAAGGGCCCAGCTGAAAACATATCACATTCTGATAATATAGTTACCTTGTTAGGTGGTCCATGGAAATATGGACACATCAAAAGGTCCAGCAAAAATAAGATTATTACATAGCATCATTACAAAGAGTTATGTAAGCAGGATCCTTATAAAGACGCCCTTTACACCCCAACCATAAAAAGCAGAATACACCATATCTAAACTGGAACTCAAGTCTGAAAATATAAAATTTCTAGAAAGTACTGTTTTTTGGCAGAAGATAGAGACTGTTCCTTACTTAGCAGCCTATCAGTCATCCATTGCACCTTACAGGTGGACCCAAATGTCAGCCGGCTTAACATTCCACATTAGATCCTAGGTATCACACAGACACCTTCAAGGGGTACCCTGTTCAGGAATACTTACGCATACCCACATATGGGGGGTATCACTACAGAGTGCACTCCAGAAAACCCTAATGTATTCAAACATGATCTTAGCTGTGTCAGTGGGGATTAAGCAGCTTAAAAAGTCATGGCAGAACAGAGAACCCATCATATCAAGCGGCTTCTACGAGGGTAAGTGCTATATTTCAGTTACCAGTCAAAAGGATTACAAAAAGATGACAAAGACAGATTTAGGTAACTAAACAAGTTCATGACATGGCAGATCATTTGCAGTAGCATAGAGACCATTTAGGCTGCCTGATAACTTACCTGTTGATACAGCCAATTAGAGGGTTTTCCTGCTGTCTAGAAGCTAAGGAGAGATCATACCCAAATGATATGGATGAATCACAACAGGGGTAGTAAATTTTCAAGAGTATTTATGCAGCAAAATGGGTGGATCACAACAGGGATAGTGGGTTTTCAATAGCATTTATGCAACAAATAAATATTAAAAAGGAAAAAAATAGAGCATGCTTTGTTAACTTGACATGATTGCACTATTTCACTTTTAATACCTGTGCTTTTAAAAAACAAAACAAAAATAGACACTCAGTAGCCATATCTACTCTTTGGAGGATAAATGTGCTATCCATAGCTGACCCTAATGCCATTCTAAGCAAATTCATAATATAATATATTTACTATAGCTTAAATAGAGCTCTCCACAGATTTTCACAATGTGATCATTAAGAGGTCTTTAAAATCTTCTTTGTTCTTAAAATGGAACTATACTTACCTTGGATCCAGCTCCCCGCCAGCCGCTTTTGCTGCGTGCGGTCAGCTTCGGCATTGCCAAATTTCTACAGTGAACTAAAGTTCCACTTTAACTGCACCTCTGATCCATGTGTCACTAGATATTTTTGACTGGATAAGGTTAACATTTAGTTATTCAATACATGAGCCTTCCATCTGTGGAGAGCTGCATTTCACATAACTATAATATTTTAGTCTGGGGACACAGGCACCTGCGCATGTGTGCGCTCTGGTGTATGGCTCTTAACATGGGGTTGTGACTGGGCCTGCACTTCTAAGTGTGGGTGTTCATTCATGTTTCTTGACATGTGCACATGCGTTTACATGCACCTGGTGCCTATGTGTGCTTGCACGTCTCCAGTAGCCATATAGATGTCAAACTCTGTGCCATATAGATGTCAAACTCTGTGCCTCTTAGCTTCCTTGCTAGATGGTCTTCATCTTTTTCTTTGCTTGACCAGACCTGTGACATGCGAATGGTTGATATTGACTCTGATTGGGTTTCTGACTTGCAGCTTCTTGTCTAAACTCCCGATCTTCGTTTCTTACTTTGGCTTATTATCTTGACCCGATCCTGTTTGCAGTATTTGTACTTTGTTGCTTGCACATTACCTATCTTGGCTTTCCTCTTCACCTTGTCTTTCTCGTTCTATTACTATTCTGACTGTCCATTGTTAACCTTGGCTTGCCCCTGAAATTTACATCTACCTGCTGGTTACTGCTCCTGCCTGCCTGCTGGTTACCTTCTGCCTATGTCTGCCTATCAGCCCCGCACTTCCAGACTGCACGGCAACTGCCAGCACTGATGTCCTTTGATTGTTCTTGTGACAACTGTCAGCACTTTCGGTTCCACATGGGCTGGAGAAGTAAGTGAGGCTAACCTCACTACCTCTGGCATCCATCAGGTATATATATATTTAAAAACTCAAGGGAAAGTTGTGTGGATACTGCAATGAAAATGCATTAATCCTTTAGTGCAATGAGCCAATCATGTAATTGCATTTCAATATTTAAAGCATACAGATGTGGTCTAGAAATATACAGTAATTGTTGTTGGGACTAATATTAGAATAGGGGAAAATATGTAAGAAATGTTGGATTTGTTATGATTATTGATGCCAGAGGTGACTGTTGCTACATTTCAGAAACTAACTTCTTTAGATTTCCATACACTGTAGTCTCTACAGTTTGGCAACGTTTAGAGAGTATGCTGCAGAAAGCAAAAAAACAAACAAAAAAAAACAACATCCAATGAGAGCTAGTTCTCTTAGTAAAACCACCTTGTAAAATAAAACTTTAGTCCAAAAAATATTTCAGCTATGCATGTATTTCAGCTTTTTTTTCTTTCTGCATGCAAGTGCTGCTATTTGGTTTATGCGCTATATGTGCATGTACCCTGCTATTGTTCTTCCCAATATCTTTCAGATACCAGGTATAGAACTGCTGAATGTTGGCTTATCATTTTACAAAATGTCTTCTACCAAATAAACATATTCAAAAAAGAAAAGAGGACGGGCTTTTACTAGAGGTGCATGTGTGGTGTCACCCCCCCCCCCCCCCACATCATCTGTTTTCATTATTAGAGTGGGAAAGTACATGGTGTTAGCATGAGAGATAGGGGAGTGAAAAAGACAAGGGTTGTGGTAGATTGATCCTTTAGCTAAAGGATGGATAGTTGTTTAACAAGCATATGAACAATCCTTATCATAGGTTACTATATGTGATCTGCCTTATGCACATATGGATTGTGATTAACTACCCATGAAAGTTTAAAGAGGAGCTTCACCCCCCTTTACAGTTTTTCTTTTACCCTCTCACCTGTACCGCTGAGTACTCCCCATCCAGCACACCCAGACATGTCTATTGTAAACCCCAAATCCATCTCAGCATTGCAGGTCCTGTGCTGCCATGTTCTTATGTGATATCACCAGAAGGCCAAGCTATCTCCTCTGGGTTTTTTATGCACCCTCCTGCTGATGTACAGTGGTGATGTACAGTGTGATGCAGAGTTCCTGCCACGTTTGCAATGTGGTGCAGATTGCCCAGAAGCTTCCTGGGAAGTTTGATGTTGGTATCCCAGGTGATGCTATTCTTGTCTAGGCAAAAAAGTTGGAAGGGCATAAAAGGCTTTCACAGAAAAGGCGTTCAACAACCCCCCCAAGAAAAAAAAACAGTATCCAAATGTGTAACGGGGGAAGAAAAGAAAAACAATAACAAGTTATAAGAGAGGCAGAAAAGAAGAGCAAAGCCTCACTTCCATAATCTCTCTGTAAGGTAAACCTGTTTGCCAGCACCAGAAAAATGCTCATTTTTGTGTGCGTGTTGCTTACATGCTAATACTTCTAGGCAAAGAGGCAATAAATGTACTATTCCAGTTCATCTGGTCTGTCACCATGAGCAGTTGCTGAATGGTCTTCAGCTTGTACCTGTATTCCTGAGACCTAATCCTTTGAACCTGCTTACTTGTGTATGACCCGGCTTTCTCCTGAACTTTGCCTTTGCGCCTGCATTAACCTTGTTCATCTGATCTCTCTGACCTCGGCCTGTGTACTGGACTCGCCTTTGCCTACTGATTCTGTACTGCTCTGCCCGGCTGTTACCGACCTTGGCCTACCTCCTGGACTTGTTCTGACCGCTGACTTGGTCCCTTTTTGCCCGGTTGCTACTGGTCGCTGCCTGCATACCGGCTCTGCTACCAACTCCTGCTCTGGTGCCAAGCTGTTTCAGTATCCTGTTCTTAGGACTGCCACTCCCAGCTTCATTCACCTAAAGAGTGGACTTTGCCAGCCAGTTACTCTGGTACTCGTGCCACTCTGTGCCCTCACACTCTCTGTCTCCACCTTCAGGAGTGTTGGGCTGGAGGTGCAAGAGAGGACTCCACAATATTCCAGTCATCACTAGGTACAGTATGTGATACTCTCACCCTAAAGTTTAATCAAAACAGTTGGCTTCCGATATAATCCCCACCCTAAGCCAATCCCCTCTGATGTGTTCCACTCTGATTGGGCTTACGAGCAACCCCCGTCAGGGGTGAAAAGCATCAGAGGGGCGTGGCTTAGGGTGGGTACTATGTTGGAAGCCAACTGTTTTGATTAAACTTCATAGTGACACTTTATGGAAGTGTGGCTTTGTTCTTCGTTATTATCATTTATGCCAGGCTGGATGTGCTTTTTTAAGCACCCAGTGTTGAAGGGGACCAGAGGGACACACCTAAGACTTATGCCCTGTACACACGGTCGGACTTTGTTCGGACATTCCGACAACAAAATCCTAGGATTTTTTCCGACGGATGTTGGCTCAAACTTGTCTTGCATACACACGGTCACACAAAGTTGTCGGAAAATCCGATCGTTCTGAACGCGGTGACGTAAAACACGTACGTCGGGACTATAAACGGGGCAGTGGCCAATAGCTTTCATCTCTTTATTTATTCTGAGCATGCGTGGCACTTTGTCCGCCTGATTTGTGTACACACGATCGGAATTTCCGACAACGGATTTTGTTGTCGGAAAATTTTATATCCTGCTCTCAAACTTTGTGTGTCGGAAAATACGATGGAAAATGTGTGATGAAGCCTACACACGGTCAGAATTTCCGACAACAAGGTCCTACCACACATTTTCCGTCGGAAAATCCGACCGTGTGTACGGGGCATTAGAGTGGTGCAGTTTTTTTCTTCTTTGTGCCTAAAATTATAATGGAGAGGGTGAAGTTCCACTTTAATTGTTGTTGGAACTTCCCACTTGGAAGCTAAACAGTATTTTAGTCTGTCATTTGATTTACTACCCCTATATACCATTGAATGTACTTTTCCAACTGTCATATTAGTTCTAATTTAGTAGTATTTTATCAAAAGGTGTAGCACAAAGAACATTTTTCTTTTGCTTATGAGGATCTGTGGGATATGGTTTGCCAGAGAGGTATCATATACAAGGTCAAAGGGTACTGAGAAATGTTACCCTATACTGAATATCCCTATCAGTCCACAATTTACCAGGTGCTTTCCTTGTCACCTGCATTTATGATGATAGAGAAAAATGCAAAATACTTAGTGGATTTTACAAAACACAGCAAGCAGGAAAAACACCTAGCAATTACTGGTAAAGAAATAAAATAATGCACAGTCCTGTATATTGTGCTTCACAGTCTGCCTGATCACTGATGCTCAGTAAAGACAGATGGCATTCAAGAAACATCATTGTACATTCATATTTTGTGGCAGTCAGGAAGCACATTCCCTATTCATAATCTATGAGATCAGTGTCAGAGCACAATCACGAATGTTCATTTGAATATACTGTGTCAATTGGAAACACCGCGCATTATTTTACTGAATTAAATTTACGCGTGGCAACATTTCCCTACGTATCCTAAGTCTGGAAGGAAACATTATTTAACAAGAGCGCATGACTTTGTCCTCAATACATATGAATGTCTCTGCCTAGACAGGATTTTGACTTTAAAATCATATTCAGAGTAACACTGGCTTAAAATCAACTAATGCCTTCCACTGAAGAGCATCTCATCTCAGTGTTTGAAGCTGAATAATTTATACGGCAGGGTAATATTTAGCACTTTGCTGTGAGAATCCTTAAAGCAGCTCCACTTTACACCAGCAGTTCTCTTTCTGAACTTCTGCTCAGCCCGACAGAACTTGTTCTATTTTTATGGGTTTCTTAAATACACATCAGCGATTCAGCTCATCCAAGCACTAAGCTCCCTGGAGTGGCTAAGCTATTTTTCCTATGACCTTTTATTGACCATATCCCCTAATAATGATGTGTACTTTGCTGGACTAACAATTAGTCACGTTCAATAGTAAATCTAGAGCGATAGTTTACACCGCAGACTATGGTGTCTGACAAGAAGCACTGACCGCACACAGGGAAATGGGCATGCTGCCGACATGATCTCAAACAAGCCTAACAGTGCCTGAAGAGAATAATTTAAGCATCCTACATGAGTTACCTGGTGTTTGAAAGGCAATCAATATTCAAGGATCTTGACAAGGAGTCTGAAAGGTTGATGTGATTATACAGAATGTGTTGGCTGGGCTATTCTTGTTCCAACACCTGGATTTATCATCTGAGTCAGTATTTTTTTGTACTTTATTTGTGTTAGGTGTCTGTCAGCTTAACAATCAGAGAATAAAATATATATATAGCACAAACCTATCATCTAATTTATAATTGGACCATGTTAAAACTGGATGGAGAATAAAAAAAAGATAGTGTGTTCTGTGTTATGTTTGTGAAAGCTGAATTTTCTGCTTTATCCTGCTCTTTTGTTATTTTGTTATTTGTTATGCTCTTGCTATATTGTACAGCAGAAAAAAAATGTTTTAAGGGTCCTAATTGAAATTTTATTACAGCAGATATTCGATACCCGTTCTTCCCTCTTGTTCATTCTGTAGGTGTGGGAGAACCTGCTGGTGGTTAGCCCTAAACTCAAGCTTTCAGAGGATTGCTCCATTTTTAAGCACTTCCTCTTAGTGCTAAAGGGCAAGTAGTTGGTATCAGAAAGGTTAACACCCATATATATATAAAATAAAAGAAGGCTTGTTTCTGGTTCAGACCCTAGATCTTATGTGTCAAACACAAGGCCTGAGTGCCAAATATGGCCTACCAGGCCATTTCACTTGACCCTCGCACCTTTCCTGCAGCTGTGGCACTGCACTCCTCTTGTCACAGTCCCCACCTTGTCTCAGCAGTTGAGAGCAGAGAGGAGGACAGAATTCCTCGGCCAGATCCTGCCCCTCTCTGTGCAGCTGCAGCACTCCCTCATCTCCACATCCCCTAGTCTCAGCATTCAGCAGATTCTGACTCCAGCCCTGCTTTGATCCTCCTCCAAACCCTGCAGTTTCCAGCTTCTTCGCGTCAGCAGCACAAGGTAAGGGGGGTGCACTGTGTTGTAAGGGGAGGGGGCTCTGGACATCTAGTCTTACAGGTACAACCAACCCTTTGAAGGCAACCATAATGCTGATGCTGCCCCCAATGAAATTGAGTTTGACACTCTTGTCCTAGATCTACGCTTCGGAGGATCACATTTTTCTCCTCTATAACTCATCACTAGGGATGAGCTTCGTGTTCGAGTCAAACCCATGTTCGACTCGAACATCGTCTGTTCGCCCGTTCGCCGAATTGCGAACGATATGGGCCGTTCGCGCCAAATTCGTGTGGCGCGTCACGGCCCATAATTCACTGCGGCATCGCAGTGCATTGCTTGCTGATGATTGGCCAAGCATGCACTATGACCCGCATGCTTGGCCAATCACAGCGCCGTCTGAACAGAGAGCCGTAATTGGCCAAAGCCAAGGAGGCTTTGGCCAATTATGGCTCAGGGGATTTAGTACACGCCCCACACTATATAAGGCCGCCTGCACGGCGGCCCTGTGTAGTGTGTGTTCCGGCGTTAAAAGAGATAGACAGAGAGACAGTGTCATTTGATTTGAGTTAGATAAATTAGGCAGAACAGTCAGCCAGTTAGCTGCACTTACAATGTATTGTGTATATATATGCATCCCAGGTGTTGCATATATATATATATACACTGTATTCAGTTTAGCTAGATCCGTTACTGTTATCTTCTTACTAACAGGCAGGCTTGTCTTGTTACAGTATTTACAGCTACCTGAAGAAAATTGCTGGTGTTCTTTTGATCCTATTAGTACCACAGTCAGGCAGCTAGACTATTTACAGTTAGTGCAGTGCGTCCTGCTCACAGTGTTCAGCTAGATCCGTTCCTGCTATCTTCTTACTGACAGGCAGGCTTGTCTTGTTACAGTATTTACAGCTACCTGAAGAAAATTGCTGGTGTTATTTTGATCCTATTAGTACCACAGTCAGGCAGCTAGACTATTTACAGTTAGTGCAGTGCGTCCTGCTCACAGTGTTCAGCTAGATCCGTTCCTGTTATCTTCTTACTGACAGGCAGGCTTGTCTTGTTACAGTATTTACAGCTACCTGAAGAAAATTGCTGGTGTTCTTTTGATCCTATTAGTACCACAGTCAGGCAGCTAGACTATTTACAGTTAGTGCAGTGCATCCTGCTCACAGTGTTCAGCTAAAACTACAAGTTAGTGGGGTGCGTCCTGCTCACAGTGTTCAGCTAAACCTACAAGTTAGTGGGGTGCGTCCTGCTCACAGTGTTCAGCTAAACCTACAGGTTAGTGGGGTGCGTCCTGCTCACAGTGTTCAGCTAAACCTACAAGTTAGTGTGGTGCGTCCACCTAACAGTGTTCAGCTAAACCTACAAGTTAGTGCGGTGCATCCTGCTCACAGTGTTCAGCTAAAACTACAAGTTAGTGGGGTGCGTCCTGCTCACAGTGTTCAGCTATACCTACAAGTTAGTGGGGTGCGTCCTGCTCACAGTGTTCAGCTAAACCTACAGGTTAGTGGGGTGCGTCCTGCTCACAGTGTTCAGCTAAACCTACAAGTTAGTGTGGTGCGTCCACCTAACAGTGTTCAGCTAAACCTACAAGTTAGTGCGGTGCGTCCTGCTCACAGTGTTCAGCTAAAACTACAAGTTAGTGCGGTGCGTCCACCTCACAGTGTTCAGCTAAACCTAGAAGTTAGTGCGGTGCGTCCTGCTCACAGTGTTCAGCTAAAACTACAAGTTAGTACTGTGCGTCCTGCTCACAGTGTTCAGCTAAACCTACAAGTTAGTGTAGTGAGACCTCTGCACAGTGTTCATCTAAAGCTACAAGTTAGTGCAGTGCGTCCTGCTCACAGTGTTCAGCTAGATCCATTCCTGTTATCTTCTTACTGACAGGCAGGCTTGTCTTGTTACAGTATTTACAGCTACCTGAAGAAAATTGCTGGTGTTCTTTTGATCCTATTAGTAACAAAGTCAGGCAGCTAGACTATTTACAGTTAGTGCAGTGCGTCCTGCTCACAGTGTTCAGCTAAAACTACAAGTTAGTGGGGTGCGTCCTGCTCACAGTGTTCAGCTAAACCTACAAGTTAGTGGGATGCATCCTGCTCACAGTGATCAGCTAAAACTACAAGTTAGTGCAGTGCGTCCACCTCACAGTGTTCAGCTAAACCTAGAAGTTAGTACTGTGCGTCCTGCTCACAGTGTTCAGCTAAACCTACAAGTTAGTGTAGTGAGACCTCTGCACAGTGTTCATCTAAAGCTACAAGTTAGTGCAGTGCGTCCTGCTCACAGTGTTCAGCTAGATCCGTTCCTGTTATCTTCTTACTGACAGGCAGGCTTGTCTTGTTACAGTATTTACAGCTACCTGAAGAAAATTGCTGGTGTTCTTTTGATTATATTAGTACCACAGTCAGGCAGCTAGACTTTTTACAGTTAGTGCAGTGCGTCCTGCTCACAGTGTTCAGCTAGATCCGTTCCTGTTATCTTCTTACTGAAAGGCAGGCTTGTCTTGTTACAGTATTTACAGCTACCTGAAGAAAATTGCTGGTCTTCTTTTGATCCTATTAGTACCACAGTCAGGCAGCTAGACTATTTACAGTTAGTGCGGTGCGTCCTGCTCACAGTGTTCAGCTAAAACTACAAGTTAGTGCTGTGCGTCCTGCTCACAGTGTTCAGCTAAACCTACAAGTTAGTGTAGTGAGACCTCTACACAGTGTTCATCTAAAGCTACAAGTTAGTGCAGTGCGTCCTGCTCACAGTGTTCAGCTAAAACTACAAGTTAGTGCTGTGCGTCCTGCTCACAGTGTTCAGCTAAAACTACAAGTTAGTGCTGTGCGTCCTGCTCACAGTGTTCAGCTAAAACTACAAGTTAGTGTGGTGCGTCCACCTCACAGTGTTCAGCTAAACCTATAAGTTATTTTTTTGCGAGCTCTGCACAGTGTTCACCTAAAGCTACCTGTAGAAGGTTGGTGGTGTTTTCCTGATCCTATCACTACCGCAGGCAGCTAAAAAAGCTACAAGTTAGTTTTTTGCGAGCTCTGCACAGTGTTCAGCTAAAGCTACCTGTAGAAGGTTAGTGGTGTTCTCATACTACAGGCAGGCAGTTGATTTTGCTAGCTGCAGTATCAGTACATATATATATATATATATATATATATATATATATATATATATATATATATCCCAGCTTAGTGCAGCTACAGGCCATTAGTATGTCTGGAAGGCCAAGAAGGAGAGGCAGACAGTCACAAGCCAATAAGAGAGGGCAAGCAGGCTCTGTGTCTAGTGCTGGTCGTGGAGAGGGTGCATCCTCATCAGCACGTGGCCAAGGGACACGCTTGGCCTTTTTTTCGGCACCTGGCCGTGTTGAGCCGCAACATACGGAAGACTTGGTTGAGTGGATGACCAAGCCGTCCTCATCCTCTCTCACCCATGCCCAGGGTACTTTGTCTGGCAAAGCAGCGGCCTCTTCCCTCGGCTCAATGTCATCAGTGACCCCTTCCCTATCCCTACCATGTCCTCCTGAGGAGTCCCTCGAACTGTTTGACCACAGTGTTGGGTACATGCTCCAGGAGGATGCCCAGCGTTTGGAAGGCTCTGATGATGATACTGAGCTCGATGAAGGCAGTAACATGAGCACGGACAGAGGGGGTGCCCAAGAAGGGCAGCAATCTGGCAGTCATGCTCCCCCTGCTGCAGCATACTGCCAGGTTTGCTCCAGTGATGAGGAGGGAGGGGATGATGAGGTCACTGACTCAACGTGGGTGCCTGATAGGAGAGAGGAGGAGGAGGAGGAGGAGGCGGCACATCACCAACGAGGCAGGATGCCCTCCAGGGGCCAGCCTAAGGGCATCACATTGACTGCAACACACCCCAAAGCTCCACATGTGCAGGGCGCTGTAGTCTCTGCGCGTTATTCAAAAAGTTCTTTGGTGTGGGCCTTTTTTGAGACGAGTGCATCAGATCGCACCGCTGCTATTTGCAACATATGTCTCAAGCGTATCTCGCGTGGCCAAAACATCTCCCGCTTGGGTACCACATGGAGGAGGAGGAGGAGGAGGAAGAGGAAGATTGTGTCAGTATGGAGGTGGAGCCTGGCACTCAGCATCAGCAGCAGTCTTTAAGGGATCAGTCCCAAGAAACACATGGACTTGTACGTGGCTGGGAGGAGGTGGCTGCGGACCATGTCGTCCTTAGTGACCCAGAGGACTCCGGACCGAATGCCTCAGCAAACCTACGCTGCATGGCCTCCCTGATCCTACAAAGCCTGCGTAAGGATCCTGGTATTCGTGGTATCAAGGAGAAGGACCAATACTGGCTGGCAACCCTCCTTGATCCACGTTACAAGGGTAAGGTTGCGGACCTTATCTTGCCATCGCAGAGGGAGCAGAGGATGAAACATCTTCGGGAGGCTTTGCAGAAAGGTCTGTGCCATGCGTTCCCAGAGACTGGGAGGTTACAAACTCCTGTTTCTGGACAACGTGTTGCTGAGGCTTCGGTCAGTCAAAGAAGGAGCGGGGGAGAAGGTGGCCATCTGACCGATGCGTTCAGATAATTTTTTGGTCCGCAGCCCCAAGGTATGATCGTTTCCAGCAACCATCGCCAGCGTCTGTTTTACATGGTGCAGGAATACCTAGGGGCAAGATCTGACTTGGACACCTTTCCCACCGAAAATCCTCTGGGTTACTGGGTCTTGAGGATGGATCACTGGCCAGAGCTTGCACAGTATGCAATTGAGCTACTGGCCTGTCCTGCATCCAGCGTTCTTTCGGAACGCACATTCAGTGCTGCTGGAGGCTTTGTAACCGATCACAGGGTGCGTCTGTCCACCGACACGGTCGATCGACTGACCTTCATAAAAATGAATCAGTCTTGGATCACCACCAGCTACCAAGCACCTGATGCTGATGTAACCGAATAATTTTTTTTGAAATCTCAGATCCCTTCAAAGACTGCCTATGCTGATGCTGAGCGACTATCCCTGAGTAATTATCCTCTTCCTCCTCAATGATCACGCTGATAGCTTGTAAGAACATTTTTGGTTCTGGGCGCCACCACCAGTGCCTAAGGCACAATTTTTCAGCCCCTGTTTAACAGGGGCGTGTAATTACAATTCTTGATCTAATATTTCACAGCAGGGCCCATTTCTGCACCCACCAAGAGCGAGTGAGGACTTACAGTGTTGTGGCACCAGCACCAGTGCCTAAGGCCCAATTTTTCAGCCCCTTTTTAACAGGGGCGTGTAATTACAATTTTTGATGCAATACTTTGCAGCAGGGCTCGTTCCTGCGTTCCAACTAGAGTGTCTGTGAGGGGTTGCAGTGTTGTGGCACCAGCACCAGTGCCTAAGGCCTATTTTTTCAGCCCCTGTTCAACAGGGGCATGTAATTACAATTCTTGATCTAATATTTCACAGCAGGGCCCTGTGAGGGCTTACAGTGTTGTGGCCACAACAACACCTAAGGCCCAAATTTCTGCTGAGTATATAGGGCAGGCCCCTACTTTCAAACATCTAACTTACAAACGACTCCTACTTGCAAACGGAAGGAGACAACAGGAAGTGAGATGAAATCTACCCCTAGGAAGGGAAATTCTCTCCTGTAAGAGTTAATATGGGAAAAACATTTCTCCTTTCCACTGATGCTTTCCAATCCTTGTTCCACAAAAAAACCCAAATTTTCAAAAAACATTTGTCATTGGGACAAAAAGTGAGGTGAAATCTTCTGAAGAGGAGGAAAGACAGCAAAACAAATGTCACAGGGGTGATAACCCTTCCCTATGTTTTCCAAAAAGCTTAAAAAAGATTTTTTGGCTCGAGCTAAACACGTTAAAAATGTACCCGTTCAAAATTACAAACAGATTCTATTTAACAACAAAACTACAGTCCCTGTCTTGTTTGCACCGCCTGTATACTGCTGTTCAGAGTATATAGGGCCTGGTGGCCCCACACCTTTCCTTATTTTAATTTGGGTGCGGGGTTCCCCTTAATATCCATGCAAGACCCAAAGGGCCTGGTAATGGACTGGGGGGTACCCATGCCGTTTGTCTCACTGATTTTCATCCATATTGCCAGGACCCGACATGACATTAAACCCGCAAGCAGTTTTAAATGAGATTTTTTCCTTTAAAAATGACATATGGTGCAGGGACTGTTCTAAACAAGGGAAACACGCGCCACTTTACAGGCATACTATAGACACACCCCATGTACGATATTTAAAGGAATATTTCACTCTTTTTTTTTTTTACTTTAAGCATCATTAAAATCTTTGTTCCCGAAAAAACAGCCGTTTTTAAAAGTTTTTTTTGCATTGATACATGTCCCCTGGGGTAGGACCCGGGTCCCCAAACCCTTTTTAGGACAATACCATGCAAATTAGCCTTTAAAATGAGCACTTTTGATTTCGAACGTTCGAGTCCTATAGACGTCAATGGGGTTCTAACGTTTGTGCGAATTTTCGGGCCGTTCGCAGGTTCTGGTGCGAACCGAACCGGGGGGTGTTCGGCTCATCCCTACTCATCACACAACATATTTCCCTTTCTTAAAAAGGTCATGTGTCCCTCTAACAGGAACAACATCTGTAGAAATAAAATTGTGTCCTTCTGAATAACTGTTGACAGTAGTGTGGACATAAAAAAAGCATACCTTTTGCTATCTTTCAGTGATCCCAGAGAGTTAATTTACCCCAAACTTTTATCTCAGTTTTTGGTAGACTCTGTTGAGTTAAACCACCAGATTATGATTTTATATCTGGGATTTATTTCCTAGTTCTGCATACTTGCTGAGACGTTTATGAGATGTCTCACTATCCCTGTTGAATTTCTTGTGTTGGCAATATTATGGAGAATGCAACAGCAGTTACAAAAACATAAAAAGATGGTACGCTCAAAAGTCTGAGTTAGAAATTATGGCAAGAAAATCTCACTGTTGAATTAATAAGAACCTACAAGAAGTCCACCAGGTTCTAGCTTGCTATACCTCAAGTATCACCTTTGGGTTTCCAAACCCTTTAAAGCAGAAGTTCTACTTTGATTTTAAATTGCTTGGAACTAGAGTTTTCAGCAAAAGAGATATACAAAGGGGTAGATTTACTAAAACTGGTGGACACAGATTCTGGTGCAGCTGTGCATAGTAGCCAATCAGCTTCTAACCTCAGCTTGTTCAATTAAGCTTTTGCAACAAAACCTGGAAGCTGCTTGCTTTCTATGCAAAAGTGAGCCTGATTTTGTACTCTCCTGCTTTAATAAATAAACCCCACAGTCTCTTTTGCCAAAAATGAAAATGGAAACTTCCCCCCAGCGATCTTTCTTTAAAGCTTGAAGTGACTGTAATCCCTATTTAATTTAAATAGCAAACACGTTATACTTACCTGCTTTGTGCAATAATTTTTGAAAAGAGCAGCCCCAATCCTCTTCCTCCTCCTCTGGGGTCCCCCACTGGCACTCCTGCCCCCCCCCCCCCCGCTGAGTGCTCCCTATAGGAAGCTGTTTCCTATGGACACTCATGCGGGCTCGCTTCCATGCTTGCCCTGCTCTCTGGCTGTGATTGACAGCAGCAGGAGCCAATGGCTCACGCTGCTGTACCTGAGCCCATGAGGAGAGAGAGAGCTTGAGAGAACCTCTGCTCTCATGCACATTGCTGGATTGAGATCGGGCTCAGGAAAGTATGGGGGGGGGAGCTGCAAAGAATGCATTGAAGGTACAAAAAACCTTTAGTCTTTAGAACTATTTTAACTACTTTAAGTTTAACCTGCTTAGATTTCCCATTTCCTGGCCCCTCTCCCTATTACCATACAAATGAAAAATTTAATTTTAGTAATTTTTTTTAATATCCATTACATGTCGCTTAGAGTTTTGGTGTTTCTCTATACAATACAAGCATATCATGGCTGGTGTGTGAGGGGCCAGTAGGGTGCTGTACAATCCTCTACTCCTCTCAAGGACCCTCAGCCAGAAAGAAAACACTGGGCTGGCTTTAAGGAGGAGCAAATATTAAAATGCCTTGATAGGTAGATGTCAGTTTGAAAGAGTGGGAGTTCCTTTGCAGGCTTTGCATGTAGGCCACCCTTGGCAATACCTACATGTATGTAATGTTTTCCATGATTGAAAGAACTAAAATCCAATGAATGAAAGGGACAAGCCAGGGACAAACCAGTTTCAAGATTAAAGAGCTAGGTGATGCTGAATGTCCTCCAGCCTGGAGATGTGCTCCATTTGGCTTGTTGCAGCTTCTAATGCACATTGTAGAAAGCTCACAATGTGCAGTTAGATCAGAATGTTCAAGGCTAAAGGCAAAGCTTGAGTACAGCTTTAGGAATGTACATTGCATGGCACATGCATGGCCTTGCAATGTAGATCCCAATTCATTCTCAGCATGCTGAGCATGATATCACTAACATGCGCAGGAATTACATTGTCAATGGCAATCCAATAGGCAAAGAGGATTGTCGCACCTGGACCTGGCACCACTAGAAGGAGGCACTGGATGAGGTTAGCATGCCCTAATGTACCAGTCTGCTGTGCATACTTGCACATTATGATGAAAATTCACCTGCAAACAGCAGAATCAAGTTATTTCTTAAAATTAATTAAAAAACCTAAGGCCTTTAAATTTTGAAAACTTAGACATGATTTATATATTTATACATCTAAACAGCTCTGCCATTATAAAATGCAAGAAAGTTATTTTCTGTAGAATAGAGTTCTTTTTTTTCGAGATTCAATGATGAGGTATTTAAATTTATGAGATAAGATAAAAAAAGATCATTTTCAAATTCTCTGCCAAATAGAATAGTACATAAAAGTGACCTAAGTTCTTGTCTATAATGAGTGTGTGATTGGACCCAATATATCCCTGAATTGCTCAATTTATACGTAGCTGACTTTGATTGCTGATGCCTTACAGGAGCTCTTATAAAACTGATTTAGATTGTAATACAAGGGGGTTTTAACTTGGTGCAAATCAATATATCAAATTGACTTTAGTACTTACAGAAGTTGTCATCCAATCATAGCCTAGGATTGAAGGGGCTGCTCTTTATTAGATCTCGATGCGAACTGTGCAGAAAGAGAGCTCTCTGTATTCATATTGACTGGGTAGGGCCACTTTCATTTAGGTTGAAAGGCAATCAATTCAGTAGCTGGTTTTGTTTCGGCAAAGTTATTTAGATTTCCTCCAGCCGGTTATCAGCCTCAAGGCCACCTGCTGAACTTCAGAATGGAGAATTCATTTCTCGCTCTCTTTCTTTTTATTTTGTAAGAAAGGGGGGAATATTGACTTGTGTGATAATTTCAGTTGGATGATTAAATTTGGCCTGTTAGGCCCTAAGCTGAAAATTCAATTCACATGACTGGTTCTCTTTTCAAATGCTATCAAGCAATTTTGTGTTCTGCCACTACTAATATTACAGATGCTTATTGCCCTTTTACTGTAATAAACCATGGAATTCCAACTCCAGTTTCCATTCTCTATGGCTCAGGGCTATTTAGACATAATGGTCATAATATGTGTACGCTCCACTTAAGTAATGGATATAGCTATGGCATATACGTCGGCTAACCTGTTTTGTGCCTTATCTGACATTGACGCAAGGCTGATCTTAATTAAAACATGCTGCTACTGTGATGCCTGTGTACTGCCTGCACTCAGTATGTACTGTATAGTATAAGGTTTAACAATGATTTTTGTAGCAGGCAATTCCATGTTCTGTACAAAGAAAACATGATGCCATTTACACTGATACAAGCAAATGTAAAGCTGTAAAGGATTTAAGCTTTTCAGTTATGACTCATCCGTACAGCGTAAAACGACAGTAAAGCTAAATTAAACTATAATTCAGATTCTCTCTTTCTGGAATTGAAAATAGTTACAAAGCTGTCGCGCCTGAGTGTGTGAACTTCAGAGAATATGGAATTTTAAATCTAAATGGAATGTTCATCACTAGGGATGAGCTTCGTGTTCGAGTCGAACCCATGTTCGACTCGAACATCGGCTGTTCGACCGTCCGTCGAATTGCGAACGATATGGGCCGTTCGCGCCAAATTCGTGTGGCGCGTCACGGCCCATAATTCACTGCGGCATCGCAGTGCATTTCTGGCTGATGATTGGCCAAGCATGCACTATGACCCGCATGCTTGGCCAATCACAGCGCCGTCAGTAGAGAGAGCTGTAATTGGCCAAAGCCAGGGTGGCTTTGGCCAATTATGGCTCAGGGGATTTAGTACACGCCCCACACTATATAAGGCCGCCTGCACGGCGGCCCTGTGTAGTGTGTGTTCCGGTGTGCTGAGAGATAGAGAGAGAGACAGACAGTGTCATTTGATTTGAGTTAGATAGATTAGGCAGAACAGTCAGTCAGCTGCACTTACAGTGTATTTTGTATATATATGCATCCCAGGTGTTGCATATATATATATACACTGTATTCAGTTTAGCTAGATCCGTTCCTGTTATCTTCTATCTAGACTATTTACATTTGGTGCAGTGCGTCCTGCTCACAGTGTTCAGCTAGATCCGTTCCTGCTATTTACATTCAGTGCAGTGCGTCCTGCTCACAGTGTTCAGCTAGATCCGTTCCTGCTATTTACATTTAGTGCAGTGCGTCCTGCTCACAGTGTTCAGCTAGATCTGTTCCTGCTATTTACATTTAGTGCAGTCAGTGCGTCCTGCTCACAGTGTTCAGCTAGATCCGTTCCTGCTATTTACATTTAGTGCAGTGCGTCCTGCTCACAGTGTTCAGCTACATCCGTTCCTGTTATTTACATTTAGTGCAGTGCGTCCTGCTCACAGTGTTCAGCTAGATCCGTTCCTGCTATTTACATTTAGTGCAGTGCGTCCTGCTCACAGTGTTCAGCTAGATCCGTTCCTGCTATTTACATTTAGTGCAGTGCGTCCTGCTCACAGTGTTCAGCTAGATCCGTTCCTGTTATTTACATTTAGTGCAGTGCGTCCTGCTCACAGTGTTCAGCTAGATCCGTTCCTGCTATTTACATTTAGTGCAGTGCGTCCTGCTCACAGTGTTCAGCTAGATCCGTTCCTGCTATTTACATTTAGTGCAGTGCGTCCTGCTCACAGTGTTCAGCTAGATCCGTTCCTGCTATTTACATTTAGTGCAGTGCGTCCTGCTCACAGTGTTCAGCTAGATCCGTTCCTGCTATTTACATTTAGTGCAGTGCGTCCTGCTCACAGTGTTCAGCTAGATCCGTTCCTGCTATTTACATTTAGTGCAGTGCGTCCTGCTCACAGTGTTCAGCTAGATCCGTTCCTGTTATTTACATTTAGTGCAGTGCGTCCTGCTCACAGTGTTCAGCTAGATCCGTTCCTGCTATTTACATTTAGTGCAGTGCGTCCTGCTCACAGTGTTCAGCTAGATCCGTTCCTGCTATTTACATTTAGTGCAGTGCGTCCTGCTCACAGTGTTCAGCTAGATCCGTTCCTGCTATTTACATTTAGTGCAGTGCGTCCTGCTCACAGTGTTCAGCTAGATCCGTTCCTGCTATTTACATTTAGTGCAGTGCGTCCTGCTCACAGTGTTCAGCTAGATCCGTTCCTGCTATTTACATTTAGTGCAGTGCGTCCTGCTCACAGTGTTCAGCTAGATCCGTTCCTGCTATTTACATTTAGTGCAGTGCGTCCTGCTCACAGTGTTCAGCTAGATCCGTTCCTGCTATTTACATTTAGTGCAGTGCGTCCTGCTCACAGTGTTCAGCTAGATCCGTTCCTGCTATTTACATTTAGTGCAGTGCGTCCTGCTCACAGTGTTCAGCTAGATCCGTTCCTGCTATTTACATTTAGTGCAGTGCGTCCTGCTCACAGTGTTCAGCTAGATCCGTTCCTGTTATTTACATTTAGTGCAGTGCGTCCTGCTCACAGTGTTCAGCTAGATCCGTTCCTGCTATTTACATTTAGTGCAGTGCGTCCTGCTCACAGTGTTCAGCTAGATCCGTTCCTGCTATTTACATTTAGTGCAGTGCGTCCTGCTCACAGTGTTCAGCTAGATCTGTTCCTGCTATTTACATTTAGTGCAGTGCGTCCTGCTCACAGTGTTCAGCTAGATCCGTTCCTGCTATTTACATTTAGTGCAGTGCGTCCTGCTCACAGTGTTCAGCTAGATCCGTTCCTGCTATTTACATTTAGTGCAGTGCGTCCTGCTCACAGTGTTCAGCTAGATCCGTTCCTGCTATTTACATTTAGTGCAGTGCGTCCTGCTCACAGTGTTCAGCTAGATCCGTTCCTGTTATTTACATTTAGTGCAGTGCGTCCTGCTCACAGTGTTCAGCTAGATCCGTTCCTGCTATTTACATTTAGTGCAGTGCGTCCTGCTCACAGTGTTCAGCTAGATCCGTTCCTGCTATTTACATTTAGTGCAGTGCGTCCTGCTCACAGTGTTCAGCTAGATCCGTTCCTGCTATTTACATTTAGTGCAGTGCGTCCTGCTCACAGTGTTCAGCTAGATCCGTTCCTGCTATTTACATTTAGTGCAGTGCGTCCTGCTCACAGTGTTCAGCTAGATCCGTTCCTGCTATTTACATTTAGTGCAGTGCGTCCTGCTCACAGTGTTCAGCTAGATCCGTTCCTGCTATTTACATTTAGTGCAGTGCGTCCTGCTCACAGTGTTCAGCTAGATCCGTTCCTGCTATTTACATTTAGTGCAGTGCGTCCTGCTCACAGTGTTCAGCTAGATCCGTTCCTGCTATTTACATTTAGTGCAGTGCGTCCTGCTCACAGTGTTCAGCTAGATCCGTTCCTGCTATTTACATTTAGTGCAGTGCGTCCTGCTCACAGTGTTCAGCTAGATCCGTTCCTGCTATTTACATTTAGTGCAGTGCGTCCTGCTCACAGTGTTCAGCTAGATCCGTTCCTGTTATCTTCCTACTGACAGGCAGGCTTGTCTGGTTACAGTATATAAAGCTACCTGAAGAAAATTACAGGTGTTCTATCCCAGCTTAGTGCAGCTACAGGCCATTAGTATGTCTGGAAGGCCAAGAAGGAGAGGCAGACAGTCACAAGCCAATAAGAGAGGGCAAGCAGGCTCTGTGTCTAGTGCTGGTCGTGGAGACGGTGCATCCTCATCAGCACGTGGCCATGGGACACGCTTGGCCTTTTTTTCGGCAGCTGGCTGTGTTGAGCCGCAACATGCGGAAGACTTGGTCGAGTGGATGACCAAGCCGTCCTCATCCTCCTCATCCTCTCTCACCCATGCCCAGGGTGCTTTGTCTGGCAAAGCAGCGGCCTCTTCCCTCAGCTCAATGTCATCAGTGACTCCTTCCCTAGCTCCACCATGTCCTCCTGAGGATTCCCTCGAACTGTTTGACCACAGTGTTGGGTACATGCTCCAGGAGGATGCCCAGCGTTTGGAAGGCTCTGATGATGATACTGAGCTCGATGAAGGCAGTAACATGAGCACGGACAGAGGGGGTGCCCAAGAAGGACAGCAATCTGGCAGTCATGCTCCCCCTGCTGCAGCATACTGCCAGGTTTGCTCCAGTGATGAGGAGGGAGGGGATGATGAGGTCACTGACTCAACGTGGGTGCCTGATAGGAGAGAGGAGGAGGAGGAGGAGGAGGAGGAGGCGGCGGCACATCACCAACGAGGCAGGATGCCCTCCAGGGGCCAGCCTAAGGGTAGCACATTGACTGCATCACACCCCAAAGCTCCACATGTGCAGGGCGCTGCAGTCTCTGCGCGTTATTCAAAAAGTTCTTTGGTGTGGGCCTTTTTTGATACGAGTGCATCAGATCGCACCGCTGCTATTTGCAACATATGTCTCAAGCGTATCTCGCGTGGCCAAAACATCTCCCGCTTGGGTACCACATTCTTGACCAGACATATGTTGACCTGCCATGCAGTTCGTTGGCAAGCGTATCTAAAAGACCCACACCAAAGAACAAAGAGGATCTCTCCTTGCTCCTCATCAGCTGAGATTTCCAACCCCACTAGACCTTCAGTCCTCTCTGAGACCTGCAGTGAGAGGAATGAAGGTGTAGAATTAGGTGTGTCACAGCCAAGTACTTGTGGGCAATCTGCTTTTGTTTACACCAACGTCAGATTGTACCAGGCAAATTTCCCTGCCCCAGCTGCTGCACCGCCGAAAGAAGTTTGCTCCCAGCCATCCACATGCCCAGCGGTTGAATGCTAGCTTGGCAAAATTGCTAGCACTTCAACTGCTGCCTTTTCAGTTGGTAGACTCTGCCCCCTTCCGTGAGTTTGTGGAATGTGCGGTTCCTCAGTGGCAGGTACCCAAACGCCACTTTTTCTCACGGAAGGCGATTCCGGCTCTCTACCGGCATGTGGAAGGCAATGTCCATGCCTCGCTGGACAGGGCGGTCAGCGGTAAGGTGCATATTACCGCTGACTCATGGTCCAGCAGGCATGGACAGGGACGTTACCTAAGTTTCACGGCGCATTGGGTGACTCTGCTGGCAGCTGGGAAGGATGCAGGACAAGGTGCAGTAGTGTTGGAGGTTGTTCCGCCACCACGCCTCCAAAATGCTGATTGTGACACACCTCTCTCCTCCACCCCCTCCTCTTCTTCTTCCTCTATGGCCTCTTCCTCGGAACCAGCGGTGCTCCGTAGGCGTTCAAGGGGCTACACAAGTACGCAGGCCAAAAGATGCCATGCGGTGCTTGAGCTGGTGTGCTTGCTGCCACACTGGGGCAGAGGTTCTGTCAGCTCTGCAGGGGCAGGTTCAGAGGTGGTTGACGCCACGCCAACTTAAGGCAGGAATGGTGGTTTGCGACAATGGCACCAACCTCCTCTCTGCCCTCCGACAGGGACAACTGACCCATGTGCCCTGTTTGGCTCACGTCCTTAACTTGGTGGTGCAGCGGTTCTTGGGCAGGTACCCGGGCTTACAGGATGTCCTGAGGCAGGCCAGGAAAGTCTGTGTGCATTTCCGCCGGTCATATAATGCCAGTGCTCGGCTGACGGACCTCCAAAAGGAGTTTAACCTGCCCAAGAACCGCCTAATCTGTGACATGCCCACCAGGTGGAACTCAACGTTGGCCATGCTGCAGCGGCTGCACACGCAGCAGAGGGCCATCAATGAGTACCTGTGCGACTATGGCACCAGGACAGGGTCAGGGGAGCTTGTTTTTTTTTCCCCACGCCAGTGGGCCATGATCAGGGATGCATGCACTGTCCTGTCACCATTCGAGGAGGCCACGAGGATGGTGAGCACTGACAGTGCATGCATCAGTGACACTGTCCCCCTTGTCCACCTGTTGGAGCACACGCTGCGTGGAATAATGGACAGGGCACTTGAGGCAGAACAGAGGCAGGAAGAGGAGGACTTCCTTAGCTCTCAAGGCTCCCTTTATCCAGACAGTGTTCCTGCGTGCCCGCCGATCACACAGGAAGAGGACGAGGAGGAGGAGGAGGAGGAGGAGGAGGAAGATTGTGTCAGTATGGAGGTGGAGCCTGGCACTCAGCATCAGCAGCAGTCTTTAAGGGATCAGTCCCAAGGAACACATGGACTTGTACGTGGCTGGGAGGAGGTGGCTGCGGACGTTGTTGTCCTTAGTGACCCAGAGGACTCCGGACCGAATGCCTCAGCAAACCTACGCTGCATGGCCTCCCTGATCCTGCAAAGCCTGCGTAAGGATCCTCGTATTCGTGGTATCAAGGAGAAGGACCAATACTGGCTGGCAACCCTCCTTGATCCACGTTACAAGGGTAAGGTTGCGGACCTTATCTTGCCATCGCAGAGGGAGCAGAGGATGAAACATCTTCGGGAGGCCTTGCAGAAAGGTCTGTGCAACGCGTTCCCAGAGACTGGGAGGTTACAAACTCCTGTTTCTGGACAACGTGTTGCTGAGGCTTCGGTCAGTCAAAGAAGGAGCGGTGGAGAAGGTGGCCGTCTGACCGATGCGTTCAGACAATTTTTTGGTCCGCAGCCCCAAGGTATGATCGGTTCCAGCAACCATCGCCAGCGTCTGTTTTACATGGTGCAGGAATACCTAGGGGCAAGATCAGACTTGGACACCTTTCCCACCGAAAATCCTCTGGGTTACTGGGTCTTGAGGATGGATCACTGGCCAGAGCTTGCACAGTATGCAATTGAGCTACTGGCCTGTCCTGCATTCAGCGTTCTTTCGGAACGCACATTCAGTGCTGCTGGAGGCGTGGTAACCGATCACAGGGTGCGTCTGTCCACCGACTCGGTCGATCGGCTGACCTTCATAAAAATGAATCAGTCTTGGATCACCACCAGCTACCAAGCACCTGATGCTGATGTAACCGAATAATTTTTTTTGAAATCTCAGATCCCTTCAAAGACTGCCTATGCTGATGCTGAGTGACTATCCCTGAGTAATTATCCTCTTCCTCCTCAATCATCACGCTGATAGCTTGTAAGAACATTTTTGGTTCTGGGCGCCACCACCAGTGCCTAAGGCACAATTTTTCAGCCCCTGTTTAACAGGGGCGTGTAATTACAATTTTTGATGTAATACTTTGCAGCAGGCCTCGTTCCTACATTCCAACTAGAGTGTCTGTGAGGGGTTGCAGTGTTGTGGCACCAGCACCAGTGCCTAAGGCCCAATTTTTCTGCCCCTGTCTAACAGGGGCGTGTAATTACAATTTTTGAAGCAATACTTTGCAGCAGGGCTCGTTCCTGCGTTCCAACTAGAGTGTCTGTGAGGGGTTGCAGTGTTGGGGCACCAGCACCAGTGCCTAAGGCCCAATTTTTCTGCCCCTGTCTAACAGGGGCGTGTAATTACAATTTTTGAAGCAATACTTTGCAGCAGGGCTCGTTCCTGCGTTCCAACTAGAGTGTCTGTGAGGGGTTGCAGTGTTGTGGCACCAGCACCAGTGCCTAAGGCCTAATTTTTCAGCTCCTGTTCAACAGGGGCATGTAATTACAATTCTTGATCTAATATTTCACAGCAGGGCCCTGTGAGGGCTTACAGTGTTGTGGCCACAGCAACACCTAAGGCCCAAATTTCTGCTGAGTATATAGGGCAGGACCCTACTTTCAAACATCTAACTTACAAACGACTCCTACTTGCAAACGGAAGGAGACAACAGGAAGTGAGATGAAATCTACCCCTAGGAAGGGAAATTCTCTCCTGTAAGAGTTAATATGGGAAAACAATTTCTCCTTTCCACTGATGCTTTCCAATCCTTGTTCCACAAAAAAACCCAAATTTTCAAAAAACATTTTTCATTGGGACAAAAAAGTGAGGTGAAATCTTCTGAAGAGGAGGAAAGACAGCAAAACAAATGTCACAGGGGTGATAACCCTTCCCTATGTTTTCCAAAAAGCTTAAAAAAGATTTTTTGGCTGGAGCTAAACACGTTAAAAATGTACCCGTTCAAAATTACAAAGAGATTCTACTTAACAACAAACCTACAGTCCCTGTCTTGTTTGCACCGCCTGTATACTGCTGTTCAGAGTATATAGGGCCTTTCCTTATTTTAATTTGGGTGCGGGGTTCCCCTTAATATCCATACAGGACCCAAAGGGCCTGGTAATGGACTGGGGGGGTACCCATGCCGTTTGTCTCACTGATTTTCATCCATATTGCCATGACCCGACATGACATTAAACCCGCAAGCAGTTTTAAATGAGATTTTTTCCTTTAAAAATGACATTTGGTGCAGGGACTGTTCTAAACATGGGAAACACGCGTCACTTTACAGGCATACTATAGACACCCCCCAGGTACGATATTTAAAGGAATATTTCACTTTTTTTTTTTTTACTTTAAGCATCATTAAAATCACTGCTCCCGAAAAAACGGCCGTTTTTAAAAGTTTTTTTTGCATTGATACATGTCCCCTGGGGTAGGACCCGGGTCCCCAAACCCTTTTTAGGACAATACCATGCAAATTAGCCTTTAAAATGAGCACTTTTGATTTCGAACGTTCGAGTCCCATAGACGTCAATGGGGTTCTAACGTTCGTGCGAACTTTCGGTCCGTTCGCGGGTTCTGGTGCGAACCGAACCGGGGGGTGTTCGGCTCATCCCTATTCATCACATTTTAAAATTAATAAAAATAATATATGGGGATATACAGTCAAAATGTACATGGGTGGATTGGAACACTGGGGCCCAAATGAGAAAGAGAGAAGGAGGGCCCATGACTGGTGTAAGGCTGATTTGCTAGCTGACCTACTAACCACCCCCAGCCCCCCTTTCAATTGAACTTAAATTATTAGAATTAAACACATAACACCTTCTGGATTACGGTAAATGGCCAAACAAATGGCCCCATTATTAATTCCAAACATATCAACTTTATAAAAATAACCTTTTTATTTTAATACATATATATAAATAAATATATATATATAACATATATAAACATATATAACCCAAACCAATTTACTGACTGCTACGTCTGAGATTCCTGAAAGAAGGCAATGCTATATCATCGGCTGACCATAACAGCATCCTGGCCCCTAGCCACGATCCCACCAGCACAGGGACAAATGATTATCACCTTCTTGCACTATTCAGCTCAATGACCGATAGCCCATATTTCCAGATAGGGAAGGTGCCCATACTGAGATAGGTCCCAACCCGTACCACACCATATATTATAGATACATCTATCTGTATATATATCTATATATATAAATATATATATATATATCTATATATATAAATATATATATATATATATATATATATATATATATATATATATATATACATATATATATATATAAAGAGATAGATAGATAGATAGATAGATAGATAGATAGATAGATAGATAGATAGATAGATAGATAGATAGATAAATATATATATCTATAGATATATATACAGTGGGGACGGAAAGTATTCAGGCCCCTTTAAATTTTTCACTCTTTGTTATATTGTAGCCATTTGCTAAAATCATTTAAGTTCATTTTTTCCTCATTAATGTACACACAGCAACCCATACTGACAGAAAAACACAGAATTGTTGACATTTTTGCAGATTTATTAAAAAAGAAAAAATGAAATATCACATGGTGCTAAGTATTCAGACCCTTTGCTGTGACACTCATATTATTAACTCAGGTGCTGTCCATTTCTTCTGATCATCCTTGAGATGGTTCTACACCTTCATTTGAGTCCAGCTGTGTTTGATTATACTGATTGGACTTGATTAGGAAAGACACACACCTGTCTATATAAGACCTTACAGCTCACAGTGCATGTCAGAGCAAATGAGAATCATGAGGTCAAAGGAACTGCCTGAAGAGCTCCGAGACAGAATTGTGGCAAGGCACAGATCTGGCCAAGGTTACAAAAACATTTCTGCTGCACTTAAGGTTCCTAAGAGCACAGTGGCCTCCATAATCCTTAAATGGAAGACGTTTGGATCGACCAGAACCCTTCCTAGAGCTGGCTGTTTGGTCAAACTGAGCTATTGGGGGAGAAGAGCCTTTGCGAGAGAGGTTAATGAAGAACCCAAAGATCACTGTGGCTGAGCTCTAGAGATGCAGTCGGGAGATGGGAGAAAGTTGTAGAAATTCAACCATCACTGCAGCCCTCCACCAGTCAGGGCATTATGGCAGAGTGGCCCGACGGAAGCCTCTCCTCAGTGCAAGACACATGAAAGCCCGCATGGAGTTTGATAAAAAACACCTGAAGGACTCCAAGATGGTGAGAAATAAGATTCTTTGGTCTGATGAGACCAAGATAGAACTTTTTGGCCTTAATTCTAAGCGGTATGTGTGGAGAAAACCAGGCACTGCTCATCACCTGTCAAATACAGTCCCAACAGTGAAGCATGGTGGTGGCAGCCTCATGCTGTGGGGGTGTTTTTCAGCTGCAGGGACAGGACGACTGGTTGCAATCGAGGGAAAGATGAATGTGGCCAAGTACAGGGATATCCTGGAAGAAAACCTTCTCCAGAGTGCTCAGGACCTCAGACTGGGCCGAAGGTTTACCTTCCAACAAGACAATGACCCTAAGCACACAGCTAAAATAATGAAGGAGTGGCTTCACAACAACTCCGTGACTGTTCTTGAATGGCCCAGCCAGAGCCCTGACTTAAACCCAATTGAGCATCTCTGGAGAGACCTAAAAATGGCTGTCCACCAACGTTTACCATCCAACCTGACAGAACTGGAGAGGATCTGCAAGGAGGAATGGCAGAGGATCCCCAAATCCAGGTGTGAAAAACTTGTTGCATCTTTCCCAAAAAGACTCATGGCTGTATTAGATCAAAAGGGTGCTTCTACAAAATACTGAGCAAAGGGTCTGAATACTTAGGACCATGTGATATTTCAGTTTTTCTTTTTTAATAAATCTGCAAAAATGTCAACAATTCTGTGTTTTTCTGTCAATATGGGGTGCTGCGTGTACATTAATGAGGAAAAAAAAATTAACTTAAATGATTTTAGCAAATGGCTGCAATATAACAAAGAGTGAAAAATTTAAGGGGGTCTGAATACTTTCCGTCCCCATTGTATATATATATATATACCAACCACCATTCCGACCTTCAGGAACCAGAGACCCCTGCCACCAGTTCCTGAAACGACAAAACAGAAAAAAAAAACACAAACATGCATACCATATAGCTGCCTAAAATGAGGGTGGGAGGGAAAACAACTGCTTGTGGGTTACTTCTTAGCCTGCACGTGCCTGAATGACTGGCTCCACCCCCGCCCCCACTAATAGACACAGGATGTGCTGACCAGCACCGCCCTGTGTCCACCTAACACTGCCTCTTCCTGCATCCAATTTCCTGGTGCATATATCCTTAGCGTCCCCCAGTCATGTGGCCCCTCCACTAAGGTTCCCTTGCTCCGGGACTTTCTTTTCGTGTGCTGCAGTGAAAATTAGGCAAGTTGCAACACTTGGCTCCAGTAACTTTTCTTGCAGGGGTGTGCTAACATGGGCACCCAGGACACTTGCCTAGGTCCCAGATGCTGCAATGGCCCATCTATGGCAGCCTGCATTGCTTTAATTTGAGGGGCTAAAAGAATAAATGCTGGGGGTGTTTTGGGAGGTGAGAGGACATGTGCTAGATGGGGGATGGGGATTTAACATTTTTGCAAAAGTCCTCCCCCCTCACAAAGTGTCCCCAGTACATATCCCCCCAAATCACTCCTCCAATTGTACATCTTTTTAACCTGCTTCAGATCAGCCCCAGTACCTGCACCTTTACACCTCAGATCGGCCGTATTTCATGCACCTTAAGCATACCTCCCAACTTTTTGCAATAGAAACGAGGGACACCTATTAGCAAAAGTATGTAGGAATAGGACACCCCTTCTGCCATGCCTCCTTAAAGGAGAATTATACAAAAAAAATGATTAGTTAAACCCACAAGTGCTTTTTTTTACCACTGCTATTCTTTTATGCTGGCATTTGAAATTTACAAATGCAGCCATTTAGAAATTGGATAAAAGTTTAGCACTGGGAAATACTTTTTGAAAGATAAATAGTGCACTTTATATACAGCTATATAGATCAGACTAAAATGAGGGACGAATAGGGAGGAAAGAGGGACAGAGGGACTTTGTTCCAAATCAGGGACAGTGCCTCGAAATGGGACAGTTGGGAGCTATGCCTTCAGTACTCAGATCAGCCCCATTTCCTGCAACTGCAGACTTCAGATCAGTCCCAGTTCCTGCAATTTCAGACCTTAGATCAGCCCCAAATCATGCACCTTTCCACCACAAATGGGCCTCAATTCCTGCACCTTCAGACATCAGATCAGCCCATGTGCAGTCCTCATATGACCTCATATCTGAGCCAATCCACATGCTTCAAACCTCAGATCAGCCCCACTCCATATAAACCATCAAGCATCTTACTACTGCTGAAAAACATTTAGACCACTTTAATGTACTTTTTTGAAGATTTGGACTTCCCCATTTTGGCTGCTACTTTGCACCATCTTTACCAATGCAAATCTTTGATTTTTGCAAGTACAGCACCCCGGACAGGGGTACATGCATGCAGGATTCCTAAGCAAAGTGTGTTTCCTAAGGGCCATTTCACACCAGATGCAGTTCCGTGTGCTTTTTTCTTGTATTTTGCATGTGCAGAAACTGACCAGAAACTGACTGAAACTGACTGCACTGGTGTGAACTAGAGCCATTGGAATTCATGGAAAACACTGTGTGTGCATTTTTACGGCCATTTTACACCACAAAAATGCACTCCGGATACATTCCAGATCAGTTTTTGCTTACAGTTCACACCACAAGCAGTTCCAACGCAGTTGCGTTTTTGATACAATTTGCTTTGTTCCAGTAGAGTTCTGTGAAGAAAAAATACAGTATGCTCTACTTTTTTTTTCTTCACCGGAAACTGACCAGAAACTGACTGGAACTGACTGCGCTGGTGTGAACTAGAGGCATTGGAATACATGAAAACACTGTGCATGCATTTTTAGTGCAGAAAAAAGCACACGGGACTGCACCTGGTGTAAACTAGCACTTGCAAAGAAGCTTTCACTAATATCAGGGAGGTAAGTGGGTCAGGCTTTGTAAGTGACAGCCCAAAGAACTGCCAATTACCGCATGCAGCACTGTATGTAGAGCAAAAATACATACAGCCCCACTCATCATATTTAATCTTTTTTTTTCTACATACTTGGTGCCTTCAGGAGGACCCTCCAGTGCTCGGGCAGGCTAGTTCAAGCGTGCCCATATATTCAATAAAATATAATATTTGTTTTGTATTGTATTGTAAAGATGGCTAAAGACTGCAGAAGAGGTGATAAATACATGTGCACATGAAGACCTGTCTGATTTTGAAGCCTATGGCAGTTGTGAGCTACCAAAATTGAATAACTGCTGTGTTACATGTGGGGGTTGATTTACTAAAACTGAAGAGTGCAAAATCTAGTACAGCTGTGTATGGTAGCCGATAAGCTTCTAATTGCAACTTGTTCAATTAAAGCGTATGTTAACCCCCCCCAAAAAATTGATCCTGTCCTTTTAAAGCATGTTATACATCACAGTGCTTGTGATGTGTCATTTGGTCCCCTGTAACACTTGTAATACCTGACTTATCCTGCCTGGCTATACCCTCCCCTCTGTAAACTGACCACAGTGTATCATGGCTGCTAAGCCATGACACCGTGGTCCGTTTATGTGCTCCTCTATCCTCCTCCCCCCTCCCCTCCCTGCCTGTCTGCTCATGTGTCAGTGCCAGCCCCCTCCGCTCTTGCTGCTCTCATAACTTTTATAACATTATATAAGCCCCTCTGTGTTCTAATAACAAGTGCTCCTGTCTGTGTGCTTTATTAAAAAAATGCCTCCTTTACCGTATATCACAGCGGTTCCCCGCGATTACGTAATGTCCGGCTCCCTCTCTTCTCTCCCCCGCGCGTCTTGGCTGACGTCAGCAGGGAAATCTCGGCCCCGCACGCTGCATCTGTCAGCCAGGCGGAGAGGAGATACGACCGGTAATGTGATCGTGAGGAACCCGCTGTCAACCAAGGTAAAGGAGGCTTTTTTTAAATAAAACACACAGACAGGAGCACTTGTTATTAGAACACAGAGTGGCTTAAATAAAGTTATGGAAGTGGGTTATTAACCACTTTAAGCTTTGACAAAAAAAACCTTAAAGCTGCAAAACTGAAAGCTGATTGGTTTTTATGCAGAGCTGCACCTGGTTGTGCGCTCTCTAGTTGCACTCTCTAAAAGCAGTAGTCTTATTGCAGAGATCATTACTGAGTCAGACCTATAACTCTGTAATCAGCATAGTGCATGCTTCCCACTGATTAGAGAGCTTTAGCTCTGACTCAGCAGGGGTGGTGTCAGACTTCTACAAAGAGATCAAGGGTCCCACTCTGCAACATGCTGGCAAGTAAAAGGCCTTTCTACTCAAACTGTGGCTAGTTTAAAAAAAAAAAAAAAAGCCTTAAGGCACATCTCTGCTTAATTTTATTATTTTTGCATGTTTCTGTGTCTACAGTATGTGCAACAAATGCACCAGAGAAGCTCCCAAACCTTTTCGGACATGGAACATTGCGCATTTTTTCCAAGCATGTTTTGGCGCATTTGTAGTATGTCTTCCAACCACATTTGGGGATGCCATTGATAATGAATGGCACCCAAAGTTTTGAATCTACCAATCTGGAGTTGCAGGCAAAATTGCGCAGTTCTGCCTGCAATTCTGCATCGCTCAGATGTGAATGGGGCATCAGACTTTGCACATCTTTTGTTTTGGCGTGCCTGGAATGTATTTAGCTGATTTTAACTAAAAGTTAAATTGGGATTTAAGGACTGCGCCCAGTAGTCAGCATTATGCACTCAATGAAAAACACAATTTCAATGCAAATTGCAGTTAATGCTACCATAGGAATCATTCAGGTATTAATTCTAAAATGAGACCCAGTTAGCAAACACAACAGTGGGATAATGACAAACGGCCCTGCCCATTCAGGATGTGTGATAACCCTGAGAACCATAGATATGAAAAGGAAGTTGGGACTTTGTGTGAGGCAAATGGCAATTGAACAGATTGAATAAAATTGCACTCAATATGGAATACATTAAAAGCCACTGCATATATGTACATGTAGAATAAAGTACAGTTCATGAACACATAAAATAAGACTACAGATACATAATCCAAGTAGTTCATATGTGTACAACCTTGAAAACGAAATAGCAGCACATTCCAGTTGCCAATGTATGGAGTAATTAAAAGTATAGTAAAAAGATGCAATGATGATTGACTATAGCAAGGTACATCTTATCAGAGCTCAACGCATTTCGTGTGAAGACACTTCATCAGGAGTAGATGCATCCATTGGTCTGTAAAAAATGAATATATGTATTGATACCGATCAGTTCTGGTAACAATTCAAGCATCAAAAAAGGGGGGTAGGAAATATTGCAGTATAATTACTTAAAAAGGATTGGAGAACAGGGGTGCGTGATACTGTACTCATGAGGAGCTGCTGGGATAGGTCATCCGTCACGGGAGCTGAGGAAGCTATACCAAGCAGGGAGCAAATGCCCAAACATAAGATCCCCAAGCAAATAGATTCTCCATATTGTGTATGTGGTAGCACAAAGTGGGGCTCCGGAGGAATCTGTAAGAAAGGGGGATATACTATGAAAAACTCTCAGGGAATAAAGATGGTGTAAGGCCAGTAGGAGCCAAATAACAGTGAGGGAAACATTTGGTGAAAGTGTTGAAAGAAAACAAAACGATGCCGTTATAAGCCATAAGACCATATCCAGATAGATGGAACAGGGAGGGAAAAGTGTGTGAGGCAGTCATATTTGACAGCCAGAGTGAAGTGAAATAAAAAAAAAAAAACAGCAGAAAATTGTGCACAGCAAGAAAAGTGCCAAATATACCAAAATAATTACCTCTGAGAACCAGAACCTTTGCTAAGTGAAGGAATGGGTTTGATAATAAAGTTGGCAGTGCCTCCACCCAGGATAGGGCCTCTGTGAATTCCCTTTCTGGGAAATTAATCCTTAATCCAAATAAAGCAAAAGGGAGCAAATGAAGTACTGTAACCAGCATATAACACTAACCATACTGTAAGTATATAGATGCACACCAGTATGGAAATAATATAAGCTTTATATAAGAAAAGGTTCATAACAATAAATACACCCAATGTATATAATTATTCATAAATATACCTCTGGACTTCATTTGCAGGGCTCCTGTGGATGATTGCAATTCAGTGTCTAGCTCAGTGTTGGAGACCTAAAGGATAGGTCAACAGTGATGGAGAGATAGGGTTACCCCTGTAGGAGCCGCTGTTGATGTGCCCAGGTTCTTTCTCTAATTAGCGCAGGTAGCCAGGCGCACAGCATTATCTCATCCACTCAGCCTCAATAAACAGTTCAGGGGAGTCTTTTTGAAGTTAATTGCTTAGGAACCAGGAACATGGGAAGGTCAGTGGGGTATGAGATACTCCAAAACGCTTGATTCATAAATTGCAGAGGTCTCTTCTTTATGTACAAGCAGCAGCAGTGCAGTATCCACTCCCAGCTGAGAACCAGGGGATTGCTGAAAAAGTTTATGAGAAATAGGCTGAAATGGTCTAGCTTCGTGCAGCTGCGGGACAACCAGGGGTCTGGCTCTACTCACAGATCTTCACAATGATCAGTCCAGAGATATGACCTCCAGCAGAGTAGCCCAGCTTCCAATCCAGGAAGGGGGTACAGAGGCAAGCAGCCCCCTTTCCCTTGAGCACTTGGATCCATCCCCACAGGGGGGAGAAATGACAAGACTCTCAGGGTTCCAAACTATTTAACAATGACCTAGTCACCATCTGGGCACACCTCCCCAGGGATTCGCTAGGCCCTACTAAATATTCAGGCATTTCAATCCTCCCACCCTAAGCTGTGGATGCTTCTTTTAAAGGCAGGGGGGAGTAATTAAACTCAGAGCCTGTGAAACCCTGAATAGACTATACAAAACAATTACTGCTTCTGTGACTACAGCAGAAGCCAAACACTAATTTTTCCTAACAGCCTAGCTAAGAGGGTGTTACAGGGATCTCCTCCAACCATTGTCCAATCAGCCTGAAATGCAGCTTCTCACCAGCAGAAACTGTGATGTGGCACTGGAACTTCTAATCTCCTATGCAACTGGACCTCTTTCTACCAGAAGTAGTCATCAGATGCCTAACCTGGATTGGTTATTGAGCCTTGAGCTAAAACTAGCTATAGAATCCCAGACCAGAAGGGACAGGGTTAACTAAAATAGCAGGAGCTGCATCAGGGATGCTCAAATCATATCGCCCGATGCCGGACGCCGGGCAGGTGTTTTTTTTTTTTTTTACATTTAGAGCTGCTGCAGGCAAGCAGCAGGGTTTACTTTATATGGTGCAACTTTCATGTCAGTTCATGTCAGTGCGATTGCCAAAGGTCGTTTTTCAGCGGTTCAGGTATGATTCTGATCAAGGATGGTGATAGTGAATACCCTTTTGTTCAATGCGAATTTAGTACTTCTGAGATTTTCAATCTGCCTTCATATGCTAGAAATGCCACCCATCCTCTTCTCTACAAAACTGCCCTCCAGCCACTTCTATGCAAAATCGGCTTTGAAATGCATCCTATGTCAACAGTTATCTCAGAATGCCACTATGCTCTATGCTATGTGTGTTTGGAAAACTTAACGCACAGGACCCTTTTTTTAACCACTTAAGGACCGCCCCACCACACATATACTGCGGCAGGGTGGCCCTATTGCTCGAAATGGCATACGTAGTTTTGTGAACGAGACACTACGGGCACATGCCTGCTGCACAGCGGGGGAGCCCATGCCTGGGTCTGGGGGCCGTGATGTCCGCCGACCACCGGCGATCGCTACTCAGAGAGGCAGAACAGAGATCTGCCTATGTAAACAAAGCAGATCCCCGTTCTGTCAGGGGAGTACAGTGATCAGGAACAGCGATCTCTCTGTACTCCCAGTCAGTCTACTCACCCCCCACAGTCAGAAATACCTCCCTAGGCCACACTTAACCCTTTGATCGCCCCCTAATGTTAACCCCTTCCCTGCCAGTGTCATTTATATGTATTATAGCAAAAAGTAAAAAAAAGGTTATTCTTTTTCAAAATTGTCTTTTTTTGTTTATAGCGCAAAAAATAAAAACCGCAGAGGTGATCAAATACCACCAAAAGAAAGCTCTATTTGTGGGAACAAAAGGACATCAATTTTATTTGGGTACAACATTGCACGACTGCGCAATTGTCAGTTAAAGGAAAGCAGTGCTGTATCGCAAAAAATGGCCTTGTCAGGAAGGGGTAAATCCTTCCGGGGCTGAAGTGGTTAACCGGATCAAAGTCGCACCTCATAGATGTGAACATCCTTCACAGAAAACAGCTGTATTTTCATTTTCAGATGCCATGTAAATTTATGCCTTTTCAGATCGCATCTGATCTCTTTCAGATTTGCAACAGTGTGAGCTGGGACTAAGGCTTCATTCAGACCTGGGCACTTCAATCGCAAAACGCAGGTTCAGGTGCCATTATTTTCAATGACACCTAAAATGCAGTGCGGTTTTGCCCTTACTGTCGCACGATTAGGAGCAGGAGCTTCTTTTGGGCGACAAGCTTGCACGATTAGCCACAATTGCCGCTAGATAAATTGTGCAGCAAAAATTAACCGCATTTTAGGTGTCATTGAAAATAATAGCACCTAAACCTGTGTTTTTTGCGATTGTAGTGCGTTTTGAGATCACGGGCAGAATCTCAGCGATTCTGCCACTCTACCAAAACGCCCAGGTGTGAATTGAGCCTCACGGAGTGGACACTGATTTGACATGCCTTTTTACTGAGCTCTGAGCATGTGTAGCAAGTGTTTTAGTGTGTGAGTGTACCCTAAAGGAATAACTTTTTTTACTCATTGGGGCAGGAGCCTAATAATTGGGCTTCTGCTGAGTGTTAAGAGAGCCTAATGCCGTGTACACACGGTCTGATTTTCCGACGGGAAATGTTGGATGTGAGCTTGTTGGATGAAAGTCCGACCGTGTATGCTCCATCGAACATTTGTTGTCGGACTTTCCGCCAAAAAATGTTGGCTAGCAGGTTCTCAAATTTTCCGCCAACAAATGTTTGTTGTCGGACTTTCTGATCATGTGTACACAAGCCCGTCGTACAAAAGTCCAGGCATGCTCGGAATCAAGTACGCTCGTCACACTGCAAGGTCTCTCCCTTCCCTGCTAGTCCCTGGGTACGATGCTATAGACAAGCAGGGAGGTGAGTAGGGGATAAACATTGCAAGGTGAAAATCTTATTTAAATACAATTTTGGTTAAAATTATTTTAATATTATCAGGACAAGTAGATTGTCATGAGGGACAAGTAGATTGGGACCCTGATTTAGTTCTTTGGACAAATAGTTTTAAAAAAAATGTTCACACCCCTGTTCATATGTACTTTAGTACAATAAACAGGTTCACCTACTTAATATATGAAGGTGACCAATACACACATACAGTAGTGCAGACCTAGCTATCTGGCACTGTACATGTGAGATAACAATAAGGTAACAGATATACTTCTGTCACCAGTCTTTAAAGTGTTTGTTTATGCACACATAGTAGTCACTGGCAGCCCCTCCAATATATTAAAGCAGAGCACACTGTATATATCTTTTCCAAAAATGAGCGTTGTAAATAGCTATTTAAGCTGTGTTCAGGCCTGTCACATGACCCGCAGCCGCTTTTCAGCTCCGATGGATGGCTTCTGCTGGAGGGGCTGTGATCTCCCTCTGACGTCAGTCTGGGAGATCACGTGGCCGCTCACCCTCTCCTGCAGATGCCTTGTCTCAGAGCTGTACAGCGGCTGTGAATCATATGACCGGCCTGAAGACAGCTCTAAATAGCTTTTTACAATGCTCGTTCTTGGAAAAGATATATACAATGTGCTCTGCCTTAATATTTTGGAGGGGCTGCCAATGACCATTCAATATTTTTTTCGATATGTACTAATAGCCGCGGGGGGGGGCAGAGATGGAGACACACAGTAAGGAGCTGACAGGGAGGGAGGAGAGAATTAGGGGGGAGAGATGAGAGCAGAGCAAGGCTGCGTATGATGGAGGGACACACTCTGACCATGGTGGTCAGGGCTCAGGAGCCCTGATTTTCGTGGTCAGTACAGAGAAGGGATACAGGAAGTGGCATATACAGGGAGGTTTTTACAGTTTAGAGGGGGGCAGATTACATAGCACATGCACTGTGCTGTTTATTTAATCTGCTTTAAGGGACCAGGAAGTCTATTTATTTTTTTGGGGGTTAACAAACACTTCAGATGTACACATATATACACCCAGAAGTAGGGCAGCAATAGCAAATAATTAAACACAAGAACACTTGCTTAATAACCCCAGGTTCTAGCCTGGGTTAGTAGCAGCTCCTCCATAGCAGGACATATGGTATCAGGCTCTCCCTATTTCCTTCCTCCCTCTGGGGTTTTCAACCCAGACACCCAGAAACAGGAAGTGATGTACGCAAACAATTTTGTGAGCATCAAGCACAGCCACTTACAGACAGCGAGGGCAGCAATTCCCTATCAAACCATTATCTTACTGAATACTCAGCACAAATCTCTCAAACCACAATGCCAAGTTGTTTGGAATCAAGTGGCTGTCTCAGCCCAAAAATGAACATACAGCCTTACTTTTTCTTTGAAAGCAATAGACAGGAAAGGTGGTCCATCTCATTGCAGCTCTGCTGCTCTTGTAGCTTTCCTGGTGTCTCTCTGATTTTTGAGTCCCTGGTGCTCACACATAACCCTCCTCTTCTGGTATATGAGCCACCATGCACTCTTACCAGCTCTACAATGCAGCAATTACAGAAATAGCGCAGACCACAAACCATCAGTAGTCCCCAAACACCCCACTCTTGGTTTTGACCTTAATTGATTTTTTCAGGGGATGTCCACTCTATGTATCATTACACTGTGAGTGCAGGGTGCCAGGTCCACGACACCTTGCACTATAGGGATGTCCTGAATGGCGTCATTCAACTCAAGTCATAGAACATCTAGTGACAGAAAGGAATAATTGCAGGGACAACACTGGAGAGGTAGGTGAGTATTGCTGCCAGATGAGCTTTTTTATGTTTTCTCTTTTAATGCTGGGGAACGTTAAAAAAACATAGCCCCTAGTGTGGCTTTAATGTAGAAGGATGTGTCTAATTTTGTCCTGCTTTTGGCTTTTTCTAAATGTTTTTGTGTGTATACAACTGGAAAAGAGACTAACAAATGGTTAGTAATACATTATATTTACAGATTAACACAGCAGAGAGCATGGTCTTTCTGATAAAGACAAATTGACTATTTTCTTTAAGTATGATATATTCTACACCTTTTGTGCTTTAATCTGATTCATTGCATTACTTGTCCTAGTAAGAACAGAGTTGCTGTACATAGCTTGCTTTTAACAATCTCCCAGAAAATGTATTCTATTTACCAATGCAAATAAATCCATAAAAATTGTGCAGCACTCCTCCTCTTGATGTGGCGCAGAATGCCCCCCTAAATATTGTGACAGGCTAACATTTCCATATATTAAAGCCTTGTGTTTTTTTTTTTTTTCTTAATAACAAACATGTTATACTTACCTACTCTGTGCAATGTTTTTGCACAGAGCACCCCAGATCCTCCTCGTCTCAGTCCCACACGGGGGGCTCCTGGCTTCTCCCTCCTGCAACTTGCTGTGGGGCACCCAAGCAGGCGCGCTCCCAAGCCACAGCTCTGTGTGTCCATTCACACACAAAACCGTGGCTCAGCCCCGCCACACCCACCCCTCCATCTCCTGATTGGCTCACTGGCTGTGATTGACAGCAGCGGGAGCCAATGGCTATGGTGCTAAATACATAATAGGATTTTACAAACCCCTCCAGTGAGCACGAAATGCAACAAAATTGTAAAAGCTATAAAAAACTTTATTTCATCCAATAAATGTTTAAACCACATATTTTACAAATGCTTACATATTGATACCAACAAACATCGTCCACCGAAGGGACGCATGGTATTTGCTGAGATAAGGAAATTGGGTTGATGCGCTTTGTGGCAAATTCCCTTTCCTCAGGACCTCCTATCTCTTAAACAAGTACAAATGATCAGAAGAGTAACTTCTAGCAACAGAAAATATATGCATGAGTGACAGATCATCAAAAAAGTTTGGTTACAATAATCATCAAATCTAGTAAGAATGCACAATAGCTATCTCCAGGAGGTGAAAATAGGGGGGAGGGAGAAGGAGAGGGAAAAAAAAGGATTTATTTTCATAAAGATTAAATATGAGTATCAACATGAATACCTATCCATAATGTTATAGAAAAAGAAGAAAGAAGGAAAACAATGAGGAATATAAGAAGATTTTGAAGATGAATTGATAATGTTTGGAACAATCGCTGGATTTTTTTTTTTTTTTGAAATTTTAAAGTAATCCGCATGGAGTCCATAGCTGGCCCGTGTTCCTTCATCCCCAAGGGGTGGGTAATCACCCACCTCTTATCGCCCTTTTCTCCAGAACGTGGTTAGGGCCTATACATCCTTGACCCACCCGATGTGTAGACCACATTCCCTGGCCCCACCATTCGGCCCATTATGCCCCGCCACCCTTGGTCCTATCAAGGGGTTCTCTTCTGGGCATGGGGTTGTGGGCATGGGCAAACTGTTGCCTAGTGTTACCGCCGGATTCATCCACTGTTTTTGGCATATCGGCCTTGCGTTTCAGCTACTCACACGCGTCACCTCCGGCTTCCATCTGGGGACTTTATTTTCTGTGTTCGCATCACTTTCAAATTACTGCACCCGCATCATCCTGACCCATGGGCACGCAGGCCGTCCTTAATAGCCTAGGAATGGGACACACCTGGCCCTTACTTTCAAGGGCTACCACCATTGTGGTCAAGGAATGAACCCTCCCACCGCATTCGGACCTGGGACCACACCATTGAACGCCGCCCTCCGGAGATGACCACTCACCTGGGTGGTTTATTATATAGGAACACATGGTGCCCTACTTTGGGCTTGCTTTCTCATACCATCACACTATGGGGACTGTTAACACTCGTTCACTGCACTTTTACATCTAGGTAAGCAGTTCAAATGTCAATTTTTATTTTTGAATTCATTGATAGTGGCTATCTTTAGATAACATGGCTAGATTGGCTCATGCTCCTTTATTGTTTGACACTGACCCATGCTTTTTAGTTGTTTGAGTCTGCAGCATGTGTCTTGATTGTTTGATACATGTACTTGCCCAATTAGATGACATATAATATTCCCTTCGAACTGTATAAATGTATGGGATTCTGGTATGCATTTATATAGATATAGATATGTACAAAAGTTTTGTGTGTATGTATATATATATATATATATCTATATCTATACATATAGATATAGATATATATATATATATATATATATATATATATATATATCTATATCTATATATATATATATAGATATAGATATATATATATATATATATATATATATATATACACTATATTACCAAAAGTATTGGGACACCTGTCTTTACATGCACATGAACTGGCATCCCAGTCTTAGTCCGTAGGGTTCAATATTGAGTTAGCCCATCCTTTGCAGCTATAACAGCTTCAACTCTTCTGGGAAGGCATCAGCATACCAAGACATTTTGGACAATTTCATGCTCCCAACTTTGTGGGAACAGTTTGGGGATGGTCTCTTCCTGTTCCAACATGACTGCGCACCAGTGCACAATGCAAGGGCCATAAAGGCACGGATGAGTGAGCTTGGGGTGGAGGAACTTGACAAGTCTGCACAGAGTCATGACCTCAACCTGATAGAACACCTTTGGGATGAATTAGAGCAGAGACTGTGAGCCAAGCCTTCTTGTCCAACATCAGTGTCTGACCTCACAAATGCGCTTGGGGAAGAATGGTCAAACATTCCCATAGACACACTCCTAAACCTTGTGGACAGCCTTCCTAAAAGAGTTGAAGCTGTTATAGCTGCAAAGGGTGAGCCAACTCAATATTGATTCCTACGGACTAAAACTTAGATGCCATTAAAGTGCATGTGCATGTAAAGGTAGGCGTCTTTTAAATACTTTTGGTAATATAGTGTATATACATATATAATTTTCTTTTTCCATTGTGGAATAATCATCTTCCACTCATGCTTTTAATTACTGGCCTGTGGATGTGATAGGCTGCAACATCTATTGCTTACACGGCAGTCGTTTACCCATCAGGTAAATCTCTCAGCTCTATAACATGCCCCGATTGTTCTAAACATTATCAATTCATCTTCCAAATCATCTTATATTCGTCATTGTTTTCCTTCTTCCTTCTTTTTCTTTATTATTTCTATTCTGGGCTCCTCTATTTACTACCATAGGTCCAGTATTACTTCCCCCTTTTCCAATTTTTCCCATAGGACTACATCCCAGGGCTTGTCAGGCCGGCAGGATCATACCACATTGGGGTTACTCATTATTGCACCATTATTTAGGGTTTGGCATAGCTGTACTTCAGAACTTATCGACATAATATTATAGAAAGATGTTGATACTCATATTTAATTTTTTAATGAAAATAAAATGCATCCCTTTGGCGGACGATGTTTGTTGGTATCAATTTGCAAGCATTTGTAAAATATGTGTTTTATACATTTTATTGGATGAAATAACGTTTTGTATAGCTTTTTCAGTATCGCTGCATTTTGTGCTCACTCCTATTATGTATTTAGCTATTATCCATTTAATTCAAGGATGAGACCCTCCACTGACACACTTATCTAGGGGGAGCCTTCCCTACACACATCCAAAAAAGTTCTTGCAGTAGTAAGTGAGACAGATTTTTGGTGTTAGCAGTAAGTGACAGAGGACAGATTTTGCCTAACATTGGGAGGGACTTAAAGAGGGGTGATTAAACAGAATCTATGCCTAGTCACTGTATACACTGAACACATATAGCACAGCCCTTATATCCACAAAATACTCCTACTAACTATGTAACAACTGACATTCACACAAATACACATAAACCTCAGAACAAAGGATCATTTTTAAAAATGTAAACATTTTCTGCACGCAGATCACGATCACTTTGTCTGAGCCTACCTTAAAGAAGAACTTCATTAAAACCACAGGGACAGCAAACACTTTGGTTAGGACTATGTAAGTAATATACAACATAAGGTATAGATTGCAGCTGTCAAGAGTAAGTAACGTACAAAACTACATATAGTGTGCAGCATCAGGACGGGCCTGTTCACATCAGATTCCTCCTTAAATCAAGAATCCCCATCGGAGTTTTCCCTCAACATCAGAGTCCTTCCCCTTACATCAGGATCCCCAGAGTCACCCCCCTTAGGTCAGGGTCCCCAAGAGTCACCCCCCTAATATGAGGGTCCATAGAGTTAAAACAGTTACATTAGGGTCCCCAGAGCCATCCCCTTACATTAGGGTTCCCAGAGTCGCCCCCTAACATCAGTGTCCCTAGAGTCACCCCCATTATATCAGGGTCCCCGGAGACCCCCTCCTTACATCAGGGTGCCTAGAGTCACTTACCTAAAGGAGGGTCCCCAGAGTTTCCCTAGTTAGTGTAGGCGCAAATAAAATTTGCTCTGTTCCTCCCCTCTGAGACAGAAACTGAGGTGCAACTTTTTATACCGGCCATGAATTAAAGAGGAACAGGGGTCTCTAGCCCATATACGGAACTAAGAAGAAAAAACATTTTTATACTTTTTTTTTAATAATCTTAATATGAACTATTTTATGTTTTATCTTTTGGTAAGTAGAGCCAATTTTCTGTCTATTTTTAGATGCTGAAAAGAACCTGTGATTTACAGAGTTCACCAGCTCAAGATGAAATCTTCAGACAAGAGTCAGAACGGTGACTCCTTCCCTCACTCCCTGTTCTTACCTGTTCCAGTATAGTCAGAGAGAGAGTCTAAATGTAAAGACCTTCTGATGTGCTATCTCCTAAAAAAATCCGTGATGCTGAGGAGTTTGGACCACCTGTTTTAAAATGAGGGAGTCCACACTTGCATTCAGTTTTCTGTGATTTTTTATGTGTGGTAAGACGACTGTCAGCATTAATATCACCAGGATCTTTGTATTCCCCCTTTTAAGCTTGCCAAAAACCTGCACTTTTAACGCATATTGAGAGGATGACATATCCAAGTGCTTCGTCGACCCTTTTTTACTGCTGTACAGAGAGTTACAGGAAGCTCAGGTAAAGGTAAACTTCAGGTAAAATAATTAGCAAAACTAAAAAAAACAAAAAGCTACACAACTGAAACAAAAGGTTATTTAAAGGAGTATTAACTATAAAAGTAAACATTTATTTTATTGCCGCTTACCAATTCTTAGATGTGATGGCTGGATTAGTTTCCTTTTTTAGGCTTTCTTTCTTCTATTTTCATCTGCTGATCAAGCCGGCAAATCTGTTGTTTTTCAACAGAAAATCTCTCTTGCAGTAACAGTGATGAGACCAGCCAGGGTACCCAAAATGATTAGCTTTTATTTATTTCTGTAAACCCTTTATCCCAAAAGGAAAAATACTGTTTGCTGTAACTGATTACAAAGTATTAGCTTCAAAAGTTAAACAGTTATAAAGTCTATTATAAAGCTTATTATAAAGTTCAGCTTCAATTTGTTAGTGTAGTTATATCTGCTAGTACTTCTAATGCCCCCCTCCTCCATACTGACAATGCTGCTGTCCAAATCTGCCCCCTGTGCTCATTCATCCAGAACAATGTTTGTATAATCCAGGAGGTGTGTTACTGGCCAGATAACCAGGGAAAAACAGAGGGAAAAAGCCTAAAAAAGAAAACTAGTACCGTCACCTTGTCTAATGACTGGTAAGCTGTAATATATATACCGTATTTATCGGCGCCGAAATACACAGAGCCAGTCCTCGGCTCTTCTCGGCCACATTCGGCTTCACTCTAGTGCCGCCCGAACCTAGCCGAGTGTACTCAGCTAGGTTCGGATAGCTCCGCTCATAGTCACGCCCATCCCGGGCGAGACTACGAGTGGAGCCGAAAGTGAACGAGAGCCGCCGAGAAGAGCCGAGGACCGGCTCTGTGTATTTCGGCGCCGGCGGCGCCATTTTCAAATCGTGATCGGCGATTTTGAAGCCCAGGATGGCAGGGGTCCGGGATCACAGGATCGAAGGCTGCACTGGGGCAAGGCTGCACTGGGGAAAGTCTGCACTGGGCAAGGCTGCACTGGGGAAAGGCTGCACTGGGAAAGGCTGCACTGGGGAAGGCTGCACTGGGGAAAGGCTGCACTGGGGAAAGGCTGCACTGGGGAAAGGCTGCACTGGGGAAGGCTGCACTGACAAGGCTGCACTGACAAGGCTGCACTGGGGAAGGCTGCACTGACAAGGCTGCACTGGGGAAGGCTGCACTGACATGGCTGCACTGGGGAAGGCTGCACTGACAAGGCTGCACTGACAAGGCTGCACTGGGGAAGGCTGCACTGACATGGCTGCACTGGGGAAGGCTGCACTGACAAGGCTGCACTGACAAGGCTGCACTGGGGAAGGCTGCACTGACAAGGCTGCACTGGGGAAGGCTGCACTGACGAAGGCTGCACTGACAAGGCTGCACTGGGGAAGGCTGCACTGACAAGGCTGCACTGACATGACTGCACTGGGGCAAGGCTGCACTGAGAAGGCTGCAATAATGGGCATTTAAATGTAAGTTTTTTTTCCTTCAACTTCCCTCCTAAAAGTTTTTTTTTCCTTAAAATTCCCTCCTAAATTGGGGTGCGTGTTATACGCCGGTGCGTGTTATACGCCGATAAATACGGTGTATATATATATATATATATATATATATATATATTTAGTTTTGGGTTTAATACCACTTTAACTTATGTGTAGGAGAGCAGTTTATAGTTAATAAAACTAAACTATTGCATTTCCATGTTCTGTGTACTGTGGGAGATCAGATATGGTAAACGCAGGGTCCTGGGTTTAGTAACACTTTAAGAGTAAATTATGATGTATACCCTACCCCTGGAAAACCTCAAAAATGACCTTTCTGGAGCTCTTCTTTAAGAAAATGACCTACATTTTCAAAATATGTAATATGATATTTATAATAGTTTTTCCTCATGATTTTGGTTATTCTACTAGAATCTTATACATACCAAATGCGAGAGTGTTTTCTAATTATGTAACTAAGAATCTAATTAAACTTTAACACCTTTTGTCATAGTGTAGATGCAGACTAACAATTTATTTCCATGTAATCATAAAACCATATTACCGTAAAACAGCTCGCGAGCAACTAATTACGGGGTGTAAAGAGACTCAAGACTAGAGTACATTTCTGACAATATGTTATAGCTACACAGTGGTAAGTAGCTGTATGTTAAGATAATGATGGTGTGTTTGGATACAAGTTCTACTTAAAAAAATTTTTTTACAACTTCTATGAATCCAAAGCACTTTTGGCAGTACTTCACCTGTAGGTCACAGAAGTGCACTTAGTTCTGCAATCCTGTGACCAAGATTCAGCTGACGGCAGGTTAAAGCCCACGGTCAGCTGATGTTATAGAGCCGGTCCAAGCTCTGCAGGGATCCTGACAATAATGTCAGGATCCCTCAGATTCCTGACCGGCCCCTTCACAGTCCAGCACTGGAACAAAGAGCACAGTGTGGCCCAGAGTGGACCCAAGAACTGAGCAATCAGTGGTGTTTGATCGCTCAATTCTCGGTGTAGAGCCGGCAGTAGACAGCTGCAGCTCGGATCAATGTTTCAGCCATCTAGGTGAGTATGAGTATGTTTTTTTTTTCTTTAACCTGCATTTCTCTTATAAAGGAAAAAGGAAAGAACTGCTATTTTTAGTCAGTAGCTTCCATTATGGATGTTTGTTTAATTGCCAGGAAGCTGCAACAGATGAAGAAGGGAGATGGGTCAGCAGGAAATGGAGCTCGGGGTAGATAGATGAAGCTAGGGGTGGGTTAGTCTTTCACTCTTCCTTCAACTTAGGTTCCCAAAGGGATCATAGGTCAGGGAATCCAGAAAAGGGAATGTAATCCAAATAATGCTCTCCTGCATTTGAGTGATATGATTTAAGGCTTATTGTGTCTGCTCTTCATCAGTGTCAATGCACCTTGCTGCCCCCTCAGGTCAACGTGTATCCTTATATGCGCTGCAAAACAACAACATAGATAAGGCTCACTGACCTAGCACATTACCTTGTTAAAATGTATTGAAAGATAAAAAGAAAGAAACGCATGTACAAAAAGAAACACATGACATAAACACGCATGTAATAAAAAGCAAAGGAGATTACTTCCAGGTCTGCTACAATCAACTATGGAATGGGAAGACCAGACAGTGTCCATAGTAGCTAGAGCTGCACGATTCAGGCCAAAATGAGAATCACAATTTGTTTGCTTAGAATAAAAAGATCACGATTCTCTCACGATTCTCGCGCCATAAAATCTTTCACATTATACAAAAAAATTGGGCTAACTTTACTGGTTAGTTTTTTTTTTGTTTTTTTTTTTAATTCATTAAAGTAATTTTTTCCAAAAAAAAATTGCATTTGAAAGACCGTTGCGCAAATACAGTGTGACATAAAATATTGCAACAACCACCATTTTATTCTCTAGGGTCTCTACTAAATATATATATATATATATATATATATATATATATATATATATATAATGTTTGGGGGCTCTAAGTCATTTTCTAGCAAAAAAAAAAAGATTTTAACTTGAAACCAAAAAATGTCAGAAAAAGGTTTAGTGTTTAAGTGGTTAAACTTTCTTCATTTACACAGAAGTCTAGCCATTGACATTGTTACAATGTTTATACTTAAGATAAACTGCTAAAGAATGTTGTGAGTCTTGGCAAACTGCCTGTTTTTTTCTTCCTTTCTTTTGATGGCTGTGGCTTCAGAAGAGCAGAGAGAATTCAGCAAGAATCGTGAAACACTTTTATCAGGATCGTAACGGGAAAAAATTGTGATAACGATTCTTGACGCTCTAATAATAGCTAATGCATTTCAAGGGAAAACCCTCTTCAATAGGGCTCTGATGAAAAGAGTTCTCCCTTGAAACCTCCCTTGAAACATGTTAGCCACTACGGACGCTGTCTTGTCTTCCCATACTAGTTGATTGTAGTAGACCTAGAAGCCATCCCCTTTGCTTTTTATGACATAATAAAGAATAGGAAGAAACTGCACTAAATACGCTAAACACAAACCTAAATTGTGAAAAACATTAAGTGAATGAATGAATGAATGAATGATTTGTATAGCGCTGCATTTGCGAACTGAATCGCCTCAAGGCGCTGGATCCGGCCTGTGTTGTCAAGCTTCTCAGAAGAGGTAGGTCTTGAGTTTCTTTCTGAAGGCCTGATGGTTTTCTTCCATGCGGATGTGAGTAGGTAGCGCGTTCCATAGCCGTGGTCCTTGGACTGCGAATCTTCGTTCTCCCTTTGTGAATCAAAAATGATAACAAAAGAAGTCCCAATAAAGAAAAAGAAAAATTATAAACAGATTGTGATGAAACGCATCGTGCTGACGTCACCATGCTGTTTACGTTCCCAGAAGGACGGGCTGGCTATTTGAATTCAGGCTTATCTTATGCATCCTTGATGTAAGTGCAATACTGTTTGTTCTATTAAAGTCGTATTTGGTTTTACACTAAGGTGAGTATTTCTCTTTCTCGGGTATCCTTTGAGTATACCATCTGAGGGAGAATCCTGGTTTTCTTGAGTCCTGTGGAAGGTCATGATTAGCTGCTCTGCTGTGCTCTGTGCTGGAATGTCCCATTCGGTGTGAGCTGTCATTCTGTTTGCCCTTTCTAAGGAGAAAGGCCCTGGCTGGGTATTAGCGACAAGTGTAATGCCCCGTACACACGGTCGGATTTTCCGATGGACAATGTCCAATCGGAGCGTGTTGTCGGAAATTCCGACCGTGTGTGGACTCCATCGGACATTTTCCATCGGATTTTCCGACACACAAAGTTGGAGAGCAGGAGATAAAATTTTCCGACAACAAAATCTGTTGTCGGAAATTCCGATCGTGTGTACACGAATCCGACGGACAAAGTGCCACGCATGCTCAGAATAAATAAAGAGATCAAAGCTATTGGCCACTGCCCCGTTTATAGTCCCGACGTACATGTTTTACGTCACCGCATTTAAAACCATCAGATTTTCCGACAAGTTTGTGTGACCGTGTGTATGCAAGACAAGTTTGAGCCAACATCCGTCGGAAAAAATCCTAGGATTTTGTTGTCGGAATGTCCGAACAAAGTCCGACCATGTGTACGCCCTATTAGTGTTAAAACCAGGCCGTTCCCCCCTCCGGGGAGACAGACAAGAATGCGGGGAACACGCCCAGCCGCAGGAGATGGATGGCCTCCTTACCTTAGGGTAGCTGCCCAGGATGACTCTGATCTTCCTCCCCTGTCCAAGTCGGGGAGTGGTGGATGGCTGAGTCGGATGCTGGATGGCGATCCATCCCTGGAGTCTGACTGTGACGGCTGGTGGGTCGGTCTTCCCCTGCTTCTTCCCTCCTCCGTCCTCCCCCTTGGCCTATAAGATCGCTTCTCCTTTTGACCAATCGGGAAACGGGTCTCACGACCCGCTTCCTGATTGGCTGAGAGGAGAATCAGTGTGAGAATAGCAAATATTCTTTCGCTGTTCTCATACAACTGGGTGGGCTCAGAGTGCAGTGCTCTGTGCCCCGAGCCCACCCTTTTTTGAAGCCTATTAGAGCATCTGGCCCTAATGATGTCCTTAAACCCCCCCATTTAAAATCCATGCATCTCACGCCCTGTATGTAGATTAGGGGGCAGGACGCATGGATAGGGGGGGCAGCTCCCATGTGCCACTAATGGACAGGCCACCACTGGCTTATGTGGGAGAAAAGAAGCCAAAATGCTGTACACATCCCTTACAGATTAGCAGCAGATAAAGCTAGGTGTGGATCAGCAGCAGAAGCTCGGAGCAGATGTGTCAACAGCAGATAAAGCAAGAAGCTAGTCAACAGCAGATGAAGCTAGGGGTGGGTCAGCAGTATATTAGACTAGAGTAGGTTAGTATCAGATGAAACTAGGGACTGGCCATCTGCAGATAAAGCTAGAGGCAAGTCCCTAGCAGGTAAACTAGTAGTGGGTCACCAACAGTTAAGGCTATTAGCAAATACAAATAGGTGCACATCAGCAGCAGGCGAAGCTAGCGGCAGATAAGGTTAGGGGCAGATCAGCAGCAGATAAGGTTAGGTGCAGATCAGCAGCAGATAAGGTTAGGGTCAGATCAGCAGCAGATAAGGTTAGGGTCAGATCAGCAGCAGATAAGGTTAGGGGCAGATCAGCAGCAGATAAGGTTAGGGGCAGATCAGCAGAAGATAAGGTTAGGGGTAGATCAGCAGCAGATAAGACTAAGGGGTCAGAAGTAGATAAAAGATGAAACCATGGAGCAGGTCAGGGGCATGAGGCTAGCAGCAGGTGAACAGCAGATGAAGCTAGGGGTAGTTTGGCAGCAAAAGAGGTTAGGTGCAGACCAGCAGCATATGAATCTGTGGGCAGTTGTGCAGAAAATGAAGCTAAGGAAGGTTCTAAACAAGCAGCAAATATAGCTAAGAGCAGATCAGCTAAAGATAAAGCTTGGACTGGATCAGTAGCAGATGAAGCTTGGGACAAGCAAGCAGCAAATTAAGCTAGGGGCAAGTCAGCAATATACAGTGGCTTGCGAAAGTATTCGGCCCCCTTGAACTTTTCAACCTTTTGCCACATTTCAGGCTTCAAACATAAAGATATAAAATTTTTATTTTTTGTGAAGAATCACCAACAAGTGGGACCCAATTGTGAAGTGGAACGAAATCTATTGGATATTTTAAACTTTTTTAGCAATTAAAAAACTGAAAAGTGGTGCGTGCAAAATTATTCGGCCCCTTTACTTTCAGTGCAGAAAACTCACTCCAGAAGTTCAGCGAGGATCTCTGAATGATCCAATGTTGTCCTAAATGACTGATGGTGATAAATAGAATTCACCTGTGTGTAATCAAGTCTCTGTATAAATGCACCTGCTCTGTGATAGTCTCAGGGTTCTGTTGAAAGCGCAGAGAGCATTATGAAGACCAAGGAACACACCAGGCAGGTCCGTAATACTGTTGTGGAGAAGTTTAAAGCCGGATTTGGATACAAAAAGATTTCCCAAGCTTTAAACATCCCAAGGAGCACTGTGCAAGCGATCATTTTGAAATGTAAGGAGTATCAGACCACTGCAAATCTACCAAGACCTGGCTGTCCCTCTAAACTTTCAGCTCAGACAAGGAGAAGACTGATCAGAGATGCAGCCAAGAGGCCCATGATCACTCTGGATGAACTGCAGAGAACTACAGCTGAGGTGGGAGAGTCTGTCCATAGGACAACAATCAGTCGTACACTGCACAAATCTGGCCTTTATGGAAGAGTGGCAAGAAGAAAGCCATTTCTCAAAGATATCCATAAAAAGTCTCGTCTAAAGTTTGCCACAAGCCAACTGGGAAACACACCAAACATGTGGAAGAAGGTGCTCTGGTCCGATGAAACCAAAATCGAACTTTTTGGCCACTAGGCAAAACGATATGTTTGGCGTAAAAACAACACAGCTCATCACACTCAACACACCATCCCCACTGTCAAACATGGTGGTGGCAGCATCATGGTTTGGGCCTGCTTTTCTTCAGCAGGGACAGGGAAGATGGTTAAAATTGAGGGGAAGATGGATGCAGCCAAATACAGGACCATTCTGGATGAAAACCTGTTGGAGTCTGCAAAAGACCTGAAACTGGGACGGAGATTTATCTTCCAACAAGACAATGATCCCAAACATACAGCAAAATCTACAAAGGAATGGTTCACAAATAAACGTATCCAGGTGTTAGAATGGCCAAGTCAAAGTCCAGACCTGAATCCAATCGAGAATCTGTGGAAAGAGCTGAAAACTGCTGTTCACAAACGCTCTCCATCCAACCTCACTGAGCTCGAGCTGTTTTGCAAGGAAGAATGGGCAAGAATTTCAGTCTCTCGATGTGCAAAACTGATAGAGACATACCCCAAGCGACTTGCAGCTGTAATCGCAGCAAAAGGTGGCTCTACAAAGTATTAACGCAAGGGGGCCGAATAATTTTGCACGCCCCACTTTTCATTTTTTTATTAGTTAAAAAAGTTTCAAAAATCCAAAAGATTTCGTTCCACTTCACAATTGTGTCCCACTTGTTGGTGATTCTTCACAAAAAATAAAAATTTTATATCTTTATGTTTGAAGCCTGAAATGTGGCAAAAGGTTCAAAAGTTCAAGGGGGCCGAATACTTTCGCAAGCCACTGTATGAGGCTTGGGCTGAATCAGTAGATGAAGCTAGGGGCAGGTGAGCAGCAGATGAAGCTAGGGGCAGATCAATATCAGATAAAACTAGAGGTGTGTAAGCAGTAGAAGGAGCCGGTAGACAGATCACTGGGTGTACTACTGGAGCAAATGCTAATGAACTGAATTAGAGCAGAAAAAAAAATATCCTAAAGGGATCAATTGGTCATTTAAAAACAAAATATTCAGTTCTTCCAGCCTGTCCCCTAAGATCCCTGAATATCTGTTTGCTTTCCTGTTGTAAATTGTGTCCAGCTCTGTGGGTAGAATTTTTAATTTTAATAATAATTAACACCCATTTATCATGCACATTTATTGTGCTAATTGTTCTTTAAGCTTACTCATGAGTATTTATAAAACCATTATAGCTTCTCTAAAGCCAAACTAATAGTCTATTCCTAATATACAAGTTATAAAAAGTGTGATTAACCAGTATTACTTTTAGGATGGAAATTGTATTTTTCAAATCAGACTATTTGCTAAGCTAGGTTGCAATATCTATCTTCTTTTGGTAATTTGGTGATCTAGGAAAATCCCTGTTATGTGTATAATGTAGAAGTGTTGGAATACATTGTTCATGTATTTTGTACAACAACTACATCAGCCAGTAGATGTCAGTGTTTATAATTTTGTAGCTGCATTTATTAAACTCTATGTATTTTCTCTGTATAATAAAAGATTCCTGTTTCCAGTTACAAAGGAGCTTCAGTTTCCAAAAAGAAATTAAAATTCAGCAGCTACAAATACTGTAGCTGCTGAATTTTATTATAGGGACGCTTACCTGCCCAGGGATCTAGCGATGTCGGCACCTGAGCCAATTCTTCAATCAACATTGTAAGTCAGGGAAACTGGCAGTGAAGTCTCCTGGCTTCATAGACAGTTTCCCACTGCGCATGCGTGAGCAACACTGCGCTTTGTGATTGGTCCCGCAGTCTTCTGGGACCTGTGTGTGTCCCAGAAGGCTGCCGGGGGAGAGGAGGAAGGGCCGAAAAATGTTCATAGATCGCCGTGGCGATCTGAGCCAGAGGTGAGAGCGGGTACCTGTCAAGACCAGGTGCCCGCTCCCCCCCCCTCCAAAAAGTAGCAAATGTGGCAGTGGAGGAGGGATGGGGAAAACAAGTGGAGCTTCCCCTTTTGGGTGGAGCTCTGCTTTAAGCAGATAAACCCATGTGGACTGTGCACTGTCTGTTCTGTCGAGCTATATACAGAACCTCTAACAGATTATGGGCCCAAGCAAAGCCCAGGCACCCACCCAGACACCCAGAGAAAAGCTGAGAACCCAGTCATAGCTCAGTCATAGCCAGCTACAGCAGAACAGTGCAAGATACAGCAACAAGAAGAAAACTGCAACAGAATAACAGAAAATGGCCAGTAACACAGCTGCAACAAAGCTTTAATTTGCAAATCTGACAAACCAGAACTACTGTTCTTGGAAATGCAAGGTGAAAATGCTGCTAATAAGAGAAGGTACACATAAATGTATAAACTAAGACAGACCAGCACACCCCTCAGATGAGTTGATAGGGAAAGACCAAAAGGCTCAGAGCACAATCTCTCTTAGCATAAAAGATGATCAAGTCATATATATATATATATATATATATATATATATATATATATATATATATATATATATATATATATACAGTATATATATATATATATATATATATATATATATATATATATATATATATATATATATATATATATATATATATATATACTGAATATTAGTGTGAAACTGCTAAAGAAATGTGGGAAGGATTACAAAAGTTGCATGAGCCTAGGTTCACATTGATGCAATTTGGCATGTGATTTGACATGCCAGCAATAGCACCATCTGAATCGGTGCGGCACTGTAAAGTCGGCATGGCACTGATTCCCAAGAGTAGTTTCTGTACTACTTTTGGTGACTTCGGGTGCAATTTGTAGAGACATCTGTGCAGGAACCTGCACAGATGTCTCTGAAATTGCCGCCGAAGTTGGACTGATATGTAGGAATAAAATTGTGCGAGTTCAGCTGAACTCACATGATTTCAATCCCACTGTCAGTGTGAACCTGGGCTGAAAGAGCTAATCTCAGCAATAAATTGTATTTGATTATAAAGCTAGACCAAACCAAGCTAATGAAAGGCCGGGATATGTGAGATTACATAATGCAGACCTTGGGAGAGGTTTAATGCCTGAGAGGTATAGGAGAAGAAATAAAAGATTTTCGTGTCACAGCACTATTACTCAGTGGCTTATCAGAAAGTTATGAAACGCTTGTCACAACACTTGATGCACGTCCAAATGATGAACTGACATTGGAATTTGTTAGAGGTGGATGAATATAAGCGTAAAACAGAAATCATTGATAGTGCCAGTGCTTCTGTTGCAGAGTCTGCTTTACCCTGGGTTCACACTAGTGCAATGCGAGAACCAGTGCGATTCCAGCACTGGTTCTCACAACGCTCCTCTCCCGCAGGCAGTTCACACTGCTTTGTGTGAACCGCTGCGGGTGTCACTAACAAAGGTAATCACACCCCCAGTTTAGTTCACAGATCGCAGTGCAAACTGTGAACTCGCACGGGAATCGGATCGCATAGGTGAGATTACTCATGCGATACGATTCTAGTGCGGTAACATGCAACAAGAAACACATGAACATTTTATGTGCAAAAACAAGGTAATTAAACTTGCAGATTGCAGAATCTGGAAAGCTAAAATGCAAAAACAAATGAAACTACAAAAGGCCAAAAGAAAGAAACTGATTTTGCTTCAGATAATGCAAATGTTTTTAAATCCAAAAGTTGCACCTCATCCTTGCAGGCATGTGGGAGATTTATTAAAATTGGTAAAATTGGTGCACTCAGAATCTGGTCCAGCTGTGCGTGGTAGCCAATCAGCTTCTAACTTCAGCTTGTTCAAATAAGCTTTGGCAATACAACCTGGAAACTGATTGGTTTCTATGCAGTGCACCAGTTTTAATAAATCTCTCCCATGCCTGCAAAAATGAGATTTCTCCAGTTTTAGTAAATAACCCCCATGGTGTGGTGATTCAGAAGTTATGAGTCACATGACAAATGACAGAAATATCTTTATTCACCTTGAGTGAAACAGAAAAAATCACCACAGCTAATGGGCAAATAATGAAATCAGAAGGCATAGGAGATGGTTCTCTTTACAGTCTTATTTCCCAGAGTATCACCACAAAGATACCTGCGAAAATTATTTTTTTATCAGTGAAGAAGCTCACAAAACAAGGCAACGTAGTGACCTTCCAAAATGACAGTTGTGCTATCACAAAATGGGATATCTTACTTGCAAAGGCTAAAATTGCAGATGAAGCTTCAATGTGTTCAAAATTTCATGAACTGACACAAACACTTTAAACTGGGGGAAATTCCACATCAGTGTCACATGAGGTTATCCTATAGCAACAAAGTGACACAGAATTAGAAAAAATAATGTAAACAATCCAAATATTGCAAAAGAAGAAACCAGGCCACTCGAGGCTTCAATCAAAAAATCCACTAGTAGCAATAAAGGCATCCCAGCCAAACTTTTGTCCTATGTTGCTCACGTAGCATTAAAACCAGAGCCAGATTTATGGGATGAGATGCACTAACTTCCAACTCATGAGAAACAAATGTTGATCAGAGCTGCTGATGAAGAGATGACATATTTTAGAGAACTGAAACAGATTTATAGAACTGAGATCCGAAATGGGACTTGTTGAGTGGGGGTGTTGGGTTACATTGTTTCTGTATTTTGTGCAACTACATCAGCCAGTAGATGGCAGTGTTTATATGTTCGTAGCTGCATCTATGGTTAAACTCTTTCACTTTTCTCTGTATAATAAAAGTTCAATTTTTCCAGGTAAGCAGATTGTGACAGACTCACCCGGGACAGAGGCTATTGGAGGGGACTGAATGTGAGCCTCTTACCAACAGATTATGGGCCCTGGATTTTAAGGGAACAATACTCTGCAAGGTGAATTAGAAATCCAGTCTGATCTGTACTAATCAGACTCAATCGTGTGTATATGTATATATTGTATGTTGTCTCATTCTGTTGTGGACTCTTTGCTGTGGTCATTTGAGATGTGTGTCCCTGTAGAGGGAGGGGGGATTCCTCCAGCAGCCCCCCTGCTGATAAGACTGATTCATACTGTTGGGACACATACTGTGAGGATATGCTGGTGTCATCAACTCCAACTACCTGTCTTGTTGTCTGCTATAATGTGTTTAATGTAAATGAGTCTAGTCTAGCTTACCACAGGTTCTAAGGGTATTCCACACATTGTTGTTTGTTCTAATTAACCCTGTGTTGATGTTTATAGTAATGTGCATTGAATAGTCACCTATTCTGGGTAAATGATTTAGTAAACTAGCTCATGTTAATTAGGTTACAGTTGTATTGTTAGAGGAGGGTCCAACGGCATATAAAGTCTTGTAATTTTGATTCTAGATAAAAAATAGTCCATGTTAGCAGTGAAACAAATGTCACCTTGTTTTGTGCTTGGGAGCAGTTGGAATATCTGATATCTGAGTCCAGACTGGGAGGAAGTGGTATACTGACGGAAGCCATCAAGCGGAGTGTGGGACGTTCCGTGACACAGATAAACTCACGTGGATTGTTCTCTGTCTGGTCTGTAGGGCTATATACAGAATTTCTAACAAGAAGTATTCTCAAACATACTGGCTGCAAGTTCCTTGCTGTCTCCCTGCTTAATAAAAACTTGTTGTTACAAGTGCCTGCTCTCTATTCAGAGGATTTAGCTAATTACAGACACCAATTAAATTAAAATCTGCCTTAAAAGTTTAAATTGATGGCTGATATATCAAGCAGATATAGGGATATTATACAACACTGGCTTCTGGAAGCAAACACATTCACTGTGTATAATGAGCTCTGTGAAATTTGAATGTAGTGGATTACACAGAACTCAGATTAAGGTAAATTTAATGAACTTTCTGATTTTGACAGAGTTTCAGTATTTCCTGAATAGCATCATCTTTTTGATGGGAATTGCTTTGAAAAGCAACTTCAGGCAGACTTTTATATATGCAGTTGATTTACATATATTATATGTAAACTGGTCTGCCTGCTGAAAGATTTGTAATTCTGTTCAGCCAGATGCTGATACCTGTGCGAAACCACACAGCCAGGTTGGATACCTCATGTAATAAAGGGTTAAACTTTATTAACTATTTCTTGTTTGTTAACAGGTTCCTATATTTAACCTTTCAGATATGTGGATGTGGTGCGATAATTCAAAAACCTCAACAGTAGCTTTAAACTTAGCTTAGTTTAAAGATGTATTACAGATGATAAAATAGATATACAGCATAACTCAAGTCCAGGGAATTTCGTTTGAAATTCCTGGAAGCGATGGTCCTTTTTTCCCAGACCCTTTTGTCAGTGTCCTGGGTGAACTCAACCAATCTTTGCCTTCCATCTATATATACAGACATCCCAAGTCTTCCGCATCTCGGCTGTGGCTCCCTGACACCCGCAAGTGCCGTGCGATATTCCGGTTGCAGGTCCGATCATGGGCGGGTGCACGTTGTATTCTGCTGCACTGTTTAATTAGTGGCCCCGGGGTCGGCACTAATTCACTGTAGTTTTGCTGCTGATGCATGTTATTACACCTCAACCTCTCCAGAGTCCAAACATGTTCTAACTTGTTCAGGCAGAGCTTCCAGGACAGGAGGCTATGAGAGCAGAGCAGGAGGGAGCAGCCCACCCACTGACCAGTCCATTCCATTTACAGTGCTTCCTGCCTTTAGTTGCTCCTTAGGGAGGGAGCTGGGTGGTGTTAGTTTCCACCGGCCTGCCTGTGCCACGTAAAGTGTTCCAGACTGCTACTTCAGGTCACCAGTGTGTGCCTCTGTGTGACTGTCTCCCTGAAATTAGTTTGGCACCTCCCTGAAATTAGTTTTTGCAGGTCGGGATGTCTGTGTGTATATATATATATATATATATATATATATATATATATATATATATATATATATATATATATAATTTGTGGGTGGGTGCGGCGGCAGAAAACACTCAGATTTCAGGTGCAGATAAACAGAAGTCTACTATACCTACAGGAAGGAAACCCAACTGGGATCACTCACAGCATGTAACCGCAATATGTCAGTAGATGTAGGCCTCAAGTGTGCTGACAGCGTCTGTCCCGAGGGGTGGGATGTGGCCTGGCCAGTCCGTACCCAAGTGGGCAGGCTTCCAGATAGAATGGAGTGTCCCTGTCCCATCCCTACCCCCCCCCGAACCTTTCCCTGATGCTAAGCACTTCCCTTGCCAGAGGGGTAATCTGTCCCTACTCTAACCACACACAAAATGTGTGCCAAGCCTGGGAGCCAGGGTCTTATATAGACTCTGCCTGACCCAAGATGGCGGACAGAGTTACATCGGGCGTCAGCATCCAATTGGATAGCTGCCCCCTGTGACCCAAGAAACCATATGTAAAATGAGTAAAAGCAAGAGTAAAGACATTCCTGCAGTGTTTAGTCAGTTGAGTGCAAAGTCATCCCCCTCTACATTCTTATGTAAGTAATGACAAGTTCTCCATCACCTCACTCTTCTCTATGGCAGTTGTACAAAGCTGCTTTTATACTAACCTGACCACATTCTACTATTTAAGTAATGAAGATGCAAATCTGATAGCAATGATGTTGTTGACTTGCCCATTCTGCTCTCTCCTCCCATTAGCAGGGTCACAGTATTAGATTAACAGGAATGTACAGCACAATAGAGTCTAACTGCCTTGCACTAATGCCCCTCCTTCCCTTAGGGCAGGTTTACACTTGGCAGCCCTTTTCACTGAACTGAAAAGCAATCTGTGATGAATTGCTTTTCAGAGGGTGGTAGACAGGTGACTGTGGTTGCAGGGCAAATGCTGCATAGCCTCATTCACTTGAATAGGTAGCGTTAGGTGGTGGTACTGCCCACCAAATGTGACAAGAGGTATTATTTTTGCTGTGGCCAAGGTACAGCTGTATGTACAGCTCCTTCAAGCTGCTGTATTAAGTGAAGGGGCAGTTGGGGGTAGTAAAACCGCAGCTCAACCACCTATTTGTACTCTCCTCCAATGTGTGAAAGAGCCCTTAGTTGTACAAAGAATTTTATGAAGCTAGTATAAAGCAAAATTCAGATATTTACACTGTTTGCATTGAAAACTACATGGAATATTTAACCTAGACATAGTAGAATGTGTTGGAATACAGAATTGTATTTTGCTCAACAACAGCTGTACATCAGTATTTGGTAGAGATATATTCTTCAACCAGTAGATGGAAGTGCTTATACATTTGCAGATGATCTTTGTGGTAAAACGCCATATAATTTTTCTGAATAAAAGTTTCCTGTTTCTTCTTTCCTTTCTGCAGTTAGGCAGCAAAGCCCATGTGGACTGTGCACTGTCTGTTCTGTACAGCTATATACAGAATTTCAGGTTCAGAATAACAGGTTATGGGCCCAAACACCCACTCAGAGAAAAGCTGGGAACCTATTCATACCCAGCTACAGCAAATAAGTGCAAGATATAGCAATAGAAAGAAGACTGCAACAGAATAAGAGAAAATGGCCAGTAGCACGGCTGCAACAAAGCTTTAATTTGCAAATCTGAAAAACAAAAACTACCATTCTTGGAAATTCAAGATGAAAATGCTGCTAATAAAGATACTGCCATGAACCAGGCAGAGACAGAAAATGCAGTTAAAAATCACACCTTTAATGTTATAGTAAAAGAATACAAATCAGGAATGTAGTCAAAAACAGAATCCAGGGTAAGGAAGCCAAAATGGGTAATCGGATGAGCGTAGTCAGCGTAGTCAGAAGCCAAAGATCAGGATCAGGAACCAGAAGAAACATCAGCCAGGCAAAGTCAAACAGGAACACAGCAGAGTGACACACAGGGTATGTTGACTGCATATGTTGACCGAAGGCACCAAAGCAATAAGCCAGGCAGTTTAAATAGCCAAAAAGGGCTGGCTGAAGGCTGGACTAATGAGGCAGGTAATGGTAACCAGGTCAGTGTAGAAACAATGAGTGGCTGGTAATTAACTGACAGATGAACAGCCAAAACACTGAGAAGAGAGCTGCCAAAATCCCAGCCCTGATAGTATCCCCTCCTCAATGACCCCTTCCTCTTGGAGGGGCACCAGGCTTGAGCAGAAAACATCAATGGAAAGCACAGAGGAGGTCAGGAGCATGTACGTCTGAGGATGAGACCCAAGAGCGTTCCTCTGGACCATAACCTCTCCAATGGTCAAGGTACTGTATGCACCCACAAAACCTATGGGAGTCAATGGTAGATTGCATCTCATATAACTTGCATATAAGCCTTTAAAATTAGCACTTTTGATTATTCATGTTCGTGTCCCATAGACTTTAACGGTGTTCGCGTGTTCGAACAGACTTTTTTCCTGTTCGCATGTTCTGGTGCGAACCGAACAGGGGGGTGTTCGGCTCATCCCTACTATGTAATTTAAGCTCAACAAGAAAAGGGCCCATCGTGCCATTCTGGGAGATAAGCGTTTTACCGCAGACACAAATGTGAGATTTTTATGATCAGTCAAAATGATGACCGGCACAGTGGTACCCTCAAGGAGATGCCTCTATTCCTTAAGAGCTAAAATGATGGCTAACAATTCTCTGTCCACAATCTCATAATTGCATTCTGCAGGAGACAATTTCTTAGAAAAGTAGCCTCAGGGATGCATAATGCTCTCAGAAGTAGGACATTGAGACAGGAGGGCGCCTACTCCAGTTTATGATGCATCAACCTCAAGAATGAAGGGAAACGTAGGATCAGGACAGCAGCTGTGGCAAAAGCAGCCTTGAGGGATTTAAAGGCTTTAACGGAATCTGGAATGCGGTCCAATTCTGTTAGTTGCCCTCCTTACTGGTCATATCAGTCAGGGGTTTGACCAGAGAAGAGAAATTATGAATACATTTCCTATAATAATTGGCAAAGCAAAGGAAACGTTGTAGCGGATGTAGACCTATGGGTCAAGGCCACTGTAAGACTGCAGATAGTTTCTCTGGGTCCATCAAAAATCTGGCAATAGAAATTACATAACCCAAAAATTTAACCTGTTCACGATGGAACTCAACCTCTGTAGCACACGGGAGATGTCTGTATGGTGGTTTTTCTAGGGATTTTGAATACATAAGAACATCATCGAGGTAGACCACCACACCATTGCTGCAGCATATCTCGGAGGACATTGTTAATAAATTCATGAAAACTGCAGGAGCGTTGCAGAGTGCAAAGTGCATTACGAGGTGTTCATAATGTCCAGCCCTAGTATTAAATGCAGTTTTCCATTCGTCACCCTCCTTAATCCTCACAAGATTGTATGCCCCTCTCAAATCAAGCTTAGTGAAGACCATTTCTCCCTTGAGGCGGTCAAATAATTCCATAGTCAATGGGATCGGATAAGGTCTCAGTTCACCACTCTTTTTTTTCACAAAGAAAAAGCCCGCACCAGCTGGAGATGAGGATTTGCAGATGAACCCTCAGGAAAGTGAATCTGCAACATAGTCCTCCATGGCTTTATCCTCAGAGACAGACAAAGGATAAACCCAGTCACGAGGTTGAAGGTCAATTGCACAATCATAGGACCGGTGTAGAGGCAAAATACCGGCCTGACCTTTGTCGAAGACAATGAAGAGCATGAAGACGTGCACATGACTTTAATTACTTTATGACAACAAGTATTACTGCATTGTGGTGACCAAGACAGAACCTCAGCATGTCGCCAATCAAAAGAGGGATTGTGTCTCTGTAGCTAAGGACATCCATTGACCAATGAGGTGAGGAAATTACTCAATGGAGCAGTTTCATAAGTCACATGGGCAGACTGTAAAGGTCTCCTATCAATAGCCTTAATGGCAAGTGGGGAGGCACAAAGCTGCAGTGGTATTGAGTGCTTTGACACAAAGGCACTATCTATGAACAAGCCTGCAGCCCCATTAGAGCCTGGGTATTGATGGAAAACTCAGGCCAGAAAAGGGTAACTGGAACTAGAGGTTTATCCTTCAGGATAACTCGGGACACAAAGATGCCACCTAAGGTCTGTCCCTTACAGGACCTCAGGTACAGGCGTTTTCCAGACAGGTAGGACAAGACTTCAATAAGTGACCTTCCTAGCCACAGTAAAGGCACAATCTCACCCTCCTCTTAAAGGCCCTCTCTTCGGTAGAGAGACATGTGAAGCCCAGCTGCATGGGTTCTACTTTACTGGAAGAACCGAGTCCAGGAAGCAAGGGAGGTCAAGGAAGGCATGTGTGGGAATGCAAGGCTCAGAGCCAAACATGCAGGAGGCTTCTGCAAGCGCTCCTTAAAGGAAGGTCTCTCTTGGAGCCTGGTATCAATGAGAATGGCAAACGAGATCTACTCCTCAAGATTTATAGGTTTGTCTTGGGCTGCAATCTTTAATGTTATCCGAGAGACCATAAGGAAAAGCAGCCACGAGGGTCTCATTCTTCCAACCAACCTCTGCTGCCAGAGTATGGAATTCAATTGCGTAGTCGGCAACATTTCTCGTACTCTGTTTGATGTACATGAGACTTTCGGCAGCAAAAGTGGAACGAGCGGGAATATCAAATACCCTTTGAAAGAAGGTCACAAACTTAGGGTAATTCTGGACAATGGATTTTTGTGTCTCCCGTAGAGTGTTTGCTCAAGCCAAGGCTCTATCAGAACGCAAAGAAATAATGAAGCCTACTTTGCTTCTGTCCGTAGGGAATGTCTCTGGCAGCATCTCAAAATATATTCCAACCTGGTTGAGAAACCCTCTGCAGTGAACTGGATCGCTCCCAAAATGCTAGGAAGTGGAGCAGAACCAGTCATACCTCTTACAGAGGTAATATTGGAGACGGGAGCCTGCACAGAGACCGGAGCAGCAGCGGGGATGGCTTGCAACAGTGGTTGTACCAGAACAGCCAGAGTGGGAAGATGCAGGTGAGCAATTTGAATCAGTAGCGTCTGTAGCACTATGGAAAACTGATCCATGCGTTGGTCCTGCTCATCCAATCTAGAAAAAATATTACAACTAGGTGTATTGCCTGCATCTTCTGAATTCATGGCCTTCACCTAATATCAGGGACCATGAACCAGGCAGAGATATAAAATGCAGTTAAAAATCACACCTTCAATGCAATAATAAAATACAAATCAGGAACGTAGTCAAAAACAGAAGCCAAGGTAAGGAAGCCAAAATGGGTGATCAGAGAAGCCGGAATCAGGGAGCCAGGAATTTGGAAACTCCAGTATTTTCCAAATTTCACAAATTAACACAAACACTTCAAACTGGGGGAAATTCCACATGTGTCACATGAAGATAAGCAACAAAGTGATATAGAAATATAAATGAATGCAGACAATCCAAATGATGTAAAAGAAGAAACCAGGCAACAAAAGGCTCCAATCAGGAAATCCACCAGAAGGAATAAAGGCATCCCAGCCAAATGTCTGTCCTATGTTTCTCATGTAGAAATAAAATCAGAGCCAGATTCATGGGATGAGATGCAACCAATGAGAAACGAAGAAGGATCAGATGCTTTGACAAAGCTGCTTATAAGAAACATATTTGAAGAACTGAGATCTGAAATGGGACTAATATAAGGAGCAGTTGTTGAGTGGGGGTGTTGGGATGCAGAATTGTATTTTGTGCAACAACTATTGTACATCAGAATTTAGTAGAGATATATTCTTCAACCAGTAGATGGCAATGTTTATAAGTTTTTAGCTGATCTCTGTGGTAAAACTCTATGTCTATTCTCTGAATAAAAGTTTCCTGTTTCCTGTCTGCAGTTAAGCAGCAAAGCCCATGTGGACTGTACACTGTCTGTTCTGTAGGGCTACATACAGAATTTCTAACAGAATGTATAGAATGGAATGGTAGTTTTATATCTGCCTGGAGTACAGATTTAAAATGGTACTGCAGCTCCATCTTCTTCTACCCCAAAATAATATGGCTATAAGATCATAGAACACACTCAACCACAGAAGGTGGTACACTTTATGCTTTCACAGTACGATATTTGAAAATGTTGGGATATTAAAAAAAGAAAACTAAGTTTCTCAACTGTGTATGCAGCTATTCTCTGTAAACCTATTTTTCTCAAATGCATCTTGCTCCGACTGTACAGAAGCACAATATTATATGAGCACTTGAGTATGCTGGGCCTAATAGCAGCAGTCGGAAAAACACTTATCTGGAATCATCTTGTATTGTATTCATATATTAGTAGTGTGCATACACATGCAAAGTAAGGTCAATTGTTTTTCTTTATTTGTCATATTGGTGGTTCATTTCCACCAAGAGATGGCCATGATTACAGTGCAGTAGTTGACACCCGTGACATTCTCAATACTCTAGGCTTAAGCCTATTTGATGTCACTTGCTTGTACAGTATATAACACAATTTTTCACAATTGCAAGTACTGCTTCACATTCCTGGAAATGTTAATAATGGTAAAAGGCATACAGAATGTCTTCATATAGCAACACATAACACATAGCCTTTACAATATTAGGAAAAGAATGATTTTACCCGTAAAAGTGACACTGCCTTTTCGCTCATAATTTTTTTTTATTTAAGTAATTTTATCGTGTTTACAATATTAGGAAAATAATGACTTTACCCATAAAAGTGACACTGCCTGCTCTATCATAAATGTTTTTTTTTTTTTTTAATCAAGTATTTTTGTTAGGATTTTTCTATTATGTTTCTTCCACCTTTGATAAAGTTTAGCAATTAAAATGAGTAATATGTTTACCAAACATTTCTTCCATTTCTAGCTGTATCCTATCAGAAGACTTACTTATATGTGTACATGTTGCCAGAACACCTTGTTATGAATGACTTTTAAAGCCAAGATTTATCAGGTGGCGGCAGCTCCTCGTTTCTTTCAGTATATTAATTCTAGAATCCTACATCCCAGTGTCTACGGAGGCTTGAATGGATAAGGCAGGATTGTAGAGCTGTGTCTGTCTTTTTATCTTCACGTGATAAAGCATACATCTGCTGTGCACTGAAATATCTATCGGTTTTGACCATTTTCCATGAATGTAAAGAGGTGCACAAACATTTGGCTATATACTGTATGCAATAAAATGTTCTTTGTGTTTTTAAATTGAAAGCAATATACAGCATTAGGGTCAAAGGTTGGCACTGGGTTCACTGTGAAATGAAAGAGTCATACCTCTGTGGTTGAAAATAACTAAATTGCAGAAGGTAATATCTTTAATGGCTAACTGCTGTTCAAATCATAGAAGCTTTCAAGGCGCAAGGCTGCATTGTTAGACTGATTACAAATACAGTGTGGAATTCTTTCTTCTTTTTTTTTTAAATACAAAAAAAATAAAGATTTAGTGCAGCAAAGCAGGGGGGGGGGGGGGGGCTATTGCAGAATGATGAAGTGTTGCAAATGCATTACTTGTAAGTGCACATTAGACAGGGGCTGGTATTAAGGTATATGTAACCCAAGAACAAAAATTTCAAATTTTGCAGTTTACCAATCCTTAGAAGAGGTGGATGCATTAGTTTTTCAGGTTTCATTTTTAGCAGTTATATTTTTTTACCACTTTAAGAAATTAGGTTGTAAATCACTGGTCCAGGGTAACAATTTTGCTCCTCTATAGATTTCGTTTATAGGTTTGCACATGTTTCTTTCATCACATCCAGTACTAGACAACTGGTAGTTAGGTAAAATCATAGTGGGGCATGAAACACACACATCAGTGTGAAAAATAGAGGGCACTGCCTGTTACATATTTGTATGAATTATCTCTTGCTTGGTGTAAAACTACAAAATCTAAGCCAAGAAGTGGTTGTAACGGCAGAAGGTTTTTTTACCTTACTGCATTTTTTGCTAATAAAAATAAATCAAACACCTGTGACAAAAATAAAAGTCCAAATTTGATGAAAAAGGTTCTTTAGCGGTTTCCGCACCATCCGCCACCTTATAGTGTGTGTCAACTATCACCTCCACCGCAAATAAAGTGCTTGCTTACCAGCTTGCACAGACCTCCTATCACAGAAGGTCAGTGACACTTGTGGCTCTAAACCCAGACAGGGCCTTTAACCGTTCAAGAAACCTCTTAGGGCATGTGGATCCACCATCCAGGTGACGTTATCCCTGGAGATCCCCAAAATACAAAAGGCTCGCCATACTATAAAATCCTTAAAAGCTTTATTGAGAGCATATAAATTATTGCACTTACATCAGGAAGAATATAAAATCGCATTGGAAACACATAAGCCGGCCAGCTAGATCGCAACAGCCCGTGATTCCGGGATTCGAGAAGCCGGGTGACGTCCATACAAATCATTGAAGATCAATCTAAGTAACATATAGTGGCCACAAATTAAATTAATAGGTACTCACAACAGGAAATATTATATGTTCTTACATGGAGTCACACTAACAATGTCCTCCAAAGTGGCACGTAATGGATACGTTTATATAGTATCAAATACTGCCATAGAGGGTGTTATAAAACCTTTTTGGAGGAAATAAAGCTGTGTTACTTAAATGGATCTTCAATGATTTGTACTCCATTAACCCCTTCACGCAAATATGCGGCCTCGGCTTGAAGAGGTTATACCAGGGTTATACCTGCAGCTACAGGCATCACCCCGGTACTGTTTTTGAGGGCCAGCGGTTGGTTTCTTGGACTAACAACCGATGCGGCTAAAAGCCACTCGGCTGTTATCCTAAGGAGCGGGCGGGGACATACCCCCCTCCCGCGGCTCTACCGGGCTCTCCTGTCCCACCGGGAGACTCAAGCGACCACACGACAAGTCCTCCAGCTGCCGCAGATCTGAACAAAGCCGGAATCACCTTAGATTGGGTCTCCGATCTAGTAACCCGGAAGCGATGACATGACATTACTTCCAGTTTACTCAGCTGCCAATGGTGCTGATTTAAAAAAATCCCTAGTAATACAAAACGCAGATTTTAGCACTTTGAATACTTTTAGGTGCAAAGGAGGGATTTGGAGTCTTATAGACCCCAGATCCCTCCATAAAGAGTACCTGTCACTGAGTATTATTGTAAACATCCCTTGCGACAGCAATAAAACTTTTTTTTAAAGAGACAGTGTAAAAAAAAACAAAAAACAAAAAAAGCTATTTAAAGTGCCCTATCCCTCCGTGAAGCATACATAAGTCGCGCTTGCAAATGTAAACGGTGTTCAAACCACACATGCGAGGTATCGCCACAATCATTAGAGTGAAAGCAATAATTCTAACACAGGACCTCCTCTGTAACTCTAAACTAGTATCCTGTAGAAATTTATAAAGCTTTGCCTATGGAGAGTTTTAAGTACCGTAGTTTGTCGCCATTCCACGAGTGTGCGCAATTTCAAAGCATGACATGTTAGGTATCTATTTACTTGGTGTAACATCATCTTTCACATTATACAAAAAAAAATTGGGCTTACATTACTGTTTTTATTTTTTTTAAATTCATTAATGTGTATTTCTTCCAAACAAATTGTGTTTGAAAGACCGCTGCACAAATATCGTGTGACATAAAGTATTGCAACGATCACCATTTTATTCTCTGGGGTCTCTGATATATAAGTATTTTTAGCAGAAAATACAGATTTTAACTTGTAGGCAACAAATGTCAGAAAAAGGCTTATGCCGCGTACACACGGTCGGACTTTCTATCCTACTTGGTCCGGCACACTTTGTGACGGACTTTGTCCGCCAGGTGCGCCGGACTTTAAAACGGACGGACTTGCCCACACACGACCGGACTTTGCGGCGGGCTAAGTCCGCCCGTCTTTCCGACGGACTTTCGCCAAAATTACGGCGGACTTTCAGAATGAACGAACTTGCCCACACACGGACAAGTCCGTTCATTTTGAACGTGACTCAGGTGCGACGGGACTAGAAAAGGATGTCAATCTTGCCGCTTTTATCGGCGAGATTGACACCTTGCGAGCCCCGTCGCGGGTCATACCAGGCCCTTAGGTCTGGTATGGATTATAAGGGGAACCCCCCTACACCAAAAAAACGGCATGGGGTCCCCCTAAAATCCATACCAGACCCCGATCCGAGCACGCAGCCTGGCCGGTCAGGAAAGGGGGTGGGGACGTGCGAGCGCCCCCCCCCCTCCTGAACCGTACCAGGCCGCATGCCCTCAACATGGGGGGTGGGTGCTTTGGGGGAGGGGGGCGCCCTGCGGGGCCCCCCCACCCCAAAGCACCTTGTCCCCATGTTGATGAGGACAAGGGCCTCTTCCCGACAACCCTGGCCGTTGGATGTCGGGGTCTGCGGGCGGGGAGCTTATCGGAATCCGGGAGCCCCCTATAATAAGAGGGCCCCTAGATCACGGCCCCCCCACCCTATGTGAATGAGTATGGGGTACATGGTACCCCTACCCATTCACCCAGGGAAAAAGTGTAAATAAAACACTACACAGGTTTTTAAAATATTTTATTAAACAGCTCCGGGGGGGGATCTTCCTCCGGCTTCGGGGATCTTCTTCCGGCTTCGGGGGTCCCTCTGGTTCATCTTCTCCCGGCGTCCGGTTGGTTCTTCTCCGCTCTCTTCTCCCGGTGTTCCAGTTCTTCGGCCGGCTCCTCCGCTGTGTTCAGGTAGCTCTCTTGCCAGCAGAGTTCCGGACTTCTGGGCTTCTTGTCTTCTCTTCTCTTCTCCAGATGTTGACACGACGCTCTCTCCGGCTGGACTGCTCTCTGAGGGCTGCGTTGTGACTTATATAGGCGGAGACCCCACCCCCTTTTGATGTCACAGTCCCTGGGCATGCTGTGACTGTGACATTTTAGGGGGCGTGGTCAACATCACCCAGTGACATCAAAAGGGGGCTGGGTCTCCGCCTATATAAGTCACAACACAGCCCTCAGAGAGCAGTCCAGCCGGAGAGAGCGTCGTGTCAACATCTGGAGAAGAGAAGAGAAGAGAAGACAAGAAGACAAGAAGCCCAGAAGACAAGAAGCCCAGAAGTCCCCCAAAGCACCCACCCCCCATGTTGAGGGCATGCGGCCTGGTACGGTTCGGGGGGGGGGGGGGCGCTCGCTCGTCCCCACCCCCTTTCCTGACCAGCCAGGCTGCGTGCTCGGATCAGGGTCTGGTATGGATTTTAGGGGGGACCCCACGCCATTTTTTCGGCGTAGGGGGGTTCCCTTTATAATCCATACCAGACCTAAGGGCCTGGTATGCTCCGCGCTCGCCGCAATAGGAAAATTAGTTTTTCCTATTGCAGCGAGTGCGAAATGCAATACCCTGCCCTTGCGTCGTATCTGGTCCGTTGGACCAGCATACACAAGAGCGGGCTTTCCGTCGGACTAGCGCACAGACAAGCAGACTTTCTGCTCAAAACTGAGTCCGACAGAAAGATTTAAAACATGTTTCAAATCTAGGTCCGGCGGGCTTTTGGGAAAAAGTCCACCGGAAAAGTCCGCCGGAGCCTACACACGGGCGGATTGTCCGGCACACTCTGGTCCGCCAGGCCCAAGTATGCCGGAAAGTCCGACCATGTGTACGCGGCATTAGGCATGAAAGGGTTAAAAGAGTTGCAACATTTCTTAGTTTATCTATCTAGCTAATCATATATTATGCCTTTTATCATTTGAGGTAACCTTTAATGAATTTCCATTGATTTTATTTTACTGGGAGAATTATTTTATGATAGCGTTCCTCATGAATAACTTGAGGACGTTATCATGATGTCTGTTTCCTTTTTTTTTTTGTGCTATAAGGTTTTTTTAACCACTAGGTGTCACCTCTGATGCTTTCATAAAGGAGAAATATAGTATTTCCTGTTGTTCATGTATAAGGCAGTGTAATTCTGGATAATGTAAGGAAGCTATCAAGGTGCTCGTTTGTTTGATTCACCTCTGTGATGCAATTAGGGGGTGGTCATTCAGCTATCTGTATTTTTACTGCAGTAATTTGGGCTGCCATTAACTTTTTTAATTGCATACATAATAAGACGTTATTCATGCATGATTGTCTACCGAGGCATCGGTAACATGTATTGTATTCATTGTGATCACTCAGCATGCCACCCATGCCCCGGATGACATCATCTTATGATGAAACGCGTGGGAAAAAGTGACGTGCTGACGTCACTGCGCTTCTTGAATCCCAGAACGATGGGCTGTTGCGATCTAGCCGGCCAGCTTATGTGTTTCCAATGCGACTTTATATTCTTCCTGATGTAAGTGCAATAATTTATATGCTCTCAATAAAGCTTTACAAAGATTTTATACTTTGACAAGCCTTTAGTATTTAGGGAATCTCCTGTGATAACATCACCTGGATGGTAGATCCACATGCCCTAAAAGGTTATTTAGACGGTTAAAGGCTCTGCCTCCGTTTGGAGCCACAAGTGTCACTGACCTTCCGTGATAGGAGGTCTGTGCAAGCAATGGGCATGAGAGCTAAGGCTCTCTCTGATCTCTTGCTCTTCATTGGCTCGGATACAATAGCAGGATTAATCAGAGCCAGTAACGAGGGATCGGGGGTGACAGAACAGGGTTCAAGAGTGAGCACACATGAGTTCCCCCATAGCAACGACTTTCTATGGGAGCACTTGGCGGAGGGGGTGTTGCCAGACTGCTCTGTGCAAAACCATTACATGCAGCAGATAAGTATGGCATGTTTGTTATTCAATAAATAAAATAAAAAAAACAAAGCTTTACAATTACTGCCTTAATTTTTAATAGAGAGTACTGTCATGGCACCAGATTAAGTAACATAAATATGGAGAATGTGCCATGTTATAAGAGGGACTGCTATGTTGTTAGGGATATTAGAGAAACTGCTATGTTGGAGAAATTGCAATATTACTCCTTCTACCATCTGATTGGGGATGCTTATCTCTAGATTAGGAGTGTGTGAAATTGGGAGGTTTTGTTTCCCCAAAAACTGTGAGATTTTAGTGAAAAATGTGCCATTTTGGTAAAGTTCATTTGAATCAACAGGAAAGGAAAATTATAGTGGTTTGTTTAATAGTAAAATGGGCTGTGCATTTCCCAACTATACTGGACCATTTCATTTGCCATAAAATGTTCCCACATTTCTCTAATTATTGCTATTTATTTATTTTTTTTCATAGAAAGAAAGAAACCGAAAGAAAAAGTAAAATTAAAAAACAAAACAAAAAGGAAATAAAAAGCATAAATAGAAAACAATAAACTAAACTAACCAAAATACACAAAAACTAATAAAAAAACACACTCTTAAAATAACTGATTTCTATCAATCCTAAATATTGTTATACTTTCCCTTTTGCTCCCTGATTGCTCACCTAATATGTGCTCCTGACCGTAGAGGCATACTACTTATTTTCTGAATCTCTCCAATGCTATGAATACTAAAGTTAGTTTTTTTGCACAGTCAACAGGGACCAAGGTCTAAAAATGGTAGCAATTTTGCAGCTGGGGACTGCCTTGCCTAAAGTTGTATTCCAGGTATGGCAGCTTTCACATAGCTTGGACCCAGCTTGGACCCATGTACTGTAATGCCCTGTACACACGGTCGGACATTGATTGGACATTCCGACAACAAAATCCATGGATTTTTTCCGACGGATGTTGGCTCAAACTTGTCTTGCATACACACGGTCACACAAAGTTGTCGGAAATTCCATCTGTGCGGAGTGCGCAGGCGCGGGACTCCCAAGATGGCCGCGTAAGCCGGGAGCTCTGCTCTACCCAGCCCAGCAAGCCACCCAAGAGCTGGATTAAGGCCGCCTTTTCGCCCACCACTAGCGATACTGGAACACCCGCTGCACCTATCCATGCCAAACAGCACGGTCCGCAGGGACCTGGGACTGCAGTTTTCAGCAGAGGATTCCCGGGCCTTATCCAAGATGGCGGCCGCAGCACAGCACAAGGAGCAGTATGCAGGGGGACACGTGGAAACCAGGCAAGTGATTGCTCCTGCCACTCTGGCCTACACACCCTTACCTGCTTCCCATAACCAGCCTATGGGGACCCCATCCCCAGCCTCCACAGTTTCCCTCCTAGAGCTCACCTTTGAGAACTACTCCCTGTCCCCACTGAACGCTACACCACCGCATCAGGGAGCTGGATCCTCCATAGGAGATCCGGAGGCTGCCATACCCCTCAACACAGGAGATTTATTCCTCAAACTGTCAGACCTACTAGACAGAGGCTTAGCAAACACAGCCACAAGAATCACTAACGAGATAAGAGCAGACTTTCAAAACTTGGGAGCAAGGATGGAAGCCATAGAACACAAATTAGACATTACAGTGTCCAGAGCTAACCAGAACACTGAGCACATTCATATTGTTCAAGAGCAACTAGAGGTGGCACTGAACAGAATCGATGACCTGGAGAACAGGTCGAGAAGGGACAATTTCAGAGTAAGAGGTATCCCCGAATCAATCACAGACGTCCCCAAAGCTATCCAGGATTTAATCAAATCACTCATCCCTGAGCTGCCCCCCATCAAGTTGGAGCTGGACAGGGCACACAGGTCCCTGGGTCCCCCCAGAAAAGATGGATCCCCTAGAGATGTGGTCGTGAAGCCACACTTCTACAGTGTGAAGGAAGAAATAATGAAAATTTCACGCCAGCAATCCCGCATCCTTTTTCAAGGACAGGAAGTGCAAATTTTCGCGGACATTTCCCCCACGACCATCCAGAAACGCAGAGCCCTCAAGCCCCTTCTGCTCGTCCTCTCCCAGAAGGAGATTAAATATTGGTGGGCATTCCCTTTCGCCCTAAAATTTTCCCTTAAAGGCAGAACCCACTCATTCACCACGTTCACTGAAGGCGAACGAATCCTCCTCTCACTCAAGCTCATATCCCTAGACTCGGAAATGGACATAACCAACACTCAAGCGGGTTCCTCTAAACGCCAAACTCCCAACAGCCCCATCTCTCCAGCCTGGAAAGCTAATAAAAGCAGGCGACTGAAAGATCAATTACCAACCTGAGGAGGTCTTACACAAGACCCCGGCGACACCCTTCTCCCTCTTTGTGATCCACCGTCTCCAATCCATCTCATACCAGATGTTCTCCACCTTTCTCGGATCCCTCACAAAGAGGCCATCTCCCCGCAAGGGGATATTTTTTCATCCGTCCCTAACTCTCAAGTTTGCATCCCTGCACCCAAGCGGGGCTACGTATCCAGTGCCCCAAGTTCTTCTTTTGCTCCTTTCTCTCACCCACGCCTCTAGGAGGTTTAAAGTATTAGCCCATTGTTCTCCACAAGAATGGCCTCTTCGGCTCTGGAACCTCACTCCCTCATCGTCCCCCTGGACACCCCCAGCGTCAGCAGGATGTTCTGTCCCCTCTCCACAATCTCTTCCCCTCACAACGGACTGGCCAAATCCACAGTGGGACTTGGACTTCCCACACCACCTTCCTTCTCCATCCCCACAGAGGAATCCATTATCTCTACCAGGAAGACTCTTTTTGTACTTCAGACCAGAGCGGCCCCACGTTAAAAACACTTCAGTTTTTTTTTTTCAGATTTTTGATACGCCTTTTTGTTCTCCATATGCTTCTTTTTTAACTATATTGTTACAAAGTCTATTTTTCTATGCAAGGTTTCAAGGGTGGCTTGGGCTGCGGTAGCTGCCCTGCGACTTCCTCCATCCTGCGAAAATGGTATTCCCATTCTCGTTCGATGGACTGGTGGTTCGATCCCAGGACCACCTTTTCTTGTTTTTGGAGCTCGGAAAGGGGAACACCTTCCCCCCTCTCCGCCTCCGGCCTATTTCAGGTCATATTGTACATATTCTCTTTCTCCTTCTGTCTTTATGTTTTAACCCATCTGTGCTTCTTTCTCCCTTACCCCCCCTGCCAGGATTGACGGAATGTCTGCAGCTCCTTCTCGTCCAGCATCTCCAGGTTTCAGACCTCGCTTCTCATTCGCCTCCAGCCCACCCCTCTCTAACTGGTTCAGGGTAAGTGTTCCACCATCAATAGCACACTCATCACCCAAAAAACATGCCTAACACCACTACATCTCGCCCCCAGATAAAAATTATTTCCCACAACGTCCAAGGTTTCAATTCCCCGATTAAAAGAAGGAAAACCTTCCAATCATACCAGAAACAGAGGGCGTCGAAAGTGATGCTCCAGGAAACGCATTTCCCTTCTCGATTCTCCCCCTCATTCCTACATGCGCGCTTCCCCTCGTTTTATTTGGCAAACGCTGAGGATAAAACCAGGGGAGTCGCGATCCTATTTGCTAAGGACTGCCAATTCAAAGTAAGCCAGACTCTTTGTGACCCCGAAGGCAGGTACATACTAGTAAAAGGTCAGATCGCAGACCAAACTTTCTCTCTGATCTCCTATTATGCCCCAAACAAGGGACAGAATGTATTCTTCTCTTCGCTTTTCCAAACACTAGGCCCCCTCCTGGAAGGAACAGTAATCTTTGGAGGAGACTCGAATGTCGCCTTTGATCAGAGCCTCGATAAATCTAAACCCCCGGCTAAACAGCTCTCCAGGCCAACAAAAATCAGCTCCAAAATTGCTAAACTGATTCACCAACAGGGCCTCACAGACATCTGGAGAGAACTCAACCCCACTTCAAGGGACTACACCCACTTCTCAATACCCCACCAAGTATACTCCAGAATTGACCATATCCTGATCTCCTCCATGCATATTCCCGCCGCTATATCAGCTAAAATTAAGGACACTCCCCTCTCCGACCACTCTATGCTCTCTCTTTCTATCCAAGGCTCGCTTCTCAGACCCTCATCCCCCATCTGGGGTATTAAAGAACACATCATTAAAGACCCCATTCAGATTTCGGAACTCACCAAGACACTAAAAGAATATTTTCTTCTGAACAACGTAGACGATATCTCAGCCGAGACCCTCTGGGCAGCCCACAAAGCCGTGATACGAGGCAAACTGATCCAAATATCCTCCCAACTCAAAAAGGAGAGAACCATGGACATTGCAAAACTGGAGAGAGATTTCCTCCTCTTACGCAAAAACCATAAAGCTAACCCATCCCTGGTTCAATCCGACCAGCTTGATGCTGCTCGGATTAAACTAAACTTGGCGCTCACGGTTAAAGCTGAGGACTCTCTGCGTTGGAACGGGGTGAAATTCTACCTGAATCAGGACAAAATGAGCACGATGCTGGCCTCCAAATTATCCCCCAGGACCCGTCTCTTCGCCCTCCCCAAAATAAAACTACAGGATGGGACGTCTTCTCAAAATCCACATAGAATCCTGGATTCTTTCCAAGCCTTCTACTCACAACTATACAGAGCAAATGAATCCAATGATTCACGAGCTATAGAAGCATTTCTAGAGCTCCTCCCTATCCCCACTATACAAAAATCCCACAAAGATATTATGGAGGCTCAGATCTCAGTGGAGGAAACCTTGGAGGTCATAAAAAATCTGAAAAGGGGCTCAGCCCCAGGTCCAGATGGTCTTTCCAATCTTTACTACAAGACTTTTGCCGAGACTTTAGCGCCACATTTAACTAAAATGTTCAATTCCAAACGAAAGGGAGACCCCATAGACCCCCAGATGAATGCTGCCTTCATTACTGTCATCCCTAAACCCGACAAAAATCCAGATCAGGTAGAAAATTACAGACCAATATCACTAATAAATAACGATCTAAAAATCCTAACGAAAATTTACGCCAATAGATTAAATACATTCATCAACACTTATATCCACAAGGACCAGGTGGGTTTTATTCCCGGCAGACAGGGTCCTGACCAGGTCAGAAGGGCCATAGACATAGCCTCAATTTTGCACTCGGGATGGGACGGAGGCCCAAAGCAGGAGGGTCTCTTCCTCTCCCTAGATCTTCAAAAGGCCTTCGACTCTGTGTCCTGGCCATTCATATTCGCTTCCCTTAAATTCTGGGGTTTCGGAGAACATTTCATCGGAATCCTCAAATCTCTTTATTCAGAACCGGAAGCGAAAGTCAAACTACAGGGCTTCCTCTCATCCCCAATCAAAATTGCCAGGGGCACAAGACAGGGCTGCCCCCTTTCCCCACTTGTTTTCGCTCTAATAATAGAAACACTAGCCATTGCGATCAGGTCAGACCCAAACATTAAAGGTGTCAACTGCGGCTTGAACACCCATAAATGCGCCCTCTTTGCAGACGACCTTCTTCTATTCGTCACATCGCCAATTACCACTCTCCCCAACATTAACAGACTACTCCAGACATTTGGCGAAGTCTCAGGCCTCCGGGTCAACATGACCAAATCACAAGCTTTAAACATTTCCCTTAATCCAGCCCTAGTTGAGAGATTAAAACTGTCCTTTAATTTCAACTGGAGTGACTCTTCAATCCGATACCTAGGTATAAACCTCACACCCAGCATAGACTCCCTCTACCAAGCTAATTTTCCTCCTATGTATCGTAGATTGGAGGAAGACATACGAGCTTGGTCCTTCCACAAATTATCATGGCTGGGGAGAATCCATGCCATCAAAATGACCCTGTTCCCCAGAATATTGTACTTATTTAGAGCCCTCCCAATCGCGATTAACAGAAACCACCTCAAACACTTCCAGGGGAAGATCATAAAATTTATCTGGGGGGGGAAAGGCTATAGATTCTCGAGAAACACCCTTTATGCCCCAAAGTCTAAGGGAGGCCTGGGTCTCCCCGAACTATTCAGATACTACCAAGCAGCTAGACTGGCCCAACTCTCCACCTTATATTTCAGAGGCGAAAAACCAGACTGGATACAAATAGAACGCCAAGCGGTTCCTCCCCACACACTAGACTATCTACTCTGGACCCCCAGCAAATCTAGGCCACCTATCATGGCTCCCACACTTTCTCACTCCTTCAAACTTTGGGACACCCTGATCCAAAACTCAGCCCTGACCTCACAGATCCGCCCTCTCTCACACATTTTCTGCAACCCCCTCTTCAAGCCAGGATTAGACATCAAATCCTTCCAATGGTGGCTTGATAAGGGAATGTACCGTATCGGACATTACCTCGTCGCCTCCGGTCCAATCTCCATGAAATATTGCGTTGATAAACTAGAACTTCCAAAATCCGAGAAATTTAGATTTCTTCAAATCTCCCATTTCCTTCACACCATTTGGAAAGTCAAATCAATACCCCCAGTGTGCACACCGTACGAACAATGATGTGGACAAGCAACAGAGCAAAAAGGAGGCATATCCCTGATTTATGAAGCCCTGTCAACTCCCACTTCCAAACTTACATACATGACAGACTGGGAGAGAGACTTGGGCGAGTCTTGGGACCTGGAGAACTGGAACAGAATGAGCACAAGAGCCTACAAAGGTATAGTTAATATTGCAATAATAGAAGCTAACATGAAAGTCCTTACGAGATGGTATCGGGTTCCTTCCAAACTTGCACTGATGTTCCCCTCCTCGTCTCCTTTATGTTTCAGAAATTGCCAAGCCCAGGGTTCCATGTTACACATTTGGTGGGAATGTCCGAAAATCAGGGGGTTCTGGAACGGGATCTTTCACCTGATCAGGAAAATTACGGACACTCCCATTCCAAAATCCCCCCAAATAGCTCTCTTAAATGGTAATATTCCCAAAATTTCCAAAACATCTGCTAAACTCATCGCTTTTATTCTGACAGGCGCCAAGATTTCCATAGCAAAGGCTTGGAAACAACCAGGGGTCTCCCTGGCGTCCGCCAAGAGAAAGATCTCATGGATCATGTCTCAGGAAAATTTAGTTAGTACCATAGCAGACTCAAATAATGCATTTTTGGCGGTTTGGGAACCCTGGGCGCGGCATGTAGGCATCTCTCTTATACCGGGAGTTGAAGCTTGACCTGGTGCCATTGTGATTTTACAGTCTGTCAACACACCCCACCCCCATCCTCTCTTCTCCTCTGTCTTCCTTCCCATCTGTCCTTTCTCTCTCTCTTCTTATGTCTCAGGAAGTTGTTACTAAATATTTACTGTAATTATACGGCTTCACACGGTTCCTCCCAGTTTTATATGCACTTGTTTGTATTCAGACGGTACCTCGACCCATTCCCCATGGGTCGCTCTTCTAAGCTGGAACCCTCAGGATTTCTTTACGGCTCCCCTGGCCCCTTTGGCCTTCTGGCCAGAGAGAGCCTGGGAAGGTTCCCTCACGCAGTCTGGGACATTCAATCTCCCGGAAGGTGCGATGGGCCTTAAAAGATTAGCCACTCACCTTATGGTTATCGAAGGCCACTCTCCGGTGCTCGACACAGTATGATCCCTTTAGGGGTGTCGAGCCCACATGTAGCACTAGGCCGTGCCTTGTCTCCCCTGAGGGCTCTTCTCTCCCTATCCTTACGTATAATCCTACGTTTTTGATCAACTTCTCTGTTATTGTTCAATATTTGAGCTTGATCACAGAAGTGGGCTGCGTCCCACAGTACTGTCAGCCTATGAAGTGTAATGTACTGCTCTTCAATAAAACTTCTTTAAAAAAAAAAAAAAAAAAAAAAAAAAAAAGTTGTCGGAAATTCCGATCGTTCTGAACGCGGTGACGTAAAACACGTACGTCGGGACTATAAACGGGGCAGTAGCCAATAGCTTTCGTCTCTTAATTTATTCTGAGCATGCGTGGCACTTTGTGCGTCGGATTTGTGTACACACGATCAGAATTTCTGACAACGGATTTTGTTGTCGGAAAATTTTATAGCAAGCTCTCAAACTTTGTGTGTCGGAAATTCCTATGGAAAATGTGTGATGGAGCCTACACACGGTCGGAATTTCCGACATCAAGGTCCTATCACACATTCTCCATCGGAAAATCCTATCGTGTGTACAGGGCAATAGTATATATTTGCCATACCTGTGGGATTACCGTGGAAGTTGGAAATCACTGTAGTGGGCACCACTACTGCAATGATCTCTACTGGCTTCGCTAGCTTCCAGTGCATAGGAATCAAAGGGGGAAGGCAAAAATTTGGCGGTTTTTGATGTTTGTACGCGGGCTTTGCATGACACAACTATACTGAACCTATTCTTTTGCATAAAAATGTCCCCACATTTCTCAAAAAAAAAAAAATTTCATAGAAAGAAACAGTGAAAAGGGTAAATAAAAAAAAACCCTAAAAAGGAAATAAAAAGCACAAATACAAACCACTAAATGAAATAAACTAAACTAGTTTTTATGGTTTAACTAGATGAACTTGTGTCTTTTTTCAACCTGACTAACTATGTAACTATGTAATTATGTAACCAAAATACACAGAAACAAATAAAAAAAAAGCACACTCTCTAATAATAATAAAAAAGATGTTTAATTCAATAAAATTTCACCAAAGCAGCCAATTGAAATAATGAGTTCCTATTTTGGCTGCATGAAATTGGGCGAAGTGTGAGGTACCTCCAAAACATTGTCAATGTCTAATATTACGTACCTTAACCAAATAAAATGTGGATTGTATGTTTCTGCTACTTTCTGCCAATGTCATTTGCGCTATCAAGGCTTTCCTAAGGTTGTTTTTTGCTCCACACTTACTTTTGCGTGGGCAGGATGCTAGCTAAATGGTTAGAATGCTTGCTTTGAAGAATGAACCTACTTTTTCTTGAACTGGTTTCTTAATATTTATTAAATGTGCTACTATTTATAGTAAAAAGTATGAAGCATGCTAAGCAGTTAATGACTGTATAAAACAAAATGAGCCGCCATAAGGGAAAAGCCACAGTATACATTCAGACAATTTTTATTGAATTTTTCTGTTATTAATATTGCTTAAAATCACTGTGCATTTAATAAAATACAACTTTTCTTTTTCAAGTATTTCATTAAAGATTATCAGAAAACATTGAATGTAAGGAGTAAAGAGAAAAATTTTACTTCATAACATTAAGATAATCTTATTTCGGGAAAGTATATCTCTAGACGCATATGACATCATATAATTGTTTAGTTAAGAATTAAATTAATACAGATCAATACAGTAAATTAATAGTTAACTATCTAAACAAGAATATACCTTATATATAAAAATGTATGTAGAGTCGCTAGTATATTTGGTACTCTTTTCAATAGTGGAACATTATGGTTAACCACTTGCCGCCCGCCACATAGCAATATGACTTCGGCAAAGTGGTTGCGATATCCTGACCGGACGTCATATGACAACGCCAGGATATCAAGCCGCTGCGCGCCCCCGGGATTGGCATCCATCACTGCCATCCATTAGTGTACATCAGTGCCACCTATCAGTGCCCATCCATTCCCATCTGTGCCACCTATCAGTGCCCATCCATGTCACCTATCAGTGCCCATCCATGTGGCCTATCAGTGCCCATCCGTGCCACCTTTCAGTGCCCATCAGTGCTGCATATCAGTGCCACCTATCAGTGCTCATTAGTGCCACCTATTAGTGCCCCATCAGTGCCACATATTAGTGCCCATCATCAGTGCCCATCAGTGCCACCTCATTGATGCCACCTCATCGGTGCCCATCAGTGCCGCCTTATCAGTGCCCGTCAGTGCAGCCCCATCATTGCCCATCAGTGAAGGAGAAAACTTACTTATTTACAACGTTCTTTTTTTTATTTGTTTAGCAGAAAATAAAAATCCCAGAGGTGATCAAATACCACCAAAAGAAAGCTCTATTTGTGGGAACAAATGATAAAAATTTAGTTTGGGTATAGTGTAGCATGACCGCGCAATTATCATTCAAAGTGCAACAGCGCTAAAAGCTGAAAATTGGTCTGGGCAGGAAGGTGTATAAGTGCCTGATATTGAAGTGGTTAATCTACCACTGATTTGGAGCTGTCAGGGCTGGGCTCAGCCCTTCCTTCTCTGAGCTGGCCGCTCAGCTGTTGGCTAATTGCCAGCTCCCATCTCTCTCCAAAGTTACTCAGCTGTTGTTGATATCCTGCTCCTCAGTCCTGCCTACTTAAGCTGTCCAGTCCAGAGGAGCTCTGCCTTCGCCTTGGTCAACATCACAAGAAACATCTCCTGCATTCCTGTTTAAAGACTAGCTTTGCTGACATCCCTTCTGGCTCCAGATCCTGCTTGCTGTTCCACCACACTGATACCTGGCTTTCTGGCTTGGCTGACTATCCGTTCCGGTTACTGAACTTTGGCTATGTTTTGACTACAATTGTTCTTTTTGCTTTTATTATTAAACAAGTGTGATTTAACTGTACTTCTGTCTCGGTCTGATTTCATGGTTTCTGACAGGAGCCTAATATCAGCATAATATTATGGTATGTCAACCAACTATAGTAGAGTTTTCATGACTTAAAAAGGTAATATGAAAAATAAGGAGGGGAAGGGATTTACAACAAGAAGGAGAAAGAAAGCAAGTAGGAAGAGGGAGGGATAGGAGGTCCCTGAAGGTAGGTTACTCCCAGAGGGTAATAATATATCAACACATTAAATCCTCATCTACCATGGTAAAGGAATTGGTCTTCGAAGTCTGGTGGCAAGCAATGTGTAATCCATTGTTTCCATAGATTATTGAACTTTTTTAGACTGTTTTTATATAAAACATCCATCTTTGCATGTAACAGAGTTTGGTTAAGTCTATGTTTGTTATCCGCTAAATTCAGAGTAGGTGTTTTCCAAGCTTTAGCTGTCTGTTTAGCAGCTGTTACAAGCTGTATTAATAATTTAAACAGTTTTTGTTGTAGAAATTCCGGTCTTAAGTTTAGAAGGGCCAATGCCGGGTCAGGTGTAATAGTGTTTTCGAACATTGCTGAGGCAAGCATGAAAATAGATTTCCAAAATTCTTGTACCACTGGATATTTCCACCATATGTGTAAATGTGAACCCAGCTCTGAACAGCCTCGAAAACTGGAAGCCGAATGATCCAGAACATATTTAGAGATTCTAGCTGGAACTAAGTACCATTGTGTGAGTATTTTGTATGCAGTCTCAACTGCTGTTACATTCGGTGAGGAAGATTTTGTTATGGACCATATCTCAGACCATTCTGCTGTATTAATAGTATGACATAGATCATTTTTCCATTTGACCACATAAGAGGGTGGGGATGCATCAGGTTTAGTAAGCAACTGAGAATAGAGTGATAAAATCCTTCCCCTACAATTTGGATATTTCAAGCTAATTTTTTTGAAAATTGATAGTTTTTTCATAGCAATCTTTGTATTTGGAGAGGGAGTGTAGAATATTTTAATTTGTAAATATCAAAATAATTCAGATTGGGGAAGCCTATAGGATTTACATAAATCTAGAAAAGGTAATATTGATGAATCTGAAACCAAATTTTATAAGCATGAGATACCAGCCTTTGACCAGACTCGGAAGGTCATGGGGGAAGTCCATGCTGGATAGAAGGCTGGATTTTTGTGGAATGAATGGAGTGGGTTATGTAAAGATTGTAGACCATACATAGTTCTGTATCTATCCCATAATGATAAAGAATGTTTAGTGATCGGGTTCAGAAGGTTCTCATGATCCCTTGGACTTAACCATAATATATTAGATATCGGGAAAGGGTCACAGTCCACTGCTTCTATTGCAACCCAGAGGGGGGTTTCAGTAGTAGCTTGATATTTTGATAGTTGTGCCACTTGAGCAGCCTTAAAATAAGTAATGAAATTAGGAAAACCCAAGCCACCCTGCAGTTTGGGGAGATATAAGGTTTTTTTAGGCAATCTTGGTTTAATTTGTCCCCAAGTGAATTGTATCGCTCCCTTCTGTATAATTCTTAAAAAAAATAAGCTGGGATGTGTATAGGAAGAACTCTAAATAAATATAAAATTTCGGAAGAATGGTCATTTTGATTAAATTAATTTTCCTGAACCAGGAAAGTGGAATAGATGACCATTTTGACAATAAACTCGTGGTTTGTGTCAATAAGGCTGGATAATTGGGGGACAATAGATCTTTGTGATCTATGGTGAGCTGGATGCCTAAGTAAGGCAGACTGTGTGTAGCCTATTTAAAAGGAAATGCCTCCTTAATACACATTTCCTTATCAGATAATGAAATGTTCAATGCTGTTGATTTCGGCATATTAACTTTAAGACCTGAAATAACTGAAAACCTGTTTAGGATGTTCATAAGATTAGGGATAGAGATTTGTGGGGAGGATAAGAGTAGAAGAATATCATTAACAAATAAACATAATCTATGATGATATCTAATTCTCTGGTCCAATGGTTCAATAAGCAGGGCGAATAGAAGAGTAGAAAGAGGGCACCCCTGTCTTGTGCCCCTTCCTATAATAAATGCATCTGATTTATAGCCCGCCTATTTAATATATGCCTTAGGTTAATTGTATAATGCAGCGATCCATTGTAGGAAATGAGGGCCAAAGTAAGATGCATATAAGACCATGCTATAGAATCAAATGCTTTTTTAATGTCTAAGGAGAGAAAACAGGATAGAATGCAATGTGTTTTAGCAAACTGAGATAAAAGGACCGCCCAACGAATATTATCGCTGGCTTGCCGAACAGGCATAAAACCTACTTGGCCACGGTGTATAAGATTTCCTATACATCTATTAAATCTAGCCGCAAACACGTTAGCTAGATCCTTGATGTCTAGGTTCAACAGAGAAATAGGACGATAATTCGACCAAATTGTATCATCGGTGAGGGTTTTGGGAAGCATGCATATAATTGCTGTCAGTGTTTCCTGTCTAAAAGACTGACCTTTGAGGAGGAAATTGAAGGCATTGGCTAAAACAGGAGATAAAGTTTCTGTGAAAGAAAGAAAATATAGAGCAGAGAACTCATCAGGTCCAAGTCTCTTATTAAGTTTTAATGTTTTTATAGCACTGAGCACTTCATTAGCCGAGGTCTGATCTTCTAGGAAGTCTGCTTGTATTTGTGATAATGAGGGGAGAGAGATATGGGAGAAAAAAATCATCTGCCTTAGAGGTATCCAGCTCCTTTTTGGGTGAATATAATGTCGCTAAGTTTGATCTAAACTTTTGTAGTATTTTCACAGGGTCATTAGAATATATATCTCTGGAAATTTTCAGGCGTATTGGTTTAGAGGATTTTTGGTAAGATTTTAGCCTTAGCCTTAATGTAATAGTGATGGCATGATCTTTTAAGTGTTTTGACAGCTGTTTCTGTAAGAAATAAATCAAACTCCAGTTTGGCCTTGTCCAATTTAAGTTTTAAAATAAAACTTTTCAACTGGCCATAATGGATACACTACAATACATATTTAGCCAATTCCAGGAGGAATCCAGTCACTGTTGCTTTTCCTTGTCTCTGTAAACAAGAGGTTACTTGCTTAGCACAGGTGCCATTCAGGGAAACCTTTTGAATTTTCGCAATTAATGCAAAACATTCTTTGATTGCATGAGGTGGAGAGGTGGGGCAGTGACATCACAATCTCCACCTTGTCCAAATACAGAACAGTTTGCATTTATTGGGAAAATGGAAAGTGTTCTCTGAATGGCGCCTGTGCTGAGTGGGTGATCTCCTGTGTGCAGTAAGCAGTGCAGCCACTCAACACATGACCTGGAAGCTACTCAAGGAATGTAAGGTGTTCTCTGTGTATTTATTGAGAAAATGCTAAGTGTTACCTGTTTTGCAAGCAACCTCCTATGTTCACAATGCAACGAGGCAGCTGCTGCCCAGCACAAGACCCAGAAGCTAGTGGAGATGACTGTTGTAGCAATGCCTACTGCAGTGATTTCCAGCTTCCAAGCTGGACCAATGTACCTATGTAAAAGTCGCCATACCTGGAATTTGGCTTTAAAGTTGAAGTTCACCCTAAAATTACTTTACGAAGAACAAACATCCATATGACACAGGTACCTTGATAAGTGCATAGTAATATGTTTGAGTTCTCCAGTTGTCCAGCAATCAGCAATGGGAAATGAGGGCCATTTGCCAGCGGCACCATGCAACTCAAGTAGATAGCCCCCCCCCCCCCCAATACTATCTACTCCTTGAGATTCCAAAAACTTAAAAACACATCCTTTGTACTTTGATGCTGTCAAAGACATAGATAGCATGGGGGGGGGGGGGGGGCAACACCATGTTCCGAATGTTGCTGGTAAATGGCCAGCAGTAGCCAGTGCTGATAGCTGGACAACCGACATGCACAACATGGAGCTTCATACTTATTAAAGTGTGCATGCATTATATGGCTGTTTAATTTTTATACAGTAATTCTAGGGTGAATCTCCACGTTAAGCCGTGTCTATCCCTAGAAATCAAAGACATACAGTATGGTAAACCCATGCAACATATTTAACCGCTTGCCGACCGGCTCATGCTGATATATACATCGGCAGAAGGACACGTACAGGCAGATTAACGTACCTGTACTTTGCCCTTTAAGAAGCGGTTTGCGGGCGCGCTCGCTGCGACCTCTGTGAGTGTGATTGCAGGTCCCACGGACCCCATGTCCGCAGGGATACTCGCGATCGTCTCATGGAGAGGAAGAACGGGGAAATGCTAATGTAAACAAGCATTTCGCTGTTCTGCCTAGTGACAGGACACTGATCACCGCTCCCTGCAATTGGGAGCGGTGATCAGTGTCATGTCACACATAGCCACGCCCCTCCACAGTTAGAATCACTCCCTAGGACACACTTAACCCCTTCACTGCCCCCTAGTGGTTAACCCCTTTACTGCCAGTCACATTTACACAGTAATCAATGCATTTTTAATTGCACTGATCGCTGTATAAATGTGAATGGTCCCAAAATCGCAACAAAAGTGTCCGATCTGTCCCCCATAATGTCGCAGTCATGATAAAAATCGCTGATCGCTGCCATTACTAGTAAAAAAAAAAAGATTAATAAAAATGCCATAAAACTATCCCCTATTTTGTACACGCTATAACTTTTGAGCAAACCAATCAATAAACGCTTATTGCAATTTTTTTTACCAAAAATATGTAGAAGAATATGTATTGGCCTAAACTGAGGAAAAAAATTTTTTTTATATATTTTTGGGGATATTTATTATAGCAAAAAGTAAAAACCAGTGCGTTTTTTTCAAAATTGTCGCTATTTTTTTGTTTATAGCGCAAAAAATAAAAATCGCAGATGTGGTCAAATACCACCAAAAGAAAGCTCTATTTGTGGGGAAAAAAAGGATGCCAATTTTGTTTGGGAGCCACGTCGCACAACTGTGCAATTGTCAGTTAAAGCGACGCAATGCCGAATCGCAAAAAGTGCTCTGGTCTTTGGGTAACCAAATGGTCCGGGGCTTAAGTGGTTAATACATAAGTGGTGATCTATAGGCACTGAGCCAGAAGAGTATATATCAATACATCATCTAAAAAGGTGTAATGATTAAGCAAAGTTAGGATTTAATGGTGCAGCATGAAATTGCCTAACATGGGTTAAACAGTGTATGTGATTTTAGGGCTAGCTAGAGGTTGTGAAAGTACCTATATCAGTCATACTGAATGATTAGCTTCTGCATTTTTTAGACAATGTGATATCTGGTAGCTCATTTGGCTTCTCATTACAGCAACCAGTAGCATTCTCAGAGCTGTGATATTTCCGGTGGTGTTTTCGAATCTGTTGCATTGACCATACCTTTGGTGTTTGGTTCTCGTTGAAATATCCATGTTGCATACCAATATAAAAATACAGTAAACACATGCAATCTGTACATACATTCCTTGCATTATTATGACACTGCTGTCAGCCCGGTCTAGTTTCTGAGCTCCATGTTAAGGCAACAGTGGTAAAAATAGCTTCTAGTGTAAAGGGAATCCTCTGCTTGAACAGTTTTCTGAGCAAATAAATGAATGTAACTGACTTTCTGCACTGTGGGAATAGTAATCTGTTTTTTGATTATTACAGTGTATTATTTTTCTCGCTGTTTTCTGCTTGCAAATGTATTATGTGTTAATCAAGTAATTTGTTCTTGATTTGTTCACATACTGTGTCACCCACATCTGACATTTTAGCTTAATAAAAAAAATAATAAAGATAGAGCTAAGCATACAAATAAATGTAATTTATATTTAGACAAAAAAATGATGGCAGGAGATTTTTCACTGCAGAGAAAAACGCAATTTCTAGACTTTCCAACAGTTTTATGCAAAGGGAAGTGAGGGGAGTTGTAAGTATTAGGGGCAGTGGGGAAATTAAAGCCCAACTTCAGATTATTATCAAACCCCCTCCCACCCTTAAATGCCTACCCCCCTTCCTTATCAACCGCTGGTATGAAAAGAAAAATCTAATTTTTTTATTTATTAAACTGAAGCTACTGTCACATGATGATTTATTTGCCTTCTGCTGAGGTCCTTCTGGGGGTGCTCACATAACTGCCTGCATGATGCACACACCTCCTATTGGTGGAGGCAGCACTTCCGATGGCTGGGTCCTCTCCCATAGCTTTCAAAGGCAGGAGAACTTGAGAGGGTAGAAAGGGACCAGTGCCCAAGATGACAAGCAGGAAAAATGACCTGTAACCCAGACAGAATAGTCGTTTTGCTCATAGAGAAAACTGACTTTGATCCATTGCACTGCAGGAAGGCTCAGGAAGAGGTGGTTGAAATCAAATACATGGTAATTGATGCAATGCACTATTTCAATTTCATATTTTCTCCTGGAGTTGGGCTTTAAAATTAATATCAACCAGTAAACTCTCTAGTCAGTTACACCCTGTGAGATACAGCATTATCTGCATTACTAACAACCAATCCATTCCATGATGTTCAAGAGCAGTGGTCTCCAAACTGTGGCCCCGGGGGCCGGATGCGGCCCTTTGCTTGCTTTCATGCGGCCCATGGGGCAATATTTCTTTCACTGACACCAACAAAGGGGCAGAGTTCCTTTTAATGACACCAACAATGGGCCCATTGAGACCAACGATGGAGGACCACTCCTCCTAATGACACCAAGAAGGGGCACAGTTCTTCCCAATGACATTAATAATGGGGCCCAATGACACCAATGATGGGGCACAATTCCTACCAAAGACACCATCGATGGGGCATAATTCCTCTCAATGGCACAAATGATGGGGCACAATTCCTCTCATTGACGCCAAAGACGTGGCATTGTTTACTCCAACTTATGCTGGTACTTTTTCTACTCCCAATGGCCACAGTCCGGCTCCTCTAAAGTCTGAAGGACAGTAAACTGGCCCTTTGTATAAAAATTCTGGAGACCCCTGCTCAAGAGCAAGTTTGGAAGGGTGCACTGCTGTATAGAGTTGTGTGTTATGGCTAGTCTGTGTCTGGAATGCATAAAAGCAGGATATTATTTACCTCTACAGGCCTCACATGTAGCACTAACTCACGGTGGAGCTGCTGGTTTAAGCGGGTCTGTTACCTTGACCTTGCTTCCCTTGGTTTCACCGGCACCGGGTCTAGGGGTTCCATTGAGTTTACTTCTGAACGACACACGCACCAACACTGGAGTACGTTTTCAATGCTTTATTGAACAAACAAACTTTAGGAAGTAGCAGGAAGGAGGCGGAAAAGGAAACTTTCAGGAGAAACTCAAATATCTTCTTATAGAATCTTAGTGACAAATGTCCTGGTAGAATTCAGATAATTAGGTGGAATGCGCTCCCCTTGTGGGACACACTCCTTGCTCGTCTGGATAGGCCTCTCTCACCGGTCTAGCAGCCAGTACGCAGCACGAACTAAAAGTCTCTGCCACAGACTTGTTTGGGGGGGGGTAAATCCGCACGATCCTCTGCCACAGGATGTATCAGATTTTTCTGCAGTGAAAGTCAGTCACAGTGCCTGAACCTTTAAGCCGAACCAGCAACACTATGCTATATATTTACTTCTTTTGGATACGTCCTTCGACCGAGTCACCAGGCCCCTCTATAGACCAGCACACTGCATGATCTCTCCAAGACGGTCCTCCCCTGGGATCTCCTCGGCCGTACAGCTTCGTCACACAGGACCCACAGCTCAGGACCATTCCTCAACCGCGGTGGTAGGCCCCAGACAAGCCTCTGGACCCACCCCTGCGCCGCTGTATCGTGGACCTCCCGATCGGAGGACCATGAGGTAGCTCCTTAACGCATACCTGTTGGCCAGGAGGGCCAGCAGGTGGCTGTAAAACGAACCCTAGAACATGGCGTCTGTCCCATAAATACCCTCTTCCCAGAATGCAACTCGGAGGACCACCTCCACCGAGCTTGCCTCCGAGACAGAGGAGCATCTATCCACTTCGACACGTTGCCTTTCCAACACTGACCAGTGGTAGCAGCGAACACCCACCAGTCAGCACGGAAGCACACACAACGTCAGCCAAGCTGGAATAGAGGCGAACTTTTAACCTTCCTAACACACAATTTACTAAATGTACCTAACCTGCGGTAGATTGTAAATCTACCAGCGCTACACACATATAGAACACAAAACATGTATTTTTCTATACAACATCCAGAATGAAAAAAGATCCAGATTAAACATCGGACTGAAACTGAGCTAGCTGAAAAGCTGCTTGGTTCTTGGAAGTATAGAGATTAATCATATTACTCCCTTTTCATCCAAGTAAACCAGGCCACGATAATGAGCTTATCATATATGGGTGTGAAATTATAAAAGGGGTGGGGGACTACAGTTTTTCAGTAGATATTTGTTCTAAATGGAGGTTTGTTCTAATGCTTATATCCAGAAATTCGAGCAGTTTAAACGTCAAGGCTTAGAAGCAGGATGACTGATTAGAGATGTCAATACCGTGGGTGGCATGTTAGAAGATGAAAGCAGCTTGAGCTGAGCACTCCTTTACATTTGGGAGTTTACATATTCTTATTGACTGAACAGAAAAAGAAGCACTAAAGAAAATACACTAAGGCAGGGGTGAGAAAGATACAGCTGTTTCCTACATATGCTTTCTTCACTTTTTGTAATACAAATTGTAGTGATGCCACATCAAGGACAATTAACAAATTGTTCTTGGTGCCTACACAGTGTGTACTGACGTAATGCATACCGATAGGTGTGTAAGCAATCCATTAGTGGCCCTGAATGTGTTCATTACAAAGGTTTGTAGAACACTTTCATTATACAGTATGAAGGTCTATAACTTGATTTTATACAAATAAGCAGAATATCAAATCTTAAAGCAATTGTAAAGTCTTGTTAAAAAAAAAAAAAACAAAGCAAAAAAACAAACAAACATGTTATGCTTACCTGCTCTGTGCAGTGGATTTGCACAGAGTGGCCCCTATCCTCCTCTTCTCAGGTCCCTCTTTGCTGCTTCTGGTCCCTCCCTCCTGTCGAGTCCCCCCACAGCAAGCAGCTTGCTATGGGGGCACCCGAGCCGAGCTGCAGCTCCATGTGTCCATTCAGACACGGAGCTGCGGTTCGGCCCTGCCTACTTTCTCTCCTGATTGGCTAACTGACTTTGATTAACAGCAGCGGGAGCCAATGGTGCCAATCATAAGGGAGAGTCCTGGACGGCCGAGGGACTCGTGGACATCACTGGATAGAGATGGCGCTCAGGTAAGTATTAGAGGGGCTGAGAGGGGCTGCTGCACACAAGAGGCTTTTTATCTTAATGCATAGAATGCATTAAGATAAAAAACCTTCTGCCTTTACAACCCCTTTAAAGAAATACAGTCAATAATACCACATATGTTCTTGCAACAATCATAGTTAGTGTAATAGGGTGCTCATTTCCTCACCATGCCCTTTTAACACCTTTTCCCTTAACTCCCTGGACACACCCAGAGAAGATAGATTTCTCAGCTTCCCTCTTTCAGCAACTCTGAGAAGCTACACCTAATAAGAAAGGGGTAGGTGGGCAAGTCTTGTTAGAGGTCCTCTAAGGTCAGACCTGATAAGTGGGTAGCTGGGTAGGAGCCTCATAGCATGCAGATTCTCCAAAAGACCCAGTGACTATGGAGAGCATCTCCCAGATTGCTACCAGAATATTCCAGTTCCAGTGGGGTGACACTTGAGCCCTTGGGCCTGGGAATTCCCCAGATGTTCCAGAGCTACCTTGTATTTTACTGTGAGGGATGCTGTTAGAGCCATTATTTTACTACCCCCAACCATCAAGCCGCAAGTTAACATGACCAGCATGCTTGGCAGGTTGTACTCCCATCCGATGCAACCAATTCAACTGAATGGGGCCACACTGCAAATGAGCAAAGTATGTGGTGTGGTATTCCCATTCAAAATTCTCCTTTGGCTGGAAAAAACAGACAATCAGGAAAAGGCATTGTTGCCTCATAAATGCCTGGCAGCCGCTGCCCTACCATCCTCTAAAAGGCAATCCGCAGACTGCCACCCCATCTAAATGCGCTTATAGACTTTTATAGTGATAATACTATAAAGCCACATGTTAACCTGGTTTTCTCACAAAGACGTTGCTGTAAAGAGTCCATGTTTGTGCAACTTTCATAATTGGTTTTGTATTATTCTGCAGTGTATGCATGTTCTTTGCCATTCTAAACTTGCTTTGCCTGATCATTTGACCAATTACCTATTCTGTTAAAAAATCACCACAATATAAACTGTATAGTTGTTTTGCACATGATTTAGAATATATTTATCTTTGTGCAGAATCTGCTGCTACCCAAAATTATTCATATAATTTATTTCATATGGTGTCAGGATTTCAGTGCTATGGGATTTCGATTCTGGTATAAGACTATGACTAGAGATACTTGAAGTATGGTCCCAACCAGGTCTTTGAGGGCTTACTACACAGCTCTGAAGAAGATTTCAGTCAAGGAGACTGCAGCTGTTATACTAAATTGTGAGGAGATGTGAAACATGTCTTCATTCTGATGGCTAGAACTGTTTACTGTTTTTTTAGTCTTTAGCAGTCTTTTACATTTATAATTTTTACTTTACTTTAATTGATGATAAACAATGTCGGGACAGAAAGGGAAGGTAAGTATGTGCTACTGGTGGGATCACCATAATATTGAATATATTGCTTTGCTCTGCAGACTTAACTTATATCTGATGTATTTAGGAAGGGGGCGATGTGATTGCTCATAATGATGAGGATGACTTACCGTAACTAGACGCCGACCGCCCCATGTACATTTACTGCAGCAGGCTGGCCGCTCTTGGCATAATCACATACCTGTATGTGATTCTGCACTTCCGGGCCCGGGGCATGCACGCGTCCTGCCGAAGACCCGCTCCCGCTGTGATTGGACATAGCAGGAGCCAATCAGTGGGTCTGGCAGATGCGATGTCTGCTGGGACCCGCCAATCGTCCGAGATACAGGCAGAACCACGATCTGACTTTGTAAACAAGGCAGATCGCCTTTCTGGGAGAAGGGGAGGTACAGATTCTGTGTTTCTGCTTAGTATCTGGATCTCTGCCTTCCCACAGTACAAGCACTTCCTACACAGTTAGCAAGCACTCCATAGGACACACATTTAACCCTTAGATCACCCCTGATGTTAACCCCTTCCCTGCCAGTGTCATTAGCACAGTGACAGTGCATATTTTTAGCACTTATCACTAAATTAGTGTCACTGGTCCCCAAAAGGTGTCAAAAGTGTCAGTTAGGTGTCTGATTTGTCTGTCGCAATATCACAGTCCTGCTATAAGCCGTTGATCGCCGCCATTACTAGTAAAAATAAATAAATAAATAAAAATTCCAAAAATATATCCCATAGTTTGTAGATGCTATAACTTTTGTGCAAACCAATCAATATATGCTTATTGGGATTTTTTTGATCAAAAATATGTAGCTGACTACATATGGCCTATATTTGTATTGCAGAGCTAACATAAAGCAAACTATTTTGGTGGTAAAGTGTTCATGCAAGCAAAGTTTAATAAAGGATTCCACTATCACACAAATTAACTTGAAAGCGAGGTCTAATACTCACAAAATCCTGCCAGTCTATTACTTCAGCAGTAGTAGGAAGGATATATTACATGAAGAATCAACTGGTCAAACTTTATGGTAAATTTGTACTTCTAAAGTGTAGCAAGTAAATAAATAAGCCTCCCAGTAATGCTATTACTAGGCTGCAACTAGAGGGAGCTATAATGTCTTGTAGTGTGACTTCAGGAGCCTGAAACCAACAAGTTCACATTAAACTCGGAAAGGAAGTGAGCAACGTGTTTTGTGTCTCCTCCTTGATACAAGTTAGTCACACTTTGTTTATGCTATCTTTGTTCAGTTTTGTGTTTATTCTGACATTCACTTTCTGTATTAGTATCTTATATGTCTGAAGAGGGAGAGGGGAGAGAAGCGCCAAGCAGACTCTTGGTGTAGTACCATATAATAAGCAAAGAGAAAAAGTATAAAAATGGCAATCACAAAACATGTGTACAGAGCAAGTGTAGGGCTCAGAGCAAAAACATCCTGCCTGCGGGGGGGGGGGGGCGACTAACAGTCCATGCCACAGCGGCGGCTCCAGTGAAGGTTGATGTGGGAGCGAGCTGTCAAAGCCTGGAACTCGGTCTATCTACCTGGAGGGGAATAGCCAATTGCGACGCATTTTGGAGACTGTATCTCAGCCAAAGAGGAAAGAGAGATCCAGAGGAGCCACTCTAGTGCACATTGCTGGATCAAAGTCGAGCTTAAGTACGGGGGGGTGAGGACTGAGGGAGGAGCTAAAAACTGAAGGTTTTAATACCTTCATTCATAAAAATGCATAAAGGTAAAAAAAATTCAGCCTTTAGAACCACTTTAAGGGATAAACACACTTTTAGTTACCATGACAGGCTTCTTTTTTTTTTTTTTTTGCAGATTCTGTTACTGTTTCCATACTGGCAAAGAAAGTCCACCTAACATACACCCTATCCCTTGTCTTCTACAACCAGCAGACACTTTCTGCCACCAGGAGCCTGTGTAATCACTGAACCCATCCTGTGAGGGCCATGCGATGTGGAGCCATGTTTATTTGCAAGACCCAAACTGCAGGACATTTAACATTATGCTGTGTAGGCTTTGAGTATTTCATGCTTGAGACTAGAACATACACTTACCCTTTAATCCAAAACATTCTAGGGGTTATACCTCAGTAACTATACAGCACACCTAGGATGTCTGGAAGGAATTTTGTATAAATTGTGTAACTCCAACCTGGAGGAGCAGAATCTTCATAGAAGAACTGTGATTTTTGCTGTATTATAAGAAAATAAATCCCAGAAAGGGAAAAGACCTAAACATGTGCTAATTTCAATTAGATAATGTTAATAGATTTTACAGCATTATTGTCAACATGTGAATGATTACCTGGCAACACGCTGTCTTGATACCTGATGTGGGATAATTCAATAGCATACTACAGTTACATTTAGCTACCACTACCAACATCTCAGTCTTTAGTTAACCACTTGCTTACTGGGCACTTAAACCCCCCTCCTGCCCAGACCAATTTTGAGCTTCCAGCGCTGTCGCACTTTGAATGACAATTGCGCGGTCATACAACACTGTACCCAAATGAAATTTTTATCATTTTTTTCCCACAAATAGAGCTTTCTTTTGGTGGTATTTAATCACAGCTGGGGTTTTTATTTTTTGCTAAACAAACAAAAAAAGATGGAAAATTTTGAAAAAAAAAAAAATCATGTTTAATAGTTTGTTATAAAATTTTGCAAACAGGTAATTTTTCTCCTTCATTGATATGCACTGATGAGGCGGCACTGGTGGGCACTGATAGGCTGCACTGATGGGCACGGATAGGCACAGATAAGGCGGCACTGATAGGCACAGTTAAGGCGGCACTGATAGGCACAGTTAAGGCGGCACTGATAGGCACAGTTAAGGCGGCACTGATGGGGACAGTTAAGGCGGTACTGATGGGCACAGATAAGGTGGCACTGATGGCCACAGATGGGCGGCATGGATAGGTGGCACAGATAGGTGGCACAGATAGGTGGCACAGATAGGTGGCACAGATAGGTGGCACTGATGGGGGGGCACTGATGGGGGGCACTGATGGGGGGCACTGATGGGTGGCACTGATGGGCAGTGATGGGTGGCACTGATGGGCACTTATGGGCACTGGTAGGTGACACTGATGGGCACTGATAGGTTGCACTGATGTGGGTGCTGATGGGTGGCACTAATGTGGGTGCTGATGGGTGGCACTGATGTGGGTGCTGATGGGTGGCACTGTGGGCACTGATGGGTGGCACTGTGGGCACTGATGGGTGGCACTGTGGGCACTGATGGGTGGCGCTGATTGATGGCACTGTGGGCACTGATGGGTTAATATGGTGGGCACTGGTAGGCAGCACTGCTGCCTATTGCTTTTTATTATAAGATCGCCGTGATCGGGACTGATGTCCCGTTCACGGCCGCCGGTGATCGGGTTTTTTTTCCTCCTCACGCTGTCAGCGCGAGGAGGAAAAATAGCCGATTACCGGCTCTGTTTACATCACATGATCAGCTGTCATTGGCTGACAGCTGATCATGTGGTAAGGGGTTGGGACCAACCCCTTACTCTGATCTGTGATCAGGCGAGTCTCATAGACTCGCTGATCACCGAGCGCGCCGCGCGCGCCCTGCAGGGGGCGCGCAGGCCGCTCGTGCACGGGACGACGTCAATGGACGTAGTCCCGGCAATTTAGATCCGCGCTGTTGCCGTCATTTGGCAATGGCCCGGATCTGAAGCAGTTAAACAAAAAAAAATGAAGTGCACCAGACTGGACCCCAAACAGTACTTGCATAGGTATTAAAGGATTTGTACTGAATATTTTTTTTGTTATTTTACCCAGACATACACTTTAACCATTTCCTGTCCATCCCCATCATTCCTATTAACAGGGCTTTTATGCTTGGGAGCAGAAAAAAACTGCCAGATAATGTGATCACTGTGATTGGCTGTCACAGTGGTCACTTCATCGGAAGCCAGTCCCACTCTATTACTGTGCTGGGAGTGCGCTCACTGTGCACATAAATCTTGGCCACCAATGGACGCATACAATATGTATGCTATAAGGAAGGCTGCAAAAGCCAAAATGCATCTATTGCTTCATGCTTTTATGCATAGGCAATAAAGGATTTTCTTCCCAAGAGCACTCTGAGTCATCCGATTTAATATTATTAATGGACGCATATGTGTGGTGCGTGGGAGTTAAAGCGGTTGTTGTTGTTCAGTCGTTAAGAGCCCTTGCACACTGGGGCGGGGGGCGGAGTCGGCGGTAAAACGCCGCTATTATTAGCGGCGTTTTACCGTCGGTATGCGGCCGCTAGCGGGGCGGTTTTACCCCCCGCTAGCAGCCGAGAAAGGGTTGAATACCACCGCAAAGCGCCTCTGCAGAGGCGCTATGCCGGCGGTGTAGCCGCGCCGTCCCATTGATTTCAATGGGCAGGAGCGGTAAAGGAGCGGTATATACACCGCTCCTTCACCGCTCCGAAGATGCTGCTGGCAGGACTTTTTTTACCGTCCTGCCAGCGCATCGCTCCAGTGTGCAAGCCCTCGCGGCTTTCACACTGGAATGAAAGCAGCGGCACTTTCGGGGCGGTTTGCAGGCGCTATTATTAGCGCAATAGCGCCTGCAAACCGCCCCAGTGTGCAAGGGCTCTTAGTCATGTCCCACTCTTCGTGACCTCATGGACCATAGCGCACCAGGCTTTTCTTTCCTCCACTGCCCCCCCGAGGTTGGTTAACTTCATGTTCATTGTTTCGATGATGCTATCTATCCATCATGTTTTCTGTCATCCTCTTCTCCCTTTTCCTTACATGTTTCCATCATCAGGGTCTTTTTCAACGAGTCCTCTCATTATGACAGACTTACCTGAAAACAAAGTCCTTTGGTGGCTCGCTGTTACCGATGAAGTCATTTCCATCTTCACCCGGTCTTCTTTCTGGGTTTGCACACTTCCGGGAGTGACTGTTTATGGCACGGCTCTGAAGTAACTGCACGGGTCCTTCAGAGTGCATTCGCCAGTGAATATTTACTGTACCTACAGTATAGGTAAGCCTTATTATAGGCTTACCTATAGGTAAACATCATACATGGAAGTTTACTCCACTTTAAAGCCCACCCTCTTTGCTGCTGCACATATAGCAAAAGGGTAAAGTGATTGTAAAGGTAAATTAAAAATAACAAACATGTCTATGCTTACCTGCTCTGTGTAATAAAGTTACACAGAACAGCCTCAAACCTCCTCTTTTCATGTCTCCCGCCAGTACTCCTGGCCCCTTCCCTTTGTCCAGTGTCCCCATGGGAAGCTGCTTGCCCTGGGGCACTCGTGCGTGCCTGCACTCGAGCCCCAGTGCTGCATCCATTGACATAGACAGTGGGACTCGGCCCCACTCCCCGATCCCTCATCACTGGCTTTGATTGACAGCACTGGGAGCCAATCAGGGCCATCTTTAATATTGACTGGACCCTGGGCAAACATTTTCTTGGGCCCCCTCAAAATCAGTTTACTGAATCAGATCAGGCAGCGACTGTGATTCGTTGCCAGAGGTTACAATGTATCATTACCGCTCACTAACTGGTTGCTCGAGGTTATAGAACACATTATGGTTCACTGTTTATTTTCTAAAGGTTACAGCACATGACTTCTGCTTGTTGATTGGTTGCTAGAGATTACTATACATCAATACTGCACACTGATTGATTACTAGAGGTTACTGGACATCTATGCCACTCACGAATTGGTTGCTAGAGGTTACTGCTCATTATTATTGCTCACTGATTGGCTCCTAGAAGTTACTGCATATCCTTACCACTCAATGATTGGTTGCAAGAGGTTTGTGCACAGCATTACTGCTCACTGATTGGTTGCTAAAGGTTACAGCACATCATCTCCTCACTGCCTGCACACCATGGACTGGAGAGGTGAGGGGACTATAGACAGGAAACTCCTAGGAATCCTAGAACTCCTGGAATCAGTGGCATTGCTGGGTGGGGGGGTGGGGGTGTGTGATCAGTGGCAATGCTGGGGGGTTGATGGGATCAGTGGCAGTAGTGGGGGGATGGGATTAGTTAGGAGGCAGTACACTGTGACAAATCCTGAATCATGTAGAGCAAAGCTGGAAAGCTTTGGCAAGTAGATAGTGGAGGATTCTACCAATGTAATGGGGAATTTGCAATGACCACCAATGTGAGGGGGGGATTTACACTGACCATCAATGTGAGGGGGAATTTGCACTGACCACCATGTAACAGGGGATTTTACGCCACCCACCAATATAAAGAGGGATTTCTACACTGACACCAATGTAATAAGAGCATTTACACCAACCATGGAATATACAATGACCTCAATGTAAGGGGGAATTTATACTGACAACCTTTGTCGAGGAGATTTGTACTGAACACCAATATAAGGTGATACTTCTACACCGACCACCAATGTTAGGGGGAATTTACACTGGCCACCAATGTGTAGGGGGATTTACACTGACCACCAGTAAGACATCCCTGAGTGGGGGGTACAGAGAATCACAGCTGGTGACTAGGAGACACTGAGCAGTGTCATACCTCACCAGTGACATCAGTCCCATACTGGCTACAGGACGGCACTCTCCTCCTCTTGCCTCGCTGAGCTCTGTTACCATTCCATGTTGCCAGCACACAGCACAGACACTTCCCCATCCTGGGCTGTTCTCACCTCGTGCTCATCTCCATTCAGGAAATGGCTCACAGCTTCTCCCCAGTCAATGGGAACAGAGGGGTGTGGACTGTGGAAGGCAAAGTAGAAGCCCAGTACTGGAGTGTGGCTGTGGGGCCCTAGGGCAGATCAGAGCTGGATTTTGTGGGGGATATGATAATATGACAGGGAGGCTGCAGGGGCCCCCTGGAGCTAGGGGCGAGGTTGCGATTGTGACCCCTGCAACCCCTTATGCTACACCCATGCCCTTTCCCTCTCCAGTGGGATGCTGACACCTAAACATTTTTTACCTTAATGCAAGGAATGCATTAAGGTAAAAAATATTTAGGCTTTACAACCACTTTAATTTTCAATGTGTAATATATTCTGAAATTGAATATGCAGGTCAACCTACTGTATGCCACTTTGTTGACTGACTGATGCATATTACATATCATATACTAACCTGTACTCAATATTTTTTTAATTGCTTGGAACAGCAAACCAGCTTTTTAAAGAATAAAAAATACAATTAGGAGAAAATAAAGCTCCTAGTCCCTCTGGAAAACAAAACAAAAAGGTGGGTGTACATCATCTTGCCCTTCAAGCAACATAAAGGCAGTACATGGCATTCATCCCCATCTTTCCGATTTCAACAGATGTTGATTAGTAGAGACTATGGAGCCATTTAAAACCCAGTGGTCACTGTGCTGTAAATGATCTGTGGACTCTCTGCATATAAGAAGTAAATCTAGCAGCTTGTCTCTGTAATCCAGGCATGAATGTAGCATGCTCGGTGTGAAGTGACCATGTCTGTTTTCATTCCACCCAATTTCCTTTAACACATCTGTGTCCAAAGAGATGTGAATTCCTTATTTCCACTTTAGTCGTTTCTGATGGCCACAGCTACTGAGGCTTTCCTTTGCTGGAATTGCAATGATTAAAAACGCTCATTTTAACAATTGTTTTGTTTTTCATTGACCTGGGGTGCTGCCGAAGTGATTGCAATAAAACAGTGCCACCGTTCAGTCTTTCAGTGAAAGCTAGCGTGCTGTTATTTCATCCAGAAGGCATTTTTATAATTAGAAGGTGGGTTGAAAACATTGTTGTTGACATTACAGGCTTCTATGTTTTCCCTTTTCTCTCTATTTGTTAAATTATATTTTAGGTGTAATGAAAACTCACACAGTTGATTAACTCATTTGGTGCCAAAAGGGCAAACTGCTTCAGGCAACTGAGAAATGCTTTGTGTTTTAAAGTGATAAATAGGTTTGCTGTAATTTAGATTTAAAGGAAACAGTATTTAATTATCTATTAAAAATGTACTATGCTGATTCTTGCTGCCATGGTTCAAATACGGCAGTTGTAGCATAGACCTCTGAGCCATTTGGAAATTTTGCAAGCAATTCCTTACAAATATACGTTATCTCACAAAAGTGAGTACACTCCTCACATTTTTGTAAATATTTTATTCTATCTTTTCATGTGACAACACTGAAGAAATTATACTTTGCTACAATGTAAAGTAGTGAGTGTACAGCTTGTATAACAGTGTAAATGTGCTGTCTCCTCAAAATAACTCAACACACAGCCATTAATGTGTAAACTGCTGGCAACAAAAGTGAGTACACCTCTAAGTGAAAATGTCCAAATTGGGACCAATTAGCCATTTTTTCTCCCCGGTGTCATGTGACTGGTTAGTGTTAAAATGTCTTAGGTATGAATGGGGAGCAGGTGTGTTAAATTTGGTGTTATTGTTCTCACTCTCTCATACTGGTCACTGGAAGTTCAACATGGCACCTCATGGCAAAGAACTCTTTGAGGACCTGAAAAGAAGAATTGTTGCTCTACATAAACATGGCCTAGGCTATAAGAAGATTGCCAAGACCCTGAAACTGAGCTGCAGCATGGTGGCCAAGACCATACAGCAGTTTAACATGACAGGTTCCACTCAGAACAGGCCTGGCCTTGGTCGACCAAAGAAGTTGAGTGCACGTGCACAGCATCATATCCAGAACTTGTCTTTGGGAAATAGACATATTAGTTCTGCCAGCATTGCTGCAGAGGTTGAAGGGGTGGGGGGTCAGCCTGCCAGTGCTCAGACCATATGCCGCACACTGCATCAGATTGGTCTGCTTGGCTGTTGTCCCAGAAAGAAGCCTCTTCTAAAGATGATGCACAAGAAAGCCTGCAAACAGTTTGCTGAAGACAAGCAGACTAAGGACATGGATTAAACTGGAACCATGTCCTCTGGTCTGATGAGACCAAGTTAAACTTATTTGGTTCAGATGGTGTCAAGCGTGTGTGGCGGCAACCAGGTGAGGAGTACAAAGACAAGTGTGTCTTGCCTACATTCAAGCATGCTGGTGGGAGTGTCATGGTCTGGGGCTGCATGAGTGCTCCCGGCACTGTGGAGCTACAGTTCATTGAGGGAACCATGAATGCCAACATGTACTGTGACATACTAAAGCAGAGCATGATCTCCTCCCTTCAGAGACTGGGCCAGAGGGCAGTATTCCAACGTGAAAACGAACCAAACACACTTCCAAGATGACCACTGCTTTTCTAAAGAAGCTGAAGGTAAAGGTGATGGACTGGCCAAGCGTGTCTCCAGACCTAAACCCTGATGAGCATCTGTGGGGCATCCTCAACGGAAGGTGGAGGAGCGCAAGGTCTCTAACATCTCCAGCACCGTGATCAGTGGCGACCAGTGGTTATTTTCTTTGGCGGGGCAGCAAACAGTAACCCCCCCGTCGGTCGGCCGGCTGGTCTGGTGCACTCACTTATGTAATCAGCGCTTCAGGCTCTCTTTCAGTGGCAGCAGCAGGGGTGGCGGCGGCTCTTCCTCAGTTTCCTCCCTACTGGCTCTGGCTTTCGTATCCTCCCTCCTTCCCTGCTCTCCCTGGCGGCCAATAGGGAGTCTTCTCTTTTTGGCCAATTAGAAAATGGGTCTCAGACCTGCTTCAGATTGGCCAGATTGAGGATCAGTGTTACAACAGCGAATATTCATTCGCTATTGTAATACCTGGGCGGGCTCATAGAGCAATGCTCTGTGCCACAAGTCCACATTTTTTGAATCCCATTAGAGCCTATGGCTCTAATCAGGTGCTTCAAAAATCCACCCCTGCCGCTGTAATTCAGACTCCCCGCGTACGGAAAGGGGCCAGAAGCCTAAAATAGGGGGTGGTAGCAGCAGCCATGGATAGATTCATGCAATGCATTAATCTATCCATTAGTCATATAGGGGGTGGCTGGAGAGAGGAGACGGCCCCCTGGCTCCCCTAATGGATGGGCCGCCCCTGTCTGTGATGTCGTCATGGAGGAGTGGAAGAGGACTCCAGTGGCAACCTGTGAAGCTCTGGTGAACTCCATGCCCAAGAGGGTTAAGGCAGTGCTGGAAAATAATGGTGGCCCCACAAAATATTGACACTTTGGGCCCAATTTAGACATTTTCACTTAGGGGTGTACTCACTTTTGTTGTCAGAGGTTTAGACATTAATGGCTGTGTGTTGAGTTATTTTGAGGGGATAGCAAATGTACACTGTTATACAAGCTGTACACTCACTACTTTACATTGTAGCAAAGTATCATTTCTTCAGCGTTGTCACATGAAAAGATATAATAAAATATTTACAAAAATGTGAGGGATGTACTCACTTGTGTGAGATACTGTAAGATGGGATAGTTATCAAACAATCTGTTTTGACTGCATTATTATGATAACATATCATATGTAGCATATTAGCTAAATGGTCCATATACAAATTTACCTTTTAGAAACCATTGTGTAGCTGTACACTTATTACTGCATCATGATTCATTTAAAGCTCAATTCAGGGCTCATTATTCCATTCCCCAGTTTTCCTCCCAGAGCTCCCCCACCTTCACAATGATGTATATATTTTTTTTAATTTTTGTATTTATGTTGTCGCAATTATTTCCATCAGATTAATCTTGAAGTTTCTGTGGACCTCTTCTATGAACTCCGATTTTTAGTTCTTTCCATAGATTTTCTATTGGATTCAAGTCAGGTGATAGGCTGGCCCATTCTAGCAGCTTTATTTTATTTCTTTAAAAAACAATTGAGAGTTTTCTTGGCTTTGTGTTTGGGATCATTGTCTTGTTGAAATGTCTACCCTCGTTTCATCTGCTTCATCCTAGTAGATGGCAGCAGATTTTTATCAAGAATATCTTGGTACATTTTTCCATTCATCTTTCCTTTAATGATATGAAGTTTGCCAGAACCATATGCTGAAAAACAGCCCCACACCATGATATTCCCACCTCCAAACTTCACTGTTATTAGTGTGGTGTTTTTGGGGTGATGTGCAGTGTCATTTGACCTCCAAACATGGTGCGTAATATGACATCCAAAGAGTTACATTTTGGTCTCACCTGACCAGACTATATTCTCCCAGTATTTCACAGGCTTGTTTATATGTTGTGCTGCAAACTTTAAATGAGCTTCAACATGCTTTTTCTTCAGCAACGGAGTGTGGTGAGCGTGCATACAGGCCATGGTGGTTGAGTGCATTACTTGTTTTCTTTGAAACAATTGTACCTGCTAATTTCAGTTCTTTATGAAGCTCTCCACAATTGGTCCTTGGCTCTTGGACAACTCTTCTGATAATTCTTTTCACTCAGAAGATTTCAGTCAGAGAAGATTTTATTTAGAAATCTTGCGATGAGTACCTGGTCATGGCTGGTTTACGGTGAAATTATGTTCTTTCCAACAGTGCTCACTGGAACATTCAGAAGTTTAGAAATCCTTCTGTAACCAATGGCACCAGCATTGAGAGAGCTCTTTGCTTTTACCCATCATGAGATGTTTCTTGTGTGACACCTTGGTAATGAGACATTATTTTTATAGGCCATCAGTTGAGACTGAACTAGCTAATATTAATTTGCACTGACAAAGGGCAGGATTTATTGATAATGATTGATAGATTTCAGCTGGTGTCTTGGCTTTCCATGCTTTTTTGTACTTCCCTTTCTTCATGTGTTCAGTACTTTTTTCCCTGTGTCATTCCATTTTATTTAACATAACCTCATTTCTGAACTTATTTGTTTTGGTTATTTTGTATGTATGGATTGCATGGCTTCTTACTGACATGTGGTGAAAATTTCATGTCAATAGCACCCTTAGAAACATATTTACCTAGCAAAATGGTGACGTGTTCAATACTTATTTTACCCACTGTATATATCCATGAAATGCAAGTGACATTTTTCAATAGTATACCTAAAGCAACAGTTAAAATGTGGACAGTAAAGCTGTCAGCGTCATACTGTAAGTGGTTCAAAAACTTTGTACAGTAATAGTAGTTGAAGGATCAGAATTTACAAGGTGGAGGGAGTCTGTGTGATTTTGGAATTCAAGACATATTTCACCTGTTTCACTGTTTTTGGGACTCTTCCTTAGTGTCATGAGATTACATAGTTACAGTTACATAGTAGTTGAGGTTGAAAAAAGACACAAGTCCATCAAGTCCAACCTATGTGTGTGATCATATGTCAGTATTACTTGTATATCCCTGTATGTTGTGATCATTCAGGTGCTTATCTAATAGTTTCTTGAAAGGGAAGGGAATTCCACATCCTTGCCGCTCTTACAGTAAAGAACCCTCTACGTAGTTTAAGGTTAAACCTCTTTTCTTCTAATTTTAATGAGTGGCCACGAGTCTTACTGACATGTGGTGAAAATTTCATGTCAATAGCACCCTTAGAAACATATTTACCTAGCAAAATGGTGACGTGTTCAATACTTATTTTACCCACTGTATATATCCATGAAATGCAAGTGACATTTTTCAATAGTATACCTAAAGCAACAGTTAAAATGTGGACAGTAAAGCTGTCAGCGTCATACTGTAAGTGGTTCAAAAACTTTGTACAGTAATAGTAGTTGAAGGATCAGATCATACGGCAACAATCAGTGAATGCCACTATATTTAAGATGAAATAATCTAAAACCTTATAAACACTGCCATTTACTGGCTGATATAGTAGTTGCACAAAATACATGAACATTGTATTCCAACACCCCTACTGAACAACTACCTATGTTGGATTTCCTGATTGAAGCCTCTTGTGGCCTGGATTCTTCTTTTACAGCGTTTGTATTTTCTGTGTTAATTTCTATTTGTGTGTCACTTTGTTGCTTATCTTCATGGGATACTGATGTGGAATTTCCCTTAGTTTGAAGTGTTGGTGATAGTTCATGAAATTTTGAACACACTGAAGTTTCATCAACAAATAGTTTTGACTGATGGTTTGTGTCTTGATGTAGAATTCTGTTTCCCTGTTGAGATTCACTGTACCCCACAAGTATACCCTCCTTTGTGCAAGAATCCCATTTTGTAAGTTTTTCTTTTGGGATGTGACCGGTTGGGCGGAGGTACAGATCCATGTCATCGCGTTTACCTGGAAAAGCTAATGTTATTTGTATACTGGATTTGATGCATGCTGATTTTTATCTTGGAACATGTAAGTGCACTGCTTTTAATAAAGCTAACTTGTAGAAGGTTTTACACTATTGACCCTTATCTGTTCATTGGGGTATATCAGTGATTATGATGGTCTGAGACAAGAGGACTGTCGACACGTCTATGGGCGGTTTAGAGCAACTCTCATCATCTTCTCTTTGCTGGATATAATAGTGGATGAGACACATGAGACACATGAGCTTTCTTTGACCCCCCCCCCCCATAATAGGAGGTTTATGCTCTCTGGTAAGAGCACATCTATGTACGGTATGTGGTGGCAGTGAATTTACAAGGTGGAGGGAGTCTGTGTGATTTTGGAATTCAAGACATATTTCACCTGTTTCACTGTTTTTGGGACTCTTCCTTAGTGTCATGAGATTACATAGTTACAGTTACATAGTAGTTGAGGTTGAAAAAAGACACAAGTCCATCAAGTCCAACCTATGTGTGTGATCATATGTCAGTATTACTTGTATATCCCTGTATGTTGTGATCATTCAGGTGCTTATCTAATAGTTTCTTGAAAGGGAAGGGAATTCCACATCCTTGCCGCTCTTACAGTAAAGAACCCTCTACGTAGTTTAAGGTTAAACCTCTTTTCTTCTAATTTTAATGAGTGGCCACAAGTCTTATTAGACTCTCTTCTGCGAAAAAGTTTTATTCCTATTGTGGGGTCACTAGTACGGTATTTGTATATTGAAATCATATCCCCTCTCAAGCGTCTCTTCTTCAGAGAGAATACATTCAGTGCTTGCAACCTTTCCTCATAACTAATATCCTCCAGACCCTTTATTAGCTTTGTTGCACTTCTTTGTACTCGCTCCATTTCCAGTACATCCTTCCTGAGAACTGGTGCTCAGAACTGGACAGCATACTCTAGGTGCAACCGGAGTCTTGTAGAGCGGGAGAATTATCATTTTATCTCTGGAGTTTATCTCAGGAGTTGATCCCCTTTTTAATGCATGCCAATATTCTGTTTGCTTTGTTAGCAGCAGCATTGCATGCCATTGCTGAGCCTATCATCTACTAGGATCCCCAGGTCCTTTTCCATCCTAGATTCCCCCAGAGTTTCTCCCCCCAGTGTATAGATTACATTCATATTTTTGCCACCCAAATGCATTATTTTACATTTTTCTACATTGAACCTCATTTGCCATGTAGTTGCCCACCCTATTAATTTGTTCAGATCTTTTTGCAAGGTTTCCACATCCTGCGGAGAAGTTATTGCCCTACTTAGCTTAGTATCGTCCACAAATACATAGATTGAACTGTTTACCCCATCCTCCAGGTCGTTTATAAACAAATTAAATAGGATTGATCCCAGCACAGAATTGAAGAAGAAAGGTTTTCCGGCGCTCAGATCTTGTGATGTCAGGAATGGAAATGTATAATGATGGTTCTGATAGAACATTAATGTTAGAACAAAAAAAAAGGGAGGGGGAGAGAGGAGGCAGCCGTCCTCAGAGGGTGTCCATAGCCTCTGTGAGCATAGCACTGAAAAGGGAAGGGGGGTGTGGAGGCACCAACTCTGCTGACACTGTTATATGGTGAAGGTGTAATACATACACTTACTGGTAAGTCAGTTCAGATGGGATGGCGATGTCCATCAGGGGTTGTGTTGTCCTGGGATGTGCTGGTGTGCAGGCTTCACCTAGAGGCCAGTAGAAGGAGCTGTGAGCCCCGAGCGCGTAGCCTGTATTATCTCCTATCTGTGTCTGGACACTTCCTGTGCACCGCTGACATAACTTCCGCTTCCGGGTTCCAGGGTGGTTAGCGTGGAGCTTCCACACACTGGACACCGCTGTCAAGCCTCTCTCAACCTAGGAACCAACATCCCCTGAGGTGAAGGACCGCCAGTGAAGCCTGCACACCAGCACATCCCAGGACAACACAACCCCTGAAGGACATCGCCACCCCATCTGAACTGACTTACCAGTAAGTGTATGTATTACACCTTCACCATATAACAGTGTCAGCAGAGTTGGCGTCTCCACACCCCCCTTCCCTTTTCAGTCCCAGCACAGAACCCTGGGGGACCCCACAACCCACCCCTGATCATTCAGAGTACTCCCCATTTATCAACACCCTCTGAACTTGCCCTTGTAGCCAGTTTTCAATCCATGTACTCACCCTATGGTCCATGCCGATGGACCTTATTTTGTACAGTAAACATTTATGGGGAACTGTGTCAAATGCTTTGGCAAAATCCAGATACACCACATTGACGGGCCTTCCTTTATCTAGCTGGCAACTCACCTCCTCATAGAAGGTTAGTAGATGGGTTTGGCAAGACTGATTCTTCATGAATCCATGCTGATTACTGCTAATGATACCGTTCTCATTACTAAAATCTTGTATATTGTCCCTTATCACCCCCTCCAAGATTTTAAATACTAATGATGTTAGGCTAACTGGTCTGTAATTACCAGGGATGTATTTTGGGTCCTTTTTAAATATTGGGGCTACATTGGCTTTTCTCCAATCAGCTGGTACCATTCCAGTCAGTAGACTGTCAGTAAAAATTAGGAACAATGGTCTGGCAATTACTTTACTAAGTTCCCTAAGTACCCTCGGGTGCAAGCCATCTGGTCCTGGTGATTTATTAATGTTAAGTTTCTCAAGTCTAATTTTAATTCTGTCCTCTGTTAACCATGGAGGTGCTTCCTGTGATGTCTCATGAGGATAAGCACTGCAGTTTTGGTTACTGAAGCCCCCCGATTCCCTCGTGTAGACTGAGGAGAAGAAATAAATCTATACCTTCGCCATCTCCCCATCCTTTGTAACCAGATGTCCTTCCTCATTCTTTATGGGGCCAATATGGTCTGTCCTCCATTTTTTACTGTTTACATACTTAAAGAATTTCTTGGGATTTTTTTTACTCTCCTCCACTATGTGTCTTTCATGTTCTATCTTAGCTGTCCTTACTGCATCCTTACATTTCTTGTTGCATTCTTTATAAAGTCTGAATGCTGATGATGATCCCTCAACCTTGTATATTGAAGGCCTTCTCCTTTGCTTTTATATGCATTTTTACATTGGAGTTAAGCCATCCAGGACTTTTGTTCACACTTTTAAATTTATTACCCGATGGGATGCATTGGCTAATGCCCTTATTTAATATGCTCTTAAAGCAAACCCATCTCTCCTCCGTGTTCTTTGTTCCTAAGATTTAATCCCAATTTATGCCTTCTAGCAAGGTTCGTAGTTTAGGGAAGTTGGCTCTTTTGAAATTCAGTGTCTTTGTATTCCCCTTATGTTTCCTATTTGTGTGATTTATACTGAAGCCAATTGACCTGTGATCGCTGTTACCTAAATTGCCCCGTATTTCTACATCTGTGATCAGGTCTGTATTGTTGGTAATCAGTAGATCCAGTAATGCTTTATTTCTAGTTGGTGCGTCTTCCATCTGACCCATAAAATTGTCCTGCAAGACATTTAGGAACTGGCGAGCCTTAGATGAATGCGCGGTTCCCTCCACCCAGTCTATGTCTGGATAATTAAAACCCCCCATTATGATAACACTTCCCATCCTTGCTGCTAATCAAAATTGTGATAGGAGCTCAGTCTCCCCTTCCTCCCTCAGGTTAGGGGGCCTATAGCATACTCCCAGTATTATTTTCCCCTTAGCTTCATCCCTTTGGAGCTCTGCCCATAAGGATTCAACCTCCTCCCTAGCTCCCTTAGTGATGTCATCTCTCACATTCACTTGTACATTATTCTTGATATATAGGCATACCCCTCCCCCTTTTTTACCCTCTCTATCCTTGCAATAAAGGGTATACCCTTGAATGTTTGCCAGCCAATCACGAGAGCTGTTGAACCAGGTCTCAGAAATTACCACAAAATCCAAATCCTCCTCGTACAACAGTATCTCTAGTTCACCCATCTTGTCCGCCAGGCTCCTGGCATTGGTGAACATGCCACATAGTTTATACTGGTTGCATATTATCCTCTTATCAGGTGTACTGAGATTGCAACTAGGACTTGCTACTATACTTATCTTGGGTTTATGTGCTTGGTCAACCTACCACTAATGCCCCCAATTCTACCCTCTGGAATATGTTCCACGCTGACTATCTCTACCTCTGGACCCCACCACCATCACCTAGTTTAAAAACCCCTCTAACTTTTTTGTCCATCTTTATTCCCAGCTGATCTGCACCCTCCTCATTTAGGTGCAGTCTGTCCCTTCTATAGTACTGGTTATCGACTGAGAAGTCGGCCCAGTCCTCCAGGAACCCAAACCCCTCCTTACTACACCAGCTCTTCAGCCACTTGTTATCTTCCCTAATTTCCCTCTGCCCTTCTGGTGTTCTTGTGTGGCTCGATGTACCGGTAGTATTCCTGAGAATACTACCTTAGAGGTCCTTTTCCTCAATTTAGCTCCTAAGTCCCTAAAATAGTTCTTTAGGACACTCCATCTGCTTCTAACTTTCTCATTGGTGCCAACGTGCACCATGACAGCTGGGTCTTCCCCAGCCCCTCCCAGTAATCTGTCCACCAGAACCGTGATGTGCCAAACCCGAGCGCCCGGTAGACAACATACTCTTCGGCGCTTCAGGTCTTTGTTACAGATTGCCCTCTCTGTCCTTCTAAGAATTGAGTCCCCTTCCACCAGAATCTGTCTTTCCTTTCCCTTCGCTTCGCCCCCACTCTCACTGGAGAAGTTCTTCCCCTGGCAGCTAGGAGAGTCCCTCAGCTCCAGCAGTGCTGGTCCCTGACTGGTTTCACTACGTGCACTCGCAGACACTCGCAGAACTACGTGCACTCGCAGACCACTCGCAGAACTGCATGCACTCGCAGACCACTCGCAGAACTATGTGCACTTGCAGAATTACGTGAACTCACAGGACTACGTGCACTCGCAGACCACTCGCAGAACTACGTGCACTCGCAGAACACTTGCAGAACTACGTGCACTCGCAGGAAACTCGCAGAACTACGTGCACTCGCAGAACTACGTGCACTCGCAGACCACTCGCAGAACTACATGCACTCGCAGCCCACTCGCAGAACTATGTGCACTCGCAGAACACTCGCAGAACTACGTGCACTCGCAAACCACTCGCAGAACTACATGCACTCGCAGAACTACGTGCATTCGCAGACCACTCACAGAACTATGTGCACTCGCAGAACTATGTGCACTCGCAGACCGCTCGCAGAACTACGTGCACTCGCAGAACTACGTGCACTCGCAGACCACTCACAGAACTATGTGCACTCGCAGAACTACGTGCACGCGCAGACCGCTCGCAGAACTACATGCACTCGCAGAACTACGTGCAATCGCAGAACACTCGCAGAACTATGTGTACTCGCAGACCTAGGTGCACTTGCAGACGTAGGTGCACTCGCAGAACACTCGCAGAACTACATGCACTCGCAGACCACTCACAGAACTATGTGCACTCTCAGAACACTCGCAGAACTATGTGTACTCGCAGACCTAGGTGCACTCGCAGACGTAGGTGCACTCGCAGAACACTCGCAGAACTACATGCACTCGCAGACCACTCACAGAACTATGTGCACTCTCAGAACACTCGCAGAACTATGTGTACTCGCAGACCTAGGTGCACTCGCAGACGTAGGTGCACTCACAGAACACTCGCAGAACTACATGCACTCTCAGAACTATGTGCACTTGCAGAACTACATGCACGTATTGACACTTGAACTTACTGATTATTTGATTTAGCGCAGCACGGTTTATTTTGAATTTTTCCTTAGTTCCAGTGAAGTGAATTCGTAAGGCGTCAGCATACCAAAACATTTGGACAATTTCATTCTCCCAACTTTGTGGAAACAGTTTGGGAATAGACCATTCCTGTTCCAGCATGACTAGTGCACAAAGCAAGGGCCATAAAAACATGGATGAGCGAGTTTGGGGTGGAGGAACTTGACTGGCCTGCACAGAGTCCTGACCTCAACCTGATAGAACATCTTTGGGATGAATTAGAGCGGAGACTGCAAGCCAGGCCTTCTCATCCACATCAGTGCCTAACCTCACAAATGCTCTCCTGGAAGAATGGTCAAAAATTTCCATAGACACACTCCTAAACCTTGTGGACAGCCTTCCCAGAAGAGTTGAAGCTTACACTTACCCTTTTCTGTTGTCCTCACAGGATACAAATAGTCCTCTTCTCCTCTTCTCTGGTATTGGGTGGTCCCCAATACAGAAAGGGGTGCTGATGTAATGACTTTAGTGCCAATCATAGTGACACCACCTAAAAGGGAGAGTCCATGATACTCTGCCCTAACAGTATGTCCCCAGTTTTCCAGCATCTGACCCCCTGCATCTGATTCTAGTGGCAAAATTAAAGTTGAGTTCCAGCTGCAAAAATTTTTTTTTTAAAGTCAGCAGCTACAAACACTGCAGCTGCTGACTTTCCATTTGTTTTGTTTTTTCATTTCAGCCCATGTAAGTGCATTTATTATATGAAGAAATCTTTATATATATTCATGGTCTCATATGCATTCTATGTATTTATACTGTATATATATATATATATATATATATATATATATATATATATATATATATATATATATATATTTAAATAAAATACTACAGATGCACAGTTGTGAGTTCTTGAAGAACACCCCTAAGGAAAGAATGTAACTGAAACGCGTCGGGTGAAGAACCACATTTAATTGTGTGCTGTTACCTTGGTGTTTCTATCACAGATTTGTAAACATTCCTATTGTCATTGGTCCTTAGGAACCATCATTTTTAATGTTGCAATTTGTATAATAAAATATTCATTACTTTCAATATCTTTTGTACATTTCTCAATTTTGTTGTATAGATATTTATGCCTTTAAAGTCCACTTAGGGGTAACTATGTGTTTTTGTTCAGATTATTGAATGTTGCATTATATCTAAAGAAACACTTTTCCGACCTCCCCATTTTTGGGTAACAAACTTAGGTACCCAACATTGGCTATGCTTTAAAAGCTTTACAGCTCATCCGTTTAGAATTTACCATGAATAATGGCCCCTAATGTCACCTGTTGCAGCCAGGAGTGTGTGTGTAAAGCCTTAGACTGTTTTTGGGTACCACCATTTTGGTTGTAATGTCAGCAGCCACAGCAGGCTCAAATCTGTCCCAGACATAACACTTTATAGTATTCCTGTTTGCTTCTTCCCTAAGGGCTATTAGAAGGCAGAAGGGGGGAGAAAACTGTGGCTGTGCTTACAGTAAAAATCCACCCTAACACCAAAATCCCTGCATCTACAGACATTCATGATCTAACACTAATCTATCTAGCCCTGTCTAGAAAAAATCAGTATACATACCTTTTTTGAATCCGATCCAATCCGGTCTCCAGCGGTGAATGCTCTGCAGAGGACACAGCCGACAATGGCTCTGAAATGAATAGGGAGTGACTTCATCCATAGAGTTACTATGGGGCTTCCGTTGTCAGCTGCCTCCTCTGCATTCGCCTCCACAGCGAAGCCGCAGCTGACAGCTCAGCATGGGATCGGGTCGTGATCGGCTTCAAAAAAGGTATGTATACTGATTTCTTCTTTACATACAGTGCCTTGCAAAAGTATTCGGCCCCCTTGAACTTTTCAACCTTTTGCCACATTTCAGGCTTCAAACATAAAGATATAAAATTTTTATTTTTTGTGAAGAATCACCAACAAGTGGGACACAATTGTGAAGTGGAACGAAATCTATTGGATTGTTGAAACTTTTTTAACTAATAAAAAAATGAAAAGTAGGGCGTGCAAAATTATTCGGCCCCCTTGCCTTAGTACTTTGTAGAGCCACCTTTTGCTGCGATTACAGCTGCAAGTTGCTTGGGGTATGTCTCTATCAGTTTTGCACATCAAGAGACTGAAATTCTTGCCCATTCTTCCTTGCAAAACAGCTCGAGCTCAGTGAGGTTGGATGGAGAGCGTTTGTGAACAGCAGTTTTCAGCTCTTTCCACACATTCTCGATTGGATTCAGGTCTGGACTTTGACTTGGCCATTCTAACACCTGGATACGTTTATTTGTGAACCATTCCTTTGTAGATTTTGCTGTATGTTTGGGATCATTGTCTTGTTGGAAGATAAATCTCCGTCCCAGTTTCAGGTCTTTTGCAGACTCCAACAGGTTTTCATCCAGAATGGTCCTGTATTTGGCTGCATCCATCTTCCCCTCAATTTTAACCATCTTCCCTGTCCCTGCTGAAGAAAAGCAGGCCCAAACCATGATGCTGCCACCACCATGTTTGACAGTGGGGATGGTGTGTTGAGTGTGATGAGCTGTGTTGCTTTTACGCCAAACATATCGTTTTGCATTGTGGCCAAAAAGTTCGATTTTGGTTTCATCGGACCAGAGCACCTTCTTCCACATGTTTGGTGTGTCTCCCAGGTGGCTTGTGGCAAACTTTAGACGAGACTTTTTATGGATATCTTTGAGAAATGGCTTTCTTCTTGCCACTCTTCCATAAAGGCCAGATTTGTGCAGTGTACGACTGATTTTTGTCCTATGGACAGATTCTCCCACCTCAGCTGTATTTCTCTGCAGTTCATCCAGAGTGATCATGGGCCTCTTGGCTGCATCTCTGATCAGTCTTCTCCTTGTCTGAGCTGAAAGTTTAGAGGGACAACCAGGTCTTGGTAGATTTGCAGTGGTCTGATACTCCTTCAATTTCAAAATGATCGCTTGCACAGTGCTCCTTGGGATGTTTAAAGCTTGGGAAATCTTTTTGTATCCAAATCCGGCTTTAAACTTCTCCACAACAGTATTACGGACCTGCCTGGTGTGTTCCTTGGTCTTCATGATGCTCTCTGCGCTTTCAACAGAACCCTGAGACTATCACAGAGCAGGTGCATTTATACAGAGACTTGATTACACACAGGTGGAGTCTATTTATCACCATCAGTCATTTAGGACAACATTGGATCATTCAGAGATCCTCGCTCAACTTCTGGAGTGAGTTTTCTGCACTGAAAGTAAAGGGGCGAATAATTTTGCACGCACCACTTTTCAGTTTTTTATTTGCTAAAAAAGTTGAAAATATCCAATAGATTTCGTTCCACTTCACAATTGTGTCCCACTTGTTGGTGATTCTTCACAAAAAATTAAAATTTTATATCTTTATGTTTGAAGCCTGAAATGTGGCAAAAGGTTGAAAAGTTCAAGGGGGCCGAATACTTTTGCAAGGCACTGTAGCTAGATAGGTTAGTGTTAGATCATGGATGTCTGTAGATGCAAGGATTTTGATGTTAGGGTGGACTTCTACTTTAAAGCGGTTGTTCACCCAATTTTCAAAGTTTATCTCAGTCATTTTTAAATACAGCATACAATGCAAAATGGAACTTTTTTTTTTTTTTTTCCGGGTGTACCTGTATATAGGTGCCTTTGGTTTTTCTTTGCTGCATACACTCTCTGCGGCTGTGGGCGGGTATTTTGCGGGTATTTGCGTCATTTCCTGCCTCGCTGCACTGTCTCCTGGGATCTCCTGGATGCTCCCAGGAGTCAGTGCGGAGGCCCGGCGCGAAATCTCGCGGGATTTGCAGATTGACGCCGCCCGTTGTGATGGCAACAAGGATCTTTACGACGCTCCGCGCTGTTACAACTGAGCATGCGCGGGAACCAGCAAAGAATGCTGGTAGATCTGCAATACAGGAACCAGGAAGTGATTGCTTGTGGGCTTCAAATGCCCACAAGCAAGATGAAAACGGCAGTACATATTTTATATAACTAACTGTTTGAAACAAAAACGGACATCTCGGGAGGAAATGACTGCAAAAAGTGAGTGTGACATTGTAAACATGTGTATTTTTAAGTGTAGAAAAAAAAAAAAAAACGCGAGTGCACATCCGCTTTAAGGATTGACTCTTTCTGGAGTAATTGCATTTTTTAGCAAGTTCAAAGATATATTCAAATTGAATAACACATTTTCTATGGCAAGTTAAAGTCCTGAAAGTAAGCATTTTAACTACTTGATTTTTCCGTGCTTTATCTTCAGTTTTTGGTAAGTTGTAGACAGGGTCTCATTAACCTAGAGAAATCACCAGAAAATTTGACTAGTGAATGTGCTCCATATCCCATTTCATTGAATGTGTGGCAGATGTGAGGTGTATTTATTAAATGCCCCATTCATAATGAATGTCAGCTATGTTTTTTATAGGAAATGGTGATCATTTAGATTCTCCTGGTTAGAACCAACACTGGATATAAACAGAAGCGTAGCACAGATAAGCAGCTTGGAAATATGGATAGATAATAAATCATCATCACTTACCTCACAGTAAGTGATCCATCAAAGCAGTAGCTCAAGATGACCAACGAGGACACCCCCACCCCCCTGCAAATGGTTTATAGGGATTCGTATTGTGTTTTAAACAAAAAATCTTTATTAATTATTTTCAGTACTAAAATATATTTTTAAAAAGGATTAGACATAAATATTATTTTATAGACAAAACAATATTTTAGTAAGGTAATATTGCAGGTTTGTATTTTCAATTTAGTGCAAGTTTGTATTTTCAGTTTAGAGTTACCAACCAACAAGTGCAGCTAAGGGTTCCTTATCTCACATTTTAAGTGCTTTATTGAAAAAAAAAAACAGTTGTTTATAGGGTTGAATTGCTAAAGGTTCGATTACTCACATTACTGAATAAGCCAGAGGAGTGTCCCTTTTTACTTTCCCCCTCTCCCCATTCAGTGGAGACAGTTTCCATTGGAGAGCCACAATCTTAAACACAACTTCTCCTTTTACACATAAGTGTCATGAATGCACCCTATAATAAATGTTTAACCACTTCAATACCGTGCACTTATACACCTTCCTCCCCAGACCAATTTTCAGTTTTCAGCGCTGTCGCAGTTTGAATGACAATTGTGCGGTCATCTAACACTGTACCCAAACTAAATTTTTATCATTTTGTTCCCACAAATAGAGCTTTCTTTTGGTGGTATTTGATCACCTCTGCGGTTTTTATTTTTTGTTAAACAAATTAAAAAAGACCACAAATTTTGAAAAAATAAAAGTTTTGCTTTTGTTTCTGTTAAAATTTTTTGTAAATAAGTAAGTTATCTCTTTCGCTAATGGGCACTGATAAGGCGGCACTGACAGGCACTGATAAGGTGGCACGGATGAGGTGGCACCAATGAGCGGGCACTGACGATGGGCACTGATATGCGGCACTGATGGGCACTGGTAGGCGGCACTGATGGGTGGCACTGATATGCAGCACTGATGGACATTGATAGGCGGCACTGATGGGCACTCATGGGTGGCACTGGTGGGCACTGATGGGCACTGATAGGCGACACTGATGGGCACTGAAAGACTGCAAAAGATGGGTTCTTATGGGTGGCACTGATGGGCACTGATTGGCAGCACTGCTGGGCACTGATGGGCACTGATAGGCGGCACTGCTGGGCACTGATACGTGGCACTGATGGGCACTGATACGCGGCACTGATAGGCATCCCTGGTGGCACTAGCAGTGGTAGGTATTGTGAGTGGGCACTAATTGGCAGCTGCCTGGGCATTGATTGGCAGCTGCCTGGGCACAGATTAGTATTTTCCTGGGGGTCTAGGGGGCATACTCGGTGGTCCAGTGTGGATGGCTTCCCTGGTGGTCCTGGGCGGCTTACCTGGTGGTCCTGGGCGGCTTCCCTGGTGGTCCTGGGTGGGATCCGAGGGGGGGGCTGTGCTGATAAACAATCAGCACAGACCCCCCCTGTCAGGAGAGCAGCCGATCGGCTCTCCTCTACTCGCGTCTGTCAGATGCGAGTGAGGAAAAGCCGATCACCGTCTCTTCCTATTTACAGCGTGATCAGCCGTGATTGGACACGGCTGATCACATGGTAAAGAGTCTCCGTCAGAGACTCTTTACCTAGATCGGTGTTGCGGGGTGTCAGACTGACACACCGCAACAACGATGGCCGCGATGCGCGCCCCCGGGGGCGCGCTTCATATGACGCCCAGTCAGGATATTGAAACCACTTTGCTGCCGTCATTCTGCTTTATGGCGGGTGGCAAGTGGTTAAAATTAAGATTTTATATAGATATTAGAAATTCTGAAAAAAAATTTAAAACATAAAAACTTTAAAAATTTAAAATGTACCCCAAACCATTATAGTTTAGGTGATGATCAAGTCACACATTGGACTCACAGCCAAATATTTTGAAACATTGCAAAAAAATAAAATAAAAGGTATCCTAACAGACTAATACTTCTTCCTGAGCTCTGAAGAAGTTTGGAAACAAGCGAAACGCGTAAGCGTCTGACCCATGTACAGGTGGGACAGAGACCCCCACACATCAATGAAGAAACCCCCTTTCACTTGGATGTGAATATCCCGATCGGATCTTAGACAATGGTTTGAGTCTTGCGGTGGACACTGAGACCAAGTGCTCTTTCCAACCATCTGACAGACCAAGGGCAGAACACCTGAATGTCTGAACCCTGTGACTCACCGTACCTCCCCCCGGGGAAGATCCGGAAACGAAAGCTCATATCTGCAACAAACAAACACACCGCATGAACGTTCCCCGTCAACACATCAGCGCGGTTATCAGCAATCTTCTCGGGCTCCATCATCCCTTCACTGAAAACGTCAAATGGTGAGCTAAACTGTACTCCAGTACTAGGAGGCACGCTGTTTATGGCCATTCACCGCCTGTTTTTCAGGTACAAGATGTGAATTAAGCCCTTTGAATTGCTGCAAACTTAATTGACCTAATCGGGACTTCTCAGTTCCTTATGGTGGTGTTGTTTTGATATATACATTCCTATCTATCTACTGGGATTACATCTGAATGGATTTTCATCACTAGCAGCTGCACTTTATTGAATAAAGACCGAAGGCATACCACTTACATAATTTATCCTATTTAGGAACTTTGTGGAAATTACACAGACCCAGGTCTTTTCTTTAATGATTTTTATGAGTGCAAGTGCATGAGTGATAGATGTATGTGGATTGTCTATGGTGGCCACCTGCACACAATAGGACCAAATCCTATTTTTTAATACATGGTTTGTGGATAGTTGTTTCTGTATTTAATATGACACAATAAAGTTATTTAGGTTCACAATAATTGTTCTTGAGTGGACCATCTTCCTTTGGGGAATCCCTTTTGCCCCCATTTTCCTCTCCCATACATATGTCTTATGGTCCATTGAACAACTATTTGTTTGATTGTTGACCAAGTATCGTCGGATCAATCAACAAATGGTAATTGTGACATCAGGGGTATAACAATTAAGGTAGGCAAACCTTGGCCGGTAATTGAACCCCCTCCACACACCCCTGAATCTACTCCTGAGAAACTCAAGGTGTCCCCTTTCCTTTATCTTCTCTTCTCCTGATGTTGACACGACGCTCTCTCCGGCTGGAATGCTCTCTGTGCGCTCTGCTATGGCTTATATAGGCGGTGACCCCGCCCCCTTATGCCGTCATAGTCCCTGGGCATGCTGGGACTGTGACGGCATAAGGGGGCGTGGTCATCGGGTGATGACTACGCCCCCTGACACGTCACAGTCCCAGCATGCCCAGGGACTGTGACGGCATAAGGGGGCGGGGTCACCGCCTATATAAGCCATAGCAGAGCGCACAGAGAGCATTCCAGCCAGAGAGAACGTCGTGTCAACATCGGAAGAAGAGATGAAGAGAAGAAGCGGCGAGACAGCGGCGACAAGACAGCAGCAGCAGACCGGGGCCCCCTGCTGGCAAAAGAGCTGGAAGAAGATAGCGGCGGGGCCCGGGAGAAGAGGCGGAACACCGGGAGAAGTCGGAAGAAGACCCCCCCGAAGTCGGAAGAAGATCCCGGAGCTGCCTAATAAATTAATCTTGAAACCTGTGTACTGTGTTTTTTTTTTTATTGACACTTTTCCCTAGGTGAATGGGTAGGGGTACCATGTACCCCATACTCATTCACATAGGGTGGGGGGCCGGGATCTGGGGGCCCCCTTATTAAAAGGGGGCTCCCGGATTCCGATAAGCCCTCCGCCCGCAGACCCCGACAACCAACGGCCAGGGTTGTCGGGAAGAGGCCCTTGTCCTCATCAACATGGGGACAAGGTGCTTTGGGGTGGGGGGGCCGCAGCATGCCCCCCCTCCCCCAAGGCACCAACCCCCCATGTTGAGGGCATGCGGCCTGGTACGGGTCAGGAGGGGGGGCGCTTGCTCGTCCCCACCCCCATTCCTGTCCGGCCGGGCTGCGTGCTCGGATAAGAGTCTGGTATGGATTTGGGGGGACCCCCACACTGTTTTTTCGGCATAGGGGGTTCCCCTTAAGGTCCATACCAGACCCAAGGGCCTGGTATGCTCTTGGAGGGGGAACCCATGCCGGTTTTTTATTTAAAATTTGGCGCGGAGTTCCCCCTAAAGATTCATACCAAACACAGTGCCGGGCATTGGCGGGGATCCAAGTCGGATCCCCGTTCATTGAAAGTCGGACATATGCCGGCTTCATGTCGCAGGGCAAAGTCGGATCCAAAGTAGGACGGCTGTCGTGTCGCACCAGTGTGAACCCAGCCTAAAGGGCCTCAACGTATATCTGGTAGAAGAAACATCTCAATGCTGCATAACCTGCGTGCAAACCCCTGCTTTCTTCCTATACCCTTTCTTGACCTCTCAAGTACTGACAGTGCTTACCAGATAGTTTTAGGCCTAGCACAGCCACCGTTGCACTCTGGCAGCATAGCTTCAGTGGTTTATAGTTCAAATATTTTATTTCACGCTGCTGCACTTCAGGTATCATTGCTACTGTGTATGCTTTTCTGGGTGGCAAGTCTCACCTTATGTCCTGTCCTTATTGCTACATATTCTGTGTAGTAAGTGTATAATTGCCATTACTGTTCAATTTACCTTTTGTTTCCACCTGCCTTTACTAACTTTGTTTTACGACAATATATTAGGTTTGTTTTTTCTAATTGGTTTGGTATTTGCATACCTTATCCCTCTCGCTGCCTGGTCTGACAGGAGGGGGTTTTACACACATGTGTGGCTTTAGCCATCGGAATTGTGTGTAAATCTGACAAGCAGACTCCTGTCTGGAAGTGATGGAAGCATTTGGGTGGCTGCACTGATGCCCAATTGTTTCCACACATCCGCCGGTATTGGTGCCCCCCGCCCCCGAACTTCCGCCATGTATCCTGGGCTCTGCTTTCCCATCTGCGAGTCTGGGACCGACATAGCAAGTGCCGTCGGGTAGAGGGGAGAGAGCCTGGTGTGTCACAGGGGCTGAGGTCTTTGAGAAGGTCAAGGGCAGAAACGGAGGACCCAGCTTAGCCAGTGGCTCCTTTGGGGGGTTGCACTACATACAGAATAGATGAATTTGTCAGCGCGTAAAAATTGTGAAGGAAGAGCAATGTAAGAATTCCTAGCTGCACACTTGTTCTCAGTCAGTAAATTAAAGTGTTACTAAACCCACAACAGTAAAATCAGTCTGTATATGCAGCATAGCATGCTTGTTATATTCACTGTGGAACTTAAGGGGTTAATCCTCTGCATTGTGTAAAAAGCCTATTCTATCCTGTATGCACAGATCCTCCCCCTTCTGCAGTCTCTATCTGGGGAAAGCCAGCTAACACAGGCAGGTTAGCGCACCTGCACATGCTCAGTTGTGTCTTTTATGCTGGAGAGAACATTTACTTGTTCTCAGAGCTAGCCAGGTCACATGATATTGACATCATACATCGCACAACTTCGATAGCCATCCAACTAATATCAGAAGAGTTTAGAAATCACAGCTTTCATATTTCTATCCTCCTATTTTTACAGTGAATATACTCATATGCTAATACTCATTAAGTTACTTTGGAATTCAGTTGAGTATTGTAAGTCATATATATATTTTTTTTTTAAGGTACCTTTTGTCAAACCCACGCCCTTCTCCAGGTCTAGCCAGTAGATAATTTGGGGTTTAGAAATGCCTCAATGTGTCTTTTGGCTCAGATGTGAGTTGTTACTGAATTCCTAAACATATATTATACTTCGGTCTAGCTATGGCACAGCAAGCATTTTCTATTCCACTAGAGCATGAGAGCCTGATCAACACTACTTAACTGAACAAGTTACATGCTTGATTTTAACCACAATAAAGCAGAATTTTATGCATCTTTTAAGAAATCAAGCTAATATGAAACATGATTAAATGTAATTTTCATGCAATATTGTCTGTCTGGCTTGAGGTTTAATTAACAGTGTCTGCAGCTCCTCTATATCTGGATTATTAATGGACTGTCTATAGTGTCAGATCCTGTTGTGTGCACACTGCAGGAGAAGATATTACACGTCTTTGTGCTTTCTTGAATTATCACGTTCCAGCCTATTACTGATTAATTCTGATTTACACATAAATAAATTATATAATTAAAAACATTATATCTATAGCAGAGTGGTCATTTACATACCATGCTCAGATGCAAAAGCAGGCCTCTTTTCACCAAGGGAATATAAATTCCTTGCTTCCCCTCCCGTTGCAGCTGAGCAGGGTCACATTTGATAAGGCAGAGGTAGTTGAGCAAGTGATCTGAAGCTGGATGAGAGGTCCTTCACGGGCTGAGCCAGACAGCTGGGCTAGTGCCTAAAAACAGACAGCTTCTCCTAGCTTCTTTTCCTAGCTGATTACTACTAGAGTATTCCAGTTCTAGTGGGGTGGCCCTTTGTCTTTGGCCTGGATCCTTCCAGCTATTTACATGTGTTACCAGAACTATCTTTGACTTCACTGTGAGGGATGCTGCCTATGAAGATAATTGCAAGCACATGTTTGCTGAATTATTTTTTACTGAACTAATGATTCTCGAATTGACTTTGGTATGGCAGACTATAAGTGTAACATTATGTGCCCTCCCCATCATTCATCATCTTTAGTTGTGTCCTTTTAATGCTGGATGCCAGTGAATGTTATCATATTGGTGAGCCAACCCACTGGATTGTGGGACTAGTAGTTTTCGTGACCGGCGGTTCCATTGCATAGCTACAGTATACACCAAGACTACATATCCTAGGGATCCTTGCTACCATCCAGGGGACATCTGGGAGAGACTATAAAGGAGGTAGGAGTTCCGTCACATGCTCTCTTCTTCCTGGGTCTTGTGTAAATGATACCTCTCCGTGACGGAGAGAGAGAGGTTACGAGAAAGAAAAGAAAAAACAGGGAAGGTACCCTAAAAAGAGGATCAACAAAGAACACTATTTGAAATTACAAACCAGCTTTATTATTTACCAACAAAATAAACACCAAATAGAAATTAATAAGCAGCGAAAAAGAAGCAGTGTGGGCAGACGGCTGCCACAACCAATTAAAAATTGGACAACGTTGTCACAAAAGGGGGGGTTTATAAAAACAGATGGGGAGCCGCGGCATACATCCACTCAACCAATCAATCAATGCATCATACATCCACCTATAAGTAATTGGGGTTGGTAAAGTCCGTGTTAATTGGGTATTGGTTGCAGATATCAAGTTATCCTATAGGAAAGTATCCAGAATATCACGGACAGTTCTAATACCAGCAGTATGATGAGAGAGTAGAGTGGGTGCACGATCTGGCCGTAAAATCTGAGTGTAATATAGTCCAGTATGGAGAAATTAGACTAGTTGCTAGTTGAATCACTGATACATAATAATTGTCTACCGGCTAGATCGGCAGACTGCATAGGGAACCGTATAGACTGCTATGTTAAGGAGATGTAAATTGCTTAGCTAGAGGTTACGGCCTACCACACAGTGTCAAGAAACTCCAGCCCGGCCTCATAGGGCTCATCTCTGTGGCTGTTCACCAGACATTTTCACGGCACCAACTCAGCAGCCCGACACCACGTTTGCTCACACTCCGCATACGTGTGTCATCACTGGTGGCTCCATCGACGGACGTCTCTTCCTGGGTTGCTGACTTCAAAGCCTCTAGTTTGGTGATAGGGCAACCGCCCACCTTCTGCATCATTTCCCTGGTTACGTTATTGGAACACTGTGTACAGACACCTTCACCTTTGGAACACTTTACTGCACTTCTATTTAAACACTAGACACCTTTACCTACAACCACTTCAAGGAATATCATTAGATAGCAGAAAACAAATACTCTTGTGCATAAGTGTGTTAATCAGGTGGACTAAAGTTAATTGCAGATAATGCCTTTAAAGCCTTTCTGCCCTCAAGGATAGGGATATCCTAGCAGTCAAAAGAGAAATAGAAAAAAGAGGGTGCACCAACCTTGTGCATTATCCTTAGATATATTTTATTAAAAGAATAAATGAAAAAACTAGTGGGCTCTGAGGAAGAAGGTATTCCTTTGAAACGTGTCAGTACCAGTGGCCCTCAAGTCTTCTCTACTATCATATGGAGACTGTTGTTGTCAGACCGATTGCCATCTTCTGAAGGCTATTTTATATTGTGGTTTTCTTTCACATGCTTGTGAGTAGTTTTAAATTGATTCTTTTAATAAAATATATCTAAGAATAATGCACAAGGTGCGGCCTCTATTTTCTATTTCTCTTTTAAGGAATACCGTTAGCCTGTTTAAGCCAGTCAGTCTGTTCATTCATCACTGTGCCTTATTGGATATAGTCTAATGAGCTCCAACTGCCAGTGAAGACTATCAGGCCTGCACCACAGAGATTAATGTTGTCACTAATTAAAGGGCCCTACACCATCCTTATTCTGTCAGATCTCTCATTAGGATTTTAAGGTTGAATAGGCTGGCCCGGGGTTCCCTTTAGAATGTAACTACTTGCATTAAACACTTAACCATTCATTGTCTTTCAGGTCATATTACAGGTGGTATGCAATTGTAGATATATGTATACTGTACCTTCCTGCTGTTAAACTGTTCTTAAACTGTCATTGGGGAAATTCCTCTACTGAGTCTACTGTGCTGTATAAGAGCCACTGTCCACGTGGGAGGCTGCTGCAGTGGCTGCAGTCACTTGGGGTAGAGCCCAGGGAGCTTGAGTGGAAAGAAGCACTGTCCTAGAGATCCCAGGAAGTGAATGCACTGTGAGGGAAATTCAACAGTGGGCACTAGCACCAGGACAGAGGGCCTACATTGTGGATATGGAAGCTGAGCACGACCTGGACCAAGTCTGGGTACTGTTGGAATGGCAGGAAGAAATACCTGTGTGCTTTCAAGAAGAAGAGGTATGCCTAGCCAAGGAGGTGACTGCCAGGGTGATCCCACTGAAAGTGGGGGGAGAGCCTGTGGAGAGACAGCCATTGTCGAGGACCTAGGAGAACAGCTTAGGAGGGGTTAGGACAGAATCTCATGGGGTCAGTGCCCCTCTGGTTTCCTTCTATACTGATGTGAGCTGGCTAGTCAATAGCCTGAACCATCTGGGCTGGCCACCCCCGATACTAACAAACCAGTGAGCGAACTCGGGCCCACCGAGCTGATGGCTCAGGTAGCTGAAGCCCAAACTTTTGGCCCCAAGAAGGGTAAAAGTTTTTCAGAGGGCGAGAAAAGAAATGTTATGAATGTGGAGAAGTTGGACACTTCTGGGCTGAGTGCCCCAAAGCTGGAATCAGCCCACAATTGCTCACTGAAGTTTTAAAAGCCTTACAGAAGCTACTTTTCCAAAAGCTGGCGGAAAACTTCAGGGGACCTCAGTGAAGGAACTAGTTGAGAGTCCCGGGGAAAAACTGCGCTCCAAAGTTAAGAAAGCACCAAAGAAGAAGGAACAAAAGTCGTTTGTTGCCGCTTCCCCTCCCTTGTCTGCTAAAAAGAAAACAAGGCCCCCAGGGAAGGAAAAACAGATACGGGAAATCAATGCACACCCTTCTGAGCGAGTTGTTAAACAGACTCCACTGCCTCAAAAGAAGCTGATTAGGACCCAAACTATAGAATCACCAGCTGGGAGTCTGCCAAAGTACCTGGTGGGACCTTCTCCTATAGTCCCCATACAAGTAGAGGGTATCTATACACAAGCCTTGTTGGATACCGGAGCCCAAGTAATGTTGTCGTATCGGGATTTCTATCACAAGTACTTGAAGCACATCCCTTTGTGTAAACTCGAAGGGTACAAAAGTGTCCATATGATGGTTATATACCCATCAAGATAACCTTCGATACTTCCTTGGCTGGAAATCCAGAGACTTTCGACACTCTGGTCATTGTCTATCCCGACCTCCTGGGGCTGGCGGAAAATCTTTGTTTATAGGCACCAACACCAATCTTGTGAGGAGATTACTCATGCCCTTAGCTTTGGAGGGTGATCCCGTAGGGAAGATCCATCCTCAGTTGCAGCAGGCTTTTCAGCGAGTACTGCAGGAGAAGAAGGCCCCCGTGGAAGGGGTGGGTAGACTGTGGCAGTTAGAAACCCAAGAAAAGGTGCTGCAACCTGGGGAAAGAACCTGCATGAAAGCCACTGTTAAATTGTCATGGGAACAACTGGGTCCTTATGTGGTAGTAGAAGCTGACCCACTGGAGGAAGATAACGGTATAGAACTGGTTCTGGAGATCGTACCCACTAGGGCCTTACTGAGAAGTGGGAGCCGAATTCCTGTCAGTGTGAGGAATGTCACTAGCTATCCAATCAGCCTGAAGCCTTGTATGGTGATTGGAAAAGTAAGTGCTGCCACCCCAGTGACAGGGGAGGACTTAACCCGGAAGGAAAATGGTAGAGAGACCACTGTCCAGTGTCCAAATCTGTCCCCCAGATGGAAAGAGATGTTAAAAGCTCAAGTAGCTCAATGGAAGAAAATGTTCTCCAAAAATGACTTCGATGTGGGCTGTGTCAGGAGTGCCCAACACCGAATTTGGCTAAGTGAAGATAAGCCTTTCCGAGAAAGAGCTAGACGAATCCCTCTGTGTGATCTGGAGGACCTTTGAGTACAGTTGGCTGAACTGAAGATGTCGGGGGTCATTAGGGAATCCAGGAGCCCTTATGCCTTGCCAATTGTGGTCGTGAGAAAGAAAAATGGGTCCCTCCGGATGTGTATCGTCTACCAGACTCTGAATCGGAGAACTATTCCAGACTAGTACACAACCCCTTGCATAGAAGAGGCCCGGCAATGCTTATCTGGAGCTAAATGGTTCAGCATTCTGGATCTGAAGAGTGGATATTATCAGATACCCATGCACCCTGATGACCGAGAGAAGACGGTCTTTATCAGCCCTCTAGGTTTCTTTGAATTAGACGGAATGCCACAGGGATTAACAGGGGGCCCTGCCACCTTTCAGAGACTGATGGAGAACACAGTGGGAGACATGAACTTGATAGAAGTGCTAGTGTATCTGGATGATATTATCGTTTTTGGCAAAACATTGGAGGAGCATGAAGCTCAATTGGAGAAAGTGAAAGTGTAAAAGACTAATGCGCACAACCCAATTCTCACAGGATCAAGGGTACTAAAACAAAGAGAAGCTGCCTACATATGAGGTGGCCTCACCCACCCTAGATAAGTGACGTATTAAGAGATGAAAGTTATGTGGCGCTAGTCTAAGTATACCAAGTAATGAGAAAAATGCTTCCTTGCTGCTCAATAACAAGAAAACTCTCAATGGACAATAATCACTTCACCCATTCGGGGGCAGTGAAATCAACAAGGTAAGGATACTGGTGAATACAACAAAATGTACTACGTATCATCCAAAAAATCAAGTGTTCTTCAAACTAAGTAAAACAGTGACTAAGTGCTACTAAAACCCAGTCAAACACTGGGAAAAAAATATATAATTCCTCAAAATGTGTCATCCAAAATGTGAAATATTCTTCAACTCAATATATGATAAAAACTATACTATAGTATAAGATGCAACACTATATCACATACTAAATACAAAGTGATCCAGTGTAAGAAAATGTGACATGAATGCACCAACGTGCATAATAATCCGATTCGGAAATAGGTTCCCAGAGTCCAACTCCTCCCCCAAAACAACAAAAGGATATTATAAAATAAAATAAAAATAACAATATAGAAATGAAAACTGTGAAAAAGGTGACGATAAATTGTGATCAAGTCCACAATAATGATGCTTCATGCAATGTGATTCTTAGTGTCCATATAAATGGTTGATATCAGCATGCCCTTATCGTGACTTTGTGCTGGATTCATATACTTGGAAAAACTGGTGCAGCACACAGGTGTTTCCCCCAGCCTCTCACCTCTAGCAGCGGCCCCCAGTGGGCCAAGTCAGGCCAGTGGTTAGTAATCCTCTGTGTGTGATGGTGTTCCAGCAGCCGTCCCCCTCTTCCTACAGGTGTATCTGGGTCAGATTCTTTAGCGAGTCACCAGCGCTCCCACCGGCCCCAGAATGACAATGAAGAAGGAGATGCTCCCATAGTGAAGTAATTCCAATACACGTTTATTAAAAAAAGTAGTAACTTACATTACAATCTGGAAATGTCAGCGGAATGACAGTAAAGACACTCAGGCTTCCGGGTACGGCCGTCCCCGGGAAGCGTCGGCACCTGGCTCCTCCTACCCTGACGCGTTGCGTCACACCCACGTGACTTTATCAAAGGGATGAGGAGTCCGGTGCCTGTTAGCCAGCTTATAACAGCGCCGCCGTCATGGCAACGATGTCAACATAGTTAAAATCCAATCGTAGGTATGTGATTACGGCACACTTCGCAAGTACTCTTAATCCTACATGGGCGGTGCTGCTTCATAAATTAATCTAAACAACGATTCATTTACAATAACACATACATAATATATGGGAATATATCTATATTAGAAATAAACTTTGCAATTATTTTAAACTAGAATTTTCCTTCACTACTCCCATCTGGTGGTGATTCAGGAAATGACAGCCAGTAAATATTTCTGAAGTCTAGCAAACAACAAATTGTAGCAAACAAATAAAATCTAGTAGGAAACCATGAATGTGACAGACATATCCATGGGGAAAGACAAAACTAGACGGTATCTCATATTTGTCTCTCCAATGGGGACACCAACAAAGTATAAGTTCACTGATAAATCCATCAGGCAGGGAGATAACAAGAAGCATATTCAAAATTGCAAAACACATATAATCTGCCAGGCCTGAGAATGAGAAAAACAAATCCGACTCCTAAAATTGGGGAAAGATCATTAGCTGGGAAATATCTTGCTCAACCCATAAAAGTATAAATATATACAAAAATATAAAACAACAATGAATAATGGACACATTAAAAGATAAATTAATAGATCTTATCAAAATATATTTAAATCAAAGGTGTAATCTTCATCTCAATGAAGAACTAGAGATTTGCTGATTGGACCAAAAGCTATGATCTGCAATAACGACATATAAAATTCATCAGCTAATCATAAAATTTCTCTTTACAGTTAATGGAATAAAAACACAAAATATAACGTAACACAAATCCAATTAAAAATTAGAGATAAAACAGTTAAGATCAAATTCTACGTTGTGTCCGGACGGCGTTAAAGTGCGTAATTCGTGAATCCGCTTGGACTCGGCCTGACTGATCTTAATAATTTTATTGTCGCCTCTCCAGTGGGCTTTATATTTCTCTATTCCGCACACTCTCAATGATGAGGGGTCACTATTATGGTACTGTGCATAATGCTTGGAGAGACTATGTTTGTCAAAACTTTTCTTGATATTCCTTACATGCTCTTTCAATCTTATCCACAGTGCTCTTTTGGTTCTGCCGACATATTGAATTCGGCAGGGGCATTCCAAAGGGTACACGACTCCTTCACTCCTACATGAGATAAAATCTTTTATTTCATAATTCTGTGACGTGACAGTAGATGTAAAAGATAATTTCTTCTTTTTCTCTTCTCTCGTGTGTTTACAAGTGTAGCAATTTTTGCATGGATAAAACCCCTTCCCTTCAAAGAAGGAGAATTTTTTCTTTTTGGGGGGATCTACAACATTCTTTGCCAGGCGGTCCCTTAGGGTTGGAGCTCTCCTATATACAAATTTAGGTTGGTTGGATAAGATAGTCCCTAAGTGACGATCCATTTTGATAATATCCCAATGTTTTCTAACTATTTTTTCAATTTGTTTGTATTGTATATTGAAGTCCATAATAATAGGTACATTTTCTTGGTGGTTCTGAGTTTTTTCTCCATCCCGTACCAATTTTTCTCTATTCATTGCCCTAACGTCATTGATTTTTTCTTCTATAAATTTGGTCTCATAACCCTTCTGGACAAATCTTTGTCCAATCATTTTGGCCTGTTCTAAAAATGTATCCTCACTGGTGCAATTTCTTCTCAATCTGACCAGCTGGCCTTTTGGTATATTCTCCAACCATACAGGATGGTGGCAGCTATCTAAAGGCAGGTAGCTGTTCCTATCAACTGCCTTGAAGTACGTTTGGGTCTGTATCTTGGTACCTTCTTTCTTTATTTGAAGATCAAGGAAGTTGATTTGTTCATCACTAATTTCCCATGTTAATTTTATACCTTTATTATTAGTATTGAGATTAAAACAAAAGTCACTAAGGCTTTCTCTATTGCCGCTCCAGATTATAAAAATATCATCAATAAAACGTTTGTAAAATACCAACTGTTGCGGTCGATTATTGTAAAGTGCTTCTTCTTCCCACTCCGACATATACAGGTTAGCAACACTAGGTGCATACTTTGCACCCATTGCAATTCCACAGATCTGTTTGTAGTATTTGCTATTATGCCAAAAATAATTGGAATCTAGGCTATATTTCAAACATTCTAGTATAAATCTCCTTTGTTTGCATTTCAGGTTACTCATCTTTCTTAAAGCCCACTTTGTAGCCTGTATAGCTTCATCATGGTTGATGACCGTATACAGGGATGAGACATCTGCTGTTGCTAAATATACGAGGTCATCACTCAGATTAACTTCATCAAGGAGTTGGATAAGATGCTTCGTGTCTCTTAGGTAAGATCTCGTGATCTTAACCACTGGTTGTAAAAACCAGTCAATATATTCACCTATTCGTGCTCCCACCGAATTGATCCCATTCACTATAGGCCTTCCTGGGAGTTTAGATTTATCCATATGTATTTTCGGTAGTGTGTAAATTACGGGTACTCTACACGTTTTAGGTTGTAAATATGTGGCCTCTTTTTTAGTTAGGAGACCTTTATCCACTCCTTTCTGTATAACCTTGGCAAGTTCTTTTTTGTATTTGGTCGTTGGATTGTTCAGTAATAGCTGATAGGTGTCTTTATCATTGACCTGACGGTTGAGTTCCTCATTATAGTCGACTTTAGATTGGACAACAATGGCTCCTCCCTTGTCAGCCTGCCTTATAACGATATCATTTCTTGCTTCTAGTTTTTTTATTCCATTTTTTAAAATCCTGGACTCCAGCACATTTCTTGTTTTCAATTCCTGTAGATCACTTAAAACCATCTTCTTAAAAACTTCTATGTGTCCATCATTCCCAGTAGGTGGATTAAAAAGAGATTTATTCTTCAAATTACTATATACAATCCCATTACTATCTAGTGTCCTCATACCTCTTTTTTCTAGTGGATTGCTGAGCATATACTTTTTTATATTCAAGCTCCTGATGAATTTATTGATGTCCACATATGCATTGAATTTGTTAAGGTTCTTTTTTGGGGCAAATTTTAGTCCTTTATCTAGGACCCGAATTTCTTCCTGTGTTAATTCCACCCCACTGATATTAATGATGCCTTCCCCTAGTGTTCTCTTTTCCTTTTGTTTCTTGATTCCTGCTCGGCATCCTCTTCGCGTTTTTCGTTTTTTCCTTTTCTCTTTTCTGGTGATCTTCTCGGGGTATACCTTTGTTGCTCCCCCCTGTCTTGGTCTCTCTGCCCTTCTTGTTTCCTGTCTTCCCTTCTCCTCATTCTTCTGTCCGGGCTGTGATTTGGGGTACGTCTGTCGTGCCTCTGTGGAAGACCCTCTCGATGATGACGTCTTGGAGAGTCTCGGTGGCGTTGTTCTAAAAAACGGTATGGTGATCTCTCTCTTTCATATCTATTCCATTGCTGTGGGGATCTCCCTCCATAATTCTGCCTTTGTAGCTGTTCATATCTGTTTTGTACCGGAATGGTGAAGTAATCCGTACATGTGGGGGAGCCTCCTCTTCTGTTATCATGTTGATAATATCCATAATCTCTTCTAGATCTTTCCTCTCTTCTTGTTCTATCAGAATATGGATTATTCCTTCCACCATTATTCTCATAGTTTCTCCACCTAGAATTAGGAGATCTTCTATCCCATGGGGACTGGTGATAGGGCCTCCCTTGATGGTTGTTAGAGTACCCATTGTTCTTCCAAAAGGGTTTTTTCCAGTTGTTACCCTTCCATCCCTGTTTCTGTTGGGGGGTATTGTAAGTATTATAATTTGCTTGGATTCCGTTGACCAGTGTGGGTTCATCAACTTTCTTATCTTGTGGGATCTCCGTCATTTTTACTTCTTTGACAGGGGTACTATTATTGGAGTTGATAATTGCTTCTTCCGTTTTATTCTGCCATTTAAACACAAGGTCATCATTGAAATCTTTTATATCTCTCTGGTATTTCTTCCTTTTGCGTGCAGCTGTTTCTTTATCTTTCTTTTCCATATCATGATTCAATTGTTTAGATAATGCAATAAACTCTGGTAGTCCTTTAGAAGGTTCCAACGTAATCTTAATTTCTTCAATAGTTTTGTTCAGGAGCCTAATTTTCTTTTGTTTTCTTTTCCTTAGAAACTCCAGTAGTTCTAAACCCTTTTCATTGAAGAAGTGGAACCATTCATCAGTGGATTCCTTATCTACTAGACCATCATTTATGGGAACTTCCCAGCGAAGTCTCCTGGGTACTATTTTATCTTTGATATATTTCTCATGTGTTATTAAGTCCCACCATGCATTAATTTTCTTCTCCATGAGATGGCCTATCTTCCTGAAGCCATTCTCAATATCTCCTACTTGGTTACTTTCCTGTTTGTTGAAAACTGTATCTATATCAAAAGTTCTATTGTCTAAAAACTGAAATACTTCCATGGTGTGCAGCACTAGAGAATGTGAGAAAGTGTCAAATGAAAGTGTAAAAGACTAATGCGCACAACCCAATTCTCACAGGATCAAGGGTACTAAAACAAAGAGAAGCTGCCTACATATGAGGTGGCCTCACCCACCCTAGATAAGTGACGTATTAAGAGATGAAAGTTATGTGGCGCTAGTCACATAACCAGTCCCCATGGGATAGAAGATCTCCTGATTCTAGGTGGAGAAACTATGAGAATAATGGTGGAAGGAATAATCCATATTCTGATAGAACAAGAAGAGAGGAAAGATCTAGAAGAGATTATGGATATTATCAACATGATAACAGAAGAGGAGGCTCCCCCACATGTACGGATTACTTCACCATTCCGGTACAAAACAGATATGAACAGCTACAAAGGCAGAATTATGGAGGGAGATCCCCACAGCAATGGAATAGATATGAAAGAGAGAGATCACCATACCGTTTTTTAGAACAACGCCACCGAGACTCTCCAAGACGTCATCATCGAGAGGGTCTTCCACAGAGGCACGACAGACGTACCCCAAATCACAGCCCGGACAGAAGAATGAGGAGAAGGGAAGACAGGAAACAAGAAGGGCAGAGAGACCAAGACAGGGGGGAGCAACAAAGGTATACCCCGAGAAGATCACCAGAAAAGAGAAAAGGAAAAAACGAAAAACGCGAAGAGGATGCCGAGCAGGAATCAAGAAACAAAAGGAAAAGAGAACACTAGGGGAAGGCATCATTAATATCAGTGGGGTGGAATTAACACAGGAAGAAATTCGGGTCCTAGATAAAGGACTAAAATTTGCCCCAAAAAAGAACCTTAACAAATTCAATGCATATGTGGACATCAATAAATTCATCAGGAGCTTGAATATAAAAAAGTATATGCTCAGCAATCCACTAGAAAAAAGAGGTATGAGGACACTAGATAGTAATGGGATTGTATATAGTAATTTGAAGAATAAATCTCTTTTTAATCCACCTACTGGGAATGATGGACACATAGAAGTTTTTAAGAAGATGGTTTTAAGTGATCTACAGGAATTGAAAACAAGAAATGTGCGGGAGTCCAGGATTTAAAAAAATGGAATAAAAAAACTAGAAGCAAGAAATGATATCGTTATAAGGCAGGCTGACAAGGGAGGAGCCATTGTTGTCCAATCTAAAGTCGACTATAATGAGGAACTCAACCGTCAGGTCAATGATAAAGACACCTATCAGCTATTACTGAACAATCCAATGACCAAATACAAAAAAGAACTTGCCAAGGTTATACAGAAAGGAGTGGATAAAGGTCTCCTAACTAAAAAAGAGGCCACATATTTACAACCTAAAACGTGTAGAGTACCCGTAATTTACACACTACCGAAAATACATAAGGATAAATCTAAACCCCCAGGAAGGCCTATAGTGAATGGGATCAATTCGGTGGGAGCACGAATAGGTGAATATATTGACTGGTTTTTACAACCAGTGGTTAAGATCACGAGATCTTACCTAAGAGACTCGAAGCATCTTATCCAACTCCTTGATGAAGTTAATCTGAGTGATGACCTCGTATATTTAGCAACAGCAGATGTCTCATCCCTGTATACGGTCATCAACCATGATGAAGCTATACAGGCTACAAAGTGGGCTTTAAGAAAGATGAGTAACCTGAAATGCAAACAAAGGAGATTTATACTAGAATGTTTGAAATATAGCCTAGATTCCAATTATTTTTGGCATAATAGCAAATACTACAAACAGATCTGTGGAATTGTAATGGGTGCAAAGTATGCACCTAGTGTTGCTAACCTGTATATGTCGGAGTGGGAAGAAGAAGCACTTTACAATAATCGACCGCAACAGTTGGTATTTTACAAACGTTTTATTGATGATATTTTTATAATCTGGAGCGGCAATAGAGAAAGCCTTAGTGACTTTTGTTTTAATCTCAATACTAATAATAAAGGTATAAAATTAACATGGGAAGTTAGTGATGAACAAATCAACTTCCTTGATCTTCAAATAAAGAAAGAAGGTACCAAGATACAGACCCAAACGTACTTCAAGGCAGTTGATAGGAACAGCTACCTGCCTTTAGATAGCTGCCATCATCCTGTATGGTTGGAGAATATACCAAAAGGCCAGCTGGTCAGATTGAGAAGAAATTGCACCAGTGAGGATACATTTTTAGAACAGGCCAAAATGATTGGACAAAGATTTGTCCAGAAGGGTTATGAGACCAAATTTATAGAAGAAAAAATCAATGACGTTAGGGCAATGAATAGAGAAAAATTGGTACGGGATGGAGAAAAAACTCAGAACCACCAAGAAAATGTACCTATTATTATGGACTTCAATATACAATACAAACAAATTGAAAAAATAGTTAGAAAACATTGGGATATTATCAAAATGGATCGTCACTTAGGGACTATCTTATCCAACCAACCTAAATTTGTATATAGGAGAGCTCCAACCCTAAGGGACCGCCTGGCAAAGAATGTTGTAGATCCCCCCAAAAAGAAAAAATTCTCCTTCTTTGAAGGGAAGGGGTTTTATCCATGCAAAAATTGCTACACTTGTAAACACACGAGAGAAGAGAAAAAGAAGAAATTATCTTTCACATCTACTGTCACGTCACAGAATTATGAAATAAAAGATTTTATCTCATGTAGGAGTGAAGGAGTCGTGTACCTTTTGGAATGCCCCTGCCGAATTCAATATGTCGGCAGAACCAAAAGAGCACTGTGGATAAGATTGAAAGAGCATGTAAGGAATATCAAGAAAAGTTTTGACAAACATAGTCTCTCCAAGCATTATGCACAGTACCATAATAGTGACCCCTCATCATTGAGAGTGTGCGGAATAGAGAAATATAAAGCCCACTGGAGAGGCGACAATAAAATTATTAAGATCAGTCAGGCCGAGTCCAAGTGGATTCACGAATTACGCACTTTAACGCCGTCCGGACACAACGTAGAATTTGATCTTAACTGTTTTATCTCTAATTTTTAATTGGATTTGTGTTACGTTATATTTTGTGTTTTTATTCCATTAACTGTAAAGAGAAATTTTATGATTAGCTGATGAATTTTATATGTCGTTATTGCAGATCATAGCTTTTGGTCCAATCAGCAAATCTCTAGTTCTTCATTGAGATGAAGATTACACCTTTGATTTAAATATATTTTGATAAGATCTATTAATTTATCTTTTAATGTGTCCATTATTCATTGTTGTTTTATATTTTTGTATATATTTATACTTTTATGGGTTGAGCAAGATATTTCCCAGCTAATGATCTTTCCCCAATTTTAGGAGTCGGATTTGTTTTTCTCATTCTCAGGCCTGGCAGATTATATGTGTTTTGCAATTTTGAATATGCTTCTTGTTATCTCCCTGCCTGATGGATTTATCAGTGAACTTATACTTTGTTGGTGTCCCCATTGGAGAGACAAATATGAGATACCGTCTAGTTTTGTCTTTCCCCATGGATATGTCTGTCACATTCATGGTTTCCTACTAGATTTTATTAGTTTGCTACAATTTGTTGTTTGCTAGACTTCAGAAATATTTACTGGCTGTCATTTCCTGAATCACCACCAGATGGGAGTAGTGAAGGAAAATTCTAGTTTAAAATAATTGCAAAGTTTATTTCTAATATAGATATATTCCCATATATTATGTGTTATTGTAAATGAATCGTTGTTTAGATTAATTTATGAAGCAGCACCGCCCATGTAGGATTAAGAGTACTTGGGAAGTGTGCCGTAATCACATACCTACGATTGGATTTTAACTATGTTGACATCGTTGCCATGACGGCGGCGCTGTTATAAGCTGGCTAACAGGCACCGGACTCCTCATCCCTTTGATAAAGTCACGTGGGTGTGACGCAACGCGTCAGGGTAGGAGGAGCCAGGTGCCGACGCTTCCCGGGGACGGCCGTACCCGGAAGCCTGAGTGTCTTTACTGTCATTCCGCTGACATTTCCAGATTGTAATGTAAGTTACTACTTTTTTTAATAAACGTGTATTGGAATTACTTCACTATGGGAGCATCTCCTTCTTCATTGTCATTCTGGGGCCGGTGGGAGCGCTGGTGACTCGCTAAAGAATCTGACCCAGATACACCTGTAGGAAGAGGGGGACGGCTGCTGGAACACCATCACACACAGAGGATTACTAACCACTGGCCTGACTTGGCCCACTGGGGGCCGCTGCTAGAGGTGAGAGGCTGGGGGAAACACCTGTGTGCTGCACCAGTTTTTCCAAGTATATGAATCCAGCACAAAGTCACGATAAGGGCATGCTGATATCAACCATTTATATGGACACTAAGAATCACATTGCATGAAGCATCATTATTGTGGACTTGATCACAATTTATCGTCACCTTTTTCACAGTTTTCATTTCTATATTGTTATTTTTATTTTATTTTATAATATCCTTTTGTTGTTTTGGGGGAGGAGTTGGACTCTGGGAACCTATTTCCGAATCGGATTATTATGCACGTTGGTGCATTCATGTCACATTTTCTTACACTGGATCACTTTGTATTTAGTATGTGATATAGTGTTGCATCTTATACTATAGTATAGTTTTTATCATATATTGAGTTGAAGAATATTTCACATTTTGGATGACACATTTTGAGGAATTATATATTTTTTTCCCAGTGTTTGACTGGGTTTTAGTAGCACTTAGTCACTGTTTTACTTAGTTTGAAGAACACTTGATTTTTTGGATGATACGTAGTACATTTTGTTGTATTCACCAGTATCCTTACCTTGTTGATTTCACTGCCCCCTAATGGGTGAAGTGATTATTGTCCATTGAGAGTTTTCTTGTTATTGAGCAGCAAGGAAGCATTTTTCTCATTACTTGGTATACTTAGACTAGCGCCACATAACTTTCATCTCTCAATTGGAGAAAGACTTTCAATGATTACATCCTGAGCGGTTGAACTTGTCGTTAGAGAAGTGTCAATTCTATCAGACTTAAGTCACTTATCTTGGACATATAGTATCAGCTGAGGGAGTAGCTACAGACCCTCAGAAGTTGAGTTGGAGGCTGTTACTTCCTGGCCTTGCCCAAACACTGTCACTGAACGGAGGTCATTTCTGGGTTTCTGCTCTTACTATAGAATATTTGTGGAGAGTTTATAGAATACCAAACCTCTGAATGAGCTATTGCAGAAGCAGATGGGTGAGGACCTGCAGAAGGCCCACGAAAGCCAGGTGAGTCTATCCAAGAACAAGGGACAGTGAAGTGTGAAAGAGCCTTTAAAGGCCTGAAAGGGAGTCTTATTGAAGCACCTGTGTTGGCCTATGCTGATCCCTTGAAGCTTTACGAATTACACATGGATGCCAGCAGAGATGACTTAGGGGGAGTGTTATTTTTATTTATTTCAGGTACTTATATAGCGCCGTTAATTTACTCAGCACTTTACATATACATTGTACATTCACATCAGTCCCTACCCTCAAGAAGCTTACACTCTAAGGTCCCTAACTCACATTCATACATACTAGGGACAATTTAGACAGGATCAAATTAACCTACCAGCATGTCTTTGGAGTGTGGGAGGAAACCGCAGTAAACCCACGCAGGCACAGGGAGAACATGCAGACTCCAGGCAGGTAGTGTCATGGTTGGGATTTGAACCAGCAACCCTTCTTACTGCTAGGTGAAAGTGCTATTCACTACACCACTGCGCCGCCCACGGCACAGTTATATCAAGAGTCAGAACGGAAATGCTGCCCCGTGGCTTAAGTGAGTCGCAATCTCACTCCCTCCGAGAAGAATTATCTGGTACACAAGTTGGGGTTCCTGGTCCTCAAGTGGTCTGTATTGGACAAGCTACGAGATTATCTATATGGGGCCACGTTTGTGGTCAAAACAGATAACAACCCGCTAACTTACTTGCTGTCCACTGCCAAACTGGATGCCACTGAACATTGGTGGTTGGCCGCCCTGTCTTAGTTTCGTTTCAGTTTGAAATATCAGCCAGGAGTGGGAAACCAATATGCTGATGCTCTCTCCCGAAGACCTTACGCCACGGACACTGGTCAGAAGAGCTAGATTAATTTGCCCCTTGAGGGAGCGCTGGCTATATGTCAAGGAATAGACCACCGGCACAAAGGGGTGACAGGGGGAACGAAGCTGTGGGGGTCACCTCTGCTGGAGTGCCCAGATATTACTGTGGTTTGACACAAGTGCATAGTCAAGAGCTGCCTCAATTAACTAGAGAGGATATGAGGAGGGACCAACGTGAAGATGCATTGGGTAACCTTATAAAGAAATCTTTATCAGTTTGTGACCCACAGATGCTGATAAGTAGTTCCATTAAGGGAGCTAAAGTAGTCCATAAAGAATGGGAATAAATGCGGCTAGAAGACGGAGTTGTATACTGAAAAGGCCCATCGGGGGAACCAGAAGGTGTCCGTCAACTGTTCCTTCCTGAGAAACACAGATTGATGCCCTGTACACACGGTCGGACATTGATCGGACATTCCGATAACAAAATCCATGGATTTTTTCCGACGGATGTTGGCTCAAACTTGTCTTGCATACACACGGTCACACAAAGTTGTCGAAAATCCGATTGTTCTGAACGCGGTGATGTAAAACACGTATGTCGGGACTATAAATGGGGCAGTAGCCAATAGCTTTCGTCTCTTAATTTATTCTGAGCATGCGTGGCACTTTGTGCGTCGGATTTGTGTACACACGATCGGAATTTTCGACGGATTTTGTTGTCGGAAAATTTTATAGCAAGCTCTCAAACTTTGTGTGTCAGAAATTCCGATGGAAAATGTGTGATGGAGCACACACAGTCAGAATTTACGACAATAAGGTCCTATCACACATTTTCCGTTGGAAAATCTGACCGTGTGTACAGGGCATTAGAGTGCTGACCAGTCTTCATGATGACCATGGTCACTTAGGTCCAGAAAGGGCCTTTAAATTAGTCAGAGATCGATTTTATTGGCTGTCTATGAGGGCCAAAGTGGAAAGTTACTGCCGCTCTTGCACCAGATGCATCCAGAGGAAGAATTTACCAAGCAGGGCAGCCCCTGATGGACACCTACAGTAGATCTACATAATGTCTGTTCAGAGTCTCTGTCTTCTTCCCATGAAACAACTCTCCCTGCAGAGCCCCCCCTTTTATTTACAGCACAGAGAAGGGGGCAGACCCCAGAAAAGATGGGGAAACTGCAAAAACAGGTTTAACCCCCTCCCAGCCTGGGCAGCCTTGCTAAAATGAAACATTCCCCCTGTAGGCAACTTGTCTACATACTTACCTGCTCTGTGTAACGGTATTGCACATAACATGCCAAACCCCTTCTTCTGGGTTTCCTGCCATTACTCTCCGCTCCTCCTCTTCTTTGAGTGCCCCCACAGAAAGCCACTTGCTATGGAATCACTTGTGTGGGTGCATGCTTGAGCTGGACGGTGTGTATCCATAGACATATACAACACGGCTTGGCTCCATCCCTGCTCCCTAATCACAGGATTTGACTGAAAGCAGCAGGAGCCAATGGACCCTGAGGAATTATGAATTTGGCAAAGCATGACTGGGTGGTAACCTGGCTGAAAATGACAGTTTTCTATTTGTCACCCTGCTAGTCTCTAAACTATTTAAAGTGGTAGTAAACCTAACCTGTCAATTTTCCGCCAACTAAAGCATTATTAACCACTTGCCCACTGGGTACTTAAACCCCCTTCCTTACCAGACCAATTTTCAGCTTTCAGTGCTATCACATTTTGAATGACTCGGTCAGGCAACATTGTACCCATATGCAATTTTTGTCCTTTTTTTTACATAAATAGAGCTTTCTTTTTGTGGTAATTGATCACCACTGGGTTTTTTATTTTTTGTGCTATAAATGAAAAAAGACCGATAATTTTCTTTGTTTCTGTTATAAAATTTTGGAAATTAGTAATTTTTCTTCATATATTTTGGCCAGAATTTATACTGCTACATTTCTTTGGTAACAATAACCCAAATCAGTGTATATTATATGGTCTTTGTGAAAGTTATAGAGTACAAGTTATGGTGCCAATCACTGAAAATTAATCTCACCTGATGTACTGATGGCCTATCTCATTTCTTGAGACCCTAACAAGCCAGGACAGTACAAATACCCCCCAAATGACCCCTTTTTGGAAATAGACAATCCAAGGTATTTAGTAAGAGGCATGGTGAGTTTTTTGAAGTTGTAATTTTTTCCCACAATTCTTTGTAAAATTTAGATTGTTTTTTCTTTTTTTTTCACAGAATTGTCATATTGACAGGTTATTTCTTTCACACAGCATATGCATACCACAAATTACACCCCAAAATACATTCTGCTACTCCTCCTGAGTATGGCAATATCACATGTGTGAGACTTTTACACAGCCTGGCCACATACAGAGGCCCAACATGCAGGGAGCACCATCAGGCGTTCTAGGGACATAACTTACACATTTAATTTTTTGACTACCTCTTACAATATGAAGGCCCTGGAGCACCAGGACAATGGAAACGTCCACAAAATGACCCAATTTTGGAAAGTAAACACTCCAACGTATATTCTATGAGGCATAATGAGTCTTTTGAACATGTCATTTTTTTCCACAGGTTTTTGGAAAACGTGGAAAGAAAATGAAAACACATTTTTTTTTTTTTTTTTACACAAAGTTGTCCATTTATAAGCTATTTCTAACACATAGCATGTACATAGCAAAAAATACACCCCAAATATATTCTGCTACTCCTCCTGAGTATGGCTATACCACATGTGTGAGACTTTTCCACAGCCTAGCCACATACAGAGGCCCAACATGCAGGGAGCACCATCAGTGACATATATTTAAAATCTAATTTGACTACCTATTACACTTTTGTGAGACACTGATGGGCACTGTAGTGGCAAGGATGCAGCATGAATGAGAACTGATGTAGCATGGATGAGCACTGATGTGGCATCGATGAGCACTGATGTGGCATCGATGAGCACTGATGTGGCATGGATGTTGCACAAATGAGCACTGATGTGACATGGATGTGGTGCAGATTAGCCCTGATGTGGCACTGATAAGCACTGATAAGCACTGCTGTGGCACGGATGAGTACTGCTGTGGCAAGGATGAGCACTGCTGTGGCTTGGATGAGGCACGAATGAGCACAGATGAGGCATGGATGAGCATAAATGAGCCATGGATGAGCCAAGAATGAGCCATGGTGTGATGGCGTCATGGACATAGTTGCGACGCGTTTCCGAGCATGCGCACTAGGGGGATGTCTTTAGTGCGTGCTCCTTTCTCAAGCAGTAAAAAATATTTTACAGCGCACACATACAAGAATGACATTTCCTGCAGGGCTAGTTAAAAACACCTGAACATATTCAAAAAATACGGGGGTTTGGTCACACTATATGGTCATATAGTGCTAAGCCCACTTACTGCGACAAAGTACCTCCTTTCTCAAGTGTCGTGACGCCATCACGCCACATGCTGTGTTCCAGCGCTCTCCTGGGATCCACCAGCTGCCCTCCAAGCCTCGCTTTTGACTCCGCTTGCATGCCAAAAGACTCCTGTTGGTCAGGACGCCGGCCATACACGTACTCACAGGACATGACCCCTGCTGAAAGTTAATTAAGAAAGAAATTAGAGAGTGCAAAATTTGATGCAGCTGTGCGTTGTAGCCTATTAGATTCTAGCGTCAGCTTGTTCAATTATGCTTTGACAAAAAAACTAGAAGCTGATTGGTTTCTATGCAGAGCTGCACCAGATTTTACACTCCCCAGTTTTAGTAAATCAACCCCATTGCATTCTGTCAGCAGCAGGAACCAGTGCTGTCAGAATTCCCTGACCAGTCCAATGTCTGACTTCTGTTGAACAGGGATGGCTAGTGGCTACATACTGAAAAGTATTGAGCAGAACAATTTCTGCTGAACAGAACTATTTTAAATCTGTCTATGGCCTGCTTTAGTTTAGTGTTATGCCCCGTACACACGGTCGGATTTTCCGACGGAAAATGTGTGATAGGACCTTGTTGTCGGAAATTCCGACCGTGTGTGGGCTCCATCACACATTTTCCATCGGATTTTCCGACACACAAAGTTTGAGAGCTTGCTATAAAATTTTCTGACAACAAAATCCGTTGTCGGAATTTCCGATCGTGTGTACACAAATCCGACGCACAAAGTGCCACGCATGCTCAGAATAAAGAAAGAGATGAAAGCTATTGGCCACTGCCCCGTTTATAGTCCCGACGTACGCGTTTTACGTCACCGCGTTCAGAATGATCGGATTTTCCGACAACTTTGTGTGACCGTGTGTATGCAAGACAAGTTTGAGCCAACATCCGTCGGAAAAAATCCATGGATTTTGTTGTCGGAATGTCCGATCAATGTCCGACCGTGTGTACGGGGCATTCGTTTTTGATTACTTTTGGGTTAGGGGATTAAAGTACATGTCTGGCAAAATAAAGCAAAAAAAAAAAAATATTCAATACATCTTTGCAATACATTGTATTATGTCACTTTAAACATTTTACAAGTACAGAAAAATACTTGTTGGCAGGGATCTAACTTTCTGTTTGTGCTGACAACACTGCCTTTGTTGGCCTGAATCTCATGCAGGGTTATCAGACCTGCCCAGTTCTCGTACTGGACTACAGAACACCTTTTTATGTTATGGACACGAGGAGTAGTGAAGGTGTTCTAAAGTTCACAAAGGAGGACTGAGCAGGGATGACAATGCTGCTTGGAATTTTAGTGCAGCAGTGGCGGTGTTATCAGCACGCTACAGGAAGTAATAGTAGGAACACACTAGATTCCTGTCCAATCAACAGGTATTTTTACATACTTGCAGAATTTGTAAAGGGATAATACATGAGGATTTTTTTCTGCATTTCAGAAATGTAAAGAATAGGTTTTTGTCCACGCTTACACTTTAAAGCTAAAGGTTAGGGTTTAGGGAAATAATCAGTCTGAAGGTTAAGGTTTAATATTAAGGCCTAGGTTGAAGGCATGGTAAACATTCCTACTTGTACCTTGTGTTTTTCGCCTGAATAAAATGTGCATTAATAATGTCATTTTATAGTGTCATTTGATGCCCTGTACAGCCTATAGTAGAGTAAGCCTTCACATTCCTGTGTCAGCAGTTTCTGTTTGTGCTGAAACCTGAGACATTTGGCATTGTTCTGCACAGGTTAATGCCATGACCTCTGTCTGTAGTGTGAGACCCCACAGTTTTGAAGAAACTACATATCTCACAATCCATGGGTCTCTCAGGCTAGTGCTGGTGCAGATGAGAGCTAGACAGTAATTCGATCTGACACAGACTCGAGTAAGAAGAGCATTAATAGACACACAGAGAACTCACTTATGGGGTGTTTCATTAAATTAGCACTCGCACATTTGTGATGCAACTCAGAGAGAATGGTGGAGTATGAATTGGATGCTGTGTGAGCCAGAACAGGAAGTCTTAGGATGGAGGCCTTAGGATCCAGCTAGCTGAAGCAATACATGGTCATAGGGGAAATGATCTACCATCAATCTAAAAAACTGCAGCAACAACATGCAAGCCCATCATTACAACATGAGGGGAAAAAAACAGTATAGGGGATCTAAGTACACTAATACCTAGTTAAAACAACAAAAACACTTCACAGCATACTATGCCTTTTGGTGTTAAGATTAAGTTTGTGGTAAGGGGTAATTTTCAGCAGCAATATTATTGTTACGAGTTCTCTTAAGATTAAGCAATTAATTTATAGTGAGGTTTGCAGTTAGTATTAGAGACATAGGGGCTTGGGTAAGGGACAGAGATATGTTAGAGGTCAGTAACATTACTGAAAAGTCTGTATGAAAAGCTTTTTCTGAAAAAAAATGCATACCCTTGAAAGTCACATTGTCTTGGACAATGTTCAAATCACCTCATACCACAACAATAAGTCAGAAAATAACTAGGCATGGAGTTGAATGTGAAAAGGTTGATATGATTGGGGCTTGCAAGGGGGACTGAGGTCAGGTGATGGCAAATGTATATATTAGAAAAAGGGAAAACACTTATCCGATTGGGGCAGTGGGTGGCTTTTGGTAAATTTTATTTCCTCAGCTTTGTTGGGAAAAGTGAATATGAGTGGCATTGAAAGCATCGTGAATGGCCTGCAATAGTTTCAGGCCCAGCTCTCAGGTATGCTGCAGGGATCTTGGCAGGTACCCTCTTTGCCTGCCCATACTTGTCCATGTGGTAGCAGGCCTAAGCTTCCTAAACGCATTAGTCCTGCTGTGACCCTTTAGGATTTGGTGCTACTGTGAGAGCCCAACTAGGGACCGTTTGGCTCCACTAACTAAGGGAACACCTACTTCACCTGGTGTGAGGGCCAGGAGGAATTCCCATCCTAGGAGACATGCGCCTACCCTACACTCATCACAGCTTCCTGGGACCTGTTATTGACATTTGTGAACCTGCCCAAACTGCAGGAACCTCAGCACGGGAAGCAGAAAGCAACAGCCAGAGATCTGGTGCAATAGCCTCTGATTACATTACCAGAAGTGGAACAAAGGCTCTGTGAATCAACACTGGAGATCCGCTGCAACCACTGCTAAAGGTAGGTCTGAAGTGGAGCTCGGTGTCTTTGAAGAAAGTGAAGTGTGGGACCTTTTCACAATCCTGTTGGCCATGGTTCAACACTTGTTTGATTTTTTTGAAGAGCTAGGTAAAGCAGTGGACGCTCACAGAATTGCATTTTCTCAGCATTGTCATAGACACAATGGCAAGGGAACGCTGTTTGCCTACTGCTGGGCTCGAGGACCTGCGTGGGACAGCCTTTAGAGTTTGCAAAGTTAAACGATAAGTTCACCTTTGGAACATGTAACATGTTCCACCCATTTTTAAGGTGCAATATGTAAAATATTCAGCTCCTGCCTCCTCTTCTCCTGCTCCTGCTCCCCCCTTCCCTGTGACAGCTTCCTCAGGGTGGCGAGCCACTGCGTCTCCTCTTTCCTCGGCTTCACGGCGGCACGGCTTCATCTGCGTCTCCTCCCTCCTCCTCCTTGGCAGCCAATAGGCTCACTTTTTTACCTGCAAAAACGTGTATTTATTTATTTATTTTATATAAAATGTGAACATAGCAGCTACAACTGTGCGAATTGCAATCTCTTTTGGATAAAATAAATTTTGCCTGCCTCATAATGCCTATGTGGTTTTTTTGCAGACGTCGGGCAGATGCCACTGTAAGTGTGAAGATGCCACATCATTATGTTATTAGGTTATACAAAGACAATCTTAATGTGAAGGTGTGAGAGATGTTTCTGGAGATGTTTCTGGAGACCTATAATAGTTGATCACTTTGGATAGAGGAGGCGGTGTCCAACTTAGATTTAGAATTGTTCACTGGTGCAGTGGGTTCCACAGAATAGTTTCCAAGGCTATTGGAGCACAGGGCAAAGGAGGATGGTGTCAGGGAGCCACCGGCGCCAGACCTGGGCGTTTGCATGCGCCTATGCGCCAGCACGCTCCTGTGCGAACACTGCAACAAACTTCTGCTGTTTCCTGGCATCAGCGCGGCGCTCGGGCGCGCGCGTTTGCGTTAGCGCCGTTTTGGCGCCAAAGAGCGCATAAGAGTTCCCCTGTGCCTTGGGCACATTGCTGCTTCGTCTCAGCTCTGTGATTCCTGTTAACCTGCACCTGATTGATTGTTACCTCGACCCGGCTTGTCTGACCATCCGTCCCGCTCCAATCCGACCCGGCCTGCCTGACTATTCTGCTGCTCCTGCCTGATACCGTTGCCGATCTCTGCTTGCCTACCAACTCTGCCTCTGTATGCCGTTATTGCCTGTCTCACCTACCTGCTGACCCGGACTGTCTGACCTTGCTTGTGCCTGCTGTTTGTTCTTTGCTGTAGCACCTTCAGCTTCAGCTCCAGTGATCTCTGCATCCCCAGTGTTCCAGCCTGCTGCCTCCAGTCTCCACCTGACCTGCAGTCCAGCCATCCCTGGAGGGATCTCTACTTCACTTCAGCATCAGAGACTCTACTTCAACAGGCACTCCTACCCCACTGCACTCAGGAGACCACTGTCCCCACTCCAGTGGCTCCTGAACCAGCGTTGTATGAGAGGTCTTCTCCTACAAGTCAGGCTCTACTACCAGGTACCTAACAGATGGGAAGGAGGCAGGCAGGCTTCTTGTCAATCTCATCTTGTTGGAACAGTTCCCAGTTGTGTTATTGGTGGTCTTATGGGGTCAGCAGTTTCCGAACAAAGTAGGTTGTCCAGACCATCAACAGCATTACAGCTTCCTCTCCCCCTGTTAGTCATTTCATTTGGTCTTAGAATATTTACATCTAATGCTTTTGTTTATGCTGTCCACGTCCAAGTGTTACTAACGTAGTGGCTGATGCCTTGTCTCTATGCCAGTGGGACAGATTCAGTCAGTTGGCACTGGTAGCAGAGCTGTGTGGGATTCTGATCAGTTGCGGAACATTGCCTTGAAACTTCATCAGAATTGATTTGCAGTTAAGTTTGTTCCTCCATAAGTGCATATGAGTTTTGGCAGAAATGGCATGGTTTGGTTTTCAAGAGCAAAATAGATTGTAATTAGTCAGCATGGTTTTATGTGTAAAATGTTCATGCTGACTGATATAACTAAGGTTTTTTTCCAGTTAAGCAGGCCAATGCAACTCAGTCTCAGGAACATGTCACCCTGTTTCCTTTGAGGTACTTTGTGCCCTTTTGGAACAATTGGAAAATATTTGGTCTTCAGGATTTGAGGTGATCTCATTCAAGAATGCCTTTGCATTGTCTTGCTTTTAATCCATGCACGAAAGGTAGATGATGAATCATAGCAAACAGGGTACTGGTGATTTTATGACAGGAATGTTGCATTGCAGGGTATTAGTGTACATATATTACTTTGCAGATCTAAGATTTATCAGATTGGCACAGATCTCATATTGATCAGGGCACAGTTCCCCAATCCCTGGCATGCCCTGCTCAGGTGATGGGCAACTTTCCTGGGCTTAGGCCTAACAAACCAGGGCCCTTTCAATTTGTTTCTGTCTTGAAATGCTTGTTATTTGCAGGCATGCTTGTGAATTACTATTTATCACATTTGTTTATAATAGAGGTAGTCACAGAGGTGGCCAAATGGGGCCTTGATGATTGGGTTGTCCAACACGTTTGTTCATGGGAGTCAAAAAGTTTTCAGTTATATATCCTTCCCATGCAGTTGTAACTTGGAAGGGTGGATGGTTTTCTTCTTTTTTGCTGCTACTACATGTTTCTTGGCTGTTACATTTTTTATTTGCAGGCGCATCTGAATGATTCGTGTGGATTCTCAGACACTCTTGTTTTTTAGAGTGCCAGGTTGGCAAGGCTAATAACAGAGGATAGACAACTGGGCTTCCCATGGAGTAAAGTCAGGGTAAGGTGGATTTGTGTCCTGGGCATGTTCTGGTCCCGGGTCATCTTAGAGGTTCTCCCTTATGCTAGGTTGGATTGACTCCAGCTTTTTGTGTCACAGGGAGTAAGGATGAGCCGAACACCCCCCCCCCGGTTCGGTTCGCACCAGAACATGTGAACAGGCAAAAAATGTGGATGAACATGCAAACATCATTAAAGTCTATGGGACACGAACATGAAAAATCAAAAGTGTTCATTTTAAAAGCTTATATGCAAGTTATTGTCATAAAAAGTGTTTGGGGACCCGGGTCCTGACCCAGGGGACATGTATCAATGCAAAAAAAAGTTTTAAAAATGGACGTTTTTTCGGGTGCAGTGATTTGAATAATGCTTAAAGTGAAACAATAAAAATTAAATATTCCTTTAAATATCATGCCTGGGGGGTGTCTATAGTATGCCTGTAAAGTGGCACAGTTTTCCCGTGTTTAGAACAGTACCACAGCAAAATGACATTTAAAACTGATTGCAGCTGTAATGAATTACGGTCTCGGCAATATAGATAAAACTCATTAAAAAAAAAAGGCATGGGTTCCCCCTCCAGTCCATTACCAGGCCCTTTGGGTCTGGTATGTATATTAGGGGGGAGCCCCGAACCAAAAATTAAAAAAAACCCCGCCAAAATCCATACCAGTTGGTGTTTGGTTGTTCGGACGTTCGCCGAATGTCCGAACAACCAAAGTTCAGCCCGAACTTATGCTTGGGCCGAACCGTTCGCCCATCCCTAACAGGGAGTTATCAAATTTACTTTTTGTAGTAACATGTTTTGTTTGCCCCTTAGGGCCTGTTCACACTGGTGGGCTTAAAAACGTGCTATACGTTTTTCAAAAATGCTTAGCGCATTTTGAACAAGCTTTTAATAGGCTTTAAATGCGTTTTTGGTGTGCCTTCTGGTTTCCTGACTCAGCATGCACCATCTGTGAACCATGAACATGTGGCTCAAAAAATGCATAAAAAATGCAGATTTAGGGCGTTTATGATAAGCTTTTGATGCATTCTTATTGACTTACAATGGAAGGCACGTTTTTGGCTGCACATAAAAGATGCACCATGTAGGACTTTTCAAAATACAGCGCACCCATAGCAGTGATGTGGACAGTTACATAGGATTTAAGGGGGAATAGTTTTCGTGTGCTTTTAGTGAAAGAAGAAAAATCCAGATGGCGGCAATCAGAGCTTAATTAGGCGCTAAGAGGATTGTGAAACACGTTAATCTCTCAATCCCCCCCACTGTGACTACTTGAGTGTATTTGTGTTGCTTTGTTCATAATTGGTTAATAATAGGGGGTCTACAGTGCTTGGAGTGCGGACGTCTAGATTTTCCTTCTTTCTACTATATGCACAGGTGTGCGAACTGGGCGAACACCCACACAGGGTGTGTGAGGTGTGTATGTAAGCAGACTGACCTGCAGCAGCTCCTTTTTTATTGCATTTCATGCACTTTTGTTGCATTGAAAATCTGTGGCTTAGTTCAGCAAAAGCGCACCAGTGAAAAAAGGGCCTTATAGGCTGGTCCAACATAATGACCAGGACAAGAGGACCTAAGAGGGCATGGCATTCCTTTTAATGCAGCAGGGATTGATATGTGATTTTTAGCCTTACAAGATGGCATCCAGTGCGTCGCACGAGCATAAGCTTCTGTGTTTATGGGAGGAGTCTTAAGCCTCGAACGTCCATTTTTTGTGGTATGCCAGTCTCATGTCGAAAGTGAAGAGGTTACTCCCAATAGGAACATTTTCGTACGACAGAATACAACACAAGAAGTGACATAATGTGTTGAATAGTTTTGTATGTATTCTTTCATTTCTGAGCATGCGTAGTCTTGCTCTTACGATGTTTTTCGTACAAAAACCGCACTAATGAAACGAAAATCAGACGTTTAGTTCACGTCTGAAAATTTTTTTATAGTCTGCACATCCAGGTTTTCTCTAACGGAAAAGCGAAATCGTCTGTCGAAAGCACCGTACCAACGTTCCGAAAATCGGCAGACAGCTTGTCGTATGAATTGTTCCATCCGATTTTCGCATCCTGTGTACAGGCCTTTAGGGTCTGTGAAGGCTGGTTGGTAAAAATTAGAAAAATTATGGGCTTGGCTCAGGTTTAGGTGTCCCAACAAAATGTCCTATTGGTAGGAAATTGTCCTGGAGCATTATAGCAGTAGCTGGGAGCTGCGACATGGAGGTTTTATTGTTCCTGAAGCATTATAGTAGTAGCTGGGAGCCACGACATGGAGGTTTTGTGGCAGATGCATCTGGTTTTGATAACATATGCCTTCTAAAACCATAGGCCTGTAAGGAGGTCAGTTTTGTGTGTGTGTATATATTTGTGCATGGGTCCAAAGTCCAAGTATTGAACACATGCATAAAGGGAGGTGCAAAGAGGCATGGAACGCCAGGACACCAGCTGAAATCTATCATTAATTAGAAAGCAATCCTGCCCCTTGTCAGTACAAATTAACCACTTAAGGACCGCCCCGCATATGTTTACTGCAGCAGGGCGGCCCTTAAGCGTGAAATCACGTACCTGTATGTGATTTCTGTTGTTGGCTCTGGGGAGCATACACGCGCCCTGGGAGCCGCGCTCCCCCTGTGATTGGACACAGCGGAAGCCAATCAGCGGGACCCGCCGATCGTTCATAGGAGAGGCAGAATGACAGCCTGCCGTAAACAAGGCAGACTGCTGTTCTGTCACAGAAGGAGAGAGAGAGAGATCTTGTGTTCCTGCTAATCAGGAACACAGATGTTTCTCTTTCTCCAGTCAGTCCATCCCCCACATAGTTAGAAAGCATTCTCTAGGACAGTGGTTCTCAACCTGGGGGTCGGGACTGCCTCAGGGGTCGAATGGTGATTTGCCAGGGGTCACCGAATCCTGGGCTGTTCCTGAAACCCGCACTACTCTCCCAATCTGTTTGCGGCCACCCAGCAGGGTTGTCCCTGGAGCCTGTGGCCACCTAGCTGGGCAGATCCTTGAGCCCGCGGCTGCCCACTTAGCCTCTTTGCAGCCGCCCAATCAGTTCAAGGCATGGCTGGGGGGCAGAGACTAGAGGTCAGCTGACTGGTGAGGAATGTTAAGTGGGAGGGGCTGGAATAGACTCTATCTCTTGATTTCGGCGTAGGTGTCACTGCTACGAGACATCACAAAGTCGGAGCCACAGTGAAGCCAGAGACACAGTGAGTAACACTACCTGTGATTATAAATCAGGTAGTAAAAGTCCCCACTACATTTCTCAGATCAGCAGATGACCTTGATCAAGAGCACCTAAGCTGGCTGATCAGAACTCCCCCCAGCATTGCCACTCATCCCACCCCCCCACCAAGGAGTAAGAGAAGGACAAAAAATTGAGAATACACGGAAGGGAGAGGAAAAGAGGGGGAGGAACAAAGAAAAAGGGAGAGAAAGAACAAGAAAAAAGGGCTAGAGAGAGGGATGGGGGGAAAAAAACAAGAAATTTAGGGTAGAAACAGATAAAAGGGAAAGAAAGGAGAACAAAGAGAGAGAGTGGCATGTCCTAAAATGTACCATAAGGGGGTTTTAATACTGTACGAGTGGAAGGGACTCAGGGAGCGCTAAATGTCCATGGGTTAGGGGCGCAAATTACATGTCTTGCCTTGGGTGCTGACAACCCAGGCTACGAAAATAATTTTACTGTTAGGGGTCCCTACAACTTGGGAAATTTTATCAAGGGGTCACGGCACTAGTAAGGTTGAGAACCACTGCTCTAGGATCACACTTAACACTTTGATTTTTTTTAGCACTAATCACTGAATTTGGTGTCACTGGTCCCTTCAAAAAGTATCACTTAGTGTTAGATTTGTCCGCTGCAATGTTGCAGTCCTGCTAAAAATCACTGATCGCCGCCATTACTAGTAAAAACAATAAAAATAAATTAAAAGTCCATAAATCTATCCCATAGTTTGTAGACGCTATAACTTTTGTGCAAACCAATCAATATTTTTTTACCAAAATTTGTAGCAGAATACAAATTGGCCTAAATTGTTGAAGAAATTTGATTTTTTTACATTTTTTTTATTGGATATGTTTTAAAGCAGAAAGTAAAAAATATATATTTTTTTTCAAAATTGTCAGTCTTTTTTTATTCATAGCGCAAAAAATACTACCAAAAGAAAGCTCTATTTGTGAGAAAAAAAAGGACATCAATTTTATTTGGGTACAGCGTAGCATAACCACGCAATTGTCAGTTAAAACAACGTAGTGACGCATCGCAAAAAATGGCCTGGTCAGGAAGGGGGTAAAACCTTTTGGAGCTGAAGTGGTTAATATCAGCTGGTTTAGTCTCAACTGATAGCCTATAAAAAGGTGTCACACAAGAATCATCTCATGATGGGTAAAAGCAAAGATGGCATTGGTTACAGAAGGATTTCTAAACTTCTGAATGTTCCAGTGAGCACTGTTGGGAACATAATCTGGAAGTGGAAAGCACATAATTTCACCATAAACCGGCCAAGACCAGGTGCTCCTCACAAGATTTCTGACAAAGGAATGAAAAGAATTATCTGAAGAGTTGTCCAAGAGCCAAAGACCACTTGTGGAGAGCTTCGGAAAGTGTCAGGAACCATGAATCAGACTGAGAGAGAAATGCAGTAAAAATCAGACTATTTAATAAAATTGTATAAACAGAGTAAACATGGTCAAAACATAGCCAGACTTCGGTAACCAGGATGGGTAGTCAGAACAAGCCAAAGAAACAACAGCCAGGAGATCAGTGAAGTTGGGTGCAGGAAACAGGATCAGGTACCAGAAGGGAAGTCAGCCAAGCAAACGTCTTTCACAGGAAAACATAGCAGAGAGTCCGAATATGTTGACCAAGGCAAAGGCATAGAAGATCTGATCAAGGGGTTTACATAGTTGCCAACATTGTAAAAAAAAATTTAGGGACACTTTTTTGGCTGTAGGCGGAGTCTTGTAATAATTAGGGGGTGGGGCATGCGTTCCTGGGCGTGACACAGGGGGAAAGAAAAAATGTGGCGCGCAAAGCGAAAAATGGGCATGGTTTACGTGAAATAGTGGGCGTGGCTCAAAGGGGGTGTGGTTAGAGTCTGAGATGAATGAGGGATGGAGAGGGAAAGGGGGGAGAGGGATGGAGGGACAGCAGCCCCAGATCCTACACAACAATAGAAATATGTGTATTCTAGAGAGTTTAACAATCAGCAGATAAAGATACTCCAAACACCTGGTGTTAGCACTTCAATCATCCCGGAACCATGGTTTTTATGGTATCAGGATGATTGAAGTGCATTATTTCTATTATTACATTGTAATATAAAATGAAATCATTCAACTCACCATAATGCTGAATCAGTGGGATCCCTGAGCATGTCATCTGCCACGTCGCCTGCCACCAGCCGTCCGTCCTTGCATCAGGTGCCCCCAGCAGAGTCCGTCCTGGCATCAGGTGTCCCAGCAGAGTCCGTCCTTGCATCAGGTGCCCCCAGTACAGTCCGTCCTTGCATCAGGTGTCCCCAGCGGCGCCCCCCTTACATCAGATGTCCCCAGCGGAGCCCCCCCTCACATCAGGAGTCCCCAGCGGAGCCCCCCTCACATCAGGAGTCCCCAGCGGAGCCCCCCTCACATCAGCAGTCCCTAGCGGAGCCCCCCTCACATCAGGTGTCCCCAGCGGAGCCCCCCTCACATCAGGTGTCCCCAGCGGAGCACCCCCCCACATCAGGAGTCCCCAGCGAAGCCCCCTCTCACATCAGGAGTCCTCAACGGAGCCCCCCTCACATCAGGAGTCCCCAGGGGAGCCCCCCTCACATCAGGAGTCCCCAGGGGAGCCCCCCTCACATCAGGAGTCCTCAGCGGAGCCCCCCTCACATCAGGAGTCCCCAGGGGAGCCCTCTCACATCAGGAGTCCTCAGCGGAGCCCCCTCTCTCATAAGGAGTCCCCAGGGGATCCCCCTCTCACATGAGGAGTCCTCAGCGGAGCCCCCTCTCACATCAGGAGTCCCCAGGGGAGCCCCCCTCACATCAGGAGTCCCCGGCCGCGTGCTTACAATAGAACCACCGCCCACCCCCGCCCCTTTCCATAACAGAGGCAGCAAGGAGGAGTGGGGCGGAGCGGGGATGGGCGGAGCGGGGCGGAGAGTGGGCGAAGCGGGGCAGGGGTGGGCAGAGAGGGGTGGAGAGCGAGGGGGGTGGGCGGCGCTGCAGCAGCTCGGCTTCTATTGAAGCCACCCAGCTCCACTCCACTTCTATCGGCGGCAGCGAAAAATCGGGAAAAAGTGAATTTATCGGGACATTCCCCGGGAATTAATAAAATCGGGAAAAGAGTCTAAATCCGGGGAATGTCCCGGGAAATTCGGGACTGTTGGTAAGTATGGGTTTATGATCAAGTAGCTCTAGCTGACGAGCAGGAAATGAAGACCAGGGGAGTCTCTGTGGAAGGAAGAGTCTTTGGCAATTAATCATCAGCTGAGTAGAGAGCTCTGAGAAGGAAGGGCTAAGCCCAGTCCTGACAGTACCCCCTCCTCAATGACCCCTCCCCTCCCTCCCCCCCCTCATGTCAATAGCACCTTAAAAAATATATTTACCTAGAAAAATTGTGACGTGTTACATATTTTACCCACTGTATTTATGTATACAGTCGTGCTCCGCAACAACACTTCATTATATAGACCGCACCAACAGATTGACAGGTAATTCTATGCCTGGGCGTCCATGAAGTGTTGTTGGGGAGGTTAACATTTTCACTTCTCAGAATAAAATGAGCAATAATTACATTTTCCACATGTATATGTGCCTAGTTTGTCTATTTTCCTTATATTGTTCCCAATATGGTGACTTGCTATCATAGTGTCTTTAATAGACTTTGATCTTTTAAACGTAATTTCTGGTTAAGGCTTAATAAATGTATACATTTTGATCTGCAGTGAGAACGTACCAGAATTTCTTAAAGACATTCCGCACCTTCCCATGTTGTCTATCTATGCGGATGCATCCATGTATGTATTGATTAGGGATGAGCCGAACACCCCCCCCGGTTCGGTTCGCACCAGAACCTGCAAACGGACCGAAAATTTGCACGAACGTTAGAACCCCATTGACGTCTATGGGACTCGAACGTTTAAAATCAAAAGTGCTAATTTTAAAGGCTAATTTGCATGGTATTGTCCTAAAAAGGGTTTGGGGACCCGGATCCTGCCCCAGGGGACATGTATCAATGCAAAAAAAACTTTTAAAAACGGACATTTTTTCGGAAGCAGTGATTTTAATGATGCTTAAAGTAAAAAAAAAAAAGTGAAATAAAAGTCTATAGTATGCCTGTAAAGTGGTGCGCGTTTCCCGTGCTTAGAACAGTCCCTGCACAAAATGACATTTTTAAAGGAAAAAAAAGTAATTTAAAACTGCTTGCGGCTTTAATGTAATGTCGGGTCCTGGCAATATGGATGAAAATCAGTGAGACAAATGGCATGGGTACCCTCCAGTCCATTAGAAGGCCCTTTGGGTCCTGTATTCATATTAAGGGGAACCAAATTAAAAAAAGGAAAGGCGTGGGGCCCCCAGGCCCTTTATACTCTGAACAGCAGTATACAGGAGGTGCAAACAAGACAGGGTCTGTTGGTGGGCTTCTGGGCCCACCCACACGCTGCAGCGACGCGGGCCTCCCGGAGGACCACAAGGTGGTATTCCAAGTGCATACCTGTCGGCCAGGAGGGCCAGCAGGTGGCTGAAAATGAACCCCAAAACATGGCATCTGTCCATAAATACCCTCTCCCAGAATGCAACTCGGAGGACCACCTCCACCAAGTTATCTCCAGGACAGAGGAGCACTCATTCGCTTCAACATGTTGCTTTTCCAACACCTGCCGATGGTGACAACGACACCCACCAGCACAATGTGGAACCGCACGCAACATCAGCCAAGCTAGAACAGAGGAAAATCCAACTTCCTATAATAAGCAACCCACTAAATTTACCTATCAGCGGTAGATACAATTCTACCAGTGCTACATAAGCTTTTTGGAAAACATAGGGAAGGGTTATCACCCCTGTGACATTTGTTTTGCTGTCTGTGCTCCTCTTCAGAAGATTTCACCTCACCTTTTGTCCCAATGACAAATGTTTTTTGAAAATTTGGGGTTTTTAGTGAAACAAGGATTGGTGATAAAGCATCAGTGGAAAGGAGAAAAGTTTTTCCCATATTAACTTTTACAGGAGAGAATTTCCCTTCCTATGGGGTAGATTTCATCTCACTTCCTGTTGTCTCCTTCCGTTTGCAAGTAGGAGTCGTTTATAAGTTGGATGTTTGAAAGTAGGGGCCTGCCCTATATACTCAGCAGAAATTTGGGCCTTAGGTGTTGTTGTGGCCTCAACACTGTAAGCCCTCACAGGGCCCTGCTGTGAAATATTAGATCAAGAATTGTAATTACATGCCCCTGTTGAACAGGGCCAGAAAAATTGGGCCTTTGGTGATGGTGGTGGTGGTGCTGGTGCCACAACACTGTAAGTCATCACAGTTACTCTTAGTGGGTGCTGGAATGGGCCCTGCTGTGAAATATTAGATCAAGAATTGTAATTACATGCCCCTGTTGAACAGGGGCTGAAAAATTGGGCCTTTGGTGGTGGTGTTAGTGCTGGTGCCACAACACTGTAAGTCCTCACAGTTAATCTTGGTGGGCGCAGAAACGTGCCCTGCTGTAAAATATTCAATCAAGAATTGTAATCACATGGCCCTGTTGAACAGGGCCAGAAAAATTGGCCCTTTGGTGGTGGTGGTGCTGGTGGCACAACACTGTGATGCCCCGTACACACGGTCGGATTTTCCGATGGAAAATGTCCGATCGGAGCGTGTTGTCGGAAATTCCGACCGTGTGTGGGCTCCATCGGACATTTTCCATCGGATTTTCCGACACACAAAGTTGGAGAGCAGGAGATAAAATTTTCCGACAACAAAATCCGTTGTCGGAAATTCCGATCGTGTGTACACAAATCCGACAGACAAAGTGCCACGCATGCTTAGAATAAATAAAGAGATGAAAGCTATTGGCCACTGCCCCGTTTATAGTCCCGACGTACGTGTTTTACGTCACCGCGTTTAGAACGATCGGATTTTCCGACAACTTTGTGCGACCGTGTGTAGACAAAACAAGTTTGAGCCAACATCCGTCGGAAAAAATCCTAGGATTTTGTTGTCGGAATGTCCGAACAAAGTCCGACCGTGTGTACGCCCTATAAGTCCTCACAGTTAATCTTGGTGGACGCAGAAATGGGCCCTGTTGTGAAATATTCGATCAAGAATTGTAATTACATGCCCCTGTTGAACAGGGGCTGAAAAATTGGGCCTTTGGTGGTGGTGGTGGTGTTGGTGCCACAACACTGTAAGTCCTCACAGTTAATCTTGGTGGGCGCAGAAACGGGCCCTGCTGTGAAATATTAGATCAAGAATTCTAATTACATGTTTATTACATGTAATTACATGGCTGAAAAATTGGGCCTTAGGCACTGGTGCTGGTGCCACAACATTGCAACCCCTCACAGATACTCTAGTTGGAACGCAGGAACGAGCCCTGCTGCAAAAGAATTGCATCAAAAATTTTAATTACACGCCCCTGTTAAACAGGGGCTGAAAAATTGGGCCTTAGGCACTGGTGCTGGTGCCACAACACTGCAACCCCTCACAGATACTCTAGTTGGAATGCAGGAACGAGCCCTGCTGCAAAGTATTGCATCAAAAATTGTAAATTACATGCCCCTGTTAAACAGGGGCTGAAAAATTGGGCCTTAGGCACTGGTGCTGGTGCCACAACACTGCAACCCCTCACAGATACTCTAGTTGGAGCGCAGGAACTAGCCCTGCTGCAAAGAATTGCATCAAAAATTGTAATTACATGCCCTTGTTAAACAGGGGCTTAAAAATTGGGCCTTAGGCACTGCTGGCGGCGCCCAGAACCAAAAATGTTCTTACAAGCTATCAGCATGATCATTGAGGAGGAAGAGGATAATTACTCAGCATAACAGGATAGTCACTCAGCATCAGCATAGGCAGTCTTTGAAGGGATCTGACATTTCAAAAAAAAATGATTCGCTTACATCAGCATCAGGTGCTAGGTAGCTGGTGGTGATCCATGACTGATTCATTTTTATCAAGGTCAGTCGATCGACCGAGTCGGTGGACAGACGCACCCTGTGATCAGTTACAAAGCCTCCAGCAGCACTGAATGTGCGTTCCGAAAGAACGGTGGATGCAGGACAGGCCAGTAACTCAATTGCATACTGTGCAAGCTCTGGCCAGTGATCCATCCTCAAGACCCAGTAACCCAGAGGATTTTCGGTGGGAAAGGTGTCCAAGTCAGATCTTGCCTCTAGGTATTCCTGCACCATGTAAAACAGACGCTGGCGATGGTTGTTGGAACCGATCATACCTTGGGGCTGCGGACTAAAAAATTGTCTGAACGCATCGGTCAGACGGCCACCTTCTCTACCGCTCCTTCTTTGACTGACCGAAGCCTCAGCAACACGTTGTCCAGAAACAGGAGTTTGTAACCTCCCAGTCTCTGGGAACGCGTTGCACAGACCTTTCTGCAAGGCCTCCTGAAGATGTTTCATCCTCTGCTCCCTCTGCGATGGCAAGATAAGGTCCGCAACCTTACCCTTGTAACGTGGATCAAGGAGGGTGCCAGCCAGTATTGGTCCTTCTCCTTCATACCACAAATACGAGGATCCTTATGCAGGCTTTGCAGGATCAGGGAGGCCATGCAGCGTAGGTTTGCTGAGGCACTCGGTCCGGAGTCCTCTGGGTCACTAAGGACGACATGGTCCGCAGCCACCTCCTCCCAGCCACGTACAAGTCCATGTGTTTCTTGGGACTGATCCCTTAAAGACTGCTGCTGATGCTGAGAGCCAGGCTCCACCTCCATACTGACACAATCCTCCTCCTCTTCCTCCTCCTCCTCGTCCTCTTCCTGTGTGATCGGCGGGCACGCAGGAACATTGTCTGGATAAAGGGGACCTTGAGAACTAAGGAAGTCCTCCTCTTCCTGCCTCTGTTCTGCCTCAAGTGCCCTGTCCATTATTCCATGCAGCGTGTGCTCCAACAGGTGGACAAGGGGGACAGTGTCACTGATGCATGCACTGTCACTGCTCACCATCCTCGTGGCCTCCTCAAATGGTGACTGGACAGTGCATGCATCCCTGATCATGGCCCAGTGGCGTGGGGAAAAAAAAACAAGTTCCCCTGACCCTGTCCTGGTGCCATAGTCGCACAGGTACTCATTGATGGCCCTCTGCTGCGTGTGCAGCCGCTGCAGCATGGCCAACGTTGAGTTCCACCTGGAGGTTCTTGGGCAGGTTAAACTCCTTTTGGAGGTCTGCCAGCCGAGCACTGACATTATATGACCGGCGGAAATGCACATAGACTTTCCTGGCCTGCCTCAGGACATCCTATAAGCCCAGGTACCTGCCCAAGAACTGCTGCACCACCAAGTTAAGGACGTGAGCAAAACAGGGCACATGGGTCAGTTGTCCCTGTCCGAGGGCGGAGAGCAGGTTGGTGCCATTGTCACAAACCACCATTCCTGCCTTAAGTTGGCGTGGCGTCAACCACCTCTGAACCTGCCCCTGCAGAGCTGACAGAACCTCTGCCCCAGTGTGGCTCCTGTCCCCCAAGCACACCAGCACAAGCACCGCATGGCATCTTTTGGCCTGCGTACTTGTGTAGCCCCTTGAATGCCTACGGAGCCCCGCTGGTTCCGAGGACAAAGCACAGGAAGAGGCCATGGAGGAAGAAGAAGAGGAGGGGGTGGAGGAGAGAGGTGTGTCACAATCATTAGTATTGGCATTTTGGAGGCGTGGTGGCGGAACAACCTCCAACACTATTGCACCTTGTCCTGCATCCTTCCCAGCTGCCAGCAGAGTGACCCAATGCGCCGTGAAACTTAGGTAACGTCCCTGTCCATGCCTGCTGGACCATGAGTCAGCGGTAATATGCACCTTACCGCTGACCGCCCTGTCCAGCGAGGCCAAGACATTGCCTTCCACATGCCGGTAGAGAGCCGGAATCGCCTTCCGTGAGAAAAAGTGGCGTTTGGGTACCTGCCACTGAGGAACCGCACTTTCCACAAACTCACGGAAGAGGGCAGAGTCTACTAACTGAAAAGGTAGCAGTTGAAGTGGTAGCAATTTAGCCAAGCTAGCATTCAACCGCTGGGCATGTGGATGGCTGGGAGCGAACTTCTTTCTGCGGTGCAGCAGCTGGGGCAAGGAAATTTGCCTGGTACAATCTGACGTCGGTGTACCGAAAGCAGATTGCCCACAAGTACTTGGCTGTAACACACCTAATTCTACACCTTCGTTCCTCTCAGTGCAGGTCTCAGAGAGGACTGAAGGTATAGTGGGGTTGGAGATCTCAGCTGATGAGGAGCAAGGAGAGGTCCTCTTTGTTCCTTGGTGTGGGTCTTTTAGATATGCTTGCCAACGAATTGCAGGGCAGGTCAACATATGTCTGGTCAAGCATGTGGTGCCCAAGCGGGATATGTTTTGGCCACGTGAGATACGCTTGAGACATATGTTGCAAATAGCAGCAGTGCGATCTGATGCACTCATCTAAAAAAAGGCCCACACCAAAGAACTTTTGGAATAACACGCAGAGACAGCAGTGCCCTGCACATGCAGAGCTTTGCGGTGTGATGCAGTCAGTGTGCTGCCCTTAGGCTGGCCCCTGGAGGGCATCCTGCCTCGTTGGTGATGTGCCTCCTCCTCCTCCTCCTCCCCTCTCCTATCAGACACCCACGTTGAGTCAGTGACCTCATCATCCCCTCCCTCCACATCACTGGAGCAAACCTGGCGGTATGCTGCAGCAGGGGGAGCATGACTGCCAGATTGCTGTCCTTCTTGGGCACCCCCTCTGTCCGTGCTCACGTTACTGCCTTCATCTAGCTCAGTATCATCATCAGAGCCTTCTAAACGCTGGGCATCCTCCTGGAGCATGTACCCAACACGGTGGTCAAACAGTTTGCGGGATTCCTCAGGAGGACATGGTGGGGCTAGGGAAGGAGTCACTGATGCCATTGAGCCGAGGGAATAGGCCGCGTTGGCAGCTGCTTTGCCAGACAAAGTACCCTGAGCATGGGTGAGGGAGGATGAGGAGGATGAGGACAGCTTGGTCATCCACTCGACCAAGTCTTCCACATGTTGTGGCTCAACACGGCCAGCTGCCGAAAAAAAGGCCAAGCGTGTCCATGGCCACATGCTAATGAGGATGCACCATCTCCACGACCAGCACCGTTGCCTCTAGACACAGAGCCTGCTTGCCCTCTTTTATTGGCTTGTGACTGTCTGCCTCTCCTTGTTGGCCTTCTGGACATAATAATGGCCTGTAGCTGCACTAAGCTGGGATATATATATATATATATATATATATATATATATATATATATATATATATATATACTGATACTGCAGCTAGGAAAATCAACTGCCTGCCTACAGTATGAGAACACCACCAACCTTCTACAGGTAGCTTTAGCTGAACACTGTGCAGAGGTCGCACTACACTAATGTGTAAATACTTTAGCTGCCTGCGGTAGTGATAGGATCAGGAAAACACCACCAACCTTCTACAGGTAGCTTTAGCTGAACACTGTGCAGAGGTCGCACTACACTAACGTGTACATACTTTAGCTGCCTGCGGTAGTGATAGGATCAGGAAAACACCACCAACCTTCTACAGGTAGCTTTAGCTGAACACTGTTCAGAGGACGCACTACACTAACTTGTAGTTTTAGCTGAACACTGTGACGAGGATGCACTACACTAACTTGTAGCTTTAGCTGAACACTGTTCAGAGGACGCACTACACTAACTTGTAGCTTTAGCTAAACACTGTGCAGAGGTCGCACTACACTAACTTGTAGTTTTAGCTGAACACTGTGAGAAGGACACACTACACTAACTTGTAGCTTTAGCTGAACACTTTGCAGAGGTCGCACTACACTAACTTGTAGCTTTAGCTAAACACTGTGCAAAGGTCGCACGACACTAACTTGTAGTTTTAGCTGAACACTGTGAGGAGGACACACTACACTAACTTGTAGCTTTAGCTGAACACTGTGCAGAGGTCACACTACACTAACTTATAGTTTTAGCTGAACACTGTGAGGAGGTCGCACTACACTAACTTGTAGCTTTAGCTGAACACTGTGCAGAGGTTGCACTACACTAACTTGTAGCTTTAGCTGAACACTGTGAGGAGGACGCACTACACTAACTTGTAGCTTTAGCTGAACACTGTTCAGAGGACGCACTACCCTAACTTGTAGCTTTAGCTAAACACTGTGCAGAGGTTGCACGACACTAACTTGTAGTTTCATCTGAACACTGTGAGGAGGATGCACTACACAAACTTGTAGCTTTAGCTGAACACTGTGCAGAGGTCGCACTACACTAACTTGTAGTTTTAGCTGAACACTGTGAGGAGGACGCACTACACTAACTTGTAGCTTTAACTGAACACTGTGAGGAGGACGCACTACACTAACTGTAAATAGTCTAGCTGCCTGACTGTGGTACTAATAGGATCAAAAGAACACCAGCAATTTTCTTCAGGTAGCTATAAATACTGTAACAAGACAAGCCTGCCTGTCAGTAGCAAGATAACAGGAACGGATCTAGCTAAACTGAATACAGTGTGTATATATATATATATACACACAACACCTGGGATGCATATATATACACAATACACTGTAAGTGCAGCTAACTCACTGACTGTCCTGCCTAATCTATCTAACTTAAATCGAATGACACTGTCTCTCTGTCTATCTATCTATCTATCTCAATGCCGGAACACACACTACACAGGGCAGCCGTGCAGGCAGCCTTATATAGTGTAGGGCATGTTCTAAACCCCCTGAGCCAAAGCCAAGAGTAAGGGGTGGTAGGAAGCTCCTTAGAAGGTGGATGTGGGCATTCCTCCGCTAGGGTGAAGGGATTCATTGCCCACGTTGGAGCTAGACTCAGGTAACTCAGGTAAATTTAGTTTGCCCAAAGAGTTAGTAAGATTTACCTTGGCATACCAGGTGGTGTATTGGAAGGTGGCCACGAGTTGGTGAATTTCTGGCAGTATAAAAGTGTACTCTATGAAGACCTTCCAGCGTGTGAAAAAACGCTTGTCAGTTCCAAGGTTTTGTACCATAGCATCTAGCTTTTCAAAGTGCAGGAGTGATTTCAGATCTTTCTTTACCTTGGAGAGCGATGCACTATGAGTAGAGGTCCAGGCCTGCGTGAGGGCCCTCCTGGCTGTCAGGAGACATAACTGCATCCATGGGGTCAGTGGTATTGGTTTCCCATTGTTTGGGCTGTTCAAAACCACAGGGGAGGAATAACTGAAGAGACAAATCAGCGGGTTTTTAGGTAGTTTTGTGGACATGATACCATGAACATATTGAATTATTTCATCTCAGCAAACCTGGATTGAAGTGCAGGACCAAAAGCGATGTAGAAGAGTCGGCCTGCTAGCGTTGCACCAAGGACAGACTGCTAGGAGTGGGTTGGCACAATTCATCAGGGCTGGTATAAATGCCCTGTGCACAATATTAAATTGAGTCTCCCTCCATTGTTCATTGGTTATGATCTTGCGTACTGTCTTGTATTCTTCCAAGATTTGTGTAGTGTCCTCCAATTCTGGAAGATTTTTAGACCAAGCTTTCCCAAAGGAGTGCCCTGTGGAAGACGTAGTGTGCTGCGGGATTTGGGAATATAGTATTGAGATAGAGTAAGTTTTTTGTTGTACTGCTTTGTCGACCACTGGATGAACTAGGTTGGTTCTCGCCCGGCCTGATTGTGATTTAACAAAAGCCACCAGTTGGAGATAGTGGAAATAATGGTGCAGGGGTAGGTTATATTGTTTTGGGACCTCCTGGAATGTTTGAATGTTGCAGGTGTCTAGGTAAAGCAATGAGGCTGCCCGGCTTAAGCCCAGTGTAGACCATGTTAGGAATGCTTCATGTGTCATTCCTGCAGGGAACAACGGATTGCCTTGTATTGGGAGGTGATTTGAGATAGTATAAGGTACCTTCATACTCTTACATACCTCTCTCCATGCCACCACTGTGTCTCTTATCAAAGAGTTGCTTCTCAAATGAGATAGCAAGACCTTGAGAGGAGAGTGGAGTACTGCTGATAGATAGAGGGGAGAGACCAAGGACGCCTCTAAGGCATAGTTGGAGTAGTTGGTACTATGCAATAACCAGTCAATGCCCTGTCTAAGGAGACACGAAAGGTTGTATAGGCGGAGGTCAGGTAGTCCCACTCCTGCCTCATGTTTCGGAAGATGTAGTTTGTGCCTAGCGATGCATGGTCTCTTGGATTGCCACAGAAAAGTCGTCAATACCTTGTTGAGATTTTGAATGTCTTTATGCTTAAGTAGCAGTGGAAGTGTTTGTAAGGGATATAGCAATTTGGCAAATGAGACCATTTTGAATGGAATCTTGCAAGAAATGATAACGGGAGAGTCATCCAGGCTTCCAGCTCCCTTTTAATCCTATCAAAAATGGGTGGATAGTTAAGGTGGTATAGAGAAGAGGGATCCCGGCCCATTCTAATACCTAGGTATGCTATGGAATGCTTCGCTACTTGTAAAGGGGAGGATTGGGTCCAATGATGGGAGTGTTTCGAGTGTAGTGGAAGTACCTCGCTCTTAGTGAAATTAATGCGTAGTCCCGAGCAGTGTCGAAAGTTAGAAAAAATATCTTGAATGATGGGAAGGTCAGTGGGCATAGCCGAGGTGAAAATTAGGATGTCGTCTGCAAACAGTGCCGTTTTCATCTTGGATTTGGATTCCTGAGAGGAGTGGGTGGTCATTTAGCAATCGGGACAGTGGTTCTATTGCTGGATTGAACAGAAAGGGAGAAAGAGGACACCCCTGGCTCGTTCTCTTTGTCAAATGGATTGGGGCTGATAAGTTACCTGACATCACTCAACAAGCTGTGGGAGCGGAATACATTGTTCGTATGAAATTTGCTACTGGGCCCGGGATCCCAAACTTCCTCAATACCAAAAACAACCATTGAAAGCTAATATTATCAAAGGCTTTTTCAGCGTCAAGAGAAAGAATGGCCATGTCTTTGACTGGGTGGCGTTTGGCATGTTCCAGGGCTAGTATGACTTTGCAAATGTTGAGCACTGCTAACCTACCAGTGACAAACCCCGCTTCTGCCCGGTGGAGAAGTGTATAAGAGAACTGGTATAAATGCCCTGTGCACAATATTAAATTGAGTCTCCCTCCATTGTTCATTGGTTATGATCTTGCGTACTGTCTTGTATTCTTCCAAGATTTGTGTAGTGTCCTCCAATTCTGGAAGATTTTTAGACCAAGCTTTCCCAAAGGAGTGCCCTGTGGAAGACGTAGTGTGCTGCGGGATTTGGGAATATAGTATTGAGATAGAGTAAGTTTTTTGTTGTACTGCTTTGTCGACCACTGGATGAACTAGGTTGGTTCTCGCCCGGCCTGATTGTGATTTAACAAAAGCCACCAGTTGGAGATAGTGGAAATAATGGTGCAGGGGTAGGTTATATTGTTTTGGGACCTCCTGGAATGTTTGAATGTTGCAGGTGTCTAGGTAAAGCAATGAGGCTGCCCGGCTTAAGCCCAGTGTAGACCATGTTAGGAATGCTTCATGTGTCATTCCTGCAGGGAACAACGGATTGCCTTGTATTGGGAGGTGATTTGAGATAGTATAAGGTACCTTCATACTCTTACATACCTCTCTCCATGCCACCACTGTGTCTCTTATCAAAGAGTTGCTTCTCAAATGAGATAGCAAGACCTTGAGAGGAGAGTGGAGTACTGCTGATAGATAGAGGGGAGAGACCATGTTCCAGGGCTAGTATGACTTTGCAAATGTTGAGCACTGCTAACCTACCAGTGACAAACCCCGCTTCTGCCCGGTGGAGAAGTGTAGGAAGTATAGAGGCTAAGCGGGATGCGATGATTTTGGACAACATTTTTGAGTCAACATTAGGGAGATGGGGCGATATGACCCCTGAAGATTTGGGTCTTTTCCCTTTTTCGCCAGTAACTTCATGAATGCCATAGATCCCATAGGGAGATATGGCCCACCCTCCCATATACCTGTAAAGACTTGTTGTAGCGTTTGTGGTATATTTTCCCTGGTTAGCTTGTAAAACTCCGCTGAATATCCATCAGGGCCAGGCTCTTTGTTGTTGGATAAATGTTGGATGGTGGAGAGACTTTTAGTCAGGGAGATAGGGGCATATAGGAAGTCTAGTTGGGCATCTGATAATGTAGGCATTTTAACTGAAGTGAGGAGAGATTGTGCTTTGTCCAGGTCAGTTGGATCCTCAGCGTATAGTTGTTGATAAACTTCAGTCAGCAGAGCAGTTATCTCTGATTGGGAGGTCGTAAGGGTCCTTTTACTGTCCCTCAGCGCTGCAATATGGGTGGGTGTATGGGTCTCTCGGTAGAGATTGGCAAGGAGTTTGCCTACTTTGTTACCATATGTATGTATGTGGAGGGAACGGTAAGAGGTTCTAATCCATTCCTTTTGATCTGCCCATAGGTGGAACATCGTTTAGCAGCTAGCCATGCCTGTCTATTCTCTGGAGAGTGGCATAGGGTCAGATCCGCTTTCCTTAGAGCAGCACTTGCCTGCAGTATTGCTCTAGAGAATGTTTTTTATATTGGTTAGTGTAAGAGATGATTACACCCCGTAGAACAGCCTTGCCTGTCTCCCAGAATAGATTGGGGTTAGATACATGTTCAGCGTTAGTGAGCACATAATCATTCCACGTCTTGTTAGTTGTATGCCGGAAATCCTCATTGTCTGCTAAATACGATGGGAACCGCCACGGGGGGAGGGGGGGAGGGTATCGTGGGGTTTGAAATCGTGCAAAACTACCGCTATAGGGCTGTGATCGGAAATTACTATTTCCGAAATTATGGAATCCTGGACCTTCGGGGATTAGGGCAGAGGAGCAAAAGAAATAGTCTATGCGTGATAGAGTGTCATGGGGTGAAGAATAGAAAGTGTATTCCCTATCGGTAGGGTGGGTTAGACGCCAAATATCTGACAGATGTAAGAGGGACATTGTAGTGGCTAGTAATGCAGTGGGCTGTTGAGTGGATGATTTATCCTCATATTTGTTCATAACACTATTAAAATCCCCACCCATTAGGTGAAGTGTGTCTGAGGAACGAAGTACCCACGAGGAGAGGTCTTGGAAAAAAGCAGTATCCGGTGAGTTGACCGCATAGATGTTTGAGATGGCTAGAACTTTTGAGGCAATTGTCAGATGGATTGTTAGTTTGCGGCCTTCTTGGTCTTTGTCAACCGATCTAATAGTGTATGGCAGGTTTTTATGTAGAAGGATGATCACCCCTGCTTTGCGCCCTAATGCTGGGGAACCAAGGACCTCACCCACCCATAGTTTCATGAGGCATTGAAAATCTTGCTCACCTTTCATCTGCTTGTTCGGTGACCGGAGCCCCTTGACATTCCATGACACTATCCGCATGATTGATACGGAGTCAATATAGAAGCTCTTCGGGGGAAACCGCCACCTAACAAGTGGGGGAAAAAAAAGAAAAAAAGGAAAAAGGGCGAGCACGTGAATCTTCCCTCAAGTTGTAATTAACCCTTGTTCAGTAGGGATAGGTGATAGGTAGGGAGTGGATAGTTCACCCTAGCTCACCTAGTTTGGGGACAACAGAAACTGGAAATTATACTGCGTGAACAGAAAGGAGGGATAGGTCAATTTAGGGCTAACCAGGGGTAAACTGAAAAAACAACAACCAAATGCAATTATTGACTTCATTTTTTTTCCGTGTGAGAAAAAGAAAATAACATACACAGGAGAATAGCTTCCATGCCCCCGTAAGATGGGTTTTGGTGTCACGCCAATATAGAGCTTGCTCTCGAAACAGACAAAGTAAACTAGAGGGAGAACAAGGCACAATGACAATTTTAGCCCTCGCCCCAAAATTCTCACCCGATCTGTATCTTGGCAGGGAAGCTGATGACTCCTGAGTATTAATACAAGCATGGTACAAAATTTCAAACATAGCTCTCCAACTCGTAAACCTACAGGGAGGAGAGAGTATCAGATAAACAAATATATTACCTCCATGAAAATAACAGGCATAGGCATGTCCCATGCGGCACAGAATGGGGGCAGTTCCTGGGTCAACATATACCTGACCATTGGGGGAGAGGTGTATAATGGCCACGTATGGATGGATATTTCACCGGGCTGCTTTGGTGCTTGGATGAGTTCGGAGCCGGAGAGATAGGAGCAGAGGGGGTGTCATCAATAATTCTGGTGGAAGCCATGTCCCTCACCAGAAAAGAAAAGATTCAACATATTGCTGGGCGTCTGCTGCGGATGTGAAGAACATCTAATCACCTTGAGGGTATTGCAGGCGCAGAACAGTTGGGTATGCCAGGGAAAATTTTAGATTGTGCTGGTGTAGCTGTGTGCAAATAGGAGCAAAGGATTTTTGCTGTTTGGAGACCTCCACTGAGTAGTCAGCAAATAGTAATAGCTTTTGGCCATCTATAGAAAGGCCCTAAGCTTTGCGGTAGTGCTGTAGAAGGGTATGTTTTTCTGCATAGTTCAAATAGCGTACAATTACCGGTCGCGGCTTGGGCTGCTGGTCTTGCTAAGGGCCTATGCGGTGAGCTTGTTCCACTACGCAGGGGTAATGAAGACCCAGAGCTTCAAGTATGCGGTGGCTGCAAAGCTCCATTGGGCAGGTTGTCTTTTAGGACTCAGGAAGACCTATGATATGCAGGTTATTCCTGCGCGACCGATTCTCGAGGTCCTTGAGCTTATCCATCAGGAACTGGGGTACTCCTGCATGTGTGGATATAGAAGCCATCACCTGGTGCAGTTGTTCCTCTACTGAGCCTATACGCTGCTCTGCCTCCTGCAGCCTATGCGTATGGCTGTGTATGTCCTGCCTTAGCTGCTCCATGCCATGCTGGACAGCCTTGTCCACTGCCTCTGCTATCATGGGGGTGAGGAGCTGGGCTACTGCAGTGCGATCTTGGCATGTGTCGCCTCTGTGTCCTCAGGGAGATGCAGAGCCTGAGAGGAGGGAAGCAGAGCGGAGATATCCTCGGCCGGGATAGCGGCCGCCTTCTTAGCCGCTATGGCCATTTTTGGCTTGGGCGGTCTGCAGGGAGCCTGTGTAAGGTGGGGAGCGGAACGCTCCACAAAACGATCCATTCACCACTCCGGATCGCAGAGGTCTCAGCCGCTCGCAGAGGCTATTGCTGTGGCACGGTGTATGTGTGCAGATGAGCCGGGGGTTGCGGGAGCCGAGGCAGATCACTCCATGCTCACACGGCGCCGGAACTGGAAGTCCGGAAGTGACTTTTTTAATGCTATTCCTTTTTGAAATAAATATATATATATTTTTTACAAAATTTATTGTGGTATATCCATTTGTAGTAATAAGCACCCATAAAGTCCCACACCCCCTCCAAATGCTGTTCTTTGCAATCTTTGTTGGTCTACCTGACCTTGGCTTGGTATCAAAAGAGCCCACAATTTTCCACTTCTTAATAAGTGATTAAACAGTACTGACTGGCATATTCAAGGCTTTGGATATCTTTTTATATCCTTTTTCCTCTTTGTAAAGTATCATTACCTTGTTACGCAGGTCTTTTGACTGTTCTTTTCTACCTCCTCATGGCTCAGTGTCTAGCCTGCTTAGTGGATCCATGTGAGAGCTAACAAACTCATTGACTTTTTATACATAGACACTAATTGTGATTAAAAAAGCCACAAATGTGGGAAATTAATCTTTAATTGCCATTTTAACTTGTGTGTGCCACCTTCTGTGTCTGTACCAAGGCCAAACATTCCAGGGTATATAAACATTTTATCAGTGCCATTTGGATGATTTCTGTTATCAGTATGATTTAGTAAGGATCCAAAAAACTGTATGATAATAAATGGCTTCATGTGATTGCCATCCGTAAATAAAATACAGTTTTTTGGCATGATCAGTCATATTTTCAATATTAATGCCAAAATTATATATATATTCTTTTTTTATTTCATATAATGTGCTTTTGTTTCAGATTTTATATATTGGTATTTATAATAAATTGTCTAAAATTTAAAGTGTTCATGTCACAATAAAATGCAAAAGTCCACTTCCCCTCAGCACTCAGGAATGAAATCAGATATTCCTATAGATAAATTGAGCTGCTACTATAAAAATAATAAATTGTCGCTATGAGCATTTGACTCCAAAAAAACTGTAGTCGTTTAGTCCTATTTGGGGTTAAAATTTGATGTTTAGGATTTTGAAAGTAAGATTGAAATTTCTCAGTGTCTGCAATCCCTTAGGTTAGATTATAGCTTTATACTTCCAGTGAATTTCTTAATACTAATTGCAGTTGGCAATAACTTTATGGCACAAAAAGGGTTAACCTATTCACTGTGAGTTACATTACTGATGTGCTGACGTGTGTCAATGATGGTGATTACGGCTAAGCAGAGTCCTCAGTATTTTAAACTCTGGTCAAACATGCCGCAACAGACTGAGAAAGATGATGGTTCAGGAGAAACAAACTGTTAAGGAAGCTTCTTTGTGGCATTACTGATGTAGTGAGTTTTGAAGATAATGAAGTGTGTAAGGAGGTGCTTTGTGTAGATGAAAAGGCATTGTACTGTTCAGAGATCTGAGCAGCACCGTATTTTGGCATATACATGAAAACATGTCCATGACATACTTTTATAGAGGGGAATGTGTCTAACAAGACAGTCCTTCCTGACTGGCCGTGGGACACGGTAGATGTTGGCAGAGATAAAAGGCTGCATGAGACGCTTGTCAGACATCATCATAAAGTGTAAATATAATGGCTTTTTGGGTGGGTTTTATTCCGACATCAGGTTGCCCTAGGCATACCCACATGATTATCTCTTTTTAAAAAAGTTCAACCTCCAGGATCATGTGAATACTTTAATAAACAGAATAAGGTATTGAAAGAAGCATTCTGCAGGTACTTTTTACCTGTGGAGACCAACATAAAATAGAAAGGAGAGGTGATTTTCTGTTTCTTGGACTATAGAGATTGTTTTTACTATTCTCTATACACACTCCCTTGTTTGCAGAATTTAGCCATGTATACCTTGGGTTTGTCAGAAGAGGGAAAAAAATTGAACATTTTGTGGCTTGGTGCTCTTTCTTATTCTGCTGTCCTTAGCACTGACTAGTGAGTGAATTACAGTAAATAATGACTTTTGACCTGACTCAAGTTGAATCTTAAACTTGATGGACTATTTAAAGGGATTGATTTACTGAAGGCAAATAAACTGTGCACTTTGCAAAGTGCAATTGCACTCTAGGTGATGAGGGAGAAAGGAGGCGCGTGTATAAGCACATACACACACACACATATATATATACATACATACACACGGCAACATACATATATATGTGTGTGTGCACAGACCAAGTGACAATCTCAGCAGTGTTATCGGGCATAGGTCGGGATGAGCCATCGACATAACTAACCTGCACACCGGCTGGTGAAGGAGTAGCAGCTTGTGTAAAATGGCTACAGGTCTGGATCAATCATTGGCTGATCCTGTGATCCTCCTGTCAGATTGCTGATCCTTCTGTCAGAATGCTGTAGTGTGCTGAATGGCCCTGATGAAGAGGAATCCCCTTGAAACGTATTAGCCATTGATTCAGCCATTAATTCTGCCTATACCTTTGCACGGGTTTTTTAATCGTTTCCAATATTTTATCAAATGAGAATATTGTAACCTGTTTTTATGAACATGTAGTAATTTTCGTTGTATTCATTTATTTGTTTAGAATAAACTTTATTTATCAACTTGATTCATGCGTTCATGGGCCTCCTCTCTCCCTCATCACCCAGCTTTTCCAGACTTCCCCCAGTCAGTTCAGGCAGCGGGACACGCATGTTCTCTTCGCATAACATATTATATAATTTAAAAATACTACCATTTTGTACTAAAACCACCAGCATGAGCGCAGGAGAATATCTTTTCTATCTACACCTATGCAGTTGCACTCTGCAAGAGCAATTGTTTCAGAGTTTAGTAAATGAGCAGAAGCTCACTTTGCAAAGTGCACAGCCTGTGCACTAAACCCAGGACCCTGCATTCACTATATCTGGTCTCCCTCTGGGCACAGAACATGAAAATGCAATTATTTTAGTAAATATAAACTGCTAAATACCTTTTCCATACCTTCCAACTTTATGTGATGGGAACAAGGGTCACCTATTAGCAAAAGTATGTAGGCAAAGGACCCCCCCCCCCCCCCAGCCATACCCCTTTAGAGGGGAATTATACAAAAAAAAAAAAGATTAGTTAAACCCACAAGTGCTTTTTTTATCACTACTATTCCTTTATACTGGCTTTTTATATTTACGAAAGCAGCATTTTAGAATTCAGATGAAGGGTTTAGCTCTTTAAAAGATAAAAAGTGCATTTTATATAAAACTACAGTGGGGCAAAAAAGTATTTAGTCAGCCACCAATTGTGCAAGTTCTCCCACTGCAGGAGCTGAGTCCCTAGCGGTGTAGTGTGTTACTGATGGTAGCCTTTGTTACGTTGGTCCCAGCTCTCTGCAGGTCATTCACTAGGTCCCCCCATGTGATTCTGGGATTTTTCTCGTGATCATTTTGACACCACGGGGTGAGATCTTGCGTGGAGCCCCAGATCGAGAGAAATTCTCAGTGGTCTTGTATGTCTTCTATTTTCTAATTATTGCTCCCACTGTTGATTTCTTCACACCAAGCTGCTTGCCTATTGCAGATTCAGTCTTCCCAGCCTGGTGCAGGTCTACAATTTTGTTTCTGGTGTCCTTCGACAGCTCTTTGGTCTTCACCATAGTGGAGTTTGGAGTGTGACTGTTAGAGGTTGTGGACAGGTGTCTTTTATACTGATAACAAGTTCAAACAGGTGCCATTAATACAGGTAATGAGTGGAGGACAGAGGAGCCTCTTAAAGAAGAAGATACAGGTCTGTGAGGGCCAGAAATTTTGCTTGTTTGTACGTGACCAAATACTTTTCTTCCACCATAATTTGCAAATAAAGTCTTTCAAAAATCAGACAATGTGATTGTCTGGATTTGTTTCCACATTTTGTCTCTCATAGTTGAGGTATACCTATGATGACAATTACAGGCCTCTCTCATCTTTTTAAGTGGGAGAACTTGCACAATTGGTGGCTGACTAAATACTTTTTTGCCCCACTGTATATATATCAGACCAAATTGAGGTACACATGAGGAGGAAAGAGGGACAGACTTTGTTCCAAGTCAGGGACAGTCCCTCAAAATCAGGGACACTTGGGAGCTATGCTTTTCTCATCAGCAGTACATAGCAGGCTTGTGACTTCTATCAGTGTCTGGTTAAAATTTGTAGGATGAGTTTTCATTCTCCCCTGACTGTCTGATGAGGCTGCAGGACCCTTGACTCTCTGTCTGGACTAGGGATGAGCTTCGTGTTCGAGTCGAACCCATGTTCGACTCGAACATCGGCTGTTCGGTCGTTCGCCGAATTGCGAACGATATGGGCCGTTCGCGCCAAATTCGTGTGGCGCGTCACGGCCCATAATTCACTGCGGCATCGCAGTGCATTGCTGGCTGATGATTGGCCAAGCATGCACTATGACCCGCATGCTTGGCCAATCACAGCGCCGTCAGTAGAGAGAGCTGTAATTGGCCAAAGCCAGGGTGGCTTTGGCCAATTATGGCTCAGGGGATTTAGTACACACCCCACACTATATAAGGCCGCCTGCACGGCGGCCCTGTGTAGTGTGTGTTCCGGTGTGCTGAGAGATAGAGAGAGAGAGAGACAGTGTCATTTGATTTGAGTTAGATAGATTAGGCAGAACAGTCAGTCAGTTAGCTGCACTTACAGTGTATTGTGTATATATATGCATCCCAGGTGTTGCATATATATATATATACACTGTATTCAGTTTAGCTAGATCCGTTCCTGTTATCTTCTATCTAGACTATTTACATTTAGTGCAGTGTGTCCTGCTCACAGTGTTCAGCTAGATCCGTTCCTGCTATTTACATTCAGTGCAGTGCGTCCTGCTCACAGTGTTCAGCTAGATCCGTTCCTGGTATTTACATTTAGTGCAGTGCGTCCTGCTCACAGTGTTCAGCTAGATCCGTTCCTGCTATTTACATTCAGTGCAGTGCGTCCTGCTCACAGTGTTCAGCTAGATCCGTTCCTGCTATTTACATTCAGTGCAGTGCGTCCTGCTCACAGTGTTCAGCTAGATCCGTTCCTGCTATTTACATTCAGTGCAGTGCGTCCTGCTCACAGTGTTCAGCTAGATCCGTTCCTGGTATTTACATTTAGTGCAGTGCGTCCTGCTCACAGTGTTCAGCTAGATCCGTTCCTGCTATTTACATTCAGTGCAGTGCGTCCTGCTCACAGTGTTCAGCTAGATCCGTTCCTGCTATTTACATTCAGTGCAGTGCGTCCTGCTCACAGTGTTCAGCTAGATCCGTTCCTGCTATTTACATTCAGTGCAGTGCGTCCTGCTCACAGTGTTCAGCTAGATCCGTTCCTGGTATTTACATTTAGTGCAGTGCGTCCTGCTCACAGTGTTCAGCTAGATCCGTTCCTGGTATTTACATTCAGTGCAGTGCGTCCTGCTCACAGTGTTCAGCTAGATCCGTTCCTGGTATTTACATTTAGTGCAGTGCGTCCTGCTCACAGTGTTCAGCTAGATCCGTTCCTGCTATTTACATTCAGTGCAGTGCGTCCTGCTCACAGTGTTCAGCTAGATCCGTTCCTGCTATTTACATTCAGTGCAGTGCGTCCTGCTCACAGTGTTCAGCTAGATCCGTTCCTGCTATTTACATTCAGTGCAGTGCGTCCTGCTCACAGTGTTCAGCTAGATCCGTTCCTGGCATTTACATTTAGTGCAGTGCGTCCTGCTCACAGTGTTCAGCTAGATCCGTTCCTGCTATTTACATTCAGTGCAGTGCGTCCTGCTCACAGTGTTCAGCTAGATCCGTTCCTGCTATATACATTTAGTGCAGTACGTCCTGCTCACAGTGTTCAGCTAGATCCGTTCCTGCTATTTACATTCAGTGCAGTGCGTCCTGCTCACAGTGTTCAGCTAGATCCGTTCCTGCTATTTACATTCAGTGCAGTGCGTCCTGCTCACAGTGTTCAGCTAGATCCGTTCCTGCTATTTACATTCAGTGCAGTGCGTCCTGCTCACAGTGTTCAGCTAGATCCGTTCCTGGTATTTACATTTAGTGCAGTGCGTCCTGCTCACAGTGTTCAGCTACATCCGTTCCTGGTATTTACATTTAGTGCAGTGCGTCCTGCTCACAGTGTTCAGCTAGATCCGTTCCTGCTATTTACATTCAGTGCAGTGCGTCCTGCTCACAGTGTTCAGCTAGATCCGTTCCTGCTATATACATTTAGTGCAGTACGTCCTGCTCACAGTGTTCAGCTAGATCCGTTCCTGTTATCTTCCTACTGACAGGCAGGCTTGTCTGGTTACAGTATATAAAGCTACCTTAAGAAAATTACAGGTGTTCTTTTTGATCCTATTAGTACCACGGTCAGGCAGCTAGACTATTTACATTTAGTACAGTGCGTCCTGCTCACAGTGTTCAGCTAGATCCGTTCCTGCTATATACATTTAGTGCAGTACGTCCTGCTCGCAGTGTTCAGCTAGATCCGTTCCTGTTATCTTCCTACTGACAGGCAGGCTTGTCTGGTTACAGTATATAAAGCTACCTGAAGAAAATTACAGGTGTTCTATCCCAGCTTAGTGCAGCTACAGGCCATTAGTATGTCTGGAAGGCCAAGAAGGAGAGGCAGACAGTCACAAGCCAATAAGAGAGGGCAAGCAGGCTCTGTGTCTAGTGCTGGTCGTGGAGACGGTGCATCCTCATCAGCACGTGGCCATGGGACACGCTTGGCCTTTTTTTCGGCAGCTGGCCGTGTTGAGCCGCAACATGCGGAAGACTTGGTCGAGTGGATGACCAAGCCGTCCTCATCCTCCTCATCCTCTCTCACCCATGCCCAGGGTGCTTTGTCTGGCAAAGCAGCGGCCTCTTCCCTCAGCTCAATGTCATCAGTGACTCCTTCCCTAGCTCCACCATGTCCTCATGAGGATTCCCTCGAACTGTTTGACCACAGTGTTGGGTACATGCTCCAGGAGGATGCCCAGCGTTTGGAAGGCTCTGATGATGATACTGAGCTCAATGAAGGCAGTAACATGAGCACGGACAGAGGGTGTGCCCAAGAAGGACAGCAATCTGGCAGTCATGCTCCCCCTGCTGCAGCATACTGCCAGGTTTGCTCCAGTGATGAGGAGGGAGGGGATGATGAGGTCACTGACTCAACGTGGGTGCCTGATAGGAGAGAGGAGGAGGAGGAGGAGGAGGAGGAGGTGGCACATCACCAACTAGGCAGGATGCCCTCCAGGGGCCAGCCTAAGGGCAGCACATTGACTGCATCACACCCCAAAGCTCCACATGTGCAGGGCGCTGCAGTCTCTGCGCGTTATTCAAAAAGTTCTTTGGTGTGGGCCTTTTTTGAGACGAGTGCATCAGATCGCACCGCTGCTATTTGCATCATATGTCTCAAGCGTATCTCGCGTGGCCAAAACATCTCCCGCTTGGGTACCACATGCTTGACCAGACATATGTTGACCTGCCATGCAGTTCGTTGGCAAGCGTATCTGAAAGACCCACACCAAAGAACAAAGACGATCTCTCCTTGCTCCTCATCAGCTGAGATTTCCAACCCCACTAGACCTTCAGTCCTCTCTGAGACCTGCAGTGAGAGGAATGAAGGTGTAGAATTAGGTGTGTCACAGCCAAGTACTTGTGGGCAATCTGCTTTTGGTACACCGACGTCAGATTGTACCAGGCAAATTTCCCTGCCCCAGCTGCTGCACCGCCGAAAGAAGTTTGCTCCCAGCCATCCACATGCCCAGCGGTTGAATGCTAGCTTGGCAAAATTGCTAGCACTTCAACTGCTGCCTTTTCAGTTGGTAGACTCTGCCCCCTTCCGTGAGTTTGTGGAATGTGCGGTTCCTCAGTGGCAGGTACCCAAACGCCACTTTTTCTCACGGAAGGCGATTCCGGCTCTCTACCGGCATGTGGAAGGCAATGTCCATGCCTCGCTGGACAGGGCGGTCAGCGGTAAGGTGCATATTACCGCTGACTCATGGTCCAGCAGGCATGGACAGGGACGTTACTTAAGTTTCACGGCGCATTGGGTGACTCTGCTGGCAGCTGGGAAGGATGCAGGACAAGGTGCAGTAGTGTTGGAGGTTGTTCCGCCACCACGCCTCCAAAATGCTGATTGTGACACACCTCTCTCCTCCACCCCCTCCTCTTCTTCTTCCTCCATGGCCTCTTCCTCGGAACCAGCGGTGCTCCGTAGGCGTTCAAGGGGCTACGCAAGTACGCAGGCCAAAAGATGCCATGCGGTGCTTGAGCTGGTGTGCTTGGGGGACAGGAGCCACACTGGGGCAGAGGTTCTGTCAGCTCTGCAGGGGCAGGTTCAGAGGTGGTTGACGCCACGCCAACTTAAGGCAGGAATGGTGGTTTGCGACAATGGCACCAACCTCCTCTCTGCCCTCCGACAGGGACAACTGACCCATGTGCCCTGTTTGGCTCACGTCCTTAACTTGGTGGTGCAGCGGTTCTTGGGCAGGTACCCGGGCTTACAGGATGTCCTGAGGCAGGCCAGGAAAGTCTCTGTGCATTTCCGCCGGTCATATAATGCCAGTGCTCGGCTGACGGACCTCCAAAAGGAGTTTAACCTGCCCAAGAACCGCCTAATCTGTGACATGCCCACCAGGTGGAACTCGACGTTGGCCATGCTGCAGCGGCTGCACACGCAGCAGAGGGCCATTAATGAGTACCTGTGCGACTATGGCACCAGGACAGGGTCAGGGGACCTTGGTTTTTTTTCCCCACGCCAGTGGGCCATGATCAGGGATGCATGCACTGTCCTGTCACCATTCGAGGAGGCCACGAGGATGGTGAGCACTGACAGTGCATGCATCAGTGACACTGTCCCCCTTGTCCACCTGTTGGAGCACACGCTGCGTGGAATAATGGACAGGGCACTTGAGGCAGAACAGAGGCAGGAAGAGGAGGACTTCCTTAGCTCTCAAGGCCCCCTTTATCCAGACAGTGTTCCTGCGTGCCCGCCGATCACACAGGAAGAGGACGAGGAGGAGGAGGAGGAGGAGGAGGAAGATTGTGTCAGTATGGAGGTGGAGCCTGGCACTCAGCATCAGCAGTCTTTAAGGGATCAGTCCCAAGGAACACATGGACTTGTACGTGGCTGGGAGGAGGTGGCTGCGGACGTTGTTGTCCTTAGTGACCCAGAGGACTCCGGACCGAATGCCTCAGCAAACCTACGCTGCATGGCCTCCCTGATCCTGCAAAGCCTGCGTAAGGATCCTCGTATTCGTGGTATCAAGGAGAAGGACCAATACTGGCTGGCAACCCTCCTTGATCCACGTTACAAGGGTAAGGTTGCGGACCTTATCTTGCCATCGCAGAGGGAGCAGAGGATGAAACATCTTCGGGAGGCCTTGCAGAAAGGTCTGTGCAACGCGTTCCCAGAGACTGGGAGGTTACAAACTCCTGTTTCTGGACAACGTGTTGCTGAGGCTTCGGTCAGTCAAAGAAGGAGCGGTGGAGAAGGTGGCCGTCTGACCGATGCGTTCAGACAATTTTTTGGTCCGCAGCCCCAAAGTATGATCGGTTCCAGCAACCATCGCCAGCGTCTGTTTTACATGGTGCAGGAATACCTAGGGGCAAGATCAGACTTGGACACCTTTCCCACCGAAAATCCTCTGGGTTACTGGGTCTTGAGGATGGATCACTGGCCAGAGCTTGCACAGTATGCAATTGAGCTACTGGCCTGTCCTGCATCCAGCGTTCTTTCGGAACGCACATTCAGTGCTGCTGGAGGCGTGGTAACCGATCACAGGGTGCGTCTGTCCACCGACTCGGTCGATCGGCTGACCTTCATAAAAATGAATCAGTCTTGGATCACCACCAGCTACCAAGCACCTGATGCAGATGTAACCGAATAATTTTTTTTGAAATCTCAGATCCCTTCAAAGACTGCCTATGCTGATGCTGAGTGACTATCCCTGAGTAATTATCCTCTTCCTCCTCAATCATCACGCTGATAGCTTGTAAGAACATTTTTGGTTCTGGGCGCCACCACCAGTGCCTAAGGCACAATTTTTCAGCCCCTGTTTAACAGGGGCGTGTAATTACAATTTTTGATGCAATACTTTGCAGCAGGGCTCGTTCCTGCGTTCCAACTAGAGTGTCTGTGAGGGGTTGCAGTGTTGTGGCACCAGCACCAGTGCCTAAGACCCAATTTTTCTGCCCCTGTCTAACAGGGGCGTGTAATTACAATTTTTGATGCAATACTTTGCAGCAGGGCTCGTTCCTGCGTTCCAACTAGAGTGTCTGTGAGGGGTTGCAGTGTTGTGGCACCAGCACCAGTGCCTAAGGCCTAATTTTTCAGCTCCTGTTCAACAGGGGCATGTAATTACAATTCTTGATCTAATATTTCACAGCAGGGCCCTGTGAGGGCTTACAGTGTTTTGGCCACAGCAACACCTAAGGCCCAAATTTCTGCTGAGTATATAGGGCAGGACCCTACCTTCAAACATCTAACTTACAAACGACTCCTACTTGCAAACGGTAGGAGACAACAGGAAGTGAGATGAAATCTACCCCTAAGGAAGGGAAATTCTCTCCTGTAAGAGTTAATATGGGAAAACAATTTCTCCTTTCCACTGATGCTTTCCAATCCTTGTTCCACAAAAAAACCCAAATTTTCAAAAAACATTTTTCATTGGGACAAAAAAGTGAGGTGAAATCTTCTGAAGAGGAGGAAAGACGCAAAACAAATGTCACAGGGGTGATAACCCTTCCCTATGTTTTCCAAAAAGCTTAGAAAAGATTTTTTGGCTGGAGCTAAACACATTAAAAATGTTCAAAATTACAAACAGATTCTACTTAACAACAAACCTACAGTCCCTGTCTTGTTTGCACCGCCTGTATACTGCTGTTCAGAGTATATAGGGCCTGGTGGCCCCACACCTTTCCTTATTTTAATTTGGGTGTGGAGTTCCCCTTAATATCCATACAAGACCCAAAGGGCCTGGTAATGGACTGGGGGGTACCCATGCCGTTTGTCTCACTGATTTTCATCCATATTGCCATGACCCGACATGACATTAAACCCGCAAGCAGTTTTAAATGAGATTTTTTCCTTTAAAAATGACATTTGGTGCAGGGACTGTTCTAAACATGGGAAACACGCGTCACTTTACAGGCATACTATAGACACCCCCCAGGTACGATATTTAAAGGAATATTTCACTTTTTTTTTTTTACTTTAAGCATCATTAAAATCACTGCTCCCGAAAAAACGGCCGTTTTTAAAAGTTTTTTTTGCATTGATACATGTCCCCTGGGGTAGGACCCGGGTCCCCAAACCCTTTTTAGGACAATACCATGCAAATTAGCCTTTAAAATGAGCACTTTTGATTTCGAACGTTCGAGTCCCATAGACGTCAATGGGGTTCTAACGTTCGTGCGAACTTTCGGTCCGTTCGCGGGTTCTGGTGCGAACCGAACCGGGGGGTGTTCGGCTCATCCCTAGTCTGGACAGTGCTGATTGGCTCTGTGCTGATCACATGCATTCTCCTAAGGAAGAAAAAACAAAATCTCTAGCAATACACACCAAACTGAGCATGTGCAGAGTACCCCCAAGCCTCTGTTCTATCAGGAAATGGAATAGGGTCTGTGGAAGGAGGGGAGGATCATAGAAGACAGGATCAAACAGCCTTTTTACACAATGCCGAGGATTAACCCCTTAGGTTCCACAGTGAGTATAACAAGCATGCTTTACTGCATGTACAGACTGATTTTACTGTTGTGGGTTTAGTAACACTTTAACTTATGTGTGTAGAAGATCTGCTTCAGTAGCATGCCCCATAGATCGCATTTACTCACTGCTTTCTAAGTCACAGATCCTTGGGGTTACACAGTTCCATGCAGCTTACATAATTTATTATTAAAATGAATGCAATGTTTATGGATTTTTCCAACCTTACAAAAGCAAGAAATACTGTACAGTAATTAAACAAGGAGCTTCATGCCGGTAATTTTGCCAGCTTAAAAAGCAGATCTAAACTCTGTGATACTTGCTTCTCCTTCAACAGTCTGATGTCCCTCACTGGCGCCGACATTCTCTACTTAGTTTCTTTTGGGTTCTGGGCTGTGATCATGCTCATTTCCTGGCATAGGATGACATCATCCTGCATACAGGCACTGTGCTAGAATGTAAACTGGGCTGTGCTTGCACAGCTTAGTGTCCATTCCAAAGAAGACTGAAACTAGGCAGGCAGGTAGGTTTATTTTATTTCAGAGAGACATTGGATGCAATAAAGAGCCTGCCTGCTCACAGTTTTTGAAAGCAAGATTTTATTTCTACTTTACGCTTAGAGCTGTGTGTAATTTCTGCTAATTCATTGTTGTAAATGAATAGGGAATGGCTTAGTATTTTCCAGTAAATGTGAGCACATGGGGGTATCTACTTTGTAATAGTATACCTCCCAACTTTCTATACTTTCAGTATAACACTTTTGTTAGCTAAAGTGGTTGTAAACTCTTTGAAAAAAAAAAAAAAAACCCCTGCAAGACAAAGGAATAATGTGCTTGTATGCATCGCATACTAGCTCATTATGAAATACTTACTTCAGAACGAAGCTGTTGCAGCGGTCCCCGTGCACCACTGTGACGGGCAACATGTCTCCCACAGTTATCTCTGGGTTTGCAGGCTCTGGCACTGTGATTGGCCGGAGCCGCAATGACGTCACTCCCGGTCACGGCACAGCTACTGAAGAAACGGCACGGTGCAAGTTTAGGAGATATTCATGGTACCTACAGGTAAGCCTTATTATAGGATTACCTGTAGGTAAAAGTGGTAGTAAAGGTTTTACAACCACTTTAAAAAGAACAATTTTACTATAAAAAAATCTATATACAAGACCAAAACGTATCTAGGAGGAAGAAGGGCAAAGAGAATTGTTTTTTAAAAAAAGGACAGTCCTTTCAGATGAGGAACAGTTGGAAACTAGGTAAAAGATAGAGTGACAAGTTGTAAATGTCCATTTCTTGAGCTTGTTGCATTGAAAAAGTAAGACTTTTACCACCATACATAATACTATGATATTATTGTATATGAGTCACTGACAGCACTGCACAGAGAGAAGCACTAGTGACTTATTAGTTTTATTGCTATCAAATAGAGTCAATCAGAAAATAAAATTGGCTTTCTCAGGGACTAGTATTTTTACAAACACATGCCTGATCAAGAATTCTGCCACCGTACCCCTTTTTACACGAATGATTCAAGTGCACCTCTTTATTTTTTAAATAAATAAAACAGGTCTATGATTTATTCCCTTTTGCAGTCACCTAAAGAATCCTGTGCTGTTTCTAGAATGGCAAAATGAAATAGTCATTGAAATTTTGATAATGTTTTATGCCCTGTGGAGCTACTGTATGTTTTTTTTATTCCTTTCCCCACAAGGTAAGAAATGTAGCTGCTTCTTGCAAGGCATACATTAGCATTCATAACAACGCTGCGGAAAAAAAGTAATTTAAATAGGACTGATTAGAATTTTGATAGGGAACCGAAGAGCTTCTAAACAAATGCTGATCAGGTAATAAGTTGAATAAGTCATTTATTTTAGTGCCCAAACTATCTGTTCAATGATTGGGTCACAGATTTTCAAACATTCACAATGACTGTTCATTAATTATGCACTTCTCACTCAGTAATTGTCCAATACAACTATTGACTATAATGTAACGTGCAAAGCCTTTAAATGCTTTTTAAAGGACAAACTTTGCAGGCTGCTTCTATATATATAGTTATATTAGTATATATACTATATAATGCGTTTATATGTATATAACCTTATAAATAACATTATCAATTAAAACTTATCATTAAAATATCACTAAACCCACATCATAAAAAATTATCTCCACTTTCTGTTCATGTCCCCAATTCAGATTTTGTAGCTGTGGTGACAGCTCTGCACATGCTCGGTTTTCAATGAGTTGCACGCTGCCTGCCTATCACATCTGAGCAGCCCATATGACTATAGAGTCACACATGTGAGCGTATACACAGTAGTAAATGACAGCCCCACTCCCTCCCTCCTCCTCCATGCCCACTAACCAGCTAAACACAATGGGGTTGAGATATTACATGTAGATTGATAGAGGCTTCATCTCCCTCTTATTCTAAGATGCAGGCTGGTGAGGCATGACGCAGCCTATGACTGGCATAGTCACTCACAACATGTTATTTCCACAAAGTAATAAAGATTTCATATAAAAAAAAAATAAATAAATATAATATATATATATATATATATATATATATATATATATATATATATATATATATGCCAATTTAAAACAATATATTGATACTATTTATTTATTTTTACTCGGTATTCCAAAGGGTGTTTTTTTTTTTTATTTTGAACATGTGATCAGCAGCAGAGCTCCTCTTGCTTATGTTTCCCTGCAGACATGCTAGGAAAGATCTGGGTTATGTGACAGCTGTATATTGATTAGGTTATTTTTATTGAATTAAACTAATTACAGTGCCATCATCCACATACAGAAATAGAAGGAACAAAGTAAATTGTGTGTTTAGTATCACTTTAAGGGTGACAGTTCCTCAGAACAGCCAAAATGGCTTTTTACATATTCATGGGCTTCCTATCTAGGTGCAAAAAAAAAAAAAACTGTGTATCATGGTATCTATAGAGGTACAGTAATTGTCAGTGGGCAACAACCCTCATATATACAGTACCCTGAAAAAGTATTCATATCCCTTTAAATTTTCCACATTTTGTCATGTTTAACCGCTTCAGCCCTGGAAGATTTTACCCCCTTCCTGACCAGAGCACTTTTTGCAATTCGGCACTGCATCGACTCAACTGACAATTGCACGGCCATGCGACGTTACACCAAAACAAAATTGACATCCTTTTTTTCCCACAAATAGAGCTTTCTCTTGGTGGTATTTGATCACCTCTGCGTTTTTTACTTTTTGCGCTATAAACAAGAGCGACAATTTTGAAAAAAAGCAATATTTTTTACTTTTTGTTATAATAAATATCCCCAAAAAATATATTAAAGAAATTTTTTTGTCCTCAGTTTTTAAAAAATTGCAATAAGCGTATATTGATTGGTTTGCGCAAAAGTTATAGCATATACAAAATAGGGGATAGATTTATGGCGTTTTTATTATTATTATTTTTTTTTATTAGTAATGACGGCGATCTGCGATTTTTATCATAACTGCAACATTATAGCGCCCGCTAGCCCTGCAAATTAAAGGGGACATACAGGTACGCCCATTTGCCCACCGCTGCCATTGTGCCAACGTATATCGGCGTGCAGAGGTCGGCAAGTGGTAAACCAAAAATGTAAATTTATTTTATTAGGATTTTACATGATAGACTCCCCTTTACGCTGATACCCCTAACTCAAATCTAGTGAAACCAATTGCCTTCAGAAGTCACCTAGTTAGTAAATAGAGTCCACCTGTGTGTAATTTAACCAGACAGGTCAGGGATAAAGTTGTGGAGAAGTATAAAGCAGGGTTAGGTTATAAAAAAATATCCCAAGCTTTGAACATCTCATGGAGCACTGTTCAATCCATCATCCGAAAATGGAAAGAGTATGGCACAACTGCAAACCTACTAAGACATGGCTGTCCACCTAAACTGATAAGCCGGGCAAGGAGAGCATTAATCAGAGAAGCAGCCAAGAGGTAATTCTGGAGGAGCTGCAGAGATCCACAGCTCAGGTGGGAGAATCTGACCACAGGATAACTATTAGTCAAGCACTCCACAAATCTGGCCTTTATGGAAGAGTGGCAAGAAGAAAGCCATTGTTGAAAGAAAGCCATAAGAAGTCCAGTTTGCAGGTTGCGAGAAGATATGTGGGGGACACAGCAAACATGTGGAAGAGGGCGCTCTGGTCAGATGAGACCAAAATTGAACTTTTTGTTCACACAAACTAAAACCATTTGAGTGGCGGAAACTAACACTGCACATAGCCCTGAACACATCATCCCCACCGTGAAACATGGTGGTGGCAGCATCATGTTGTGAGGATGCTTTTTTTCAGCAGGGACAGGGAAGCTGGTCAGAGTTGATGGGAAGATGGATTGAGCCAAAAACAGGCCAATCTTAGAAGGAAACCTGTTAGAGTCTGCAAAAGACTTGAGACTGGGGCAGAGGTTCACCTTCCAGGCAGGACAATGACCCTAAACATACAGCCAGAGCTACAATGGAATGGTTTAGAAACATATTCATGTGTTAGAATGGCCCAGTTAAAGTCCAGACTTAAATCCAATTGAGAATCTATTGCAAGACTTGAAAATTGCTGTTCACAGATGCTCTCCGTCCAATGTGACAGAGCTTGAGCTATTTTGCAAAAAAGAATGGGCAAAAATGTCACTCTCTAGATGTGCAAAGCTGGTAGAGACATACCCAAAAGACTTGCAGCTGTAATTGCAGCAAAAGTTGGTTCTACAAAGTATTGAAACAGGGGGGGATGAATACAATTGTACGCATACAATTGTACGCATTTTGTAAAAAATGTTGAAAATCATTCATCATTTTCCTTCCACTTCACAATTATGTGCCACTTTGTGTTGGTCTATCATATACAATCCCAATAAAATACATTTACATTTTTGGTTGTAACATGACAAAATGTGGAAAATTTAAGGGGTATGAATACTTTTTCAAGACACTGTATGGGCAACAGTAGGCGGCAGTATACATTCCATATTATGTGTAGAAGAAACCAGGTAGTGAGAAATCCAAAGGCATGACACCCCAAGAAATTGTACATATGTGCCCAACTGAAAAATAGCTGGCTTTTAAAAGGTACCAATACATTAGCCCACATTAATGTAAATATGACTATTTATTGAAACTATTATTTTTAAAAGCCATTAAAAGCAATGACATGGAACAACTATATCTTAGTAATGGTTAAATCATCTTCCAAAACAATTTCAAGTAGTGGCTTCAACATGTTTCGCCATAATTGGCTTCACAATTCCAGGCTCTATAACCTCTTAAAAAGAAGGGGGACCCCACATGGGGAAAACAAATGATGGTTTGTAGGAAACAATTTTGTGTATTGAGATTGCGCTCCAGACTGCACCCAGGGCAGTATGTTTTAGACCTCAGCAGACGTATAAAGAGGTATAAAGAATCAAACTAGTACAGATCTAAAGGATGAACAAAACATACCATTTAAACAACCTGGACCAGACCTGGAGAAAACAATCCCCCAAAGTCAGGGATGCCTATTCTCAGCGATGTTTAGCCTAATGTAAGTCAATGTTGCCACATATGTAATACATTTTTATGTTTTTCTGGCCACAAAAACATAAAAATGGATTACATATGTGGCAACATTGACTTACATTAGGCTGAACATGGCTGAGCATAGGCGTCCCTGACCTCCAGCAAAATGGCTGCTGGAGAGATTTGGCTTTTCATTTTCAATAAATACTATTTTAAATAGTATTACACTATTGGAGTTTTTCTTCTTTTAGGATCATCCCCTGCCCCTGTATAATTGGGAGGTCCCGCTGTGAGGGGTGACTACAGTGAGGAATTCATCCGTCACTTCATTGCCCTTGGAGGTTACTTTCTTACTACCCTGCAGAGGTTATTCTGCTTGCCTGCTTGACCATCCTAGAGATAGGTAGTCCCGACCATTTGGTAAGAGTCCCTGATTACTTAGGTGGTGTGCCACTGAAAAATCCAGCATCCAGTCACTTGGTGGTGGAATATACATGCATTCTTGGACCATTTTCTTCTTTTTATTCCAAAGACTCACGTTTTACTAAGGATTTCATCATCTGCTTTTTGCACATTGCACTTTATTTGTATTCACTTAGTGTGTCACGGCATTATAAGGAGTGTTATATTCACTGACCAGCCAAGTCTTAAACTTGGGGAATCCAAATCCAACTGAAATTTCCAACATGATGTTATCAATTTACCAAAGCCTAGGGAAAACGTGAAGAGGATGAATACACATGAAAGTACATTACAAAACTGTTTACATTTGTATGTAAACAGTAAGGACAATACCAATTGTATCTTTAAACCACATAAAATCTCAATGTAGATTAACTCAATGCTGAAAACATAAATTAACCACTAAGTCAAATGGCTGAATAAATGGCTGCTTGGGATTTTATTTGACATATCTTAGAATCACTTTAAGAATGGCTTAAAATGAAGTGTTTCAATTAAATCTGGATGCCATGTGGCATGTAGGGTGTAGATCCATTTGGTTTTGCATTGTAAAAGTGTTTTGTTAATGTCCTCATCTTGTTCATGTGTTGGTACATGCTTGAGGGCAAAGAACTTGGTCATAGACAAATCAAAGTTATGGTATAGCCCCACATGCCTACTGCCGTTTCTATTTATTTTTGAGATGATCCTTAATGTATTTAAAAAAGGGACAGGTTTCATTTTACCAATATAGAATGCACTGCACAAACATTTCATGAGATGCACTATTCCAGTGTTTCTCAACCTATTACAGTAAAGTACCCCTGCAGGTGTAAAAAAATTTCCTAAGTACCCCTGTCTCGAGAAAGTAATTTCTATTGTTTGGGTGTTATGGTTTCTATGTTTGTGATGGTTTTTGTTTGTGTGCAATATCATTGTATGTGTGCATGCTGCAATGACAGATACACACACACACACATATATATAACAATGGGGATTTATTTCAGATTTCCACTGTGAATATAAAGATGTAGAGGATATTTTTAAAAAATATTGGCATATCCTGTCTATGGATAGGGATTTGGGGCCAGTATTACCGGACCGTCCCAAATTCATATATAGGAAAGCACCTAACTTTGGCTATCGAGTGGTAAAAAGATTTTGGATGCCCCAGGACAACAGGAACTACATTTTGACAAAAAAGTTTATTTCACCTGTAGGAAATGTATTACATCAGTGGTTCTCAACTCCAGTCCTCAGGACCCACTAACAGGCCAGGTTTGCAAGATAACTGAAATACATCACAGGTGACATAATTTGCTGCTCAGTGTTTGCAGTATTCTAGTCTGCATCTCCCCAAGGTAATAATTAAAATACGGCCTGTTAGTGGGTCCTGAGGACTGGAGTTGAGAACCACTGTATTACATGTAGGAAAGTATGTACAAGTATTAGGGGATGTACTAGTTTCACCAATATGGAGGGTAGAACTTTCATGATTGTTGAGCTTATTACATGCAATACGTCTCACGTTGTATATTTACTATGGCGTCCATGTGGCAGTGGCAGCTGGTGAAATTTTAGGATGGGGGGCACCAGACCCTACCCTTCCTTTTTGATCTCTCCCACATGGTGAAAATGGGTGTGATTTCAGTGATATAGTGGGCGTGGCTCTAAGGTGGTGTGGTTTGCGACTGAGATGAACGAGGGATGAAGGGAGAGGGGGGGATAGAGGGAGGGACAGCAGGCCCAGATCCTACACAACAATAGAAATATGTGTATTCTAGAAAGTTTAACAATCAGCAGATAAAGATACTCCAAACACCTGGTGTTAGCACTTCAATCATCCTGGCACCATGACTGTTATGGTGTCAGGATGATTGAGGAGCATTATTTCTATTATTACATTGTAATAGCAAATGAAATCATTCAACTCACCATAATGCAGAATCAGTGGGAGCCCTGAGCGTGTTACTTGCCACGCCGCCTGCCACCAGATGCCATCAGGTGTCCCCAGCGGAGTCCATCCTTACATCAGGTGCCCCCAGCAGAGTCCGTTCTTACATCAGTTGCCCCCAGCGGAGTCCCTCCTTACATCAAGTGCCCCCCAGTGGAGTCCCTCCTTACATCAGATCCCCCAGCGGAGTCCCTCCTTATATCAGGTGGCCCCAGTGGATTCCCTCCTTACATCAGGTGCCCCCAGCGGAGTCCCTCCTTACATCTGTGTCCCCGTCAGCGCAGTCCCTCCTTACATCTGTGTCCCTGTCAGCGGAGTCCTTCCTTTCATCTGTGTCCCCATCAGCGGAGTCCCTCTTTACATCTGTGTCCCCAGCGGAGCCCCTCCATACATCTGTGTCTCCAATGGAGCCCCTCCATACATCTGTGTCCCCAGCGGAGTCTCTACTTACATCTGTGCCCCCAGCGGAATCCCTCCTTACATCTGTGTCCCCAGCGGAGCCCCTCCTTACCTCTGTGTCCCCAACAGAGCCCCACCTTACATCTGTACCCCCAGCGGAGCCCCTCCTTACTTCTGTGTCACCAGCGGAGTCCCTCCATACATCTGTGTCCCCAGCGGAGCCCCTCCTTACATCTGTGTCCCCAGCAGAGCCCCTCCTTTCATCTGTGTCGCCAGTGGAGCCCCTCCTTACATCTGTTTCCCCAGCAGAGTCCGTCCTTACATCTGTGTCGTCAGCGGAGCCCCATCTCACATCTGTGTCCCCAGCGGAGCCCCTCCTTACATATGTGTCCCCAGCAGAGCCCCTCCATACATCTGTGTCCCCAGCGGAGCTCCTCCTTACATCTGTGTCCCCAGCAGGGCCCCTCCATACATCTGTGTCCCCAGCGAAGCTCCTCCTTACATCTGTGTCCCCAGTGGAGCAGCAGGGTCCTCCTTACATCTGTGTCCCCATCAGCAGAATCCCTCCTTACATCTGTGTCCCTGTCAGCAGAGTCCCTCCTTACATCTGTGTCCCCATCAGCGGAGTCCCTTCTTACATCTGTGTCCCCAGCGGAGCCCCTTCATACATCTGTGTCCCCAGCAGAGCCCCTTCATACATCTGTGTCCCCAGCAGAGTCTCTACTTACATCTGTGTCCCCAGCCGAGCCCCTCCCTACCTCTGTGTCCCCAACAGAGCCCCCCTCCATCTGTGCCACCAGCGGAGCCCCTCCTTACATCTGTGTCACCAGCGGAGTCCCTCCGTACATCTGTGTCCCCAGCAGAGCCCCTCCTTACATCTGTGTCCCCAGTGGAGCCCCTCCTTACATCTGTGTCCCCAGCGGAGTCTATCCTTACATCTGTGTCCTCAGCGGATACCCTCCTTACATCTGTGTCCCCAGCGGAGCCCCTCCTCATATCTGTGTCCCCAGCAGAGCCCCTCCTTACATATGTGTCCCCAACGGAGCCCCTCCATACATCTGTGTCCCCAGCGGAGCTCCTCCTTACATCTGTGTCCCCAGCGGATCCCCTCCTTACATCTGTGTCCCCAGCGGAGCCCCTCCTCACATCTGTGTCCCCAGCGGAGCCCCTCCTTACATATGTGTCCCCAGTGGAGCCCCTCCATACATCTGTGTCCCCAGCGAAGCTCCTCCATACATCTGTGCCCCCAGCGAAGCTCCTCCTTACATCTGTGTCCCCAGCGGAGCAGCAGGGTCCTCCTCACATCTGTGTCCCCGGCAGCACAGCACTCCTTCTCCCCTCTTCACTGAACATAAGGGGATTAGTCCTCACAGCAGCCATCTTTTTGTAGCCCGCCCGATGTGACTTTGTTCTCACACTGAGAACAAAGCACCCAGCCGGGCACCGGGCGGATGCTGCTTGGTGCATTGGATTGTGCTGTAAAGCAGCTCCAAACCCTGCCAATTAAGCGCCACATCTGCAATCTCGTGATTGCATTGATGTGGCGGAGCTCCTCCTTACATCTGTGTCCCCGGCAGGGCCCCTCCATACATCTGTGTCCCCAGCGAAGCTCCTCCTTACATCTGTGTCCCCAGTGGAGCAGCAGGGTCCTCCTTACATCTGTGTCCCCATCAGCAGAGTCCCTCCTTACATCTGTGTCCCTGTCAGCAGAGTCCCTCCTTACATCTGTGTCCCCATCAGCGGAGTCCCTCTTTACATCTGTGTCCCCAGCGGAGCCCCTCCATACATCTGTGTCTCCAATGGAGCCCCTCCATACATCTGTGTCCCCAGCGGAGTCTCTACTTACATCTGTGCCCCCAGCGGAATCCCTCCTTACATCTGTGTCCCCAGCGGAGCCGCTCCTTACCTCTGTGTCCCCAACAGAGCCCCACCTTACATCTGTACCCCCAGCGGAGCCCCTCCTTACTTCTGTGTCACCAGCGGAGTCCCTCCATACATCTGTGTCCCCAGCGGAGCCCCTCCTTACATCTGTGTCCCCAGCAGAGCCCTTCCTTTCATCTGTGTCCCCAGTGGAGCCCCTCCTTACATCTGTGTCCCCAGCGGAGTCCGTCCTTACATCTGTGTCGTCGGCGGAGCCCCTCCTTACATCTGTGTCCCCAGGGGAGCCCCTCCTCACATCTGTGTCCCCAGCTGAGCCCCTCCTTACATATGTGTCCCCAGCAGAGCCCCTCCATACATCTGTGTCCCCAGCGGAGCTCCTCCTTACATCTGTGTCCCCAGCAGGGCCCCTCCATACATCTGTGTCCCCAGCGAAGCTCCTCCTTACATCTGTGTCCCCAGTGTAGCAGCAGGGTCCTCCTTACATCTGTGTCCCCATCAGCAGAGTCCCTCCTTACATCTGTGTCCCTGTCAGCAGAGTCCCTCCTTACATCTGTGTCCCCATCAGCGGAGTCCCTTCTTACATCTGTGTCCCCAGCGGAGCCCCTCCATACATCTGTGTCCCCAGCGGAACCCCTCCTTACATCTGTGTCCCCAGCGGAGTCTCTACTTACATCTGTGTCCCCAGCGGAGCCCCTCCTTACATATGTGTCCCCAGTGGAGCCCCTCCATACATCTGTGTCCCCAGCAAAGCTCCTCCATACATCTGTGCCCCCAGCGAAGCTCCTCCTTACATCTGTGTCCCCAGCAGAGCAGCAGGGTCCTCCTCACATCTGTGTCCCCGGCAGCACAGCACTCCTTCTCCCCTCTTCACTGAACATAAGGGGATTAGTCCTCACAGCAGCCATCTTTTTGTAGCCCGCCCGATGTGACTTTGTTCTCACACTGAGAACAAAGCACCCAGCCGGGCACCGGTCGGATGCTGCTTGGTGCATTGGATTGTGCTGTAAAGCAGCTCCAAACCCTGCCAATTAAGCACCACATCTGCAATCTCGTGATTGCATTGATGTGGCACTTCCCATAGTGCACTGTGTCCGGCGGAGCTCCTCCTTACATCTGTGTCCCCAGCAGGGCCCCTCCTCACATCTGTGTCCCCAGCTGAGCCCCTCCTTACATATGTGTCCCCAGCAGAGCCCCTCCATACATCTGTGTCCCCAGCGGAGCTCCTCCTTACATCTGTGTCCCCAGCAGGGCCCCTCCATACATCTGTGTCCCCAGCGAAGCTCCTCCTTACATCTGTGTCCCCAGTGGAGCAGCAGGGTCCTCCTTACATCTGTGTCCCCATCAGCAGAGTCCCTCCCTACATCTGTGTCCCTGTCAGCAGAGTCCCTCCTTACATCTGTGTCCCCATCAGCAGAGTCCCTTCTTACATCTGTGTCCCCAGCGGAGCCCCTCCATACATCTGTGTCCCCAGCGGAGTCTCTACTTACATCTGTGTCCCCAGCCGAGCCCCTCCCTACCTCTGTGTCCCCAACAGAGCCCCCCTCCATCTGTGCCACCAGCGGAGCCCCTCCTTACATCTGTGTCACCAGCGGAGTCCCTCTGTACATCTGTGTCCCCAGCAGAGCCCCTCCTTACATCTGTGTCCCCAGTGGAGCCCCTCCTTACATCTGTGTCCCCAGCGGAGTCTATCCTTACATCTGTGTCCTCAGCGGATACCCTCCTTACATCTGTGTCCCCAGCGGAGCCCCTCCTCATATCTGTGTCCCCAGCAGAGCCCCTCCTTACATATGTGTCCCCAACGGAGCCCCTCCATACATCTGTGTCCCCAGCGGAGCCCCTCCTCATATCTGTGTCCCCAGCAGAGCCCCTCCTTACATATGTGTCCCCAACGGAGCCCCTCCATACATCTGTGTCCCCAGCGGAGCTCCTCCTTACATCTGTGTCCCCAGCGGAGCCCCTCCTCACATCTGTGTCCCCAGTGGAGCCCCTCCTTACATATGTGTCCCCAGTGGAGCCCCTCCATACATCTGTGTCCCCAGCGAAGCTTCTCCATACATCTGTGCCCCCAGCGAAGCTCCTCCTTACATCTGTGTCCCCAGCGGAGCAGCAGGGTCCTCCTCACATCTGTGTCCCCGGCAGCACAGCACTCCTTCTCCCCTCTTCACTGAACATAAGGGGATTAGTCCTCACAGCAGCCATCTTTTTGTAGCCCGCCCGATGTGACTTTGTTCTCACACTGAGAACAAAGCACCCAGCCGGGCACCGGTCGGATGCTGCTTGGTGCATTGGATTGTGCTGTAAAGCAGCTCCAAACCCTGCCAATTAAGCACCACATCTGCAATCTCGTGATTGCATTGATGTGGCACTTCCCATAGTGCACTGTGTCCGGCGGAGCTCCTCCTTACATCTGTGTCCCCAGCAGGGCCCCTCCATACATCTGTGTCCCCAGCGAAGCTCCTCCTTACATCTGTGTCCCCAGTGGAGCAGCAGGGTCCTCCTTACATCTGTGTCCCCATCAGCAGAGTCCCTCCTTACATCTGTGTCCCTGTCAGCAGAGTCCCTCCTTACATCTGTGTCCCCATCAGCGGAGTCCCTTCTTACATCTGTGTCCCCAGCGGAGCCCCTCCATACATCTGTGACCCCGGAGGATCCCCTCCATACATCTGTGTCCCCAGCAGAGTCTCTACTTACATCTGTGCCCCCAGCGGAGTCCCTCCTTACATCTGTGTCCCCAGCCGAGCCCCTCCCTACCTCTGTGTCCCCAACAGAGCCCCCCTCCTTCTGTGCCCCCAGCGGAGCCCCTCCTTACATCTGTGTCACCAGCGGAGTTCCTCCTTACATCTGTGTCCCCAGCAGAGCCCCTCCTTACATCTGGGTCCCCAGTGGAGCCCCTCCTTACATCTGTGTCCCCAGCGGAGTCTATCCTTACATCTGTGTCCTCAGCGAATACCCTCCTTACATCTGTGTCCCCAGCGGAGCCCCTCCTCACATCTGTGTCCCCAGCAGAGCCCCTCCTTCCATATGTGTCCCCAACGGAGCCCCTCCATACATCTGTGTCCCCAGCAGAGCTCCTCCTTACATCTGTGTCCCCAGTGGAGCCCCTCCTCACATCTGTGTCCCCAGCGGAGCCCCTCCTCACATCTGTGTCCCCAGCGGAGCCCCTCCTTACATATGTGTCCCCAGTGGAGCCTCTCCATACATCTGTGTCCCAGCGAAGCTCCTCCTTACATCTGTGTCCCCAGCGGAGCCCCTCCATACATCTGTGCCCCCAGCGAAGCTCCTCCTTACATCTGTGTCCCCAGTGGAGCAGCAGGGTCCTCCTCACATCTGTGTCCCCGGCAGCACAGCACTCCTTCTCCCCTCTCCACTGAACATAAGGGGATTAGTCCTCACAGCAGCCATCTTTTTGTAGCCCGCCCGATGTGACTTTGTTCTCACAACTGAGAACGAAGCACCCAGCCAGGCACCAGGCGGAAGCTGCTTGGTGCATTGGATTGTGCTGCAAAGCAGCTCCAAACTCCGCCAATTAAGCGTCACATCTGCAATCTCGTGATTGCATTGATGTGGAGCTTCCCATAGTGCACTATTCAAATCCCAACCACGACACTACCTGCCTGAAGTTTGCATGTTCTCCCTGTGCCTGCGTGGGTTTCCTCCAGGTACTCCGGTTTCCTCCCACACTCCAAAGACATGCTGGTAGGTTAATTGGATCCTGTCTAAATTGTCCCTAGTATGTATGAATGTGAGTTAGGGACCTTAGATTGTAAGCTCCTTGAGGGTAGGGACTGATGTGAATGTACAATGTATATGTAAAGCGCTGCGTAAATTGACGGCGCTATATAAGTACCTAAAATAAAATGAAAAATAAAATAAATTTGGGGATTCTATAATGCACCAATGCACCATTTTCTTCCACATATTGCGGATACCTTTGGGTCTCTGAATACTTGGAATGTCTTTGATGGGACATATATAACCCTGAGGGGTATACTGCTCTATATGCCAAACACGACAGTGTAAGGCAACCAATGTTGATGAGTTTACATCCAACTGGGGAGTGGGGACATGGTGCTAATCACATGGTGTGGTGTCGGATCAGTCTATCAACTGAATTTCTATCACGGAGATACCACTCTGCATTTTTATTATCATAGCATATGGACTATTGCTCCCTATGTTTACACATACTACTCACTGGGTGATTAATACTTATGTATGTGTTGTTGCATTACTTAGCGCCACTATTTACCTTTTTAACCTATGTTTGGTAGATCTGTTTTACCAAATTCATTGTATTCCCAGGAAGTCTGGTCCTAGTCCCGACAGATGATCATTTACTACTTGTATGCTTTATCATGAGGGACTGTGTTATACAATGCTTCTACAGCAATGGCTACCAGCCACGCACCTGTGGGAACATGTATATCTTCAATTATTTCCAGTAAATCAATTGTATCTTTAACAAAGGAAAATAGAGCTCTAACATGGGGGTTTAGGTACTCATCAACTAGTTGGCTGGCATTTTCCATTAGACATTCTCATCCTTAGACAATGTTGTGAACTGGAACCAAGGATACTGCACAGCTGATCTGTGAGATTCAGTAACATGCACAAATCTGGAATATTGCTGCACTCCTTGGTATCTTTATTGAAGCATTAAAATTACATCACAGGTATAACAGAAACTATAAAAGGTGACGCGTTTCGTGCTTAATTCAGCACTTACTCAAATCCCATATATACATACATTGCATATATATATATATATATATATATATATATATATATATATATATATATATATATATATATATATATATATATATATACACACACGACACAAGTAAGCATGATTCAGCAATTAAACAATTAACTAATAAATCAATTAGAAATGCACTGCCACTACATTAATTAGAGGTCTACACTCTTTGTCTTCTCATACTAGCATGTCATATAGCACATAAATCAAAAAACAAAAACAATTCTTAATCACAAACAGAACAAACCACACAAATCTCCTCCAACCCATCACCTGCAAACACAGATCCAGCAGCAACCGCAGGATAACCGTGCCGGAGACAGTCAGAAAACTAAAGCAGGATACCCTCACAAACTAAGAACACTTCTTGCCAATAGAAAAAATAAGGGCATTTCTAAAATAATACACCCAGATTAAATGGGGCTCTATGCCCAATCTCTCCACAGCAATCAACATCAGGTGTATCTTCCTAAAAATTCAGACTCCAGTCGATGTATGCAATAATAGAGCCCTTCTTTCACTTGATGCTGTCAAAGCATTTGACAGTATTGAGTGGAGTTATATGTGGGAAGTTCTAAAAAAATTCCGGTTTGGTGAGGTTTTCTGTAACTGGGTTAAATTGGTGTATACTTCTCCAAAGGTTTCAGTCCGGGTCAATGGTCTGCAGTTTGCTCTCTTTTTGCTTTACCACGGAATGAGACAGGGCTGCTCTCTGTCGCTGCTCCTATTTGCAGTTGCGATACAGTCATTGGCGATTTTGTTAAACCAGACCCTGGATGTTTGTGGTTTTTGTAGAGAAACGATTGAGGAGGAGGTAGCTCTTTATGCTGATGATATACTTCCTTTTCTCTCATATACATATACTTCCCTCTGCTCAGCAATGTCTCTTTTCACTGAATTTGGCACATTTTCCGGGTTTAGAATTAATTGGGACAAATCTCTATTGCTTCCGTTTGATTGACTTTCTGATTTATGCTTTTCTGTATTATCCCAATTTAAAATTGTCTCCCAGTTTAAATCTGTTACTACTACTGTTGCTACTCCCAATGCTCTATATGGTGTAAATGACCATTATCTGTAGCTGGACGCACTAATCTTCTCAAGGTTGTTTGGATGTCCCAACTGTTGTACCTTTTACATGATTCACCTTGTTGGATTCCAAGTAGCCATTCCACGATCTGGATCCCCTCTCCGATGACTTTTGGGATGGTGTACTGTGGAATAGTCAGATTATTTTGCTCTCTCCATTCCACAAAGTAACACAGCTTTTTATTTTTCATAGTGTGTATCGTACACCAGAATTTTTGCATAAGATAGGCTGTAGGGAGAACTCAAACTGTGTTAGATGTGGCCATCTGCATGGTAACTTCAAAAATGCATGGAAAGTAGGTTATATGGTTTTCAATTGCATAGTTCACACCAGTGCTTGCGGTTCCAGTGTGCTCCAGTTCCAGAAAAAACAGTAGAACATGCTGCATTTTTCCTGCACTGGACTGTACTGGAACGCTGTAAAACGCATCAGCAATGCACTGGAATGCATCGGAACGCACCTAAATGCACCAAAAATGCACTGGAACACACATGTCCTTATTTAAGGTTAAGAAAAAAGAGGGGGGAAATGCACTGGACTGCATAAAAAAAGGCATTGAAAATGCACTGGAACGCACCAAAAACACGCATTGCAGAAAAGCATCTGGTACACATCCAGACTGCGTTTCTATAGTGTGACCTGGCCCTAAGGGTTATTTCAACTTGAAATTATTTATATGCATTTCTCTAGCCCTTGTCCCCATTTTATGTATCCTAATGCCGCGTACACACGAGCGGACTTTACGGCGGACTTTGCCCGGCGGACTGGATTTCGTCGGACAATTCGATGTGTGTGGGCTCCAGCGGACTTTGTTTTCTCAAAAGTTGGACGGACTTAGATTTGAAACTTGTTTAAAATTTATCCGTTGAAATCGAGTCCGGTCGAAAAGTCCGCCGTCTGTATGCTAGTTCGACGGACTAAAAAGCCACGCTAGGGCAGCTATTGGCTACTGGCTATGAACTTCCTTGTTTTAGTCCGGTCGTACGTCATCACGTACGAATTCGACGGACTTTGGTGGATTGTGTGTAGGCAAGTCCGTTCATTCAGAAAGTCCGTCGTAAAGTACGTCGAAAAATCCGCCGGGCAAAGTCCGCCGTAAAGTCCGCTCGTGTGTATGCGGCATAAGATATGTTGATTTCAATACATTGGACTCTAAGCTAATAGTTTTTAAGATCTCTTTTTATTGCAAGAAAACGGATTGCTTCATGATGGTAGATGAGTGAAAATTCAAAATTAACAAATATATTCTGTTTGAGAAATATACGTAGCTTATTCGGAACACTTTACCTAAGTTTTCTGCAGTATAATCTAGCTCGATAGATGTGATGTGCCCTTCTATTTCATTTTGTTGAGGATGTTGTACTTATTGTTACTTGTGGGATATTTATTAGCTTGTCAAGTACCATAGAGGTGTATGAGTAATATATCTACTCAACAACAACAATTAGTGGGTTTAGTGCTGTGCTGTATATTGGTTTTTATTTATTTATACTGTATATTTTTTCTTCTGTATTTTTAGTTTAGTTAATCTGCATGACAATTTGTCTCTATGTTGTTTCGCACTTGAAAAAAAATCCTACATTTAAAAAATCCAGAAGTGGAACTTTCTTAGTATGTCGGGGCAGGTGTCCCTAAAAATGCTTCCTACGTTCACTCATGTTCAGCCTAATGTAAGTAAATGTTGCCAATCCATTTTTATATTTTTATGGCCAGTAATTTTGGGCATTGTTTTCTCCAGGTCTGGTGGCTTTTTACATATTCCCCATGACAGATTATTTCTCTGTAAATTGGAATGTAAAGTACTCTTATGCCCCGTACACACAATCGGACATTCCGACAACAAAATCCATGTTTTTTTTCCGACGGATGTTGGCTCAAACTTGTCTTGCATACACACGGTCACAAAGATCTTGTCGGAAATTCCGAGCGTCAAGAATGCGGTGACGTACAACACGTACGACGAGCCGAGAAAAAGTTCAATAGCCAGTGAGGCTCTTCTGCTTGGTTCCGAGCATGCGTGGAACTTTGTGCGTCAGAATTGTGTACACACGATCGGAATTTACGAAAACAGATTTTGTTGTCGGAAAATTTGAGATCCAGATCTCAAATTTTGTCTGACGGAAATTCCGATGGCCAATGTCCGATGGAGTCTACACATGGTCGGAATTTCCGACAAGCTCCTATCGAAAATTTTCCGTCGGAAAATCCGACCATGTGTACGGGGCATTAGAGAGATGCATGGGTTAAGCCGGTGCTTCCATTGTGTTCCACTGTAGGGCAAATATTCCTTCCTTGTAATTTCTTATATTGGGGTATGATTGGTGTTTTTTTCCTTCATGAACTAATGATGAATAAAAAAAAACCCCTTCCTTTTGGGTATATATTAGAACTAACTTTACATCCATTTAGTATCCAAGGCAAATGTATACAGTGTGTGTGTGTGTGTGGAGGGGGGGGACTTGTGGTTATGCATCAGCATCTGTAAGTATACATCCATGATGATGTCTGAGGATAGGGGTCACGAGGAAAAAAATAAACATAGAATTATATATATATTTTTTTTTGTTTTGTTCATCCCTATGATCTATGCTAGTTTGGTTCTTTATAACTCTCCTGCGGTCTAACATGCTGTCCTGGGTCCTGTCTGAAGAGCAATCTCAATACAGTGAATTGTTTCCTCCAAACGATCATTTGTTTTCTCCACCCTTTTTGTGAGGGTAAGGAGCATATAGCCTGGAATTGTGGCGATTTTGGTGGTGAGGATGCACTTTGATAAAAATCGCCTTATTTACAATACAATGTACATACAAGTTATTCATACAAGTTTTGTTAGAGTTTGCTTCTAGTAGTAACACCCTTCCCGATAAAGCCAATTATGGTGAAACATGTCAAAGCCACTACTTGAAGCTGTTTTGGAATATGATTTTATTGAACCAGCTCTGTGTATCTAACCATTACTTGGATATGGTTATTCCTTGTCATTGCTTTTAATTGTTTTTTTGAAACATTTTTCATTAAATATATAATTTTTACATCAGTCTGATCTAATGTATTGTGCTGAAAATATACGTTGGATATTAACTGAGTTTCAAATGCAACTACTGGTCACCATAGTGTATATGATATGTGAGAAAACAACCAGTATTATCTAATTGCAAAAAAACAACCTAAGAGTATGCTGACAGAGACCAATAAATGGTTAAAAATAAAATACAAGTGAACTCTAGTCACAATACAAAAGTGCAAATATGGAAAATAGTCCCAAAATAAATAAATATCTAGCACCAGCTGGGCATGGAAGACTCAGACAAACAGCTTAACCACTTCCCACCCGGCCACTGCACATAAACGGCCGGGTGGGCTATCTCTCCTTCTGAGTGGACGTTCAGGAACGTCCCTCAGAAGGAGCGGGATCGCGCGCGCGCGTGCCCGCGCAGCGGCGTGATCCCGATGCGCTCGTGTCACCCGGACACGGCGCATCTCCGATCGGTAGGAGGGCTCTGTGATTGGCCCTCCTGATCACATGACGGCCGTGTCGAATCACAGCCGTCATGTGATGTAAACACAGAGCCGGTTGCTAGGCAATCTGCTCTCCTCTCCTCACACGGAAGTTGTCAGTGAGGAGAGGAGAGCGGATCGCTGCAGCCGGCTGGTGATCAGTGAGTATGAGCTGTTTTTTACAGCTTTTTACTCACTGATCACCAGTCTAGTGTCCCCACAATGTAAAAAACACAAAGTAAACACACAATGTCCCCAACACACGTCCCCAAAACACATGTCCCCAAAATACATGTCCCCAAAACACATGTCCCCAAAATACATGTCCCCACATAGTAAAAACACCTGTCCCCCACATATGTCCCAGTAAAATCACATGTCCCAATGATTATCTGCACACATATGTCCGTGATCACCTGTGCACATCTGTACATTATCATTTGCGCACATGTGTCCGTGATCACACGAACCAATTATTATACACTTAACGGGATTTTTTTTAACAAAAACATGTAGCAGAATACATTTTGGCTTAAATTTATGACAAAATTCGATTTTATTGGATTTTTATTAAAATAGAAAGAAGAAAATATTGTTTTTTTTCCAAATTTCCGCTCTTTTTTCGCTTATATCGCAAAAAATAAAAAATGGAGTAATGAATAAATACCACCAAAAGAAAGCTCTATTTGTGTGAACAAAATGATAAAAATTTCATTTGAGTACAACATTGTATGACCGCGCAATTGTCATTGAAATTGTGAGAGCGCTGAAAGCTGAAAATTGGTCTGGGAAGGAGGGGGGCGAAAGTGCCCAGTATTGAAGTGGTTAATGATGGCCCAACGGCTCCTCAATCACAAATGTCAGTCCGTATCTATGATCCAGCAACAGATGCTTCTAAGATGGATAAATAGATGTAATGGCTGATACTTCAAACAATGGAGCCATGGATCTTGTAATCGGTCACCCAAAATAGAAAGAGGAAAAAATATATAGTGAAGTACTGCGGGATGTAAGAGCCAATCGCGCTACAAACCGCTACTCACGCTTTCCCTGGTGGCAGTCAGGCATATCAGGCATATCAGATGCTTCCGCGATCGCCGCTTGGTAGCGTGCGTTCCACGGAGCCAGGAAGATGAAAAAAGCGTCACTTGGTTGTGTGAAGGCCGGATGTGACGTCGACGCGTTTCGCCCCTCCCCCAGGGCGTCATCAAAGGACTACACATCCAACCACGGCCATCCGATATATAGGGTGAAAAAAGCAGTGACAGCCAATCAAGGCTAGTGGGACGCACTCATCACCACTCTTCCTGAATCATCATATCCTGTTGCAATCCAAACAACTTTATTACAAAGGGATGAACAGCATACAATTGATATACAAAGCTAATCAATAGCTATAGATGCAAAAAAAAAATTTTTTCATATACAATTATATTAATACATATTTAAAATAGAAATATATTGCTTAGATAGGAATAATTGATAAAATTACAAATAATAAAAAAATTATTATTATACACAAATAGACAAATGAAATATAAAAAAAAAAAAAAAAAAATATATATATATAATGGAAAAATATGTTTAATTAATTTTAAAATCATGAGAAAACCAGATTCTTCCTATTTCAAAAACAGAAAGAATAAAGAATAAAAAATAAAAAAAATGTAATTGAAAAATAAAAATAAAAATATGGAAAAAACTTTTATTATAGAAAAATGTATATATAACCATAACCCCTTTCCCTAATCTCAGAACTAATAAAATTACCAATTAGAAAGAAAGCAATTGAGGTCTAATTCGACATTGATCCCATGAGGTTGTAAGGTGCGGAGTCTATGGATCCATTGGGTTTCATTCTGTGATATTGCCCTCTTGAGATCCGAACCCCGCCAATGAGCTTCCACTTTGTCAATACCACAAAAGGTAAGGACACTAGGGTCCCTATTGTGGAATAGTCTAAAGTGGTTGGAAAGACCATGATGTTTATAGCCCTTCCTTATTCTGTTGACGTGTTCTCTAAGTCTGACCCCTAATTGCCTAGTGGTCCTCCCCACATATTGCAAATTGCATGGGCAAGACAGAAGATAAGTCACATGCGTGGTGTTGCATGTGATGAATTTCTTAATCTCAAAAACCCTACCGTCAACTAATGATGTAAAATGAGTGATTTTTTTCTTCCGAAATTTAGAGGTCCTACACATCATACACCTACCACAACTATAGAACCCAACCCTGTCCAGAAATGTGCACACCTTCCTGGGTGGGTTCACCACATTATGTGCTAATTGTAGCCTAAGTGAAGGTGGTTTAGTATAAATAAAACTTGGTCGAGCAGGTAGAATTTTTTTCAGGTCAGTATCTTCTAACAATAAAGGCCAATGTTCTCTAATGATTTTCTCAAACTGACGATAATGCCTATTGAACCCTGTCTTGAAGGCTATACCATAGTCATTGTCTTTTTTCACTTTAGGTTTGAACAACTCCTGTCTATCTATCTCACCAACTAGCTTTTTTGTACGTTCCAAGTCTTCCAATTTGTATCCTTTAGCTCTAAAACGTTCCAGAATGATATTAGCTTGTAGGTTATAGTCATTTTCATTACTACAATTCCTTCTTACCCTGAGCATTTGGCTTTTGGGTATACCCCTCAACCATCTCGGATGATGGCAGCTGGTTAGAGGAATATAGCCATTCCTATCCACATCCTTAAAGAAAGTACGTGTGCAGAGTTTATCCCCCTCTCTGAAAATAGTGAGATCTAAAAAATTGATCTCTGTGCGACTCAAATTCTCAGAGAAGGAGATATTGAAGGAATTCTTACTAATCTCTTTTAGGAAATCAAAAAACGATTCTGGTGATCCTGCCCAAATTATAAAAATATCGTCAATATACCTTTTATAGAGTCTGAGTTCTGGTATATTATTTTGATATATAGCCTGATTTTCCCAAAAACTCATAAAGATGTTAGCTACTGAAGGGGCATACTTAGCCCCCATTGCTACGCCTTTAATCTGTCTATAATAATCTTTTTCATGCCAGAAAAAATTATGGCTCATTGCCATCTCTAATGCTTTTAGGAGGAACTCCTTCTGTTTGCATTTCATATCAGTATTCCCTAATGCCCACTCAACTGCTTGGAGAGCATGTTTTTGTTGGATGTTTGTGTAAAGTGAGTTGACATCCATACTCACCAACAAACAATCTCCAGGTACTATCATTGGGCTGATCAATTCTATAAGATCCTTGCTATCCTTAAGATAGGAAGGATAACCTTTGGTGAGTGGCTGTAAAAAATGGTCCAAATACTCTCCCAGTCTAGAGAACAAGGACCCAATCCCACTAACTATGGGTCGACCCGGTGGTTTTGTGGAACTTTTGTGAATTTTCGGTAACTGGTAAATCACCGGTACTCGTGGAGCACTTGGAACCAGATATCTTGCCTCCTTCTTTTTTAGAATTTTTTCTTCCTTTGCCTTATTAACTAAATCTTTTAATTGGGCTTTATATTTCTTTGTGGGGTTACTTCTCAACTTTTCATATGTTGTTTGGTCTCCAACCAATTTATTCAACTCTTCCAAATAATCAGTTTTGTTAAGTATTACCACTCCCCCACCTTTATCTGCTGACCTAATAACTATATTTTTATTCTTCTCTAAGGCCTTTAAGCCTTTCTCCAAATCCCCTTTTCGTCTTTTAGGTTGTATAGCAAGCCTATCCAGGTCTCGCTCAACCAGGGACTTGAAGACGCCAACAAAATGGTTGTTGGAAATTTGGGGATTAAAGATTGAATTGTTTTTGAGAGAGGTGTGTAGATACTCTTCTATCTGAGTATTAGTAGGGGTATTGGTGTTACAAAAAAACTTTTTGATATTAATTTTCCTTATAAATTTTTGAAGATCAATAAAAGCATCAAATAATTTGTTAAAATTCCTATCCAAAGCAAATTTAAGACCTAAATCTAAAACCTTTAATTCTTCCTGTGAGAAAACTACATCGCTCAAATTAAAAATTCCTTCCATTAGATTAATCTTTTTCGCTTTCCTTTTGCCTCCTCTGCAGCCTCTTGTTCTTCTTTTCTTTCTCCTTCTCCCGGCCACTGTGGTGGCATCGGGTACCAGGGTCTCCATTCCTCTGATGGATTCTGTTCCCTCCCACGACCCCTCGGAGTGGCGGCTCCCCTCCCTCTCAGGGGAGGTCCTCCTGACCCTCTCCGCTGAAAATCCCCTCGTTGATTGTTGGGGTACCAACCTCTACCCCTGCCCCTATGAGGCGGAGGCTGATGATTGGGGTGATGGGGAGGCCAGGATTGTCCACCATAATTTCCTCGCCTTTGGTCGTAGCCTCTTGTATTGTGAGATCCCCCATGAGATGACTGGGGGTAATCACAGCCCAGAGGCTCGTACTGGTTATAGGTGGTTACATTATATGTAGGTGTGGGTGAATTATAATATTCATTATTCTGTTGGATGTTTCTAGTATAATCCTGGTATGAGCCATCATAACGACGGACGGGTGTTTTGATGGTATCCAAAACCCGTTCTGGCTCTCTAGATGAGGAAGCTGCCTCAATAGCAGATTCTTCAACCACATCCTGCCATTTGTATACTTTGTTTGACTTATAGTCATTGGTGTCTCTGATAAATTTTTTAATTTTTTTCTTTTGAGTATCCTTATCCACTTTATCCACAAACTCTTGAAGCTGTTTTAATCTATCTTTATATTCACCTGAGGCAATAGAAGCCCCCAATTTGGTTTTAATGCTATTGATATTGGCCTCAATCAATTTGATTTTTCTCTCTTTTCTTCCTATCAGCATTTCCAGGAGTTTCCTCTCTGTGAGATTAAAAAAAGAAAACCACTCTTCTTCAAGATCTTTATCAGTAAGCCCATCGTTGGGAGCAATATCCCATCTTAGACGCCTAGGTGTAATTCTATCCTTCACATATTTCTTCAAAGAAAAAATGTCCCACCACGTTCTAATCTGTTTGTCTAGGGCACTTTTTAACTGTTTAAAGTCTTGATTAACATCAGAAGAGTCACTATTGGATGAAAAAAAGTTATCTGCATCCAAACTTCTATCATTAATAAAAGAAAAGATCTCCATTGGACTGGAGAGTGAAACCAGCAGGTGAGGCTGGATAATCAGTAAAAGAAAACAAAACAGTGAAATAGTGAGCACAACTAAAAAGTTATATCCAAAATCCTTCAAAATAAATAAGGCAGCCCAACAGCTTGGACTGTGTACAAATAAAGTGCAGAAAAATGTGCAAACAATGTGAGAGTCACAGCTGCTGCTCAAAAGATTCTATAATCCTTAAACAAAATAATAAATGAAAAAAACAGCGCTCGCAACAAAGGAATTAGACTAGAAGCTATCGCTGCTGTAAAAAAGTGTGTGAACTTGAAGTATAATAATAAACGGTTACAGCGCTGATAGACGTGATAATACAATAAAGTGCTATGTGCTGAAAATATACGTTGGATATTAACTGAGTTTCAAATGCAACTACTGGTCACCATAGTGTATATGATATGTGAGAAAACAACCAGTATTATCTAATTGCAAAGAAACAACCTAAGAGTATGCTGACAGAGACCAATAAATGGTTAAAAATAAAATACAAGTGAACTCTAGTCACAATACAAAAGTGCAAATATGGAAAATAGTCCCAAAATAAATAAATATCTAGCACCAGCTGGGCATGGAAGACTCAGACAAACAGCTTAATGATGGCCCAATGGCTCCTCAATCACAAATGTCAGTCCGTATCTATGATCCAGCAACAGATGCTTCTAAGATGGATAAATAGATGTAATGGCTGATACTTCAAACAATGGAGCCATGGATCTTGTAATCGGTCACCCAAAATAGAAAGAGGAAAAAATATATAGTGAAGTACTGCGGGATGTAAGAGCCAATCGCGCTACAAACCGCTACTCACGCTTTCCCTGGTGGCAGTCAGGCATATCAGGCATATCAGATGCTTCCGCGATCGCCGCTTGGTAGCATGCGTTCCACGGAGCCAGGAAGATGAAAAAAGCGTCACTTGGTTGTGTGAAGGCCGGATGTGACGTCGACGCGTTTCGCCCCTCCCCCAGGGCGTCATCAAAGGACTACACATCCAACCACGGCCATCCGATATATAGGGTGAAAAAAGCAGTGACAGCCAATCAAGGCTAGTGGGACGCACTCATCACCACTCTTCCTGAATCATCATATCCTGTTGCAATCCAAACAACTTTATTACAAAGGGATGAACAGCATACAATTGATATACAAAGCTAATCAATAGCTATAGATGCAAAAAAAAAAAATTTTTCATATACAATTATATTAATACATATTTAAAATAGAAATATATTGCTTAGATAGGAATAATTGATAAAATTACAAATAATAAAAAAATTATTATTATACACAAATAGACAAATGAAATATAAAAAAAAAAAAAAAAAAATATATATAATGGAAAAATATGTTTAATTAATTTTAAAATCATGAGAAAACCAGATTCTTCCTATTTCAAAAACAGAAAGAATAAAGAATAAAAAATAAAAAAAAATGTAATTGAAAAATAAAAATAAAAATATGGAAAAAACTTTTATTATAGAAAAATGTATATATAACCATAACCCCTTTCCCTAATCTCAGAACTAATAAAATTACCAATTAGAAAGAAAGCAATTGAGGTCTAATTCGACATTGATCCCATGAGGTTGTAAGGTGCGGAGTCTATGGATCCATTGGGTTTCATTCTGTGATATTGCCCTCTTGAGATCCGAACCCCGCCAATGAGCTTCCACTTTGTCAATACCACAAAAGGTAAGGACACTAGGGTCCCTATTGTGGAATAGTCTAAAGTGGTTGGAAAGACCATGATGTTTATAGCCCTTCCTTATTCTGTTGACCCCAGTCATCTCATGGGGGATCTCACAATACAAGAGGCTACGACCAAAGGCGAGGAAATTATGGTGGACAATCCTGGCCTCCCCATCACCCCAATCATCAGCCTCCGCCTCATAGGGGCAGGGGTAGAGGTTGGTACCCCAACAATCAACGAGGGGATTTTCAGCGGAGAGGGTCAGGAGGACCTCCCCTGAGAGGGAGGGGAGCCGCCACTCCGAGGGGTCGTGGGAGGGAACAGAATCCATCAGAGGAATGGAGACCCTGGTACCCGATGCCACCACAGTGGCCGGGAGAAGGAGAAAGAAAAGAAGAACAAGAGGCTGCAGAGGAGGCAAAAGGAAAGCGAAAAAGATTAATCTAATGGAAGGAATTTTTAATTTGAGCGATGTAGTTTTCTCACAGGAAGAATTAAAGGTTTTAGATTTAGGTCTTAAATTTGCTTTGGATAGGAATTTTAACAAATTTGATGCTTTTATTGATCTTCAAAAATTTATAAGGAAAATTAATATCAAAAAGTTTTTTTGTAACACCAATACCCCTACTAATACTCAGATAGAAGAGTATCTACACACCTCTCTCAAAAACAATTCAATCTTTAATCCCCAAATTTCCAACAACCATTTTGTTGGCGTCTTCAAGTCCCTGGTTGAGCGAGACCTGGATAGGCTTGCTATACAACCTAAAAGACGAAAAGGGGATTTGGAGAAAGGCTTAAAGGCCTTAGAGAAGAATAAAAATATAGTTATTAGGTCAGCAGATAAAGGTGGGGGAGTGGTAATACTTAACAAAACTGATTATTTGGAAGAGTTGAATAAATTGGTTGGAGACCAAACAACATATGAAAAGTTGAGAAGTAACCCCACAAAGAAATATAAAGCCCAATTAAAAGATTTAGTTAATAAGGCAAAGGAAGAAAAAATTCTAAAAAAGAAGGAGGCAAGATATCTGGTTCCAAGTGCTCCACGAGTACCGGTGATTTACCAGTTACCGAAAATTCACAAAAGTTCCACAAAACCACCGGGTCGACCCATAGTTAGTGGGATTGGGTCCTTGTTCTCTAGACTGGGAGAGTATTTGGACCATTTTTTACAGCCACTCACCAAAGGTTATCCTTCCTATCTTAAGGATAGCAAGGATCTTATAGAATTGATCAGCCCAATGATAGTACCTGGAGATTGTTTGTTGGTGAGTATGGATGTCAACTCACTTTACACAAACATCCAACAAAAACATGCTCTCCAAGCAGTTGAGTGGGCATTAGGGAATACTGATATGAAATGCAAACAGAAGGAGTTCCTCCTAAAAGCATTAGAGATGGCAATGAGCCATAATTTTTTCTGGCATGAAAAAGATTATTATAGACAGATTAAAGGCGTAGCAATGGGGGCTAAGTATGCCCCTTCAGTAGCTAACATCTTTATGAGTTTTTGGGAAAATCAGGCTATATATCAAAATAATATACCAGAACTCAGACTCTATAAAAGGTATATTGACGATATTTTTATAATTTGGGCAGGATCACCAGAATCGTTTTTTGATTTCCTAAAAGAGATTAGTAAGAATTCCTTCAATATCTCCTTCTCTGAGAATTTGAGTCGCACAGAGATCAATTTTTTAGATCTCACTATTTTCAGAGAGGGGGATAAACTCTGCACACGTACTTTCTTTAAGGATGTGGATAGGAATGGCTATATTCCTCTAACCAGCTGCCATCATCCGAGATGGTTGAGGGGTATACCCAAAAGCCAAATGCTCAGGGTAAGAAGGAATTGTAGTAATGAAAATGACTATAACCTACAAGCTAATATCATTCTGGAACGTTTTAGAGCTAAAGGATACAAATTGGAAGACTTGGAACGTACAAAAAAGCTAGTTGGTGAGATAGATAGACAGGAGTTGTTCAAACCTAAAGTGAAAAAAGACAATGACTATGGTATAGCCTTCAAGACAGGGTTCAATAGGCATTATCGTCAGTTTGAGAAAATCATTAGAGAACATTGGCCTTTATTGTTAGAAGATACTGACCTGAAAAAAATTCTACCTGCTCGACCAAGTTTTATTTATACTAAACCACCTTCACTTAGGCTACAATTAGCACATAATGTGGTGAACCCACCCAGGAAGGTGTGCACATTTCTGGACAGGGTTGGGTTCTATAGTTGTGGTAGGTGTATGATGTGTAGGACCTCTAAATTTCGGAAGAAAAAAATCACTCATTTTACATCATTAGTTGACGGTAGGGTTTTTGAGATTAAGAAATTCATCACATGCAACACCACGCATGTGACTTATCTTCTGTCTTGCCCATGCAATTTGCAATATGTGGGGAGGACCACTAGGCAATTAGGGGTCAGACTTAGAGAACACGTCAACAGAATAAGGAAGGGCTATAAACATCATGGTCTTTCCAACCACTTTAGACTATTCCACAATAGGGACCCTAGTGTCCTTACCTTTTGTGGTATTGACAAAGTGGAAGCTCATTGGCGGGGTTCGGATCTCAAGAGGGCAATATCACAGAATGAAACCCAATGGATCCATAGACTCCGCACCTTACAACCTCATGGGATCAATGTCGAATTAGACCTCAATTGCTTTCTTTCTAATTGGTAATTTTATTAGTTCTGAGATTAGGGAAAGGGGTTATGGTTATATATACATTTTTCTATAATAAAAGTTTTTTCCATATTTTTATTTTTATTTTTCAATTACATTTTTTTTATTTTTTATTCTTTATTCTTTCTGTTTTTGAAATAGGAAGAATCTGGTTTTCTCATGATTTTAAAATTAATTAAACATATTTTTCCATTATATATATTTTTTTTTTTTTTTTTATATTTCATTTGTCTATTTGTGTATAATAATAATTTTTTTATTATTTGTAATTTTATCAATTATTCCTATCTAAGCAATATATTTCTATTTTAAATATGTATTAATATAATTGTATATGAAAAAATTTTTTTTTTGCATCTATAGCTATTGATTAGCTTTGTATATCAATTGTATGCTGTTCATCCCTTTGTAATAAAGTTGTTTGGATTGCAACAGGATATGATGATTCAGGAAGAGTGGTGATGAGTGCGTCCCACTAGCCTTGATTGGCTGTCACTGCTTTTTTCACCCTATATATCGGATGGCCGTGGTTGGATGTGTAGTCCTTTGATGACGCCCTGGGGGAGGGGCGAAACGCGTCGACATCACATCCGGCCTTCACACAACCAAGTGACGCTTTTTTCATCTTCCTGGCTCCGTGGAACGCACGCTACCAAGCGGCGATCGCGGAAGCATCTGATATGCCTGATATGCCTGACTGCCACCAGGGAAAGCGTGAGTAGCGGTTTGTAGCGCGATTGGCTCTTACATCCCGCAGTACTTCACTATATATTTTTTCCTCTTTCTATTTTGGGTGACCGATTACAAGATCCATGGCTCCATTGTTTGAAGTATCAGCCATTACATCTATTTATCCATCTTAGAAGCATCTGTTGCTGGATCATAGATACGGACTGACATTTGTGATTGAGGAGCCGTTGGGCCATCATTAAGCTGTTTGTCTGAGTCTTCCATGCCCAGCTGGTGCTAGATATTTATTTATTTTGGGACTATTTTCCATATTTGCACTTTTGTATTGTGACTAGAGTTCACTTGTATTTTATTTTTAACCATTTATTGGTCTCTGTCAGCATACTCTTAGGTTGTTTTTTTGCAATTAGATAATACTGGTTGTTTTCTCACATATCATATACACTATGGTGACCAGTAGTTGCATTTGAAACTCAGTTAATATCCAACGTATATTTTCAGCACATAGCACTTTATTGTATTATCACGTCTATCAGCGCTGTAACCGTTTATTATTATACTTCAAGTTCACACACTTTTTTACAGCAGCGATAGCTTCTAGTCTAATTCCTTTGTTGCGAGCGCTGTTTTTTTCATTTATTATTTTGATCTAATGTATTGGCACCTTTAAATTCCTGCTTTGTTTCTGTTTGCAGAACCATTTCATCAAACCACTGTTGTTTCCTACAGGATCAGGATCAGGATCAGAAATAAACAGTGACCGAATGCTCCCTACCATAAAAGGAAAAAAATTCAACCTTGAGTTATCCAAATATGAATTTTAGTGATCACTTAAAGAATGTTTTATTTATCAAAGAGATGCTTGAATTAGTGGCATCATTTGAAAGCATTAGTGTCCGTATGAGCTCTGTTACTCATGTTATCTTATTGCAAGTCTATGAACAGCTCCAAATCATGGAGATTCTCTAAAAGGGAGTGTTCCCAAGTAAACATTTCCAGCTACGGAGCACATCTTGAAATACCTAAATGTAATAATTGATAATGAATATTATGAATACAAAGCATGTGAAATACTGATGAAAATGCAAAACTTTCTCTTCCATCTCTAAATTTCGGTTGACTATTTAACAGTCACACATTTTGTCTTTAGACTTTACAGATATTTTGTACTCTATAACAGATTCATTTATACGGAAGATTGGCAGATTATCTATGACAGCGAATGCCACTTTTTCTAGGCAATATTGTTACCTGCAACCTTTTATCCTATTGTAGGCTCTCTTATCCTATAAGTCAGGGTTTTTATTTCAAAATCACATATTTCTGCACTAATGCAAAGGATAAAGAGTACATTTATATTTTAACACCAGGCTGGTGGTATTGAATTCAAATGCCTTTATTAGTGCTGGAGGATCATAGGTTTCTTGAAGGTTGAGATTTAACCTAATAGATTAGCCATGAAAGTAGTAGAAAGGTAGGTGTAGTGATGGTTCTCTAGGCTGAAACGTATTCATAAGATCTATAGCAGAGCAAGGATGGACCCTATTAAAACACACACCACACAGCAGGTTGTAGGAATTCTTTTCAGGAAACGAATGAATCTGTGCATCTAAAAAGCATGTCATTACCTATGCCTTATATGCAAAGTAGTCTACACTCATTCTTATTAAGATTAAGCAGACTATAGAATAATTTGTTATTGCATCCTAGTGCTGCTTGTCCTAATGTCCCACTGTCAGGTCATACTTTTTTGCTGGCTTGAAAGTAATTTGGACTGTACAGGATAACCTTGAACTGTAGAAAGCTTTGAAGAAAGTGGACATGACTAACTGCTATGTTATAATGAACATATAGAAATGTTAATTGTGCCTAAGCAAGTCACTGACAGCTATATTTTTTTATTGAATTACTCCTGGAAAATAAAAGTGCACTTCCTGTGTCTACAGCCTTATAGCTGTACATCTGCAGTATGAGATCATCTAAGGTGCTGTGCCTCTGACTGCTAGGTTAATGAGATTTGGGATACGATTTGGTGATATCAATACTGTACTGTTTACTGTTCACTTTGCTGGAAAGGAAGCTGTATCTAAAGACATATAGATCAATGATCTCCCTGCTTCTGCTTCATTCATTCTTCTCTCCTGCTCTTCTTAAAGATTACCCCACCAGACACCTGATTGCCAGTCTGACATGGGGAAGCTTATTCCTGCTCTTCTATAAATATGGTCACCTCCACACAGAGAACACAGTATGTCAAGTCAGTAACTGGGGAAAGATCAGCTACAAGGAGATCAAGGGCAATACTGTTAACTAGTCCTTTTGCCCTCTGCCCAATTTGGGCACAGCTTCCACAGTTCAGATCCTCTTTAATTAGAGCATGGTGTCTGATAAAAAAAAAAGATTGTATGGGAGTTATAGTTCGGGCATTCTTTCTCACATTGATTAAATCTCTGTTGCAGATATTTAGGTGTATGGTAGGTCAGATCTTAATGACAGGGATGAATAGAAAGCTGGAAGAGGGATATGGGTTACAATGTAACTCACAATGAAGTATAGGGGTTGCAATAAATGAATCTCTTGTCAGTTGATCTATGGCCAAATATTTATGAGGTCAATTGATTATGACAGTTGGGCTTCCAGGGAGCACAGTGGATGGGAGTGTATTAGAGCATAGTCTACAAACCAAACCATAAATGTACCCTTTGTCCTTAAAGTGTTACTAAATCCAGGAACCTGCATTCACTATATCTGGTCTCCCACACTACACAGAACATGGAAATGCAATTATTTTAGTAAATATAAACTGCTAAATACATTTCCTCATCAGCAGTTAGAGCAGTCTTTTGACTTCTATCCGTGTCCAGCAGAGCAATGGTTAAAGCTTGTAGGAGGAGCTTTCATTCTTCCAGATTGTCCTATGAGGCTGCCCCCTAACCCTCTGTCTGGGCAGTGCTGATTGGCCCTGTGCTGATCATATGCACTCAACCAAGACTAAAAAAACTATTTAGCAATTCACAAACTGAGCACGTGCAACTTGCCCCCAATGCTCTGTTCTATCAAGAGGTGGTTTGAGGACTGTGGAAGAAGGGGAGGAAAAGAGAAGACAGGATCAAACAGCCTTTTTGCATAATGCAGGGGATTAACCCCTTAGGTTCCACGGTCAATATAACAAGCATGCTTTGCTGCATATACAGACTGATTTTACTGCTGTGGGTTTAGTAACATTTTAACTTACTAAAAAAAAATTTAAAAAAATTACAATACAGTGCACAAAAGAACTTACAAATATGAAGACATTGCCTTCTGGGGTTTAGAAATACTTCTACCATAACACAATCTGAAATACATTTTATGGGGCATTTAACACTTTACTACATCATTTACCTTCTCCTTCTATCCAATATAAGTATATCATTTAAAAACTGACATTTTGAGGAAACACATAACACCATTAAAAAAATATTATTTTGAGACACAGTCCATCTGACCAAACCCTTCTCCTACCTTCCTTTCCTCAACTAAACAAAGGCTTATTCCAAACTTCAAAGAGCCATTTACCTGTGTTATGTATACACTATCAGTCTCACTCTTGTGCAGAGATTTTCCAGTTTGTGGGACAAACATCTAAGCACCACCAGACTAAGAGTGACAGTCACTAAGGCAAGTCATCTGACTAGGTAACCTTTCACATGGTGGTATATAGCTGACAATCAAAACATGGCCGGTGGACACACCCTTAAGCCTCGTACACACGATCGGATTTTCCGCAGACAAAACCTCAGACTTTTGTTTGAAGGCGTGTGCCTGGATTTTGTCTTGCATACAAACAGCAAGGAATTGTTGGCCAACAAACACGAACGTAGTGACTTACTACGTGGTTTTTCAGCTCTTTAGCGGCCACCCTTTGGGCTCCTTCCGCTAATTTCGTGTTAGTAGAAGTTTGGTGAGTGTTGATTCGCGCTTTTCATTTCGCGCTTTTCATTTAGCGCTTTTCAGTTTGCGCTTTTCATTTCATGCTTTTCAGTTCATTTCGAACAGCCGTTCATCAACCAGACATGTTGCGGAATTGGAGGAGATAACGTGTTTGGCCTTGAGTCATTGCTTTGACCCAAGTCCAGTCCAGGAACAGGAGGAGGAGGATTTCTTGGACCAAAAATTGGTTGCTTTATTAATCGTGACCAATTATGTCATATGTCTTTGCTGCGGGAGCTCCAGGAGAATAATGCAGATGTTTTTCGGAATTATCTCCGGATGACAGACCCCTGCTTTTACGAACTCTTGGCATTGGTGACCCCTATATTAAGAAGCAGGACACTTTCATGAGGTTTTTATTTTATTTTTTGGTTAAATAATAATGATTTGATTAGTTATATTTAGTTATATTTTCTATATTTTTGGATGCATAGAATGCACTTTTTGGTTAAGTTCTATTGGCGGATAGCATGTCTAATTTTATTTGTTTTCTTTTTTAATGCACAGTAAAAAATTGTGGAGAATAATACTTGGCTATGTGTTTTACTTCAAATGACAGTTTGGGAGTAGGCAGTTACATTTAAAAAAATACAATGTAAAATTGGTGTTGTGGTAACTTGGCCAAAAAAAAACAATATAATATTATTCTTGATATCACTAGAAAAAAAATCCTTTGAAAATGTGTTTGCAATAACTTCATCAGTATCACCAGCAAAGTAGCTTCATTATTATCCCATTAAAGAAGAAGAGAAATGCATTTCGAGATTTCATAATTTGCCACATCACAAATGTTAATTCTACATTACGAACGCTAGTTTACAAGACCGGCCACTTCTGGCTCGTCCTTGCTTCCGAGCATGCGTGTTTGTACTTTGGACTTTTGTCTGACGGACTTGTGTACACACGCTAGGAAAATCGAACAACAGACATTTGTCCGTGGAAAATTTTAAAGCCTGCCATCCAACATTGGTCCACAGAAAATCCCACAACAATTGTCCGATGGAGCGTACAAACGGTCGAATTTTCCGCAACAGCTTGTCATCACACATTTCCCGTTGGAAAATCCGATCACGTGGCTTTAATGCCAACTATCCTGTGTGCATCTATATTTCTACATTAAAAGGTTTTGAAAAAAAACATATTACTTAGTAGAATGAAGATATGATTAATTAGATGTTAAATAAAGTTAGGTGAACAGTTCGAGCTGAGCAAAAGTTTAGCCCAAACATTGCCTCTTTGCCTGTTCGGCGAACACCAAAATTTGTGGGGCGATTGGCGGGCTGTTTGCCCGCCGAGTGCCCCACAATGCACTGCACGCTGCACAGTGCATTCTAGGGTCCTAATTGGATGATGCAATGTACCTGACCGCTGGTCAGGTGCAAGGCTTTGTCCAATCAGGACACAGAGCACAGTCAGAGCCATGATTGGAAAAAGTCATGATGACCTTGCCCAGTCATGGCTCAGTGCTCATAGTCCCACCCCACACTAAAAGGTTTCTTCCCACTGGAACCTTTTGCAGTGTGTCGTTGGAGTGGAGATAGATAGAGCAGAGCTTGGTTTGCTACTAGCAAGTTAGTGTGTTATTGTGACTCTGAGTGTAGAGTGTCAGTGTAGTCTGAGTATAGTGCGAGTATAGTGTAGTGTCAATGTAGTGTGTCAGTGCAGTGGTAATGTAGTGTGAGTATAGTGTGAGTATAGTGTGGGTATAGTGTGAGTATAGTGTGAGTATAGTGTGGTGTGTCAGTGTAGTGTCAGTATAGTGTGAGTATAGTATGAGCATAGTGTACTGTCAGTGTAGTGTGAGAGTAGTGTTAGTGTAGTGCAGTGTTTAATACAGCATTACATAACATTTAGTGCTGTATACAGTGCTGTATACCCAATTTATTTTTTGGTTGCTGCCTTTTTTTTGTCCCATGCCTGCCCCCTTTTTAAAAATTGTTAGCCCAGTATCTATTAAATTTGGGTAATAAGCCCCCCATCATGTTTGCGAGGTCAAAAAGAAGAGGCAGACGTTCGCATGCTACTATGAGAGGGCCAGAAGCATCTGTGTCCACAGGCAAAGGTGGACGTGGTTGGTCCTCAGACAGAACACGTTTTTCTCTGCTAGTGATGCTGCCCATGCTATCCACCCACAGCATGCAGAGGAGGTGGTGGACTGGCTTACTAAACCATCCTCATCCTCCTTATCCTCTATCACCCAAGCTAAGACTAGTACGCAGTCCACTGCAGCTGCCAGAGTGGCTTATTCTGCCTCCTCCTTCACAGCTGCTCCTGCCATAGCCCCAGCATCATGCATGGAGGAGTCAGCTGAATTATAACACAGCATCAGCCACTTACTATTTGACAGGCATTACTTGATTTTGATGTCGGTTCTGAGGTAAAGGAAGGGAGTAACATGAGCCTACAGAGAGCGGAGAACACTGATAAACAATAAATTGGCAGTCATGTTCCCCCAGCCAAATATTGCCAAGCTGGCTCCAGTGATGAAAAGGATGGATAAGATGATGATGATGATCCGGTCACTGACGTGACTTGGGTGCCGGATAGACCAGAGGAGGAAAGTGAGGGGGAGGCACAACTCCAAAGAGGCAGAATGTCCTCCAGAGGCAGCCATCATGGAAGAGTAGAGCGCAGCCACCCTATTCCATCAGATTGTGGAGCTGTTATCTCCCAGCCCACTTCCCACAGCTCAGCTGTGTGGGCCTCATTTAGCACATGTGCAGCAGTTTGCAATATCTGCTGTAAGCAGATCAAGCGTGGCAAAAACACCAGCCATTTGAGTACCGCATGCTTGCAAAGGCATTTAATCTCCCACTACCCAGCCTATTGGCAAGATCACCTAAAAGCCACACAAAGGGATACAGTTCTTCTCCTCCTCACTCCTCACCTTTCATGTCTACCTCCGCTATATCTCATGACCTCTCAGCAGCCTCCACTGACAGGGATAATGGTAAAGCAAAGGGTGTCACAGGTCCTTGCAACACGTCTGCCAACAGCACACCACCAGCTGTACAGTATAGCAAGCAAATTTCTCTGCCCCAGCTGCTGCTTAAAAAAAAATAAATACACTCCCTGCCACCCACATGCTCAGCATCAAAATTCCAGCTTGTTCAAATTGTTGGCTTTACAATTCCTAACTTTCCGTCTGGTGGATTCTGCCCCTTCCGTGAATTTTCATAATTGCACACAGTGGCAGGTTCCCAGTCGCTATTTCTTTGCACGCAAGGCCATTCCAGCTCTATACCATCATGTGGAAGGCAATGTTTTAGCATCATTGGACAAGGCAATTAGTAGCAAGGTCCACGTTACTGCTGACATGTGATCCAGCAAGCATGGTCAGGGATGATATATTTTGTTCACAGCACACTGGGTAACTCTGCTTGCAGCTAGAAAGGATGCAGGACAGGGCTCGGTGCTGAAGCTTGTTTTGCTGCCACGTCTCCAAACAGCTAGTGGTGATGATGCGAGATCTGTCAGCTCCACCCCCTCCTTCTCCTCCATGCCCTCCTCTGCTGAATTGTCCTATGTACCGCCAGTACCCCCTAAGCGTTCAGGGGGCTATTCAACGAGTCAGCCTAAAAGATGCTATGCAGTGCTTTAGCTGGTCTGTCTAGGGGACAAGAGCCACACCAGGGTAGAGATTCTTTCAGCTCTGCAGGGGCAGGCCCAGAGGTGGTTCACGCCACAAAAATTTGAGCCAGGAATGGTGGTGTGCGATAATGGCACTAAACTTCTGTCTGCCTTTCGACAGGGAAAGTTGAGACAAGTGCAATGCCTAGCACATGTCCTCAATTTGGTGGTGCAGCATTTTCTAAACAGGTACCCAGGTTTGCAAGATCTTCTAAGGCAGGCCAGAAGAGTCTGTAATCATTTCAGTCAGTTATACACAGCCAGTGTTCGGTTGGCTGAAATTCAGCAGGAATTCCACCTACCTGTAAACTGCCCGATTTGTGACATGCCCACCAACTGGAACTCATCTTTGGCAATGCTGCACCAGCTGCACATGCAGCAGATGGCCATCAATGAGTAGCTGTGGAGTACTGAACAAGGACAGGCTCAAGGGAGCTTGGCTTTTTTCTCCCCACACCAATGTCTGCTGATAAAGGATGCATACACTGCACTGTCACCATTTTAGGAGGTGACAAGGATGGTGAGCCGTGACAATGCATGCATCAGTGACACTATTCCTCTTGTGTTCCGGCTGGAGCATACTCTGCGTGTCATTATGGACAGGGCACTCGAGGCAGAGCAGTGGGAGGAAAAGGAGGACTTCCTTTCCTCTCAAGGCCCGCTTTATGCAGACACAATTCTTGTGATACCACAGAACACACAAGAGGAGAGGGAGGAGGAGGAGGATTCTGGAAGTTTTGGAGGAATTAAAGCAGAGGAACACATATGTCAAACCTTAAAGTAGTTGTAAAGGCAGAAGGTTTTTTTAGCCTAATGCAATCTATGCATTAAGTTAAAAAAACATTCTGTGTGCAGCAGCCCCCTCAGCCCTCCTTAAATACTTACTTAAGCCCATCTCTATCTAGCAATGTTGCAGCAGTGTCTCGACTGCCCAGGACTCCCCTCCTCATTGCCTGAGACAGAAGCGCAATGGCATTAGCTACCGCTGCTGTCAAAGTCAGTCAATGAGAAGAGAAAGGTGGTGGGGCCGGGCCACGGCTCCGTGTTTGAATGGACACATGGAGCTGTGACTCGGCTCAGGTGCCCCCATAGCAAGCTGCTTGCTGTGCGGGCACTAAACAGGAGGGAGGGGCCAAGAGCACCAAAGAGGGACTCAAGAAGTGGAGGATCCAGGCTGCTCTGTGCAAAACTAACTGCACAGAGCAGGTAAGTATAACATGTTTGTTATTTTTAACTAAAAAAAAAAATAGACTTTACAATCACTTTAAGGGATGTTTTTAAGTCCCCAGAATCCTTGGGAGTAGTACGCTGCTGGGAGGAGGCAGTTCAAGATAGTGTAATCCTCAGTGACTCAGAGAACTCATGCATCCACAGACTTGCGGTGCATGGGCTCCCTTATTCTTCAAAGCCCGTGAAAGGTCCCAAGAATTTGTGGCATCAAGGAGAGGGATCATTACTGGTTGTCAACCCTCCTTGACCACCGTTACAAGGGGAAAGTCTCAGGCTTCATCCTGCCCTTGCAGAGGGAGCACAGGATAAAATATCTTGAGAACACTTTAAAGATGAGTTTATGTAACACCTTTGTAGACTTTGGTAGGTTACAGTCTCATGAAAAAGGTAGGTTTGAGGCTTCTGTTGGTCAAAGGAGGAGTGGTGGAGAAGAGGGCCATCTAAGTGATGCATTTAAAAAAAAAATCTTTAGTCAGGGCTGTCAGCTTCCTCATCCCATCCGCAGCATCTGCATCACATAGTGGAAGATTATCTAGGGGGGAAAACAGACACGGAGAGCTTTCCAGTAGATGATCCACTGGCTTACTGGGTCATGAGAAGAGACCACTGGCCATAACTTGCCCAGTATGCAATGCATCCAGCATGCTTTCTGAACGGGCATTCAGTGGTGCCAGAGATTTTGTGACAGATAAAAAAAAACGTGTCTGTCAGCAGACTCCATTGACCAGCTAACATTTGTGAAAATGATTCAGTCCTGGATTAGCAGCAGCTATCAAGCCCCTAAGGCCGATGTCACTGATTAAATGTTTTTGAGATCTGGAATCTCTGCAAGACTGTCTAGGCTGCCTAGCTTTGTGGGTGTTGATTTTATGTTGAAGTAATTGTTTGGCATAGGTTATATGGGCACAATTAACACCCACGGACCAATTTTTTCCACACCTATTTGACTTGTGCATATAATTGTAATTTTTTTACAGCAGGGCCAATACATGCTTTCATCAAATTTAACTCTATAGGGTTACAGTGTGAAGGCACCACCAACACCCAAAACCCAATTTTCCCACACCTGTTTGACAGGTGCATATACTTTCATTTTTTTTTACAGAAAAGCCAATTCTTGCTTTCATCAAGAGTACCTCTTGCCATTTCCTGATCTCTCCGTCGGTGTGTTCTTGGAACATTCCGCGGGGAAATTTTTTCTTCCTTTCACGGTCTGTAGATCAGCGGCGGCTTCAGTGGCAGAATGAGTTTGCCACTAAACCCAAAACCATTCCTTAATGGCCTGGTAAGCCAGTAATGGTGAACCTGAAGTGGGGTATACAATGGATACCTGGTCTCTGCTGATGGCTATGTGAACATGCAGCTTGCCAATACAGAAGAGTATATTGATAGGGCATTGTCTGGACATTTTAGAGAAGTTCTAATAAGGTATAATAATGTATGGTATATATGAGGAGTAGAAGAGAAGGAAAAAGATAAAGAGATGAGAGAATAAAGCAATTTACAAATTAGTTTTGTAAATTTATTTTGAAACTTCTCTTTTGAGGTTATTGTTAGACATTGTTTTTGTATGTTTTGTTAAGAAAAATCAACTGATTTGAGTACCTTTATAGGGTTACGGTGTGAAGGCACCACCAACACCCAAAGCTCAATTTTTCCTGCAACTGTTACTTCTATTCAAAGTCTGTGAACGAGACACCAGACTTTATCTAAAAAATATTTGTTAATCTTGGCCTAAGCGTACTATCATTTGGCTTCTTCACATAAGACTTGCTCACTGTGGTGCAAAAAGTTATTATTTCCATCCAAAGTCCATCAAAGAGACACCAGAATTTATCCAAAAACTTTCCAATCTTGTTCCGAGTGCACTAAATTGTGGCCTCATCATAAAGACCGGCTCCCCAAGCCGTTGTTTATAAAATAAAGAAAGCTTGCAGGGAAAATCAATTTAAGCCTGGGTTCACACATATGGGTTCACCCATATGTGATGTAAGAAATTGCATGTGATTCACACCGCATTGCTGTGCTGATCACATGCAATGTATGTGGATTCCCATAAAAATAGTGCAGGAACCTTTTTTTTTCACGCACTGGAGTGGGATTCCTGTCCGAATTCACAGTTTGCACTGCGATCTGTGAACTGATATGGGGGTGTTATTAACTTTGTATTGACATCCACAGCAGTTCACAGGTAGCAGTGTGAACTGGCTGCGAGGGAGATTGTGCTGGTTCCCACATCGCATATGTGTGAACCGGGGCATGATGCCATTTTTTTTTCTTTATATATGTGAGTATAGCTGCAACAGATTCTATACATGATACAGATGCCCCACTTTACAGGCAGACTAAGGGGACCCCCCCCCCCCCAGGCACTATACTTATAGAATTTTTAGCGTTTCACTTTAAAGTAATTGTAAAGTCTATTTTTTTCCTATTAAAATAACAAACATGTCATACTTACCTGCTCTGTGCAGTGGTTTTGCATAGAGCAGCCCCAATCCTCCTCTTTTCGGGTCCCTCTTCTGTGCTCCTGTTGAGTGCCCACACAGCATGCAGCTTGCTATGGGGGCACCTGAGTCAAAGCTGCAGCTCCCTGTGTCCATTCAGACACAGAGCTCTGGTTTGGCCCCGCCTCTTCTCTCTCCTATTGGCTATCTGACTTTGATTGACAGCAGAGGGAACCAATGGCATAGCTACAGTGTCTCAGCCAATCAGGAGGGAGAGACCTTGACAGCCGAGACACTCGTGGACATCACTGGACAGAGATGGGGCTCAGGTAAGTATTAGGGAGGCTGAGGGGGGCTGCTGCACACAGAAGGCTTTTTAACTTAATGCATAGAATGCATTAAGATAAAAACCTTCTGACTTTACAAACCCTTTAGGCATCATTGAAATCACTGCTCCTTTAAAAATGATCTTTAAAAAAAAATGTTTTTGCATTAATACATGTCCCCCATACCCTTTTTATGGCCAATAACTTGCATATAAGGCCTTCAAAATGGTCCCCTACTCTAATGTTAAATAGATGTGTCTTAACCTTCTAGACTACATTAATGTAACCACTTTTAGGGAGGTAACTTTATTACTGTAGGATTTATAAAATATGTATAGAGTTTGACTATGGGGAGTTCAGCTATAAGTCAGCATAGGTGAATGCCATAGCTTGACAGATGTATATTTACAGCAGAACCTCCTCAGACATCTTTTAAAGTCCCTGGGCTAGTTAAGGTCTATAATGCCCTGCATTCCTTCTAAGTGGGCATTTTTTTTTGTCAAATGTGCTGTCTTGGCTGATTAACAGAGGAGATTTTAATTTGATAGCTTGTTACTGACTTTTGCATTTTAAAGAAAATGAGTGGCATTGTGTCTGTCTCCACTTCCCTATTCTCTCTACACAGTTTGGGGTTAGTCAGACCTAACTATCATTACATCCTCACTTTGGGCAGCCGCATGGAAGGGACTGACCTTTGATGTCCACGAAACACGTTGTCAAGGCAACCACCTCAGCTAACGGGTCACCCAAGTCCATGAGATGCTCCAACAACCAGCACCCCTAGAACCCCTGAAACGCTGACTGACATCCACATCGGCCCATCCAGCCCTGGTTTTCCATCTCCCTGAGGTCTACATCGTTTTGGGACACTCCCATGCACCTGGGATTCACATCCATTGGGCTTCAGATGCTGTGAACGTATAGCGTCATCCAGACTGCAGCAAAGCGGCTCTCTCCCTTCCACCTGTCAGTACGCCAGTGGACTTAGCATCCCAGCCACATGCAGCTTACAGTTCGGGTCTCCACCTTCCCGCTGTCAATCATCTTTGCTTTCTCCTCCAGCACATCCAGCCCTTCCCCACATGCTGGGGAGCGTGTTCCACATTTGGCCGCAAGGCAGCAGGGGTATTGGCGCCCCCCCATGCTGCAGAAGGCTTTTTGTAAACCCCAATGCCTTCAGCTCCTTGTTGCTCCATGGATCTTCTGTGAAACTGTAAGCTGTTGATTTCTTTTTTACCTACCTCATATCCCTTCCTGTCTGACAACAGGATTGATCTTTTACATGCATTACTGAATAACCTAGGACTAATCATGTTCAACTGTCTGCTGTGAGACTGTGTTTACTCTTCAACCCATTGAGCGCTGGTCCATTTGTTTTGTTGTACAAGTCTTTGAAAGGTGGCTGGCACATTCTTCATCCCAAACAGCATTACCATGAACTTGAATAATCTGAATGAGGTGATAAAGACCAATTTCTCCTTTTTACTGTTGTGGTTAGTTAGTGGCTCAATGATATCCACCACCACCCTCCTAAAAGATTTGTCAATTACAGGGAAAGACTACAATGGAGCCCAATGAACATCTCCTGCCTTGCCAACCAACTAGCAGGTAACACAGGACCAACAGTAATTGGCTATGTCTGCAGCCATATTATAACTTCTCTGCATCATTTGTACCTTGGTCTGAATGATTCAACTGCTAGGGGAATTTCTTGCCCAACCACTTGTCTTTCTTTTCTTGGAGATTCGGAAGTGAACATAATCATAGGTGCTGAAACATATTATAGAAAATCTCTCATATCAAAATTTTATTTATATGACATCAACCCCTTATATACTTAAAGACATAAAAAAAAAATTCCAAAACATGAAAAACAGCAATAAAGTGAAAGTAGTACCCCCTCATAAACTATGTGCTACAATTCAAACATGTCAGTGTTTAGGGCCCTTCACCCTTACAAACTATGTGCTTCACTGAAAAAAAGCTTCCAAATAGTGCACAGTTTATATCCAAAAGCAAAAAAAAAAAAAAAGAAGGTGAAAGTGTTGAGGGCTCTTCGCCCTTATAAATAATGTACTCCACCGCCACACAGGTGCTCCACCACCAGCTAAAATGCTCGCTCACCTTGCAAGTGGATCTGTAAATTAATGCAGATCAAACAAGCTTTTAGGACAACAATCCTTCTATAGGTATGACGATCATCTGGTCTCATCCAAAAAGTTTGGCTTCTAGATGTATGTGCCGACCTCAGCTGGCTGAATCTCCATGCACCTTGCGGTACATATATAAAGAAAACGTTCACGTATAGTGTAGTATGTTCTAACAATCACATATTACTCAGCCACTCCTGTCTGGCAGAAGCAGCTGCCGAAAAGGTATAAGGACTCTCACCCCCCAATGTGGAATACCACATTAAGGGAAGTCCTGCTCTGCTTAGTTCCCCCTGGAACTGTCCTCTTGGATCTCTGTGGATTCCACTTGAGTCAACTTTACCGTTCAATTACAGTCCCTCTGAGGGGCTTGTTCTCAATTTGATTTCTTAAATAACTTCCGATTCCTTTAGTTTAAGAGCTACTGTTTTTCACCACCCTAAAACAACTGGAACTAGTTTTTTTTCCCCGTGTTATCGACAGTTGTTGTCCCAAACATGCCAAAGAATCTTTATTCTGTTTTCTCTGAGCCCTAACAGAGGGGGAGAGCAATAGACTACTGTAGTGTTTGGGACTGTAACTTGATATCAACAGATATTATTGGTGGGCTATCGCAGTCGTTCCCTGGTGGTCCAGTGATGACAGCAGGGGACTCCCTGTTGTATGGGGTCTCCCGTTAGAGTCACAGGTCTCTTGGGAAGCGACTCTTGTTCTTTATTTTTGTCTTATTCATAGGGATGGGGATTTGTCTATAAGCAATTTTTTATTTAGGCTATATGGCGGGGTGACCGGTGTGGTAGCAATGCACCTCCATTAGTCACTGAGGGGATGGTGTTCTCCTCTTGGAGGCAACCTGACTTTCATAGGTTAAGGGAGGAACTCCCTCTCCTGGATTTCCGGGGGGAAGTGGCAGATCCCTTCCCCTCTCGGCTTGTATTTTGGATTACTGTTTTAATTTATATTTTAATGATTTTTTCTTCTTCCACTCCTCTTCCTCTACCCTCCCCTGTTTTCTTCTCTCTTCACCATCCAGTTCTATTCCTGCTCAAGGCCAGCTTGGAGTCTCCCCCTCTTCAACTCGCAAGCTCAGGATACCAGGAATCATGTGAGGATACCGCTTCACAAGGGGAATTTTCTTCTTGGGGTGAGAAACCTCTCAATGAAGAGCTTATTCACTACTCTGATCCATGATGGACTCTACACCCCCAAATTGGAAATGACAGATTTTCTATAACATTACCTAGAGACTAAATTCCCCGGTAAAATTAAGAAAACTGCTCCAACTTTATCACGCTTTAAAGGCGGAATTTTTCTTCAAGAGACCCATTTCCCTACCTCCTATATTCCATCCTTTCTACATCAGTGTTTTCCTCAATTCTACCTAGCTAACACTGAAAATAAAACTAGAAGGGTGGTGATATGCTTCTCCAAAAGACTTAATTTATCACTTTTAAGGTTATCAGAGATTCAGAGGGTCAATATTTACTATTTGAGGGCTCCATAGATGGGGGGACTTACACATTTGTTTCATATTATGACCCAAACAAGGGTCAGGGAAAATTTTTGGCATCCATGATACACAAATTAAAATCATACTTTAAAAAACTGTCATCTTAGGGGGAGATTTGAATTTACCCTTTGACCTCTCCTTGGATAAGTCCAAATTGAGGATCCTGAAAGATAAACGACCACCCAGACAAAGTTTAAAAATAGCACAGCAACTAAATTCTCTTGGTTTGGTAGATATCTGGAGAAAATTGAATCCTCATGACAAAAACTATACACATTACTCAGCCCCACACCAAACCTATGCCAGGATTGGCGACATTTTCCTACCAGCCTCTGCCATTCCTCTAGCCGTTGCTCTAAAATCAGAGATACCTCTAGCGGACGATTCAATCATATCTCTAATCATTAGATGTCCCCTGAGGGTAGAGGGTCCCTATAAATGGCGACTTAATGAATCGCTACTAAACAATCCAGTCCACTGCTCTATTCTAGAGAAATCCCTGCAGGAATACTTCCTAGACAGTGACAATGGTACAGTTTCACCAACAACACTTTGGGCTGCCCACTAGACGAGAGGGAAACTTATCCAAATATCCTCTCAGATAAAAAATGAACGTAAAGCAGAAGTTCAGAAACTAACGAGGGATATAAGCAAATCACATAAACATAAACCCACACCTGATACTCTATCCAAATTAGAGACAGCTCGAGTGCAACGTAATCTAGCTCTGACCACCGCAGCAGAAAAACACCTCAGATGGACAGGTGCAAAATTCTATTATCAAACTGACAAAATAAGTTATAAAAAAGCGGCTAAATCGAGCCCCAAAACAAGTACTTTATCTTTTCCTAAAGCATCGGTAGACTTGACCCAAAACCCTATCCGGATTATGGAATCCTTCCAAGCTTACTATTCCAAACTATATACAGAAAGTGATCCTCCTGTCCTTAGCATAATAGACTCTTTACTATGAGATATATCCCTTCCTAAAATTACGAGTAAACATAGGAAACTCCTAGACAAACCCTTCTCAACAGAAGAGGTCTTGGAGGGGTTAAAATCGCTTAAACAGGGCTCGGCTCCTGGCCTGGATGTTTTTTTGGGATGTTTCTATAAAAAATTTGGACCCTCCCTAGCCCCCTTTATGGCGCAGTTCTTTAACTCAGTCCAGGAGGTAGCCTCCCTGGATAAAGATATAAATACAGCCTTTGTATCTGTTATCCCTAAGCCGGGGAAAGATAGGAGTGAGGTTGGCAGTTATCGTCCAATATCCCTCATAAATAATGACCTCAAAATCATGACAAAAATTCTTGCATCCAGAATGTTTAGCTTTATCACTACTTATATACACAAAGACCAGGTGAGCTTCATCCTGGGGAAACAGGGCCCGGACCAAGTTAGAAGAGCAATAGACATAATCTTTTTACTGCAATCCCATTGGGATGGAGGAACCCCCCAGAAAGTCTATCTGATCTCAATTGACCTGCAGAAGGCTTTTGATTCTGTTTCTCTACCTTTTTGAAATTTTGGAAAGGTGGGGATTTGGCCTCAAATTCTTAAGAACTATTCACTCTACCCACAGTGTGCAAATTCGGCTGATGGGTCACTACTCAGAAAGTTTTAACATCCATAAGGGCACTAGACAGGGATGCCCCTTATCGCTGCTCATATTTGCAATTGCTATCAAAACTTTAGCGATAGCTATCAGATCTAATCCAGATATTAAGGGGGTTTCCTCTGGCACTCAGAAGCACAAGTGTGCTTTTTTCACAGGAGATATGTTGCTCTTCATCACGTCCCCATTGATTTCCACCCCCAATATATTTAGAATACTTCAAGATTTTGGTGCTATCTTGGGCCTCAATGTTAATGTTTCCAAATCACTTGCATTAAGTGTCTCGGTCCCATAAAACCTATTCGAACATTGGAAACATCACTTCCCATTTTCCTTGGCCTCTGAATTAATACCATACTTGGAAAACACACTCTCCAGCAACGTGAACAAACTATATGTTTATAATAATCCTCCAATGTTTCGGAAACTGGAAAAGGATCTAAAGTATTGGTCGAAGTGTGGTCTGTCTTTGCTGGGTAGGATTAACGCGGTAAAAATAACATTATTGCCTTGTATACTTTACCTTTTTCGCTCCCTCCTCATACCTATAAACAAAATGGTTATTTCTAAGTTTCAATCTAAAATTATCAGTTTTGTCTGGGGGAAAAAGGGACACTGCTGCTCTAAAGACATTCTCTTCAGGCTCAAAACTCAGGGTGGGCTAGGACTCCCAAACTTATGGTGGTGTTACCAGGCGGCACAACTGACCCAGATCTCCACAGTCTATTCCAAGGGCCCCAAACCAGACTGGATATCTATAGAGAGACAGGCAGCTCCTCACCACACAATTGACTTCCTAATATGGAGCCCCCCAAAATGGAGACCCCCCATTTTAGTTCCCACCCTATCCCATTCTTTGATGCTCTGTGATGAACTTCACAATCAGGCCACTCTAATCTCTACCATAAAACCCCTCGCCCATCTATTTCATAACCCGAACTTACAGCCAGGGATGAACATCCTGGCCTTTCAAGGGTGACTAAACAAAGGATTATTTAGAATAGGTCACTTCTTCACCTCCACAGGCCCTATCACCTTGGTATATTATACCAACGAACTGGAAATGCCTAACGCTGAGAAATTCAGACTTTCCCAGATTACGCATTTCCTACACACCTTATGGACAGATAAACCTGAACATCCCAAAGCCACTGTATATGAACAGTGGTGTTCCAACCTCATGGATGAGAGAGGAGGCATTTCAACTATATATGCCTCTTTGGTGGACAAGTCAAACACACCCTTCTACGCCAGAGCTTGGGAGTCTGAACTGGAACTTCAGCTGGATCCTGAAAAATGGTTTCTCTCTTTTTGACGCTCCTACAAAGGTATCATGAATATTGGACTAATCAAAGCGAATGTCAAAATATTCACTAGATGGTACTATGTCCCCGCCAAACTAGCCAGAATTTATCCAGAGGCTCCCCCTTGTGCTACAGGGGGAGTACAGTACCACATTTGGTGGACCTGCCCACGCATTAGAAGCTTCTGGAACAAATTCATTTGATTAGTGAGTAAAGTCACTGGTATAGCAGTTCCCCAGGACTCCACAATCGCTCTTTTGAATCACAGAATCTTGATACCACCAACAAAGCGCAAAATCTCTTGGATCATGACCCAAGAACAAATAGTAGCAAACTTCTAGACAATTTACATCGGTTTGAAGCACTTTGGGAGCCCTGGGCATTATACATGAAAGTCCCCCTTTATCCGGGTAATACAACCCTCTAAGCAGACTCTCCTGGATGACTTGCTCTCCTCCTCCTCTTCATTTTCTATACCTCCCACTGCTATCTTTTCTTCTTTTCTTTTACTTCTCTCCATTATTTGCCATATACCCCTTTAGGTTTAATACCTCATATTACTTTTATGTTCTCCTTCATATTCACACTTGTGACTTATTAAATATAGTAGGGGAATATTCATGGTAGGGAATTTCACCCCAAAATAAGCAACCGATGATCTTTAGTGCAATGGGGGTCTTCAATATGATTGGTCCCCGTAACAGTGGAGGGGAGGTGGGGGGGAGGGGAACTTGTTTGGGGTACTCAGTTGGTCCTTGGGGAGCCACGTGGGCCACAGTGTGATCCCTTTGGGGTAACCTATGGGGGCCCTTTGGGGTTGGTTGGGCCTAGGATGTCCCCATTGCTTCCCCTGGATTTCTCCCACTTAATTTCTTTACTAGGAATAATGGGATGTTAACAACACAAATAAATTTACAGGTTCCACTTGTGAAGTTAGTGAGTTGTACAAAGAAGTTTTATTTTAAGCATTTATTATTGAATAACCAACTGGCCCATGTTTGTCTTTCCTGATGGGCCCTGTTGGTGGTGGTGGTGGGGGGGGGGGGGCTGCCTGTATTGTTAATTTTACTCTCTAAAATAAAAATCTCAATAAACATATTGAAACAGAAATTCACCTGGTTCCGCAGGGACCAGCCAAATTTCGATCCATGTTTGGTCACTGTGGTTATACAAAAATTGATCTACCGACCTACTTCTGTATAACCGCACTGCAGGAAAATATCCTCTCCATCAACACTGCAGGCTATAGCTTGCAGCACTGATCAGTGTATGCTGACAGTGGGATGCCTCCCATCTGTCAGAATACAATGACACAGCAGGAAGATTCTCCCATCCACTTCAACTGTGTGGATGGGGGAATCAGGTTAGTTTTTTTTGTTCAACTAATTGGTTGAATTAAAAAAATGGACTCACCTATGGCCTGACTAACAGTCACGCCCCACAGTGTTAATGTGCTCACATAGCATTTTATTGCAGAGAAAGGGAGGGAGCATGTTAGACCAATTCTGTTACTGCTGATTTTAGAGTGAACTGGGTCTAGCTCTGGTGCCTATTGGACTGCACAGTCATATTAGACTCCATGCACAACTGCTGTAACGGGAAAGTGAGGGTAAGATTATAAAAATGGAGGTTGTTAGTACATAGTCTCAGTGGTGGTCGTTGGTAATTTTTTTTGAGGGCGGCAAACAGTGCCACCACCACCCCTCCCCTCAGTCGGTCGGGTCTGGAGCACTTACCCCATCTATTGCTGGGTAGCGCTTCTCCCGGGCTTCAATGGCGGATTCCTCTGCTCTCCATGGGCATCACCTTGGTGGCAGCTTCCCCTTCCCCTGCTCTCTGCAGGCATCACAGCGGCTTCCCCTGCTCTCTGCGGTCATTACGGAGGCGGCGGCTTCCCTTTCCCCTGCTCTCCGCGGCTTCCGTTTCCTCCCTCCTCCTCGGCAGCCAATCGGGACACTTCTCTTTTTGGCCAATCAGGAAACGGGTCTCACTTCCTGATTGGCTGGAAGGAGGATCAGTGTTTCAATAGCGAATATTATTAATTCGCTATTGTAGCACACCTGGGTGGGCTCGTAGCGCAATGCTCTGTGCCCCAAGCCCACTCTATTTTGAAGCCTATTAGAGCCTCTGGTTCTAATCAGGTGCTTAAAAAACACCCCCCGTTGGAATTCATGCATTCGGCGTCCTTCAAGGTGCCAGATGCATGGATAGACAGGGCGGCCATGGATAGGGGGCGGTGCCCGGGCACCCCTAATGGTCGGGGCCCCCTGGTCTATCTGAATTTCTGTAACTGTAATTGGACAATATATTAGTTGTTTATTTTTTTTTTATCATTTAAAAGGCTAACACCTATGCATACCATATAACCTGTCATACCAGACCAATGTGGCTTAAGCCATTACCTCTACGGGATAACTTCCCCAAGGAAACATTTAAAATTGAGCCTCCTGTGTAATATATATTTTCCATATTTCATGCGGTGTAAGCTGATCTCAGCTGTCCCTTGCAAGCATACTTTTTACTTGCATTAATATGACGTGATCTTTGATAACACTTCATCAGGGTGTTATTTGAATTTTTTACTTTACAGACTACGAGCATATGCCCTGTGCGGAGTTAGTCAAATCATCTTTCCCAGCCTAGAGGGAATTCGGATCATATGCAATTTTGTTGCCGTCTCTATTTCGGCATGAAAAAAGCATTATTTACTTTTGGTAGTATACCAATGTGTAAAGACAACAAAATAGAAAAAGAAAATAACCGTAGCTTTCTAATATCCGCTGTGGAGTTATTTTAAAGATTTACATGACATTTCAAACAAATGGTAAGATTGGATACCATGAGGCCCCAAAGGCTGCTTTTTTTTTACAGATGTTGACACTTAATCCCAATATTTGTTGTTGGAGCTTTGTCTTGGGATTCCTGGTCAGCATGTTATAAATTGATCTGACAGAGTAAAGTAACGAGATGCTTTGTGTTGTTTCATTGGGATGGCCTCCAAGAAAATCACAACACTGACAGAGTGTATTGATTCATCATGGAGAACAGCAGAAGACAGAGATATTATTAGTTGATTCTGCAAAACCTTTTGCTGTTTTCACTATGTAGGCCTCAGTATGATTAGTAGTTTACTTATTTAAAGAGGATCTTTAGTCTTTTTTAAAAAAATAAAAGCAACTACAAATTCTGAGGCTGCTGACTTTCCAAAAAAAAAAAAAAAAAAAAAAGAAGGACACTTACCTCTTGGATTCAGCGCCCTCCTCACTCAGGACAGTTCTTCACTGGTCTTCGGGTACCCAGCGCCAGCATGTTTGCTAAAGGAAGGTGGCTGTCATTTTAGGCTTCCTACTGCGCATGTGGGAGTCGTGCTGTGATTTGTGAATGGACCCACAGCCTCTTGGGATGTGTCCCAGAAGGTTGGGGGTGGGGGGGGTGGCGTCCACTTCCGGAAGTGGGAGTGGGTATCTAGTAAAACTAAATATCTGCTCCCCAAAAAATAAAACAAATCATCAAAAGTGAGAAAGGAGGGGGGGAGGAGGTGAACTTAAGCTGGTCATGCAAGGTCAATTTTAGGAACTTGAGAAGAACACCAACATTGCAACATTCTAGGTGTATAAGTAATCTTTGCCAACAGATAAAAATGGAAAATGTCATTGAAATTAGCCTTCAATTAGGCCACATGGCACTTTTAAAGAGTGACTCCACTTTTGTTGAGAAAAAAAAACATTCCCCCTGTGTGATCTATGTACATTGCAAGGATTATAACAACCTTTGTTGCAGATTCCTACCTTTTGTTATTCTGAAGTAATCCCTGTATGTTCCTCTGAGCCTCAGTGATGAGTGGGTCTAATGGGAGTGGTTTCATAATTATCTATCAGGTGTGCACCTGCAGGGCTCTAATGAGGAAATCTGCTGGGCCTGCATCCCTTTAGATGTGTTCCTACAGGGAGTGTCTCACCAAAAATGACATTTTTGTTGCAGGGGATGCCTGAAATCTGTCTTGTATCTTAGGCAGACTTCTGGGGAAATTGGTGAGCCAATCACACAAGCAGGAAATTATGTTTCTGGGGAGTGGTCAGTACAGAACAAATCCAGGTAGCCATATTGCAATGCATTCTCAGAAAATCACAATGGCTGCAGATTAAAAAAGGAAAATAGATTTTAATAACATTCAATTACAATATGACTTGTGTCACAATTGTATACGCTATATTATTTGTTCTTTATTTGCTGTTTTCCCAAACTGTGTGACTTGACACCCCGAACATGGCTTTGTTTATACACAAAGTAATTGATGGCTTTATTAAAAAAGCCATGACAGTTCTGACATTGGCTTTATTCATAAACAAAAAGGGAAATAAAGACACTGACACATGTGCACCTACCCAGGTTGAACTGGATGGACTATTGTTTTTATTCGACCTTACCTACTATGATACTAGGGTTAGCGCTAGGATTAGTGCTACTGTTAGGGTTATCCTTTAGCTTAGTGCCTATTGGCACTAGATTTGCATACTCTATCTTGAACCAACAAGCTTCTGAAGTAAAGATGTAAAGGGCAACAATGTATGTTGCTAACAGGGGGCGTTGCAGCCCAACAACCTTCTTAGGTAAGGTTCTTCAAGCCTGACATGTGTCGTCTTCTTCACAACTGCTCAGCACCTTACAATCCTCAGAATAGCAAACCTAGGTCAGGGACTGCAATACCATCTATCATTTACTTCAAAGTAAACATAAAAATTGCTTTTTTTAGTTATTTGAGAGCAAGTACAAGTGCTTGGCTGTCAATAGCACTACCATACATGCAGCTAGTTTAAAGGAAACAATAATTTTATTGGATTTTTTTTCTAACTAACTTTTAACCCTATGACATACACTGACACACACTGTCAGCACAATACAGCATTCCACTTTTCTTAGCACAAAAAAAAAAAACCTTTTCATGACAAAGTGTTAACTGGTTTGTCAGTTGACCATTGTCCAGTGTCAGTGATCAACTACTGACAGCCACTGTTATTACCTTCTAGTCTTATCGCTGTGAATACAGCTGTCATTGACAGAGCTGTCCTAGAAAAAGAAGGGTAGATAATGTGAAACATGTATTGGAGCTTTGAATGTGGTTTTATTACAGGGAGTGCATACATTGCCTGTTGGTTCTAAGTGAAGCACAACAGTATATCTACATTGGTGGAAAATTTAAAGTGACTATATGTAGTTTCTTTAATGTTGTTTTTTTTTATTAGGCATACATATAAAATAGTTAAGTTTGGTATACGGTAAATAAAATTACATATACATGTTGTATAAGAGTAGCTATAGTTGCTCATCATTAAATAGTTGCTTCCTTCTCATAATGCAAAAAACCTATGAATTTGGTGAAAACAGTACAGTCTTTTTAAGCCTGGTATTTTAACTCAATAGTTAAAGCTCAGCCTTACTTTCAGACTTACACAGTTGAACACACTCCTCTCCTGTACTGATATTGCTTTTACTGCACATTGTGAACTTTTCACCGTACATTTGAGGATGCAGAAATCTGTGATAAAAACAGGAAAACTACAAATTCTGTAGCTTCTGAGCTTCTCTCACTTCCTTTTTGGTAAAACATTGTGAGCAGGATAGGAAGTGAGGATAAATCTCTCTTTAAAAACCATGGATAGCGGTAGAAAACATGATGGGGTTCTGACCCTTCCCCACTACAGCAAGTCCCCTACTTATGAACAAGTTCCGTTCCAGGAGCTCATTCGTAAGTCCAACTAGTTCGTAAGTCCAAAAAAAGATCAATGCTTGAAGACAAAGCGCTGATCAGTGTGTTCTGGCAGGGGACAGCCCCCTTATTAGAACACAATGGCACAGCAGGAGATCGTCGTGCCAACATTGCTTGTGTTGGACCAGAGATCTGTTGTTTTTGTTTTTTTTGTTGTTTAGCCTGCTGGGTTGAACAAAAAAAACTGTGCAAACACATTTTCGCATCTTTGAAAGTTCGCAACTAAGAGATTCGTATGTAGGGGACTAATGCCGCGTACACACGGTCGGACTTTTCATCTACAAAAGTCCAACGGACGCTGACGGACTAAAGCTGGCTGGTAATCCGATCGTGTGTGGGCTTCTCCGGACTTTCAACTGACTTTTTTAGCCTCAAATCCGACGTACTTTAGATTTGAAACATGCTTCAAATCTTTCCGACGGACTCGAGTCCGGTCGAAAAATCCGCTCGTCTGACAAAAACCCACGCTAGGGCAGCTATTGGCTACTGGCTATCAACTTCCTTATTTTAGTCCGGTGTACGTCATCACGTAAGAATTCGACGGACTTTTGTGTGATCGTGTGTAGGCAAGTCTGTTCGTTAGAAAGTCCGCCGCAAGTCCGTCGAAAGTCCGCCAAAAGTCAGTCGAAAGTCAGTCGAAAGTCAGTCGAAAGTCAGTCGAAAGTCAGTCGAAAGTCTGTCGGACAGGCTGTCGGACAGGCTGTCGGACAGGCTGTCGGACAGGCTGTCGGACAGGCTGTCGGACAGGCTGTCGGACAGGCTGTCGGACAGGCTGTCGGACTTTTGTAGCTGAAAAGTCCGACCGTGTGTACGCCCCATTACTGTTTATTCAAAATGAAGAAAAAAAGTTTTGGCTTGACATACATTTTATATACACCATTAGTATATTGTTGTCGTATGAAAATAAACACTTTACTTATTGCATTGTGCTTTATAAATGCTGCTTCATAAAAGGCACAACCCTGATTCACTTTTATTTTTCACGTTTACATAGAGAAAGAAGTTTATTGATACAACTGTAGATAGTAATATTGGCTAGCCTGGAGGACATACAGTCACATGTACTGTACATATCTAATTTGGCATGTCCTTCTATTGATGAGAAGAGACACTTCATTTAAAGTAACCCAATAACGGCATGCATAAATCATGAAAGGTAATTTGAATTAGAGAGAATGTGGTAAATGAACGTGAAGGGAATAACATTAAAGTTAAACATAGTACATACATGAATGTCATATAAGTCAAACCTTGCTAGAAATAATCAAAGGAGGTGCCGAATAAATCAATGCTTTGTCACTTCCTTGATGGTCCTCGGAATGTAGCTAATACTGTCAGATGGAAAAGAGCAGCAAGGTTAAAGTGTTACTAAACCCAGTATGAAAATAGTTCCTCTGACCCCCCCCCCCCCCCCCCCACACACACACACACACACACACACATACACAGTGCATACAGCTTATAAATCTTATTTTTACATTAAAATACTGCCACCATATACCTTTTTTGCTGATCTGTATACCACGGTCACATGATAAATTGCACAGTCTGTGCAGTGCTGAGCTTTCAGGTAGGAGGAGATTTCCACTACAGCCTGTATACATGCCCACATGTGTGATGTCAATATCATGTGACCTGAACAGTTCAACTGAAACACGAAATGTTCTCTCCAGCAATAGAGACAAAACTGAGCATTTGCAGGATGGCTACCCTCAATGTATTATATGGCCTTGCCAAGATAAACAGTGCAGGAGGGAAGGATCTGTCCATATAGTGTCAAAGAGCCTTTTTACACAATGCAGAGGATTGTGGGTTTACTAACACTTTAAGGTGATAGTAGGTGGTAGCTTGAGGAGCGTGATAAATGTGTGGGTTGATTATTAAGGATACATGTACAGCTAGTCAAATGTTTACATTAAAAAAACAGCTTTGTCACTCTCCGGTGACAATCTGACAGTTTTTTGGAGTGGAAGCAAATGCCATAGAGCTCCGAAGAGAGGAAAACAATAGAGTTACTTTAGTTTTTTGCTCATTCAGCAGAGATAAGCTGTAGCACCTTAGAACCTTATGCCTGCCCAATCTTGCATGTCTAAGTAATCTCCTGCTAAAATCTCTATAACATGAAAAATGCAAGGGAGTAAAGCTCATCCTCAAAACTTGTATAGTAGATGGATTTATTTCTAAAGATTTCCAGTAGGTGCCGTTCAACACCAAGCAGGCCACAGAGTGAAGATCTTGATGGAGCAGGGTTATAGGTAAGTATGAAAATGAAAAGTATACTTGTCCTTCCGTTACCCTGAATCTGAGCCTACAAAACATTCCTTTTATGAACACTTGTCTCCGTGTATGCACACTGCAGGTTAACCGACAATGCTGGAGTATGATAGGGCGGTAGCAGAGATTGGTAATAATAAGATTCTGCTGTCCAACCTTGTGAAAAGTCTGATGAATAGGGATGAGTCCAACTGCACTGGGTTCAGTTCCAGCAGGGCTTATGCCGCGTACACACGGTCGGACTTTTCATCTACAAAAGTCCAACGGACGCTGACGGACTAAAGCTGGCTGGTAATCCGATCGTGTGTGGGCTTCTCCGGACTTTCAACTGACTTTTTTAGCCTCAAATCCGACGTACTTTAGATTTGAAACATGCTTCAAATCTTTCTGACGGACTCGAGTCCGGTCGAAAAATCCGCTCGTCTGTATGCTAGTCCGACGGACAAAAAGCCACGCTAGGGCAGCTATTGGCTATGAACTTCCTTATTTTAGTCCGGTGTACGTCATCACGTAAGAATTCGACGGACTTTTGTGTGATCGTGTGTAGGCAAGTCTGTTCGTTAGAAAGTCCGCCGCAAGTCCGTCGGAAGTCCGCCAAAAGTCCGTCGAAAGTCTGTCGGACAGGCTGTCGGACTTTTGTAGCTGAAAAGTCCGACCGTGTGTACGCCCCATTAGAGAAATTCTTGTATGCTGAACCTGAACCCCATTGAAATCAATAGGAGCCCAATGTCAAATTAAAAATGCCAATTCTCTAGGCTAATAGGCAAGAGGGTGACAAAAAATAGCACGAGAGTGGACAATGCCCTGGGGAACATGTACCAATGCAACAAAGGTTTTAAAAACTCTAATCGACCAAGAGCAGTGATTTTTTAAATGCTTAAAAAAGGAGAGTACACTAACCCGGGGGTGCATCTCTGTGATGTACAAGAAGTGCTGCAGCAACAGTGACACTTAAATAGGCTGGACAATGACATGACACAGAAAGAAAATCCAGCACACAGACCCCTCCAAGGGGTCACTTTGATGTAGCACATCCTTACAAAAAACAAAAACAGAAAAACTATTTGCATAGCATCCCTCCCTCAAAATGCATACCAGGCAATTGGAGTCTGGTAAGGACTTTAGGGGGTACCTTACGCAAAAAAACAAAAAGGAAAATGTATGAGGTCTCCCAGGAAATCATTATGAGAGAAAAAAAAATGTGTGAGGGCCCCATAAAGAAAAGCCATACTAGATCCTTAATCTGAGTAGCAGCTTGACTGGCTAGGAAAGAAGGGGGAGGTCAAGCAACCCTCCCCCCTAACCATACCAGGCCACATGACCCCCCTTGCAAAGCAAAGCATCTTGTCCCCATGCCCAGTGGTTGTGGAGGTTTGTGGGCAGGGGGGCTTATCACAATCTGGAAGCCCCTTTTAATAATAAGGGTGCACCAGATACTGCTACCTCTGTTAACTACTGGCCCCTCCCTATGCTCCTGGCCCCTCTCTCCTGTCAAGTGCTTGCTATGGGGGTACCCAAGCCGAGTCACAGATCCCTGTGTCCATTCAGACACGGAAGAACCCCCTCTCTCTCCTGATTGCCTAACCAACTTTAATTGACAGGAGCCAATGGCGCCGCTGCTTTGTCTCAGCCAATCAGGAGGGAGAGTCTCGGATGGCCGAGACACTTATGGATATTGCTGGACACTGATGGGGCTCAGGTAAGTATTAGGGGGACTGAGGGGGGCTGCTACACACAGAAGGCTTTTTATCTTAATGCATCAAATGCATTAAGATGAAAAAAAACCTTCTGACTTTACAACCCCTTTAACCCAGATATGATCATCTCATTAATAATGACAATATCCTTCCTATACAAACTTCAGTTTTATGTTCTAAAAGGGTTCCTTTGTAATAACAAGTTCTATAACTGGCAATATAGAGACAATATGGTAGTTTTCAGAGTCTAACTTGCATGTGAGTGAACTTTATAGTGAAGACAATCTGAGCAGCACATGAAGACTAAAATAGCTGCTGTATCTGAAACAAGTCTGCACTGTGGGGGTTATTTGCTAAAACTGAAGAGTGCAAAGTCTGATGCAACTCTGCATAGAACCCAATCAGCTTCCAGGTTTTATTGCCAAAGCTTAAGCTGGGTTCACACCCATGCAAATTGGATGCGGATTTTACCACATTCAATTCCCATAGCAGGAGAATGTGACTGGCTCCCCATGGAGCCGGTTCACATATCTCCGACGCGGCTGCGGAGTGCACTGCACAGAAACACTGTGCGTCTTTGACTCCGTTCCAGGGCTGAATTCAGGCATAGATTCGGCCCTGATTCGTCCCTGAAACGGGGAACAGGGACGCACAGCGCTCATGTGCGATCTGCAGACGGTTCCAGTGTGAACCCGGCCTAAATGAACAAGCTAGAGGTAGAAGCTGATTGGCTACCATGCACAGCGGAACCAGATTCTAAGGCCTTGTACACACGGTACGACAATCAGAAGGGAAAAGTCTGAAGACGAGCTGTCTGCGGATTTTCGGATCATTAGTACGGTGCATTCGACAGACGATTTGACTTTTACATCAGACAAAAGCTGGATGCGCAGGCTATAAAAATTTTTGTCTTATGTGAACTCAACGTCTGATTTTCAGATAGTCAGTACAGAAATCCGTCACACAAAAGTCAAAAGTACAACCACGCATACTCAGAATCAAGGAACGACTGGAAAGAGTTTGGTCTTGTAAACTACTGGTCGTAATCTAGAATTAACATTCGTGACACGGCAATTGATGAAATGTCAAAATTCTCATCTTCTTTAATGGGATAACAATGAAGCTGCTTTGCATGTAGTTATGCCAAACGTATTTTAAAAGGCATTTGTTTTGTATGATCTGAAAAACATGAATCAATGCTCACCAAACTTCTACTAACATGAAATTAGCAGAAGGGGCCCAAAGGGTGGCGCTTGAGAAATAAACGTCCTCTTTATACTCTCATAGTACGTAACTACATTCGTGTTTATCAAATGACAATTTGCGTTTAATTAGTATGCTAGACAAAATCCTGCACACGCCCTTATGACAAAAATCAGACGCTCGGTCGTCCAATGATCCGACCATGTGTACGAGGCTTTAGTGCATCAGTTTAGTACATCTATCCCACAATGAGCACAGACACTGTTATCTATGATTTGATTACCATACTGTATACTATTATTATTATTTATTAAATTCTAAATTGTCTATCTTGATTTTAATGCTCTGCCACTGTATACATCCTGTAAATGACATATATAGCTGTACTGCAATTGCAGGTGGGTTGTTGACCTTAGAGTATACAGACAGTGGCAGTGAAGCTGTTTTACTAATTGCAAATAAGCTGTTCACCTTTAAAGGGAATTTTTCCTTAGCTTGCAAAGAATACCTAATCAGGAAAATTATCTTGCAAAGTGAATGGCCTATTTGTTTTTAGTATATTAACACCAGTGTGTTTTCCTATTATCCTACAGGTATGTTTTATTCATGTTTCTGTGATTTCAGTTAACATTCTATGTAAATTCCCCTATGCAATCACTGTTCTTGCTATGTTATAGTGGAGTTCCGCCCATTTCTGTGTTTATTAAAAATCACTTTTTGTAGCTGCTGACTTATAATAAACAAACACTCACCTGTCCCAGGATCCAGCGATGCGGCCACCCAAAGCCTTGGTTCTCTCCTCAGCCTGTCCCGGGCATTACTAGTGTGGACACCCGGCTGTGACAGCTTCCGGCTTCACAGCCGGGTGCGCACTGTGCATGCGCAAGTCGCACCACACGTCCTGAATGGCCGGGCAATCTTATGGGACCTGTGATGTGTCCCAGAAGATTGCAGGGAGGGAGAGGGAGAGGAGAGCTTCAGCTCAAGTCACCTAGGCAGCCTGAGCGGAAGTGGGAGCTGGGTACATATCAAAACTAGGTACCCGCTCCCCCCCCCCAAAAAAAATTACATGCCAAATGTGGCATGTCAGGGGTCAGGAGTCCTTAAAGCGGAAGTTCCGCTTTTGGGTGGAACTCCGCTTTAAGTGCACAGAAGAGTTTCCCATAGATGCGTTGTTGATCTGAGAGTATACAGACAGTGGCAGTGTATTTCCCTATAGTCTTATGCTATGTAGACATGACCAGCCTTTCGACGGACTGAATCACGTCAGACTTTCGATGGACTTTACACTGACTTTTCGATAGGACTTTCCTCGATTCGGACTTGTCTACACACAATCACACCAAAGTCCAACGGATTCGACCGTGAGGACGTACAACCGGACTAGAATAAGGAAGTTCATAGCCAGTAGCCAATAGCTGCCCTAGCGTCGATTTTTGTCCGTCGGACAAGCATACAAACAAACGGATTTTTCGACTGGACTCGAGTCCGTCGGAAAGATTTGATACATGTTCTAAATCTAAAGTCCGTCACATTTTCCACAATAAAGGTCCGCTGCAGGTCCGATGAAGCCCACACACGGTTGGATTGCCAGACTGATTCGTTCCGTCGGACAAGTTTGATCGAAAAGTCGGGTCGTGTGTACACGGCATTACAGTGCTCCAGCCAAGTACACTCAGCTTTAATAAACATTGAAAAAACATAGTCTCTGCCCAAAGATGGCCATACATGGCTCAGTTTTTTCATTCAGCCAGCAGGCTGAATGAAAAAACTGAACCAGCTCCCACAACCACTAATTGAGGTAGATGGGGAAATCCTCCCGGGTGGATTGTTTCCAACAGGTCTGGTCAGCAGAAGTCGATGGATAAATCAACTTTTGCTGAGCAGTAATGGCCACACATGGATCAGAATTTGTCTGGTGCCTGCTGAACTGTCTGAATTTTGATCAATCTGTGGCCTCCTATATGCCTTTTAGTCCACTATTTTGCACCTGCGTATGTTGACTGATGACTGGATGGTTGTGTGAGGATCACCTACATGTGCTTCAGAGTGCTGCATTAAATAGAGGGGGGTTATGCTGGCTTTAGCTGAATTGAAGTAAATCCTGAACAACATCAGTAAGAATGATTTTACCTGTTATGTGGAGTTGTTCTTTTAGGACTGACTTGAAAAGTAAATGGGAAATAGCACTAAGCACACACAGATCCCACGTGTCTTCACTACTGTCTGTTGTGGATGATTATCATATAGATATTTCATTGACAATACTCTGTTCATATTTGTCTGGTTATTTAAACACATTTGTGCATGAATACAAATGTGTTTTTGTTCCCCAAGTGCAGGTATTACTCTAATACGCATTACATTGCCGACTCACTTTGCATGACACAGAGTAAGAACCCCCAAAGGCAATAATAAATAAGCTACTGACGTCAACTCCAGCAAATAGCATTAAACACCCCATATATTTTCTACATCTCATCTGATTGTCATCCATTCAATTTTGCCACCCACTACTACTTATTTTCAACCTGCTTTTCCTATTGCTTTTATTTTCTCTGTCCTCCGCACTGTATCTGTTTTATCTTTGTTCCCACTAACACTACATAATGATTCATTTTCAATATCTTGTCTCTTGATTATTTAACATCCATACTGGGACAATTGGGACAGACCAAATACAAAAATTGTACCCAATAAAATAAAAACCAAGGTGCTGTGTGTCTGAAAGGAAAGATTCTGATAATAATGCCAGCTACTTCTGCTGTTTGATAATACAGTTTGCCCATGATTATGTGCAGGCTTGCTATAATAAACACATTAAAATGCTGCAGCATGTGCAGGACAAGAAAGCTTGAATCAAAACAAAGAATGTCTTGCAGCATAGAAAAAAAGAAATAGCTCAATGTAATACATGGCATGTATCATCACTGGTATTATCGGAGCAGTATGTGTGCCTTCAGACTTCTATTTATATGCTATAAAATTGCAGCTTTCAAAGTCTACCTTATTCATTTATGATTATCACTACACTTATATGCAAATAGAACAATATATATCATTAAACAATGATACATGAAATACATTTTTGAGCTGCTTTACCTTTTACCTAGATTTGTAATTTTGTTCAGCCAATTTTGTGATCCAATTATTGAATATGCAATGATTCCTCCCTTCAGTTAACAATACAGATTGGCAAAGGGCCCACTCAATCTGCAGCTGGACAATGAGAAAGCAGTAGCAGTAGGATGAGGTCATCCCTCCTGTAAGCATGATCCCCCCTTCCCCGTGACAGCGGGTGGGGAATCCTTTCCCGGTACCCGCTGTCACAATTTGAAAACAGTGCAGCTGTGTGGGGCTCTGACATTGCACCTGCACTGATGGACAGTAGGGTAGAGATGACCGGATCACTACCCTTGCACGTGGGTTAACACTTTGCAAGAAGGTGTGCTCACCAATGCCTGGGATCAGGCAGGTGCCGTGGTCATGTGAAGAATCAAGTATTAGGGCAGCTTCCCAACTCAGAGATGAGCCACATGTGTGCAGTACCCAAAGTACAGAGTTCCTTCATAAGCTGCTTCATCCCACATCCTACATACTTGTCCTGATGTATGTTTTGCATTCGGAGGGACATGTTGAGCCACTTTCCACTCCACCAGTCAACTTGCCCCTGTTACCTCATTCCCAGTAACAGAATGGGGTCCCATCGAGCACATAGCACGGATCTCATGCATGCTGTCACTTAAAATGGTTGTTAAGCCATTCTGCTAACTTTACACAAACGTCCCTGTTTGCTAATGACAAGTGTCCCAGTGTCTGTGCGTTATAAATAAAATGCCGCTATATACCTGATTTCAGAGCGCCGCTCATGTGACCAGCCGGCTCTCGCCTCTCCCGATCTGACAGCTAGAGTGGGAGGGGCTGAGAGTCCCCTGCTGATGTCAGCTGGAAGGGGAGGAGGAGAGGAGGAGAGGAGGTGAGAGCCGGCCGGTCACGTGACTGCCGAGCAATGCTCTGAAATCATGTATATAGCAGCGTTTTATTTATAAAGCATAGACACTGGGACACTTGTCATTAGCAAACAGGGACATTTGTGTGAAAATTTAAGAGATTTAAGAGTAATTTTAGCAACAGGAGGGGAGGGGCGGGCACTTGTAAGATCTGACAGGCAGGGAGGGGGAGAGTATGGAAGAGAGAGGACAGAGGAGAGCTGCGGAGGATGGAGGCAAGTAAACTGACCATGGTGTCAGGTCTCAGCAGCCATGATAAACCATGGTCAGTTTACAGTGGGGAGGGCAGAGCCAGGCTGGATCAGCCAGGTATTTCAGGTGTCACAGAGGGTCAAGCACTGTGCTGTTGAACATGCTTTAACCACTTGAGGTCCGGGCCATAGCCGAATGACTGCTACAGCGCGGACCTCAATCTCCGGGAGGACGTCATAGGACGTCATCCCCTGTACACGCGCACCGCGGTGTGCGCGCTGTGATCACCGAGTCACGGAGACTTGGATGATCACAGATCCGAGTAAGGGGCCGGTCCCGGCCCCTTACCATGTGATCAGCTGTCAGCCAATGACAGCTGATCACATGATGTAAACAAGACTCGGTGATCGGTTTCGTTTTCTCCTCACGCTGAGAGCTTATGTGAAAGGGACATCGGTCCCGAAGAGGAAGGAGGCACAGATGCCTCATCTGTGCCTCCAAGTGCCATTTGTTATTGCCACCTGCCAGTGCCCACAAGTGCCACCAACAATGCCCCACAAGTGCCACCAACAATGCCCACAAGTGCCACCAACAATGCCCACAAGTGCCACCAACAATGCCCACAAGTGCCACCTATCAGTGCCACCTAGCAGTGCTGCCATCAATCAGTGCCCAACACTGCCACCCATCAGTGCCCATCACCGCCACCCATCAGTGCCCATCACTGCCACCTATCGGTGCCCATCAGTGCCGCCTCATCAGCGTACATTAACGAAGGAGAAAAATTACCTGTTTGCAAAAATTTATAACAAAATATAAAAAAATATATAATTTTTTTTTTAAAAATTCTGTCTTTTTCAATTTTTTTAACAAAAAATAAAAACGCAGAGGTGATCAAATACCATCAAAGGAAAGCTCTATTTGTGGGAAAAAAAAAGTATAAAAATTTCATTTGGGTACAGTGTTGTATGACCGCGCAATTGTCATTCAAAGTGCGACAGCGCTAAAAGCTGAAAATTGGTCTGGACAGGAGGGGGGTTTAAGTGCCCAGTAAGCAAGTGGTTAAAGGAACAGGATCAATATATATTTTTTTTTTTTAGGGTAACAAACACTTCTCTTCCCATACCTAGTGACCAGGCCATTGATCTCCTTAATGCTAGACTACTTTCAAAGACTAGGTAAACAATAGCTGTGCTAAAAAATGATCTTAAGTGTGATTGTCACATTGATAGTGATAATGATATTAAGTGCACAAAAATATAGTGATATCAAAAGAAAAAAAAAGGGTTGCAAGAAAGTCCAAACAATATGTCATAAGCTGGGTTCAGAGTACAAAAGTGCAATCTTCCATTACCAGTGATAGTAAAACACCAAACCAAATGCGCGCTTACCAGAGGCAAGCAAGAAAGAGCTTGCGGCTTTAAACCCAGCCAGGGCCTTTCTAGGAAGTGTCAGGTAACAAGCTCCCGGGGAACACTGATCCAGGATCAGTATACAATCAATGGGTGGAAGGAGCCCTCCGGTGCCGTGACATTAGAGCATGAAAGAAAAAGTAGGTACTTCCCAAAGTGTAATACCGTAAATATGGTTTATTAGTATAAAAGAGTAACACTTACAGAGTGGAGTTTAAAATCAAGCAATAAGTAGCCGGCCGGCCTGCGAGCGCCCGTGACTCTGCGTCCTACCACCCGACGCACGTTTTGTCATACAATGACGTCGTCTGGGGCACGGGCGACGCACTGACACATTGCGTATAAATGCATACCAATTAGAACCAAAAAAGAAAGACAAATTCCCCAATTGGGGTTTTTAGGCAGCAAAAGAAGAAAGGGTAAAGCGGCCAATACGTAAAAATGTATCTTTATTATACAAAAAATGACTTCAACACACTGGTTAAAAAGAATGAGCTCCCATAGGGTGTTTACCAATACATGACACTCAACACATACACTGTATATATATGTTCATGACAACATGACATGTGCGTTGACTTGTGGCAAAATTTATGGACCTGACGCGTTTCGACCTATATATTCCAGGTCTTCTTCAAAGGTCAATTTGCTAAAATTATATCAAGAAATGCATGTGTCAAAAAAATGGGTGTATATTGAAAACAAGTACATAGCATATCAATACAGCATATTTACCCAATAATGAGTGTCCTAAGCCCAGGAGCTTCTTGTTGGGTAGATCCCTTTAAAATCAAAAGATTGCCCGTTCGCCTTCCCCCGGAGGTCTCATGGCATCACCGCCGCAGCCCCCATTCCCAGGGGGAGATCCCAAAGGAATGTGGCTTACAAGAGATCACACTGTAAGACGCCCTCTATGCGCAGACCACCCAGCCGGTCAGATAGGGAGGACACCTGCAGCAACAACCCAGGGAGAGAAGAATAACAAAGATAGAAATAATGTATATTATGTATTGGTGTGCACTCCAACGTAAGGTCTAAGAAGTGCAAGAAGTGTATATATGTTTGTATCTGCTTGGTTATAAAAAACCATAGCTACCTATATCCACCCATTACATTGGCCTTGGCCTATGCGTACTGGGTGTATGTGTCTGTGCGTAAAAAAATCCGCACAGACATGTACATATGTGTGTGCACACACATATATATACCATACTTATGGTTTTAAAGTACCTATTTTGATGTAAGAGATATGACGGAGTGCACACTAGGGTAGGAGAAATAACAGAATCAAGAAGGGAGTAATAGATTGCGAATTAGTACCTCAACCCTGTAAAGGAGTGTGAATGGAATAAGGAATGTGATTGATGAGAAATAACACTCGAAAGTGAGAGAACCAAGCCTCATTCTGAGATGAGGACAAAGACAGGTGACATCCAGCATGGCGGACCAGGAGCGATGCACGTCCACCATCTTAACTAATGGCAAACCAATATATATGGGAACAAAATAAAATAGTAAATAATATAGGCATGAATGGGGGGGGGGGATTTAAAAGAGGGTTGTGATGAGCCTCTTTTCACACTGGGTAAAGAAAAAGGGGAGGGGGAAAAAAAAAAGGGAAATCACTTGACAGAACCATGAACTGGCAAAAATCGGCACCGGCCGTGAGAGACATGAAAACTGTCAAGACACCCTCACCTACAAAAATTGGGCCAAAAAATAAATGAGATTATAGAATAATTAGGAGGTCTCGGTCCTCAGCCCACGTCGAGTTTGCATAAAAGGTTTACTTAAAAAGCACTAGAATATGGCCGGGCAAGTCTGGATTGGGCAAAAAACTCGAGCTTGTTACCTGACACTTCCTAGAAAGGCCCTGGCTGGGTTTAAAGCCGCAAGCTCTTTCTTGCTTGCCTCTGGTAAGTGCGCATTTGGTTTGGTGTTTTACTATCACTTGTGATGGCAGATTGCACTTTTGTACTCTGAACCCAGCTTATGGCATATTGTTTGGACTTTCTTGCAACCCTTTTTTTTCTTTTGTAATCACTATATTTTTGTGCACTTAATATCATTATCACTATCAATGTGACAATCACACTTAAGATCATTTTTTAGCGCAGCTATTGTTTACCTAGTTACTGTGCATATGTTCTGTATTTCATATGTTAGCTGCTGCTTCACACATTTTCTGTTTAATTTTTTGTTTATTTTTGTTCATTTTGAGCGCGGTATTGAAATCCTTTTTTCCTATACTTTCAGAGACTGGCAGAGATGGACAGCTAGGTCAGAAGTCAAAGCACCGACTCCCTCTCTACCGGAGGTCCTGTTACCTAGCCAGGTACCAGGTCATACTTGGAGATGCTCAAACAGAGAAGTTTATTTTTTTTAAAGTATTCTGGCGAATTAACGTTCCAGAGCAAACCATAGATCTCAGACAGTCTCAGCACATATCATTAGTTGTGTATGTGTTCCATGTGTTTCTTTCTGTGTATCCATAGGCCAATGATGGCAAACCTTGGCACCCAAGGACCTTGACGTCCTTTTTTCACCACAAATAGAGCTTTCTTTTGGTGGTATTTGATCGCCTCTGCGGTTTTTATTTTTTGCGCTATAAACAAAAGAAGAGCGACAATTTTGAAAAAAAACACAATATTTTTTACTTTTTGCTATAATAAATATCCCAAGTTTTTTTTTAAAAAACAAATTTTTTCCTCAGTTTCGGCCGATACGCATTCTTCTACATATTTTTGGTAAAAAAAAAAAAATCGCAATAAGCGTATATTGATTGGTTTGCGCAAAAGTTATAGCGTCTACAAAATAGGGGATAGATTTATGGCATTTTTTAAAAAAAAAATGAATTTATTTTTTTAGCGGCGATCGCGATTTTTTTTTCGTGACTGCGACATTATGGCGGACACATCGGACACTTTTGACACATTTTTGGGACCATTCACATTTATACAGCGATCAATGCTATACAATTGCATTGATTACTGTGTAAATGTGACAGGCAGTGAAGGGGTTAACCACTAGGGGGCGGGGAGGGGTTAATATGTTTCCTAGGGAGTGATTACTAACTGAAGGGGGAGGGGACGCTCAAGGGGAGGAGACCGATCAGTGTTCCTCCGTTCTGGGAACACAGATCGCTCTCCTCAGAGCTGACAGGCTGTGGATCTGTGTGTTTACACACACAGATCCACATGCCGGCCCGGTTAACGGCAATCGCGGGTGCCCGGCGGACATCGCGGCCGCCGGGCACACGCACCGGTTCCTGAGCAACGCGGCGCGTGCGCGCACCCCCTAGGCGGCCGGGAATCCCAGGACGTCATATGACGCCCACCGAGGATGGGAGATCCCATCCCAGGACGTCATATGACTATGGGCCGGTAATGAAGTGGTTAATAATCATATTACTGTGGCAAACAGTGACGGCTGGTGTTGTTTTTTGCGGTAAACAACCACCCCCCCGGACGGCCGGCATCCAGCCCTGCACTTGCCCCATCTAGGTCACGGGTGGGCTGGCAGCACTCCTACGGGTAGCGGGCAGTGGCTTCCATCACGTCTCCGCCTTCTCTGAATCACGGCAGCTTCCACTGTGCGTCTCCTCCCTCCTCCTCCTCCTAGGCATTCAATAGGATCACCTGTCCTTTTAGCCAATCGGGTGATGGGTCTCATAACCTGCTTCCTGATTGGCCCTGATTGGCTCTGGAGGAGAATCAGTGTGACAATAGCGAATATTCATTCGCTATTGTCACACAACTGGGTGGGCTCAGGGCGCAGTGCTCTGCAACCTGAGCCGACCCTTTTTTAAAGCCTATTAGAGCCTCAGGCTCTAATCACGTGCTTCAAAAAAAAAACTATTAGGGTCCATGGTCAGTAATCAGTAGTTATGAGCTGTATTTAAAGAAAAGTGGGCGAGTGTGGCGCTGTCCCAAAGTTGTAAAAGAAATGTCTGCATATATACAATTATATCCAAAGTATCACGTGTGTATTCCCTTAAGTGAAATATGTATGGCAGTTATTACCACTCCTGTGGATTAAAGTGACTGGTGATTTAAACATAAGAAGCATAATGAGTGCAATAAATCGCATCAAGGGGTCTAGTGCTATATTCCCTCAAAAGGAAAAAACAGTATTAACCACTGCTAAGAGCATGAAGTGGTCTATGTCTAAACACTAGAAAACACAAAGTTGCAATAAATACATCACACGTGACATGCAAAAAATTCTAAAGTGTCTAGTGCTAAATAAATATTAAAATATTGCTCTACAAACGTTGCAAATATCAAAGTGACAAGTGCTCTATAAAGAGGTCACTCTGAAAAGTACTAAACACACGTGCCATGCAAATGGTTCTATGATAATAAACAGTTCATATGGGTATGTGCCCGGTGCACTATAAGTGAAAAAAGGCGTCCGTTGTAGGATTCCTCAAAGCACACAACAGGTGTTAATCCAGTGCTGGTGTCTCGCGTTGTGATTGTGCAGAGACTCACCAGCTGTATATCCCCTGCAGGGGTAACGAATAGTCACAATATGTGCCACTGTGCAGCAGTCCTTGGCAAGACCAGGACCAGGATGATATCATAAGGACATAAGAAGAAAGGATTCCATAGTGTGAAACCGTTTAAAACCACTATTTATTAAGTCAGATAAAAGGGTACTCACATTGTAATGGAAAAAATGAGCGGTGTACAATGCTTAAGCGTCAGCTTTGCAGGGAGATGTCAGCAAGGCGTTCAGTCAAAGGCCACGCCCTACGTACGTATGTTTCGTCACACGGACTTCTACGGGAGCATGGTCCCTGCATCGTCTCCCCTATCCTTATATGCTGTGCGGTCCGTAGTGCACCTGTGTTCCAGCGGCCATATTTGGTGTGTGTTTGTGTTCCAGCGGCCATGTTTTTGTGTGTCGGCGGCCATTTTCCCTGGGACAGTGCAGACCGAAGCCCGCAGCCCCATGCCAGCGGCCATGTTTTTGTGTGTCGGCGGCCATTTTCCCTGGGACAATGCAGACTGAAGCCCGCAGCCCCAATGAAGTGATTAAATCCCCGTGGAACGGCCTGATACAGCGCTGATTTCCTGGTGACACCTTACTAATATATGGGTCCATTGCATGTGTGTCACAGTAGTAACTATTACGTTATTTATGCACAATTCTACCGCACAGAATATAGGTGTATAGTAAATGGTTTGCCCTTACTTAGGAAACCTAGACAATTGTCTATATCACTACTGTCTAGGTTTCCTAAGTAAGGGCAAACCATTTACTATACACCTATATTCTGTGCGGTAGAATTGTGCATAAATAACGTAATAGTTACTACCACTTTGGATATAATTGTATATATGCAGACATTTCTTTTACAACTTTGGGACAGCGCCACACTCACACACTTTTCTTTTTTCACTTTTTCCGCTCATTCCACCCCCTGTGGAGTCAGCATATGTGAGGGCAGCAGTCTATCAATTTAGGAATATACTTCACACCTAGGCTTCTAATTACACCCATTAGCACGGACTCCCTATTTCTTCTGTTACACCATGAGCTGTATTTAGTAGCTGTGTGCTGTATTCATGAAGAATAAACAGCTCTGTGATTGACTTTTTTTTCTTGCAAGTTTTCAAGAAAGCTCATTTTTCTTAGATAATATGGTATACTATATCTATTAAACAAAATGATTATTCTTGAATATTCTGACATCAGCTCTGTCATGCAGAAAGACAGTGCTAAACAGGACAGATTGTATAACAGACTTACTACAAGGTTACACCTTGAGTCATAAATTCCTTCCTCGGCTGCTGTAACTTGGTACTGCAACAGAACAAAACCTGAACCTGACTACTTCTTAATTGTGTGCCTGCTTGGTGAGAACATTTGTCTCATCTTCAGTAATAAATCTGTGGCAGACCTTTGCAAACCTGTTATGCTGCGTACATGCGAGCGGACTTTCCAGCGGACTAGGTCCGACGGGATTAGTCCGGCGGACAATCCGATAGTGTGTGGGCTAGTCCGAAAGTTTTTCAGGATAAATATCCGACGGACCTAGAAATAGAACATGTTTCAAATCTGTCCGATGGACTCAAAGTCCGACGGACTAAAATTGGGAAAACTGTTCGTCTGTGTGCTGGTCCGACAGACCAAATACGACGCAAGGGAAGCTATTGGCTACTGGCTATTGAACTTACTTTTTTAGTCCCGTTTATGTCATTACGTTCAAACCGAACGGACTTATGAACGGACTTAGTCCTATCGTGTGTGGCCAAGTCCATTGGTTCGAAAAGTCCGTCGGACCTAGTCAGAAAGTCCGTCGGAAAGACCGTCGGACCTAGTCCGCCGGAAAGTCCACTCGTGTGTACGCGGCATTATAGTTGGCTGCCAAAGATTACAACTGCAAGTATTGCAAATACACAGCAAAACTGTTGCACAGACTTTGCTAGAAGAGAAGCAGACTGATTTGAGTCTGTGTTCCCAATTTGCCTGATAAATGTTCCCAATTGATTTTCCTAATTAAAAATATAATGTATATTTTCATTTATCATAATAATTAAAATGAATGACTGGAAAACGCAAGGAAATAATTAGTTTATACATTTACACAGAGACATTAAATTTTGTAAAGCACAGCCACATACACACACACAGTAGGAAGAATTTGGCTGAAAGTTAATTAACCCCTAAATATGAATTTGGAACATGAGTGGCCGTACATAGAGCAAATTCACTCGATTCCCCAGACAGTGTTGATGGGGGAATCCGTCCTGTCTTCTCCCGGCGGAGGGACGGGGGATTGTCGGGGAAGCTGTCCCCACTGGGAGAAGACAGTGATTATTGCTAGCTGCTACAGCAGCCCCTCACAATGATTGAAAGAGAATTTGGCATGCTGGTTGTACCCAAGTTGATTGATCGATCAACTTGGTACATTCAGCCTGCCCATTAACAGTTTGAATCTCGGTTTCTAGCTATAATATATATATATTAAAAAAAAAAAAAATATATATATATATATATATATATATATATATATATATATATATATATATATATATATATATATATATATATAGTTCAAATAGGTTTTCTAAGCTTCATTGTCCAAAAAAAAAGGAAGAAATTAGATAAATTTAGAAAAGTCTTCAAGGAAGGGTGCTGGTGATTAAAGTGCTGAGTTGCATCAAACAATGGTGACAGGTCACTGGGTGGTTCTAGTCTTCGGTGTACTCGCATCTAACAGGTGCAGTGGCTCCTTACCTCACTGCTGTAAGGTAAACAGCATTAATGATAGACAGGTAGCATCCAATGTACTGTGACCAACAAATGGTATCGCTGGATATGTATCCTTCTTAGTTCCAAGCACACAGAAACTCAATGATGGTGGCCTGTAAATGATTTTTTTCTTTCAACACCCTCAGAACCTGCCTCTCAGGGCAGTGTGTCAGGCAAAACCGGGAGGAAGAAGAAACAGGGAGCTCCAATAGTGAAGCATGTAAGAATAATAATAAATTTATTAAAATCAAAGCGTGTACTCACATAAAGCATAAAACACAGAGTAAAACAAAACAAGTGCCGCGCTTGTACTCAGAACGTCACTTCCGGTGTCCACAATCTCCTAAGCCAAGATAGACTCCATTGAGGAAGTTAAAGTACAGAGGAAAATGAGCCTCATATCCCCAGACGACGCTGTTACAGGGAAACGCGCACGTTGGGAGGGGCCTCACACATGACGTTATTCCGCAAGTCAGCCTGACCACTTGGACCTGCTGGTTGTTTGTAACACATGCTGTGTCTTTCAAAATTGTAAGTGTGATTTTATCATTTTATTAAAATGTTGGTGAAATACTATACTATGTGGATTCTCCTCTGTACTTTACCTTCCTCCATGGAGTCTATTTTGGTTTAGGAGATCGTGGAACCTTTGTATACAAGATCATGGTGTATATGGCTGCTATGTAGCAAGATGTTTGATGGTCTCCTTGTGGGATCAGAGCAGCTGGTAAGGAGCACATTTAATCGCTTGTGGTGATTCCTTTTGGGAGCACTCTTTCTTCGGTGGTGCACGTTATCATCATTCCTTCACGGCAAAAAAAGAGGGACTATTGAAGTTTAGGAAATCTGAACACCTTTTTTAACTATATTTATATATACTGTGTATATATAAATACTTATACATACCGTGTATATACCTAGCACAAGGATAGCGCACTTTTTATTGTTTGGTTAAAGTTGATGATATATGTTTTGTAGGATCTTGACACTTACTATACACTACCGTTCAAAAGTTTGGGGTCACCCAAACAATTTTGTGTTTTCCATGAAAAGTCACACTTATTCACCACCATACGTTGTGAAATGAATAGAAAATAGAGTCAAGACATTGACAAGGTTAGAAATAATGATTTGTATTTGAAATAACATTGTTTTTACATCAAACTTTGCTTTCATCAAAGAATCCTCCTTTTGCAGCAATTACAGCATTGCACACCTTTGGCATTCTAGCTGTTAATTTATTGAGGTAAGCTGGAGAAATTGCACCCCACGCTTCTAGAAGCAGCTCCCACAAGTTGGAATGGTTGGATGGGCACTTCTGGCGTACCATACGGTCAAGCTGCTCCCACAACAGCTCAATGGGGTTCAGATCTGGTGACTGTGCTGGCCACTCCATTACCGATAGAATACCAGCTGCCTGCTTCTGCTGTAAATAGTTCTTGCACAATTTGGAGGTGTGTTTAGGGTCATTGTCCGGTTGTAGGATGAAATTGGCTCCAATCAAGCGCTGTCCACTGGGTATGGCATGGCGTTGCAAAATGGAGTGATAGCCTTCCTTAGCTTTTACCCTGTACAAAGCTCCCACCTTACCAGCACCAAAGCAACCCCAGACCATCACATTACCTCCACCATGCTTAACAGATGGCGTCAGGCATTCTTCCAGCATCTTTTCATTTGTTCTGCGTCTCACAAACGTTCTTCTTTGTGATCCAAACACCTCAAACTTGGATTCATCTGTCCACAACACTTTTTTCCAGTCTTCCTCTGTCCAATGTCTGTGTTCTTTTGCCCATCTTAATCTTTTTCTTTTATTGGCCAGTCTCAGATATGGCTTTTTCTTTGCCACTCTGCCCTGAAGCCCAAAATCCCGCAGCCGCCTCTTCACTGTAGATGTTGACACTGGTGTTTTGCGGGTACTATTTAATGAAGATGCCAGTTGGGGACCTGTGAGGCGTCTGTTTCTCAAACTAGAGACTCTAATGTGCTTATCTTCTTGCTTAGTTGTGCAACGCGGCCTCCCACTTCTTTTTCTACTCTGGTTAGAGCCTGTTTGTGCTGTCCTCTGAAGGGAGTAGTACACACCGTTGTAGGAAATCTTCAATTTCTTTGCAATTTCTCGCATGGAATAGCCTTCATTTCTAAGAACAAGAATAGACTGTCGAGTTTCAGATGAAAGTTCTCTTTTTCTGGCCATTTTGAGCGTTTAATTGACCCCACAAATGTGATGCTCCAGAAACTCAATCTGCTCACAGGAAGGTCAGTTTTGTAGCTTCTGGAAGGAGCTAGACTGTTTTTAGATGTGTGAACATGATTGCACAAGGGTTTGCTAATCATCAATTAGCCTTCTGAGCCAATGAGCAAACACATTGTACCATTAGAACACTGGAGTGATAGTTGCTGGAAATGGGCCTCTATACACCTATGTAGATATTGCACCAAAAACTAGACATTTGCAGTTAGAATAGTCATTTACCACATTAGCAATGTATAGAGTATATTTGTTTAAAGTTAGGACTAGTTTAAAGTTAGCTTCATTTAAAAGTACAGTGCTTTTCCTTCAAAAATAAGGACATTTCAATGTGACCCCAAACTTTTGAACGGTAGTGTACATTTTGATTGACTGTTTTGAATGATTATGCACATACTAATAAATGTATATGCTTATATGGATTTATGGTGATTAACTTTATATGTTTACATGTTTAATTTGATATTGTAGCTCTGCACTTTTTCTTTATGTAGCCAGGAGCTGACTAACTTACCTGTGTGATCACGGACATTCAGTAACAATGGCTGAAGTGAGCTTGTTTCCCTCCAGTGCTCAGGCTGGGCATTGTGTCATCATTTCCTAAGTGCAGAGCAAGCAGAGACCACAGCTGGGAGCAGGAGATCGTGGGATATGTGGCCCAAGGAGTTAGGATTTGCATGGGAACCAGTCTGCTACAGATTATAAGTTCCAGGTGGCTGGGAGAGAGAGAATGCTGGGAGAGGAGATAAATAGCCCCGGTCTGGAGGGGATTCGCTCTCTTGGAACAACGGCCCTCAGTGTGAAGCAGTGATCCAGTCACTCAGGAGCTGCGAGCAGGCGGTGAGGCCTGTGCAGCAAGGAGCGTGTGAGCTGTGTGCCTGCTCGGGACCCTTGTTTGACAGCTTTCTGTCGCCAGAGTGACTATCCGGAATTACTCTCATCATCATCGTTACAGAGCCAGCTGAATCCTGGTGACGCCAGGCAGGCGGCCATGTGTCTTCTACTAGTTGCAGATTTTTCAAGAGCCTGTTCCAGGACATTCTTTTCCCTTGAGCCTTGGTTTCATCTGGATTGGTGAGAGGGCAGAAGCCCACCCTGTGTACACCTCACAAAAACACTGCGTGCAGACACCTTTATCTCATTTCTTCACACTAAAGTCACACAAGGAGACACTTCACTTTGCTGTTCTTGTTGCTGGTCGCCACTGCATAGCAACACTTCTGGGTCCTGGTTGAGCTAGCTGAAGACACCGGACAACTACAGCACAAGGACTCCTCCTTTCTCCCGCCATATAAAGAACTTTGTGCATTAAGCCTGCACACATTAGGGGAACCCCACACACATAAAGGGGAACTGCGCTCAGAGCTTAGTAATCTATTTCTTATGACCTGTTGTTATAATATTGCTACAAACTTGTTGGGTCCGTAGCATCAGGACTTTAAGGGAGCAGACTGACACCAAGGGTCACACTTTTCCCTTTCACACCTGGAGTCATAGGCTCTTGCAAGGCATATTGTTTATTACTGTTTACTAATGGTGATTTTCTGTTGCACGTCTTACCTTTTTCATATCTTTCAGAAGTAAGAGTATCACACTGAATGATATTTGCCTAAGATATTGTTGTGCTAATTTGCCTAGAGAGCTTAAAGTAAAGTAATACTCGTTTGCTTTGCTACAATTTGGTATCTGTGTCATGCATTAACCTTTGAAACATGTCCGAACCCAATGTGTCAGAGGTGTCTGGTGGCTTGCAAGGTCAGGGCAACCTTTGGGGGCAGTCATCTTCTAGTGCCCCCAAGGGGGGGGGGGGGGTGCGACATTTACAACACATTTACACAGAAGACCATACATACATAATTTTACTTATTAATACAATTGTAATTGTGTTTAAGCAGTCTTGTGATCCAAGCACCACAGCCAGGCCAATTGCATCACTTTTTCCACTAAAATGATTAAAAACAGATTGTTCTCTAGAATGATCTGAGAGTTTTCCTAGGAAACAAAGGAGAAGCAACACTCTGATGAGGTCATCACTCTGCTCTGTCCACCTGTAAATATTTTCATTTGCCAAGGTGCTAAATAGTGCTAAATAAAATACTTTTTCATAAATTGCATGAAATCATATTCACTGCTTAACTTAAAACCCTTGGTACACCTTCCTGCTCATACCTCAGTCAACACCATGTTGTATTCCAAAAATTATTTTAGGGATATGTCGGATATGTATTGTCTTACACTTGTAAGACAATTAGTAAGTATATGCATTTAAGTGACAATAGTGAAGAGGTAATTGAGCAATAACTTTATGCGTTTCATTGAATATCTCAACTTCATCAAGAGAAAAGGTTGGTGACTGATATACAACATAAATCTATTAAATACACCTATCAATTGATATAGTATACATATATTTATTATCTATCCAGATCTTACTCACAAAATCATGTGAGTCATCAAATTTAATTACTGTCTATGGCCCATCCTGTAAATATGTTCAATCTATTGACTGACGGCACTGTATTATTAAAGTAGTGCTGCCTGTCCTCTGAGCTCCCTTCAGTTTTTTTTTGTTCAACGCGCTGGGTTAAAAACGAAAAACAAACTGAATAGTGTGTACCAGGCTTTAGACTGACAGCACTCTAAAACATAGTAGAGCTTAGTAGGCTGACACTGCTGGCCTTCACACTTCCGATCTATTCTAAAGCACGAATGATTAAAGAACTGATATAAAATATAATTTCAGGTACTTTCATCAGTTGTTTTTAAAACACATTTTAAACATTTTTGTAAGCATACATTTTTATACATATTCTTTTTACATTAGCACTAGGGGCAGTAATTACTATGACTGAAAAGTTTTCCTTTTGCTGTTGGCTGTTTTCTTGGTTGAAATCTTCTATTTGCTATCCCCTCCCCTCTTCCACCTTTAGTGGCTTGCATTAACCCCCACAGAATTTTAGATATAGCCCCCTGGAGTTTAGGCAGGGATGCCCTCACAATTTTACTTGCTAGGAGTAGTTATCCTGGTTGATTGTTAGGGAGAAATCAATAGATCTCGAAGTTTGGCCTTGTTGCACTTTTCTCTTCTACCACTCGGTGGCCGGGTACTTGGTGGTACTAGAGATGAGAAGGGCAACCCAAGGTCGGGTTGTGAGTATATGGGGTATCTCAACCAATGGGCAGGGGTTTTATTATTATTATTATTTTAATCCCTTGGCCTGCTGGGAGAACCTATATATTTGGGTGGAGTCAAGTGATCTATGGTCTGTGCCACTTGGACGGCTGTCTGGGTGGACGTGTGTCCTATTGCCCGGGCTGCTAGGCCAGAGATTGGGCCTATCCCGCTGCTAGGCTATCTGAGGGCATATCCAGAACCAAGAGAGCAGCGAGGGGTGGGGATTGCTGCTTGTAGTCCAACCAAAAGTGACTGTTCTGTTGGCCGGAGAACCTGCCAGTGGTCGGAGGTAGAGGGGAAGCTGTCTCCAGGAAGGGACTATCCGCATTGTTACCAGGTACTATAGTGAGTAGGCTTGAAATGAGAAGATCTGGATGCCGCACACCGGATGTAGTAGAAAACTTGACTTTATTAGAAAGATGGGATCATCAAAAATACAAGACCATCATGCAGAAAGTACAGGATTAACTGACGCGTTTCGCACTCTGAGCTGAGTGCTTACTGAGTGCGAAACGCGTCAGTTAATTCTGTACTTTCTGCATGATGGTCTTGTATTTTTGATGATCCCATCTTTCTAATAAAGTCAAGTTTTCTACTACATCCGGTGTGCGGCATCCAGATCTTCTCATTTCCAGCCTGTTCCACTTAGCATTCAGCCAGCACCTGGAACTCTTCAACCCTGGAAATCTTACATCAATCATACACCTGGGTTTGTGTCCACCTGAGCGGTGAAACACTCTCTTTACTATAGTGAGTAACTGAAGCAGGTATCAGAGCAAAATTCTCACCAAATGGGGACCGTGAAGAATCAGGAAACTTCAGTGGGAATCAAGCCAGGGACCCAGCCAGCGGAGGAGATGCTTGCAGAGCAGCCTTGTGTGCCAAGCTAGGGACCGAGCAGGTCAGCGTGGCTGAAGCTTAAGAGGTATCTAAAGTGCCAAGCTAGGGACCCAGCAGAGATGTGGGGGGTGATGCTTAAGGAAGATACCACCGTGAAGATTGAAGGAGCTTAAGGGATTCAGTGATAGTGAATCAGTGGGTCTAGTGAGAGACTGGGAGCTTAGTGTATTGGAGAACCACAAGGAGCGATTGTAGTGAAAGTAAAGGAACTGTTAAGCTTTGTTTCTGGAACTGTTAAAGACTGTTGCCATTGGAGACAGCATTCTTGCACATGCAGTTGTGGCATCTTGCTGGATGCCTTTTCCTGCATGGCTGTCCTCCTGAAGTCTGGGAGTCTGACAATTAATCTTACAACTACCTAAGGGTGTCCCGACCCTAACCCTCTCTCCCCCAAAAATACAAAAAGCACTGTTAAGAGAATTAAAACCTCTTTTGCATCTAAGAAGTGTCTGATGCCCAATAACTTTAAATCATCTTACACCCACAATGCCTCACAACCTACCACATAGAGAAGGATGTCAGCTATCCCTGGCCCTAGAGGTTCTCATCAGATTAAAGGAGGCCTGGGACCTTGCTACATAAGATTACCACTGTGTGAGTTAATAAGAGCTGCTGGGACTGTCATAGGCATTAGTCAAAAGTGCTGACTATGCCTGCCCTTTCTGCCCCCCTTCCCTATTTATAGAAACTATACTATATCTTCCAACAATCAAACGCGCACTATAAGTGAAGGATGGACACATAAATTTAAGGTCCACTTCCTCATTTATGGAGTACTTTTCATTGCAGAAAACTATAGTACAACTTTTATGAATGGAGGGGTAGCAACGGTTGGCCATAGTTGACACTCTCTTGGGGACAAAGGGAATGACATTTCTACACCAGAATTCTTCGGTTCACTTAAAGAGGAAGTAAACCCTGGATTTTTTTCCTTTTTTTTTACATATTAACATCCAACAATGTATTGATAAGCCATACACTTTAAAAGGTAACAAAAACAAGGTTTGGAAGTAGCTTTTTTATCTTTTATAAAATGTTTCTTCTTCCGGGTATGGGCCGCGCAATCTTTACTAATGATTGCTGGCTCAGGTGCACCCTTCCTTTCCTTCATGTCAAAATCTTGCGCATGCGCGATCGCATTTGAACCAAGCCTCTATCTAGAACAGCTGCTTCCTATGAACATCTCTGTGCTGCTATAGTTCACTCCCCCTGTATGACGTCTTATACAGTCACAAGGGGAGAACCAGGAAGGAGAGAAGGAGGGCATAGTATCATGAGGCTTCTTCTGTGCTGTTCTCAATGGAAGATAGTGAAGATAGTGATAGCTTGCCATTAGAATGGTTGTAAACCCTTTTTGGTGACTTTTTCCTATAGGTAAGCCTAGAATAAGGTTTACCTATAGGTAGTGGAAATATCTCCCAAACGTGCGCCGTTTAGGAGACATTTCACTTGTAGTGCGCCGATGTCGTCATCGGCACATGCGCTGTAAAGAGATGGAACATTGTGCCGTTTCTTCCCCAAGCATGTGCAGTGACTGATTGCTCCCACGTGCACAGAGCCGGAGTCTGTGGCCCCGGAAGGAAGAGGGGTGAAGATGGATGCGGCCTGCTCAGGGGACAGCGAGGGCTTTGTTTACAGTTAAGGGTCATATAATGGGCTAGTATACGATGTATAGTAGCCCATTATGCTTTTCATTTGCAAGCCTTGCGGGGAGCAAAAGAGGAAGTAAAACCCATCTGGGTTTACTTCCTCTTTAAAGAAGCTATGGACTGCGCATGTTTCGGTAACGTCACTATAGTTTGCAGGACGGATTATGAAGAAACAGAGTAAGTAAAATTTCACAGGCAGCGATCAGCTGCCAGTACTGTGTAGATTGTAATGAGCTAAAGTGAAAGTGGTGAGTCTACAACCACTTTAAGTGCCATGACCAAAGCCTTTATTATGATTTTATGGGCTTAAAACGATACTAAAGTCTTGTTTTTTAGATCTGGATGGGGCTCAGGCAAGTCTTAAGAGGGCTGAGGGCGGCTGCTGCACACAGAAGGTTTTTTAGCTTAATGCATATACTTCATTAAGATAAAAAACCTTCTGCATTTAGAACCACTTTAAGGACAGTAGCATGCACTAAGAAAAATCTTGCAATTGAAGTCTCCCAGGTATATAAGAAATTAGCAGATGATTAAACCCATTGGTACCTGCAAAAAAAAGTATTTTTATTATTGCTTTATTGTATTTCAGAGAAGCACAGTGAAAACAAAAATACAGTTTCTGCAGCCGGCAGTTTGTGATTAATTATGCAGCATAAATAATGTATAATGTAATAGGTAGGAAAAGTGTTATAATTTATCAGTAATGCCGTTGCATATTTTTTTTTGTCTTTTTTTTTTTTTTCCCCAGACCTAGATGATAGAAAAATCCCATTCAAAGGTCGCTTCAACAATTTTTAAGTTATGAAACACAAATTATCTTGTAATTGAAAAATATTAGCTAGAGGCACAATAAGAATTATGAGTGATACTTGTGTTGAAAAATTGGTACAGACAGTAAGTGTCTGGGATTTCAAGAGACGCATTTTATTTTTGTCACATGAAATACAATTTACTATTGTATACTGTATATACACTGAGCAAAATTATAAACTTAACACTTTTGTGTTTGCACCTATTTATCATGAGCTGAACTTAAGGATCTATGACTTTTTCTATGTATACAAAAGGCCTATTTCTCTCAAATATTGTTCACAAATCTGTCTAAATCTGTGTTAGTGAGCGCTTCTTCTTTGCCGAGATAATCCATCCACCTCACAGGTGTGGCATATCAAGATGCTGATTAGACAGCATGATTATTGCACAGGTGTGCCTTAGGCTGGCCACAATAAAAGGCCACTCTAAAATATGCAGTGTTACTGTAATGGGGGTCGGGGGGGTCCAAAAACCAGTCAATATCTGGTGTAATCACAATTTGCCTAGAGTTGATCAGGTTGTTGATTGTGTCCTGTGGAATGTTGGTCCATTCGCCTTCAATGGCTGTGCGAAGTTGCTGGATATTGGCAGGAACTGGAACACGCTGTCGTACACGCCGATCCAGAGCATCCCAAACATGCTCAATGGGTGACATATCTGGTGAGTATGCTAGCCATGCAAGGACTGGGATGTTTTCAGCTTCCAGGAATTGTGTACAGATCCTTGCAACATGGGGCTGTGCATTATCATGCTGCAACATGAGGTGATCGTCGTGAATGAATAGCACAACAATGGGCCTGAGGATCTCGCCACGGTATCTCTGTGCATTCAAAATGCCATCAATAAAATGCACCTGTGTTCGTTGCCCATAGCATACGTCTGCCCATACCATAACCCCACCACCACCATGGGCCACTCGATCCATAACGTTGACATCTGCCAACTGCCCTGTACAGTGAAAACCGTGATTCATCCATGAAGAGAACACTTCTCCAAAGTGCCAGATGCCATTGAATGTGAGCATATGCCCAGTCAAGTCGGTTATGACGTCAAACTGAGGTCGGGTCGAGACCCTCATGAGGATGACAAGTATTCAGAAGAGCTTCCTGAGACGGTTTCTGACAGTTTGTGCAGAAATTCTTTGGTTATGCAAACCGATTGTTGAAGCAGCTGTCCGGGTGGCTGGTCGACCTTGGAGGTGAAGATGCTGGATGTGGAGGTCCTGGGCTGGTGTGGTTACACGTGGTCTGTGGTTGTGAGGCAAGTTGGATGTACTGCCAAATTCTCTGAAACGCCCTTGGAGATGGCTTATAGTAGAGAAATGAACATTCAATTCAAGGGCAACAGCTCTGGTGGACATTCCTGCAGTCAGCATGCCAATGCCAATTGCATGCTCCCTCAAAACTTGCAACATCTGTGGCATTGTGCTGTGTGATAAAAAACGCACATTTTAGAGTGGCCTTTTATTGTGGCCAGCCTAAGGCACACCTGTGCAATAATCATGCTGTCTAATCAGCATCTTGATATACCACACCTGTGAGGTGGATGGATTATCTCGGCAAAGGAGAAGTGCTCACTGACACAGGTTTAGACAGATTTGTGGACAATATTTGAGAGAAATAGGCCTTTTGTATACATAGAAAAAGTTGTAGATCTTTAAGTTCAGGTCATGATAAATAGGGGCAAACACAAAAGTGTTGCGTTTATAATTTTGCTCAGTGTAAGTATTTGGTACATAAAGTTTCAACAGAAGTGTTTGAAGTGTGTTCATTATAGACATGTCTGTTTTCTCTTTCTTTCTTTGCCAGTAGCACTACATACCACAGGCCTTGCCAGGGGGTGGCTATCGAGGCTGGAGCCCCGAATCTGGAGCGCATAGCCCTGAGTCTCTTGCGTCTCTGACTCCCTGCCTAACCAGCGGGGCGCGCCTGTAGCTGCGGCGGGTGGGCGGCATTAGAAATGGAGGAGTGAGACGAGCGGGCGGACGAGCAGAGATGACATCATCTCTCTCCGCCCGCACGTCACCACTCTTCCGCCCTCACAGCCGGGCCACTTCAATGTGGGAGCAATGTGCGGTGGGGAGTAGAGAGATTACATCATCTCTCACTGCCCGCCCCGCATCTCCACTCTCCTGCCCTCACTAAATGGACCAGTGCTGCCAGCCTGTCACCAATGCAGCGACAATGCACATTTGGTGGCATGGCAAGTGACAACCCACATCTAGTGGCAGGTGACGTGGCAAGTGACAGTCTGCAAATGGTGGCAGGTGACGTGGCAAGTGAAAATCTGCAAATGGTGGCGAGTGATAATCTGCAAATGGTGGCAGGTGACGAGGCAAGTGACAATCTGCAAATGGTGGCAGGTGACGTGGCAAGTGGCAATCTGCAAAGGGTGGAAAGTGACAATCTGCAAATGGTGGCAGGTGACTTGGCAAATGACAATCTGCAAATGGTGGCAGGTGACGTGGCAAGTGACAATCTGCAAATGGTGGCAAGTGACAATCTGCAAATGGTGGCAAGTGACGTGGCAAGTAACAATCTGCAAATGGTGACAGGTGATATGACAAGTGACAATCTGCAAATGGTGGCAGGTGACGTGGTAAGTGACAATCTGCAAAGGGTGGCAAGTGACAATCTGCAAATGGTGGCAGGTGATATGGCAATCTGCAAATGGTGGCAGGTGATATGGCAATCTGCAAATGGTGGCAGGTGAAGTGGCAATCTGCAAATGTTGGCAGGTGATGTGGCAAGTGACAATCCACATCTAGTGGCGGGTGACGATGGCAAGTTAAAAAGCTGCATCTGGTGACAGGCGACGGTGGCAAGTGACACGTCCAGGGCTCCCACTGATTCTGCATTATGGTGAGATGAACCACTTGGCAAGTGACAACCCACATCTAGTGGCAGGTGACGTGGCAAGTGACAGTCTGCAAATGGTGGCAGGTGACGTGGCAAGTGAAAATCTGCAAACGGTGTTAAGTGACAATCTGCAAATGGTGGCAGGTGACGAGGCAAGTGACAATCTGCAAATGGTGGCAGGTGACATGGCAAGTGACAATCTGCAAAGCGTGGAAAGTGACAATCTGCAAATGGGGGCAGGTGACGTGGTAAGTGACAATCTGCAAATGGTGGCAGGTGACGTGGCAAGTGACAATCTGCAAATGGTGGCAAGTGACAATCTGCAAATGGTTGCAAGTGACGTGGCAAGTGACAATCTGCAAATGGTGACAGGTGATATGACAAGTGATGTGGCAAGTGACAATCTGCAAATGCTGGCAGGTGACGTGGTAAGTGACAATCTGCAAAGGGTGGCAAGTGACAATCTGCAAATGGTGGCAGGTGATATGGCAACCTGCAAATGGTAGCAGGTGACGTGACAATCCACATCTAGTGGCAGGTGATGGTGGCAAGTTAAAAAGCTGCCTCTGGTGACAGGCGACGGTGGCAAGTGACACGTCCAGGGCTCCCACTGATTCTGCATTATGGTGAGTTGAACCACTTCATTATATATTAGAATGTAACAATAGAAACAATGCGCTTTTGTCATTCTGACACCATATTAACCATGGTGCCATGATGATTGAAACGCCAACACCAGCCTTTGCCTGCGAAGAATTGCTTACCACGGCATGCCCCCCCTGGGCCTGCAAAAAGGTTGGTGACCGCTGCTGTGGGCTCTAGCCCCAGATCTTTTGCAGACCTAGCAACGCCCCTGCTACATACTGTATAGTTCCTTTACAATTGTTCCAGGAAGCAAGTGGGACTATCCAGTGGGATGCTAATGTCATGAAGCAAACGCAATTTAGAAATTAGAAAGTCCCTGTAATTTACCATAATCTGAGTTTTAATATAATCCTTTTCAGACAGCTGTCTCGTACATCCTGAGTACTTCAGGAAGCCTGTGCTATATTATTTTCCTATTCTATGCCTCCTGTTTAGGGATGAAGTTCTTGCTTGACCTGCCGATTATTAACTTTTGTGTATATTTATCCCTATTCTTAGTTAACCAAGCACTGTTTGATTTCCAAAGCAACATCCCTCTTGTATTTAATCAAAAAGAGACCACCAAGAATGGATAGAAGACTGATGCAGTACAACCTAGGGCAGAATGAAAACCTGAAGCCTTAAGCAAGTAGGCTATGCATTTGAAACCTAAATATGTAAATTTCAATCAGGAGTATAATTTAAAAAATGAAATAAATAACACAAATTGTGTTATTTTCACTTATTTTTCTGTGTATGATCACTCTTCCTCCTCAGTATGTCTTACCTTAGTAGCCACGCTTTAAAACAAATTTCAGCTACCATCATACAATACTATATGTGCTTCTTGTATTCAGTTCTTTGGGTGCTTGGCCAATGGCCACAAGCAGAATGCTTTATTATATGTTGTATTGTGTTTTGATATGTTTCACTATACTCTCCTTTTTATTTCTGACTTGTTAGCATAGCCTGTTTTTGCCACTCCTAGCCTCACCATCAGTCTAGTTCCTGTTAAAGTATAGTAGACAATTGTCCCTTTCCCTACAAAAAAATTAGGAAATCACCCCTTGTATATGTCAAGCTAATTAAACTAAACTAGATTCTTCTTATTTTAATTTACTTATGACTGCTGAGGTGCAATAAAACCAGGTCCACACCATGATCCATCCAACTTAGACCTTACCCCTTCTTCCCATCCAATAAAGACCACTTACCACCATTCATGTTGGAAAGGGCAAGGCCACAGCTTTTATTAAATTCAACTCTTTAACAACTTAAACATACATCTAACATTCCACAGTGCCAGTCACAGTAGCACTGTGAGCACTCAGTTCCGACTGGTGCAAAGGGAGATAACTGAGGGGCCTGTCCTTACCATAAGTGCCGGACTGCCGTCTATCTCCCAATTAGCGTGAAGGGCGTACCTCTTACCGCCGTGTTTTGCTGGCAAGGTCACCAAAAACCGCCACCCGCCTGTCAGTAAGCTACTGACTGGCGCCCCACCGCAGCCAGCGCCTGTTCCACGCCCCTCTGGAGACCCAAATTAAAAATATCCAGCCCGATGTCATTCAGATGAACTCCATCCCCCCGCAACAAATCACGATTATCACCCTCCAGGTCCCTGTGGCGGACCACTACACCCCCTATCTGGCGCACAAACTTAGCCACTTGGGCATTGACCTTCCTACGAAAATGTTCTAGAAGGGGGCCAGGGACATCACGCGCCCATACCGAGCGGGGCACGATTTCCGACCAAACAACTGTCAGGTTATTAAAGAAAGCACAACATTGGGCAATGTCACTTTTTACAGCAGATATGATGTCCACGGATCGCATATATCCAACGTCATTCCCACCCGCATGTATGACCAGGATGATGGGACCAGAAATGTGGGCACAAAGCTGCTGACACTCCTGAAGAACCTGAGTCCAACGTAACCCACGCAACCCGATCCATCGTATCCTCGCCACATCGTAGGAGAATCCCAAGTTCCTGCCGTAAGTTCGGATCTCCGCCCGGCGAGCGGCCCAGTATACGAAAGAATCCCCGAGGATCCAAATCTGTGCCGGAAAGGAACCTGGAAATCAACACAACAGATGTGGTCAGACATACAGCGAAAAACGAGAAGACTCCCATCTACCCAAACGCTGAAGTTCCGTATCAGAGAAACCCAAACCCGACGCGGCGGTCGCTGCGCCAATGCGAAAAGAGTGGGTGGAAAATTCCTTTGCAGGAAAACCCAAAATCTCCAGACAACGACGAAAAACGCGCAAAAATTGAAAACGGCTGAGAGAAGTTGCATCAGCATGGACAAAAAATGTAGGGGACAGGGGGCACGAAAGAGAGGGCCAGGGACACCGGACAAAAGGGGCCGCCGCAATAATGCAAGACTACCCGGCGGCCCTTGCCAAAACAATCAGTCTTGGATGAACGCAAGAAAATGGTGGCACTTCGGTGCGACAACGCCACGTCCTCCCATAGGATGCCCCCCGGAATCAATTTTGACTTAGACACCAATTCGCCAATACGAAAGGCACCAAAGAAAGCCCAAGAAAAAGCTACCCTGAAAAGGAGAGTCTCATATTCCGATGAACATACATTCGGAAGAAGAGACAAGATGCCCAAAAGAATCTGAACAGATATAGGGCGTCTGGTATCCGGGAGGTGCGTAACCCGCTTCCAACCCCGGATAACCCGCCGGACAAGAAAAGCTTTCGTTACGTCCTCCCACCCTAAGAGCTGGAACCAAAATGATAGGGCCGACAACGCAGAAGAGACCGTCGACCCGGAAACGCCTTTTTCCGATAGAAATAATAAATAGGCAAATAAGGTTAAACGACGGTCATCCGGAGAATAAATGTTAAACTCACCGCCCGACGCCTGGACCCATTCATGCCAAACCCGGCAGTACGCCGCCCACGTCTGCGAGGAAAGCGACGACCGGAGGAGCTCAGTCAAACGCCGGAAACGAGGTTCCATAAGTGGGCCGGACAGGGGAGGCCCTCCAAAGAAGCCATCGGAGCCAGTGTTCGAAAACGGCAAAACTGTTGACGAGAAAGAGCATCGGCAATATCATTAGAGGTACCCGGCACATGCCTAGCCCTAACGCAGATATTGAAACGTAAACATTTTAAAACTAAAAACCGTAGCAACGAAACGACCGGAGGAGAACTGGCTGACTGTTTATTCACCACCTGCACCACACTCATGTTATCCGACCAGAAGACCACCTGGTGATTGCGCAACCTTTCACCCCAGAGCTCAACAGCAACAATAATTGGAAACAGCTCCAGCAGGGTGAGGTTGCGCAGCAAATCCATGTGGGCCCATGAGGCCGGCCAGCGTTCAGCAGCCCATTCCCCTTGAAAGAAAGCGCCGAACCCACAGGAGCCTGCAGCATCGGTATATAGCTCCAGCTGTGGGTTCGGTACTTCCTCCCGCAACCAGCACGACTGTCCATTGTAAGTCTGCAAAAAGGATAGCCATATCCCCAAGTCATCCCTCATAGGCTTGGTGATCCTGACATAGTGGTGAGGGGCAGTTATGCCCTTCGTGGCCCATGACAGTCGCCTACAGAAAGCCCTCCCCATCCGGATGACCCTACAGGCGAAAACCAGATGACCCAGCAACGACTGTAGCTGTTTCAGCTGTAATTTCTTCGCCCCTTTCGCCAAGCGGACCAACGAGAGGAGCCTGGACAACTTGTCACTAGGCAGCCTAAAAACCATCGCCACCATGTCTATCTCAATACCTAAAAAAGACAGGACTGTGGCGGGACCCTCCGTCTTGTCAGCGGACAACGGGACGGCGAAAAGCCGGCATGTATCCTGAAAAACAGTGAGCAGCCGCAGACACCGCCCACTGCCCGCTGGACCCACAAAAAGAAAGTCATCAAGATAATGCAGAATGGACTGAATACCCGCCTCCTGGGTGACCACCCAGTCAAGGAAGCTACTAAATAGCTCAAAAAAATAACACGAGATGGTACAACCCATAGGGAGGCACATGTCGAAAAAATAGCTACCCTGAAAGTAGCAACCCAGGAGGTGGAAACAGTCCGGATGGACCGGGAGGAGGCGAAATGCGGACTCAATGTCTGCTTTTGCCAGAAGGGCAGACTGTCCCGCTGCCCTGACCAGCTGAAGCGCCCTGTCAAAGGACGCATAGTGCACTCTGGATTCCTCCCTGTCAATGCCATCGTTCACCGAGGAGCCAGAAGGGTAGGAAAGGTGATGAATGAGGCGAAACTTTCCCTCCGCCTTTTTCGGGACCACGCCGAGAGTGGATACCCTCATGTTGTGGAAAGGAGGGAGATCAAAGGGGCCTGCCATTCTTCCCAGTTCCAATTCCCTCCAGAGCTTCTCGGCCACGACGGACTCAAATTCTTCCACCGATTTTAAGTTGTGAGACATGGTCGGGGCGTCCGATGGGGTAAAGGGGATCCAGAAGCCGCGGTCCAGACCGTCCCGCAGAATCAGGGCCTCTCTACGAAGGGGGTACCGGTCTAGCCAAGGAAGCATCTTTATGACGTTCACCGGCGTCCTCCGGCTTAAGAATGTCGGTCTTGGCTCCGGGTCTGGAAAACGACTGTTTTCCCTTTCGAAAACACTTACTGGCGGGGTGAGCCCCTCCACAACTGGAGCACTCATGCCTGAAACGACAGGCGGAGTACCACTTGCAGTGGCTTTCGTTGAAAAGCCAGCAGATACCCTTCTTTGGAGCGGCCGACGCTCCGGACTGAGGGGCGCCGACCGCGGACTGAAAGGACGAAGGCCTGTGAGGGCACATAAGCAGCAACCACAGGCTACCGTCCTGACAATCAAAACGAAATTTCCGACGTGCCGCCATTTTCTGCCGAAATTGAGTGTCATAATGGAACCAGCACTGACCCCCATAGACCTTGTATGCACCCCAAATAAGGTCTAAATAGCAAAATAACGAAGTGGCCAGCTCCGGGAACCGCTCACAGAGCACTCCCGCATAGGCACAAAACCCCTGCAGCCAGTTCCCGAACGTTCTAGGAAGCTGTTTGGGTTTGTCACCCTGCGCCGATACGTCAACCCGTCGAGATTTGTCGATCGTCTCCCTATCCGGCGGAACGAGGGTAAGAAAGTCGACGAATTCGCGACGCCACATCTTTTCTTTTGTTTCGTCCGCCAAGTGGGTACCCGTCGGTGACACTGCCCATAACGCACCCCCATAAGCGGGGGTAGGGTTGGGAGATCCCGAGACACCCATACTAGAGAGAACTGATTTCACAACCGACGCTATACGGTCATCCGGGCCCGATGCGGAAGCATCAGCAGCTCTACCCCAAATTAACTCACAGTCATACTCACTTGGACGAGGAGGCATCGCGGGTGATGGACGATCGGCCACCGGGCCCGGCAGCGAATCCGGCTCCAAGGCGATCCCGGAGGACTGTAAGCGTAGGCGGGCCGCGTAATCTGCTGTGCTGTCCCGACTCAAGGAAAGGTCCAAGGGCGGGGGTCCTACCACGGACCTGGTCGAATCCGACTGACCATGGACAGAGGCTGAGCAACGGCAGGTACACCTGTCTGCTCCTCTTGTTTGACCCGGGGCGGATGCCGTCGCCAGCCCGGGTCCGGAGCTGAGATCCCCCGCCCTGGCGGGCGCAGGGGGATGATGTTGGGCAACCGGTGCAGGCATCCCATCAGGACCGCCAGCCCGGAGGGGGGCGTAGGGAAGCGGTTGCCCCACCGCTGGGGTGGAGGTCAAACGCACCCGGCTGGCCTCCGCCCTGCAGGGCGCAGGAGGCTGCCGGTGTGCACGGGTATCAGCGGGGGAGGGGTAAACTGCACATTGCCCGCCCTGTCGGGCACAGGGGAAATGTGCCTTCCGCCAATCCCCGCAACCTGGGACGTGGAGGGAAGAAACCTGTCCCCTGCCCTGCCGGGCACAGAAGGAACTCCACAGGATAGATCCTGCACTAGTGATCCCATGCCCGCCCAGGCGGGCGCAGGGGGACGGTGCTGTGGCCGATCATGTCCATCTCCACACACCACACTGCTGCGCTGCCCAACGTGCCTAGTATCCAGCTGTGGTGTGTGGAGATTCAAATCTCCCGCCCAGTCAGGCGCAGGGAGCGTTGCGTCCACCAGATGGCGCCGGTCCCGCTCCAAGTCTCCGGCGGAGCGAACATCACCAGCACCGAGGACAGCTGCAGAGGACGCAGCAGCGGCCGGCCGACCGACCCGCCTCCTCCTCCCCCTCGTCCCGGAGGGTCGCCCGGCGGAGGAGAAAACGGATCCGCCGCTCAGCACCCCCCCGCCATCCGCGGCCGGAGGTATGCTGACACCACATTGGGAAGGAAGGGGGGGCCGGGGAGCGCTGCGGCTCCAGCCCGGCCGCCTCCTGTATTAGCAGGGGGGAGGGGGGGCGAACACTGGCGCGGGGGCTGCGTGAGCGGGGACAGCGCGGGGAGGCCCGAGTAGAGGCCTTAGCCCGCACAGGGGACCTCCGACGCGCCGGCGAACTACGGGGGGGGGCAGAGGAAGGACCCTTCCCCGTCGGGGTAGGCAGGGGGGAGACAGGCAAAGGAGGGGGAGAAGGGGAGGAAGGATGAGGAGGAGAGCAGTAGGAGGCCCTAGAGGGACTGGGGCTAAGGCGGGAAGGCGGACGAGTTCGCCTTCTAACCCTGAGAGGGGGGTCCTGAGGGGGATCAGGTGTGGGAAAAGGGGAAGAATCCCCAGGAGTCAGGAGGGAGAAAAGCCACCCTGCCTGACCCTGAAGAGCCATCTCTCGGACCCTGGCCAAAAGGAGCTCGGTGTCCATGGTTGGAGGGACAGGGTGGGGTTCAGCCAGCTCTTACCGATCTTCTTCACCAAAAGGCCCAGAATCCCCTGGGGCAACCACCTTAGTGAGCTCAGGCCCAACCCCACTCCGTCCCCCACCAATCCACCGTGACCCCTAGTCACCATACTCCGCCCTGGTTATGCCCCCAACAGTCAGGGCTCTCTTTCCCAATGGGTTCAAGAGGCCTGCATTATACTTCTTAGCAAGTTAAACTGCTTGTGGACGGGGCCTATCTGGCTGGCACCTATGATGGTCGCATAACATCAAAGCTGCACTCTTTCTCTACTTATTCTCCCGACCACTCTGACTGTTAGCATCCTTGGGAGACATGCTAGAGTGAGGCGAGATAAGCTTACCCCCTGCAGAAGCTGACAGACTTCTTTCCGCTGTATATAAGCAGAGATCAGCAGCATGGTGTCACCTCCACTATGTGGAGCATTCTCCTGCACCATCAGGATCTTCCTGCTCTAAGTGCACAGTACTCGTCACTGCAGCACAGCAAGGACAAGGAGAGGCCTCTCTCTCTGAGGCCCACATTACTCACAGCCCCACAAAAATTAACCACAGCAGGGGAAATAGATACACTGATAACTCCACAACAGATATCTCCTTGGCATAACTCAACCAGCTATCCTTCTTTGAGGACTACCTCTTCACATTTCAGCCCGTGTCAGTGTTAGGGATGAGCCGAACACCCCCCGGTTCGGTTCGCACCAGAACCTGGGAACGGACCGAAAGTTCGAACGAACGTTAGAACCCCATTGATGTCTATGGGACTCGAACGTTCGAAATCAAAAGTGCTCATTTTAAAGGCTTATTTGCATGGTATTGTCCTAAAAAGGGTTTGGGGACCCGGGTCCTACCCCAGGGGACATGTATCAATGCAAAAAAAACTTTTAAAAACGGCCGTTTTTTCGGGAGCAGTGATTTTAATGATGCTTAAAGTAAAAAAAAAAAGTGAAATATTCCTTTAAATATCGTACCTGGGGGGTGTCTATAGTATGCCTGTAAAGTGACGCGTGTTTCCCGTGTTTAGAACAGTCCCTGCACCAAATGTCATTTTTAAAGGAAAAAAATCTCATTTAAAACTGCTTGCGGGTTTAATGTCATGTCGGGTCATGGCAATATGGATGAAAATCAGTGAGACAAACGGCATGGGTACCCCCCAGTCCATTACCAGGCCCTTTGGGTCTTGTATGGATATTAAGGGGAACCCCGCACCCAAATTAAAATAAGGAAAGGCCCTATATACTCTGAACAGCAGTATACAGGCGGTGCAAACAAGACAGGGACTGTAGGTTTGTTGTTAAGTAGAATCTCTTTGTAATTTTGAACGGGTACATTTTTAACGTGTTTAGCTCCAGCCAAAAAATCTTTTTTAAGCTTTTTGGAAAACATAGGGAATGGTTATCACCACTGTGACATTTGTTTTGCTGTCTTTCCTCCTCTTCAGAAGATTTCACCTCACTTTTTGTCCCAATGAAAAATGTTTTTTGAAAATTTGGGTTTTTTTGTGGAACAAGGATTGGAAAGCATCAGTGGAAAGGAGAAATTGTTTTCCCATATTAACTCTTACAGGAGAGAATTTCCCTTCCTAGGGGTAGATTTCATCTCACTTCCTGTTGTCTCCTTCCGTTTGCAAGTAGGAGTTGTTTGTAAGTTAGATGTTTGAAAGTAGGGTCCTGCCCTATATACTCAGCAGAAATTTGGGCCTTAGGTGTTGCTGTGGCCACAACACTGTAAGCCCTCACAGGGCCCTGCTGTGAAATATTAGATCAAGAATTGTAATTACATGCCCCTGTTGAACAGGAGCTGAAAAATTAGGCCTTAGGCACTGGTGCTGGTGCCACAACACTGCAACCCCTCACAGACACTCTAGTTGGAACGCAGGAAGGAGCCCTGCTGCAAAGTATTGCATCAAAAATTGTAATTACACGCCCCTGTTAGACAGGGGCAGAAAAATTGGGCCTTAGGCACTGGTGCTGGTGCCACAACACTGCAACCCCTCACAGACACTCTAGTTGGAATGCAGGAACGAGCCCTGCTGCAAAGTATTGCATCAAAAATTGTAATTACACGCCCCTGTTAGACAGGGGCAGAAAAATTGGGCCTTAGGCACTGGTGCTGGTGCCACAACAATGCAACCCCTCACAGACACTCTAGTTGGAATGCAGGAACGAGCCCTGCTGCAAAGTATTACATCAAAAATTGTAATTACACGCCCCTGTTAAACAGGGGCTGAAAAATTGTGCCTTAGGCACTGGTGGTGGCGCCCAGAACCAAAAATGTTCTTACAAGCTATCAGCGTGATGATTGAGGAGGAAGAGGATAATTACTCAGGGATAGTCACTCAGCATCAGCATAGGCAGTCTTTGAAGGGATCTGAGATTTCAAAAAAAATTATTCGGTTACATCAGCATCAGGTGCTTGGTAGCTGGTGGTGATCCAAGACTGATTCATTTTTATGAAGGTCAGCCGATCGACCGAGTCGGTGGACAGACGCACCCTGTGATCGGTTACCCCGCCTCCAGCAGCACTGAATGTGCGTTCCGAAAGAACGCTGGATGCAGGACAGGCCAGTAGCTCAATTGCATACTGTGCAAGCTCTGGCCAGTGATCCATCCTCAAGACCCAGTAACCCAGAGGATTTTCGGTGGGAAAGGTGTCCAAGTCTGATCTTGCCCCTAGGTATTCCTGCACCATGTAAAACAGACGCTGGCGATGGTTGCTGGAACCGATCATACCTTGGGGCTGCGGACCAAAAAATTGTCTGAACGCATCGGTCAGACGGCCACCTTCTCCACCGCTCCTTCTTTGACTGACCGAAGCCTCAGCAACACGTTGTCCAGAAACAGGAGTTTGTAACCTCCCAGTCTCTGGGAACGCGTTGCACAGACCTTTCTGCAAGGCCTCCCGAAGATGTTTCATCCTCTGCTCCCTCTGTGATGGCAAGATAAGGTCCGCAACCTTACCCTTGTAACGTGGATCAAGGAGGGTTGCCAGCCAGTATTGGTCCTTCTCCTTGATACCACGAATACGAGGATCCTTACGCAGGCTTTGCAGGATCAGGGAGGCCATGCAGCGTAGGTTTGCTGAGGCATTCGGTCCGGAGTCCTCTGGGTCACTAAGGACGACAACGTCCGCAGCCACCTCCTCCCAGCCACGTACAAGTCCATGTGTTTCTTGGGACTGATCCCTTAAAGACTGCTGCTGATGCTGAGTGCCAGGCTTCACCTCCATACTGACACAATCTTCCTCCTCCTCCTCGTCCTCTTCCTGTGTGATCGGCGGGCACGCAGGAACACTGTCTGGATAAAGGGGGCCTTGAGAGCTAAGGAAGTCCTCCTGCATCCCTGATCATGGCCCACTGGCGTGGGGAAAAAAAACCAAGCTCCCCTGACCCTGTCCTGGTGCCATAGTTGCACAGGTACTCATTGATGGCCCTCTGCTGCGTGTGCAGCCGCTGCAGCATGGCCAACGTTGAGTTCCACCTGGTGGGCATGTCACAGATTAGGCGGTTCTTGGGCAGGTTAAACGCCTTTTGGAGGTCCGTCAGCCGAGCACTGGCATTATATGACCGGCGGAAATGCACACAGACTTTCCTGGCCTGCCTCAGGACATCCTGTAAGCCTGGGTACCTGCTCAAGAACCGCTGCACCACCAAGTTAAGGACGTGAGCCAAACAGGGCACATGGGTCATTTGTCCCTGTCGGAGGGCAGAGAGGAGGTTGGTGCCATTGTCGCAAACCACCATTCCTGCCTTAAGTTGGCGTGGCGTCAACCACCTCTGAACCTGCCCCTGCAGAGCTGACAGAACCTCTGCCCCAGTGTGGCTCCTGTCCCCCAAGCACACCAGCTCAAGCACCGCATGGCATCTTTTGGCCTGCGTACTTGCGTAGCCCCTTGAACGACTACGGAGCACCGCTGGTTCCGAGGAAGAGGCCATGGAGGAAGAAGAAGAGGAGGGGGTGGAGGAGAGAGGTGTGTCACAATCATTAGCATTTTGGAGGTGTGGTGGCGGAACAACCTCCAACACTACTGCACCTTGTCCTGCATCCTTCCCAGATGCCAGCAGAGTCACCCAATGCGCCGTGAAACTTAGGTAACGTCCCTGTCCATGCCTGCTGGACCATGAGTCAGCGGTAATATGCACCTTACCGCTGACCACCCTGTCCAGTGAGGCATGGACATTGCCTTCCACATGCCGGTAGAGAGCCGGAATCGCCTTCCGTGAGAAAAAGTGGCGTTTGGGTACCTGCCACTGAGGAACCGCACATTCCACAAACTCACGGAAGGGGGCAGAGTCTACCAACTGAAAAGGCAGCAGTTGAAGTGCTAGCAATTTTGCCAAGCTAGCATTCAACCGCTGGGCATGTGGATGGCTGGGAGCAAACTTCTTTCGGCGGTGCAGCAGCTGGGGCAGGGAAATTTGCCTGGTACAATCTGACGTCGGTGTACCAAAAGCAGATTGCCCACAAGTACTTGGCTGTGACACACCTAATTCTACACCTTCATTCCTCTCTCTGCAGGTCTCAGAGAGGACTGGAGGTCTAGTGGGGTTGGAAATCTCAGCTGATGAGGAGCAAGGAGAGATCCTCTTTGTTCTTTGGTGTGGGTCTTTTAGATACGCTTGCCAACGAACTGCATGGCAGGTCAACATATGTCTGGTCAAGCATGTGGTACCCAAGCGGGAGATGTTTTGGCCACGTGAGATACGCTTGAGACATATGTTGCAAATAGCAGCGGTGCGATCTGATGCACTCGTCTCAAAAAAGGCCCACACCAAAGAACTTTTTGAATAACGCGCAGAGACTGCAGCGCCCTGCACATGTGGAGCTTTGGGGTGTGATGCAGTCAATGTGCTGCCCTTAGGCTGGCCCCTGGAGGGCATCCTGCCTCGTTGGTGATGTGCCGCCTCCTCCTCCTCCTCCTCCTCTCTCCTATCAGGCACCCACGTTGAGTCAGTGACCTCATCATCCCCTCCCTCCTCATCACTGGAGCAAACCTGGCAGTATGCTGCAGCAGGGGGAGCATGACTGCCAGATTGCTGTCCTTCTTGGGCACTCCCTCTGCCCGTGCTCATGTTACTGCCTTCATCGAGCTCAGTATCATCATCAGAGCCTTCCAAACGCTGGGCATCCTCCTGGAGCATGTACCCAACACTGTGGTCAAACAGTTTGAGGGACTCCTCAGGAGGACATGGTGGAGCTAGGGAAGGAGTCACTGATGACATTGAGCCGAGGGAAGAGGCCGCTGCTTTGCCAGACAAAGCACCCTGGGCATGGGTGAGAGAGGATGAGGAGGATGAGGACGGCTTGGTCATCCACTCGACCAAGTCTTCCGCATGTTGCGGCTCAACACGGCCAGCTGCCGAAAAAAAGGCCAAGCGTGTCCCATGGCCACGTGCTGATGAGGATGCACCGTCTCCACGACCAGCACTAGACACAGAGCCTGCTTGCCCTCTCTTATTGGCTTGTGACTGTCTGCCTCTCCTTGGCCTTCCAGAAATACTAATGGCCTGTAGCTGCACTAAGCTGGGATATATATATATATATATAAATATATATATATATATATATATATATATGTACTGATACTGCAGCTAGCAAAATCAACTGCTTGCCTGTAGTATGAGAACACCACCAACCTTCTACAGGTAGCTTTAGCTGAACACTGTGAGATGGACGCACCCCACTAACTTGTAGGTTTAGCTGAACACTGTGAGCAGGACGCACTGCACTAACTGTAAATAGTCTAGCTGCCTGACCGTGGTACTAATAGGATCAAAAAAACACCAGTAATTTTCTTCAGGTAGCTTTATATACTGTAACCAGACAAGCCTGCCTGTCAGTAGGAAGATAACAGGAACGGATCTAGCTGAACACTGTGAGCAGGACGCACTGTACTAAATGTAAATAGTCTAGTTGCCTGACCGTGGTACTAATAGGATCAAAAGAACACCAGTAATTTTCTTCAGGTAGCTTTATATACTGTAACCAGACAAGCCTGCCTGTCAGTAGGAAGTTAACAGGAACGGATCTAGCTGAACACTGTGAGCAGGACGCACTGTACTAAATGTAAATAGTCTAGCTGCCTGACCGAGGTACTAATAGGATCAAATAGAACACCAGTAATTTTCTTCAGGTAGCTTTATATACTGTAACCAGACAAGCCTGCCTGTTAGTAGGAAGATAACAGGAACGGAACTAGCTGAACACTGTGAGCAGGACGCACTGTACTAAATGCAAATAGTCTAGCTGCCTGACCGTGGTAATAATAGGATCAAAAGAACACCAGTAATTTTCTTCAGGTATCTTTATATACTGTAACCAGACAAGCCTGCCTGTCAGTAGGAAGATAACAGGTTCGGATCTAGCTGAACACTGTGAGCAGGACGCACTGCACTAAATGTAAATAGTCTAGAAGATAACAGGAACGGATCTAGATGAACACTGTGAGCAGGACGCACTGCACTAAATGTAAATAGTCTAGAAGATAACAGGAACGGATCTAGCTGAACACTGTGAGCAGTACGCACTGCACTAAATGTAAATAGTCTAGAAGATAACAGGAACGGATCTAGCTGAACACTGTGAGCAGGACGCACTGCACCAAATGTAAATAGTCTAGAATTTAACAGGAACGGATCTAGCTGAACACTGTGAGCAGGACGCACTGTACTAAATGTAAATAGTCTAGCTGCCTGACCGTGGTACTAATAGGATCAAAAGAACACCAGTAATTTTCTTCAGGTAGCTTTATATACTGTAACCAGACAAGCCTGCCTGTCAGTAGGAAGATAACAGGAACGGATCTAGCTGAACACTGTGAGCAGGACGCACTGTACTAAATGTAAATAGTCTAGCTGCCTGACCGTGGTACTAATAGGATCAAAAGAACACCAGTAATTTTCTTCAGGTAGCTTTATATACTGTAACCAGACAAGCCTGCCTGTCAGTAGGAAGATAACAGGAACGGATCTAGCTGAACACTGTGAGCAGGACGCACTGCACTAAATGTAAATAGTCTAGAAGATAACAGGAACGGATCTAGCTGAACACTGTGAGCAGGACGCACTGCACTAAATGTAAATAGTCTAGAAGATAACAGGAACGGATCTAGCTGAACACTGTGAGCAGGACGCACTGCACTAAATGTAAATAGTCTAGAATTTAACAGGAACGGATCTAGCTGAACACTGTGAGCAGGATGCACTGTACTAAATGTAAATAGTCTAGCTGCCTGACCGTGGTACTAATAGGATCAAAAGAACACCAGTAATTTTCTTCAGGTAGCTTTATATACTGTAACCAGACAAGCCTGCTTGTCAGTAGGAAGATAACAGGAACGGATCTAGCTGAACACTGTGAGCAGGACGCACTGTACTAAATGTAAATAGTCTAGCTGCCTGACCGTGGTACTAATAGGATCAAAAGAACACCAGTAATTTTCTTCAGGTAGCTTTATATACTGTAACCAGACAAGCCTGCCTGTCAGTAGGAAGATAACAGGAACGGATCTAGCTGAACACTGTGAGCAGGACGCACTGTACTAAATGTAAATAGTCTAGCTGCCTGACCGTGGTACTAATAGGATCAAAAGAACACCAGTAATTTTCTTCAGGTAGCTTTATATACTGTAACCAGACAAGCCTGCCTGTCAGTAGGAAGATAACAGGAACGGATCTAGCTGAACACTGTGAGCAGGACGCACTGTACTAAATGTAAATAGTCTAGCTGCCTGACCGTGGTACTAATAGAATCAAATAGAACACCAGTAATTTTCTTCAGGTAGCTTTATATACTGTAACCAGACAAGCCTGCCTGTCAGTAGGAAGATAACAGGAACGGATCTAGCTGAACACTGTGAGCAGGATGCACTGTACTAAATGTAAATAGTCTAGCTGCCTGACCGTGGTACTAATAGGATCAAAAGAACACCAGTAATTTTCTTCAGGTAGCTTTATATACTGTAACCAGACAAGCCTGCCTGTCAGTAGGAAGATAACAGGAACGGATCTAGCTGAACACTGTGAGCAGGATGCACTGTACTAAATGTAAATAGTCTAGCTGCCTGACCGTGGTACTAATAGGATCAAAAGAACACCAGTAATTTTCTTCAGGTAGCTTTATATACTGTAACCAGACAAGCCTGCCTGTCAGTAGGAAGATAACAGGAACGGATCTAGCTGAACACTGTGAGCAGGACGCACTGTACTAAATGTAAATAGTCTAGCTGCCTGACCGTGGTACTAATAGGATCAAAAGAACACCAGTAATTTTCTTCAGGTAGCTTTATATACTGTAAACAGACAAGCCTGCCTGTCAGTAGGAAGATAACAGGAACGGATCTAGCTGAACACTGTGAGCAGGACGCACTGTACTAAATGTAAATAGTCTAGCTGCCTGACCGAGGTACTAATAGGATCAAATAGAACACCAGTAATTTTCTTCAGGTAGCTTTATATACTGTAACCAGACAAGCCTGCCTGTTAGTAGGAAGATAACAGGAACGGAACTAGCTGAACACTGTGAGCAGGACGCACTGTACTAAATGTAAATAGTCTAGCTGCCTGACCGTGGTACTAATAGGATCAAAAGAACACCAGTAATTTTCTTCAGGTATCTTTATATACTGTAACCAGACAAGCCTGCCTGTCAGTAGGAAGATAACAGGAACGGATCTAGCTGAACACTGTGAGCAGGACGCACTGCACTAAATGTAAATAGTCTAGAAGATAACAGGAACGGATCTAGCTGAACACTGTGAGCAGTACGCACTGCACTAAATGTAAATAGTCTAGAAGATAACAGGAACGGATCTAGCTGAACACTGTGAGCAGGACGCACTGCACTAAATGTAAATAGTCTAGAATTTAACAGGAACGGATCTAGCTGAACACTGTGAGCAGGACGCACTATACTAAATGTAAATAGTCTAGCTGCCTGACCGTGGTACTAATAGGATCAAAAGAACACCAGTAATTTTCTTCAGGTAGCTTTATATACTGTAACCAGACAAGCCTGCCTGTCAGTAGGAAGATAACAGGAACGGATCTAGCTGAACACTGTGAGCAGGACGCACTGTACTAAATGTAAATAGTCTAGCTGCCTGACCGTGGTACTAATAGGATCAAAAGAACACCAGTAATTTTCTTCAGGTAGCTTTATATACTGTAACCAGACAAGCCTGCCTGTCAGTAGGAAGATAACAGGAACGGATCTAGCTGAACACTGTGAGCAGGACGCACTGCACTAAATGTAAATAGTCTAGAAGATAACAGGAACGGATCTAGCTGAACACTGTGAGCAGGACGCACTGCACTAAATGTAAATAGTCTAGAAGATAACAGGAACGGATCTAGCTGAACACTGTGAGCAGGACGCACTGCACTAAATGTAAATAGTCTAGAATTTAACAGGAACGGATCTAGCTGAACACTGTGAGCAGGATGCACTGTACTAAATGTAAATAGTCTAGCTGCCTGACCGTGGTACTAATAGGATCAAAAGAACACCAGTAATTTTCTTCAGGTAGCTTTATATACTGTAACCAGACAAGCCTGCCTGTCAGTAGGAAGATAACAGGAACGGATCTAGCTGAACACTGTGAGCAGGACGCACTGTACTAAATGTAAATAGTCTAGCTGCCTGACCGTGGTACTAATAGGATCAAAAGAACACCAGTAATTTTCTTCAGGTAGCTTTATATACTGTAACCAGACAAGCCTGCCTGTCAGTAGGAAGATAACAGGAACGGATCTAGCTGAACACTGTGAGCAGGACGCACTGTACTAAATGTAAATAGTCTAGCTGCCTGACCGTGGTACTAATAGGATCAAAAGAACACCAGTAATTTTCTTCAGGTAGCTTTATATACTGTAACCAGACAAGCCTGCCTATCAGTAGGAAGATAACAGGAACGGATCTAGCTGAACACTGTGAGCAGGACGCACTGTACTAAATGTAAATAGTCTAGCTGCCTGACCGTGGTACTAATAGGATCAAATAGAACACCAGTAATTTTCTTCAGGTAGCTTTATATACTGTAACCAGACAAGCCTGCCTGTCAGTAGGAAGATAACAGGAACGGATCTAGCTGAACACTGTGAGCAGGACGCACTGTACTAAATGTAAATAGTCTAGCTGCCTGACCGTGGTACTAATAGGATCAAAAGAACACCAGTAATTTTCTTCAGGTAGCTTTATATATTGTAACCAGACAAGCCTGCCTGTCAGTAGGAAGATAACAGGAACGGATCTAGCTGAACACTGTGAGCAGGATGCACTGCACTAAATGTAAATAGTCTAGAAGATAACAGGAACGGATCTAGCTGAACACTGTGAGCAGGACGCACTGCACTAAATGTAAATAGTCTAGAATTTAACAGGAATGGATCTAGCTGAACACTGTGAGCAGGACGCACTGTACTAAATGTAAATAGTCTAGCTGCCTGACCGTGGTACTAATAGGATCAAATAGAACACCAGTAATTTTCTTCAGGTAGCTTTATATACTGTAACCAGACAAGCCTGCCTGTCAGTAGGAAGATAACAGGAACGGATCTAGCTGAACACTGTGAGCAGGACGCACTGCACTAAATGTAAATAGTCTAGAAGATAACAGGAACGGATCTAGCTGAACACTGTGAGCAGGACGCACTGCACTAAATGTAAATAGTCTAGAAGATAACAGGAACGGATCTAGCTGAACACTGTGAGCAGGACGCACTGCACTAAATGTAAATAGTCTAGAATTTAACAGGAACGGATCTAGCTGAACACTGTGAGCAGGATGCACTGTACTAAATGTAAATAGTCTAGCTGCCTGACCGTGGTACTAATAGGATCAAAAGAACACCAGTAATTTTCTTCAGGTAGCTTTATATACTGTAACCAGACAAGCCTGCCTGTCAGTAGGAAGATAACAGGAACGGATCTAGCTGAACACTGTGAGCAGGACGCACTGTACTAAATGTAAATAGTCTAGCTGCCTGACCGTGGTACTAATAGGATCAAAAGAACACCAGTAATTTTCTTCAGGTAGCTTTATATACTGTAACCAGACAAGCCTGCCTGTCAGTAGGAAGATAACAGGAACGGATCTAGCTGAACACTGTGAGCAGGACGCACTGTACTAAATGTAAATAGTCTAGCTGCCTGACCGTGGTACTAATAGGATCAAAAGAACACCAGTAATTTTCTTCAGGTAGCTTTATATACTGTAACCAGACAAGCCTGCCTGTCAGTAGGAAGATAACAGGAACGGATCTAGCTGAACACTGTGAGCAGGACGCACTGTACTAAATGTAAATAGTCTAGCTGCCTGACCGTGGTACTAATAGGATCAAATAGAACACCAGTAATTTTCTTCAGGTAGCTTTATATACTGTAACCAGACAAGCCTGCCTGTCAGTAGGAAGATAACAGGAACGGATCTAGCTGAACACTGTGAGCAGGACGCACTGTACTAAATGTAAATAGTCTAGCTGCCTGACCGTGGTACTAATAGGATCAAAAGAACACCAGTAATTTTCTTCAGGTAGCTTTATATACTGTAACCAGACAAGCCTGCCTGTCACTTAGGAAGATAACAGGAACGGATCTAGCTGAACACTGTGAGCAGGATGCACTGCACTAAATGTAAATAGTCTAGAAGATAACAGGAACGGATCTAGCTGAACACTGTGAGCAGGACGCACTGCACTAAATGTAAATAGTCTAGAATTTAACAGGAATGGATCTAGCTGAACACTGTGAGCAGGACGCACTGTACTAAATGTAAATAGTCTAGCTGCCTGACCGTGGTACTAATAGGATCAAATAGAACACCAGTAATTTTCTTCAGGTAGCTTTATATACTGTAACCAGACAAGCCTGCCTGTCAGTAGGAAGATAACAAGAACGGATCTAGCTGAACACTGTGAGCAGGACGCACTGTACTAAATGTAAATAGTCTAGCTGCCTGACCGTGGTACTAATAGGATCAAATAGAACACCAGTAATTTTCTTCAGGTAGCTTTATATACTGTAACCAGACAAGCCTGCCTGTCAGTAGGAAGATAACAGGAACGGATCTAGCTGAACACTGTGAGCAGGACGCACTGTACTAAATGTAAATAGTCTAGCTGCCTGACCGTGGTACTAATAGGATCAAAAGAACACCAGTAATTTTCTTCAGGTAGCTTTATATACTGTAACCAGACAAGCCTGCCTGTCAGTAGGAAGATAACAGGAACGGATCTAGCTGAACACTGTGAGCAGGACGCACTGCACTAAATGTAAATAGTCTAGAAGATAACAGGAACAGATCTAGCTGAACACTGTGAGCAGGACGCACTGCACTAAATGTAAATAGTCTAGAAGATAACAGGAACGGATCTAGCTGAACACTGTGAGCAGGACGCACTGCACTAAATGTAAATAGTCTAGAATTTAACAGGAACGGATCTAGCTGAACACTGTGAGCAGGACGCACTGCACTAAATGTAAATAGTCTAGAAGATAACAGGAACGGATCTAGCTGAACACTGTGAGCAGGACGCACTGCACTAAATGTAAATAGTCTAGAAGATAACAGGAACGGATCTAGCTAAACTGAATACAGTGTATATATATATATGCAACACCTGGGATGCATATATATACACAATACACTGTAAGTGCAGCTAACTGACTGACTGTTCTGCCTAATCTATCTAACTCAAATCAAATGACACTGTCTGTCTCTCTCTCTCTCTCTATCTATGAACGCCGGAACACACACTACACAGGGCCGCCGTGCAGGCGGCCTTATATAGTGTGGGGCGTGTACTAAATCCCCTGAGCCATAATTGGCCAAACCCTCCTTGGCTTTGGCCAATTACGGCTCTCTGTTCAGGCGGCGCTGTGATTGGCCAAGCATGCGGGTCATAGTGCATGCTTGGCCAATCATCAGCAAGCAATGCACTGCGATGCCGCAGTGAATTATGGGCCGTGACGCGCCACACGAATTTGGCGCGAACGGCCCATATCGTTCGCAATTCGGCGAACGGGCGAACAGCCGATGTTCGAGTCGAACATGGGTTCGACTCGAACACGAAGCTCATCCCTAGTCAGTGTCAGATATGAAATAGATGCTATTATATCCAAGAAGCTCATTACCCCATTATATGACTGTCATGCTAGCAAATATTTAGCAAATATTGATATTTCTATGCACAATTTAGGAGATTTTTGATCAGCTTATAATGACCTTGTCCACTCCAAATTACAATTAATATACATTTTTCTGTGGGATTGAATATCCTAAATCTTGTGAGAAGATAATCCAACCCAGTGCAAGAATTTTTTTCACTGAGATTTGGGATTCTCATTACCAGTTTCTCACTGGAAGAATTTTGACCTCACCCTTACCTGAGCAATGCAGGGATAAAACAAAAGTTAGACAAATAAACACTGTGATTGATTTACTAAAACTGGAGAGTGTGAAATCTGGTGCAGCTCTGCATAGAAACAAATCAGCTTCCAGATTTTTTTGTTGTCAAAGCTTAATTAAACAAGCTGAAGTTAGAAGCTGATTGACTACCATGCACAGCTGCACCATATTTTGTACTCTCCAGTTTTAGTAAATGAATCCCTTTGTTACATAGTTACATAGTCTGGTTGAAAAAAGTCTATCTAGTTCAGGGGTAGGCAACATCGGCCCTCCAGCTGTGGTGAAACTAAAAGTTCCATGAGACATTGCAAGACCCTGACAATCGCAGACATGACTCCTAGAGGCAGAGGCATGATGGGATTTGTAGTTTCACCACAGCTGGTGGGCCGAGGTTGCCTACCCCTGATCTAGTTCAACCAATAAAAAGGGGAAAAAAAAAATCATTATATACAATCCTATATACACAATCCCATACACACAGTTGATCCAGAGGAAGGCAACAAAAAAAAAAACAGCAAAGAATGGTCCAATTTGCTCCAGCAGGGGAAAAAAGTTGTCCTGATCCCCCAAGAGGCACTCAGATGTTCCCTGGATTAACTTCCCCTATAAATGTTAGTATCCAGTTATATTATGTACATTTAGTTAAGAATCCAGGCCTTTTTTAAAGCAAGCTACTGAGCTGGACAGAAGCAGCTCATAAGGGAGTATATTCCACATTTTCACAGCTCTTATTGTGAAGAAGCCTTTCCATATTTGGAGAGTAAATCTCCTTTCCTCAAGATGTAAAGAGTGCCCCCTTTCCTCTGTGATGACCTTAAAGTGAATAACTCAACACCAAGTTCACTATATGGACCACTTATGTATTTACAGGCATAACCCACTTTTCAGTACACAATGGGGTTTATTTACTAAAGCTTCAAAGTGCAAAATCAGGCTCACTTCTGCATAGAAACCAATGAGCTTCCAGGTTTTATTACCAAAGCTTAATTGAATAAGCTGGGGTTAGAAGCTCATTGTTTTCTATGCAGAAGTGAGCCTGATTTTGCACTTTCTAGCTTTAGTAAATAAACCCCATTGTGTACTTAAAAGTGGGGTATGCCTGTATAAATGTTTATCATACCCCCCATAATCTTCTCTTTTCAAGTGAGAATAAATTCAGTTCCTCTAAACTTTCCTCATAGCTGAGCTCCTCCATGCCTCTTATCAGTTTTTGTTGCTCTTCTCTGCACTTTCTCCAGTTCCCCAATATCCTTTTAGTGAACTGGTGCCTAAAACTGAACTGCTTATTCCAGATGAGTTCTTGCTGATGATTTGTACAGGGGCACAATGATATCTCTCTCTCTCTCTGAAGTCCCTACCTCTTTTAATACAAGAAAGGACTTTGCTCTATTTGGAAACCGCTGCTTGGCATTGCATGCTATTATTAAGCTTATGATCTAATAGAACACCCAAATCCTTCTCAGCCATTGATTTCCCCAGTTGTACTCCCCCTAGTATGTAAGATGCATGCATATTCTTAGCCCCCCAGTGCATAGCTTTATATTTATCAACAATTAACCTCATTTGCCACGTAGTTGCCCAATAGTGCATTGAGGTCGGCTTGTAAGCTGGAGACATCCTGTAAGGACGTTTTTCCACTGCATAGCTTGGTGTTATCTGCAAAGACCGAAATGGTACTTTTAATCACAGATCCTATATAATTTATAAACATATTAAAAAGTAAGGGTCCCAACACTGAACCTTGGGGTACACCACTAATAACCTTAAACCATTCAGCGTATGAATCATTAACCACTACTCTTTACTTTAAATTCGGTCTTTTAGCCAGTATTCTATCCATTTACAAACAAATTTTTCCAGGCCTGTAGACTTAACCTACACATTAGCCATGTGTGGTGAACTGTGTGAAATGCTTTTGCAAACTCTTTTGTATTCAAACGTTTCCTTATAGGTACTATATTGCCCTTTTAATATATTGATTAAGTATTAAAATCATTAATGTTTTTTCCTACCCACCCTCTATCTAGTATCTTCCCAGATGCAGCTCCTCAATGCTTGACCCTCAGCTTCATATTTTTTGACTGGACACTAGTGTTTCAGTGCACAGGCTTGACTACAGCTTCTATAGAGGTAAATATGAGAGCCAGCTTTAATTCTCCTTTCCCAGTATATGTTTACTTTTCATTCATATCTTCCTTTCCTAGTTATGCCAATCAGTACTGGGACCTAAAGACAATACCTAGTAATTCCAGATAAGAAAACTATAGCCCTGAATAAACTACAACTCTGGTTACAACTTGCTTTTTACTTTGCTCCTGGTGGCTGAAGTCAAGGAGAAAAGGAAGAGTGAATGTGCTGCAGAGGGCTAAATACACGTGAACCAGTACACAGGTTAATTAAAGTTAAATGCTGTAATAATAACTAAAAAAATTGTCTTCCTTAAAGTCTACAATGCTTTCCTTTTAATGACTAAATCGGTGGCAACCCTTATATTATTGTATAAGCTGCCTGGTAGATATTTGCTGTAAGTTTTTGTTATTTACAGACTGCTGCCATCTCCTCTGTGAATGTGCAGCCAGCATGGTGCCAATACCTTCTGTTGTGTAGGATGGCTGTGTGTAGCTGCTGAATAGAATTTATCACCAGAAATGAGTTTGTTGCTCTTCTGTATATAAAACACTGCGTCAAAGTGTGAAACAGTTTATAAAACACTTAAACTCTCGTGCCGCCACCAGGAGATCACACTAGATACCTACGTAAGTTGGGAGTGTCAGGCTGTCCATTAGACCAAGCAAAAACATTTTCTACAAACCAAATACATTTTCTCTACAAAACCTTTCAGCTCAGACTGATCTATTGGAGGAATAGAGGAAACAGCGTTTTCTTTGTACAGTAAATTTCACTCAAATATATCACCGGGTTTATCATACAAATTGAAAGCTGAAGATTTAATTTTTTTTCTGCCTTTTTGACAATCACTCAATGTAAAAATCCCTATGAATTCAGTTTTTTAATGCTGCTATCTGGCAACAAGCAATTTAAAATTATTTATCACAAGAAGCTTCAGCAGTATCGGTTGGGTCCAGACATCGAGATGTAAATCAGTTTTTCTTTTCAGCCTATTAAAGTTCAAAGGATGGAATTATTTTTAACTAGCCCATTACTTAAGCAACAATAGTACTTTCTGGACAGAATCCTGGTGTGCTACAATCTCATTACCAGGAAAATATGAATGTTGATTGACAATTAGCATGACTCTCACCCTTTGCCCTAAGCAAAATGTCCCTCTCTTTGTCCACTTACATTTAAATTATGAGCTTTTCTTCTTGAATCTTGCCAGATTTTTCTCCCCTGATACACAGAGACCTTGTTCAATTTAAAGTTCTGTGTACAGCCCTTAAATCCAAGAGCTATGTTATTCACTTGCCGCCAGCACAGCCCCCCTGGCATTGCTTCTTTTTAATGTAGTTGCAATATAATATGACCTCTGCTCCCCATGCAATTTATTGAATGCATGAAAGTAACAGCTGAGATTACAAATGGGATTGGGGTGGATTTGCTGGCTGAGGAATTTTAATTATTAGCAATTAGGATGCATTAAACATTACTCTGCTTAAAGCCATAGTACATACAAAAAATATCAATTACACTAGAGTGACACAGATATCTATTATGTATTTAATTTATGCAGTTACAGTGTTACATTTACGGTAATTCAGATATGACATTTCCTAAAATACTGATTTTACATACAAATGCTTTTTATTGGGTTATAATAAAGAAAACCTTATACCTAAAATATTGATTTTAAGGCTGGTGTTTTAATTACCTGTGTATTTAAAATGACAAACTTCTCTTATTTGCTTACCTTTCAGTCTGTTTTTTACAACTTTGTAAGAAATATGTTAAATCTGCTTGATAAGTGCAAAAAAATTGTTGAATGTGACTCAGAGCTTTCCTGTGTCCTCTGCACACTTTCTGTGCTATCTCACAAACTCCTCCTAGTTTTATCTGGGACTACAAAATCATTTGCTGTAGAGACCTGAGAGGGGGAGTGGTTGAGTGATTTAGCAAAAGTATCCTAATTACTATAGGACTTCTGAATCTATAAAACCTTAAGGGTCTATGTAGGTAGGTTGAAGGTTCCCTATTAAGGGCTGCTCCTCGTTAGAGGTGGAATGGTGACATAGGGTTCCCCTTTATAAGGTTGGAGGAGTTTGGGTCAGAGAGAGACATCTGAGGAGTTTTTTTGGTGTTCTCTGCTCTTCGGGTGAGGGGCTATGGAGGTTTTTGCCCTTAGGAAATGAGAATAGAGACTTTGGACTTAATTTGTGACATGAGTACCACAACGTTCTCCTACCATCAAAGAGATTATATGATGTGATCACTTGTCTATTCTGCTTTGTCATCTTCTGGAAAAGTTTTTGCCATTGAACTGGACTGTTTTATTACTCTTATCACCAGGTAAGAAGTTATTATGCAACAAAAAAAGCCTATGTGTAATGTTCTACTGGAAGTGATGAGTTAAGTACAGACAATGCTTGGGGAATGGACTCAGAGTTCTGGGACGTTACTGGTGTAAACCTGGTTGGAGGTTGGAGGAAAAGGAGACCCCTGCCTGATGGTGAAAAAGAACTCCCTCACGCAACATGCATCGTGTTTCATAAGCCCCAAGTGCTCAGTTATGCTTCTGGAGCTTCTATCTGGACTACAAGTAAAACATAGACCTACTGTATGTGTGAGTACTTTCAAAGGGAAGGAGTTAATGGTGCAGTAACCAGGAGGATGGGGAAGAGAGGTCTGGAACCGGCCTCTGTGCACGTGAACATTATGGGGGTTTGGGCAGACCACAAGAGTGATGCCCTGAGACCCTGTATGTATAGGTGGAGCCCATTTATATACTGTTCTTCAGCTAATAAATAACAATTATTTGCACTAAAATAGCCTAGTGCTATAGATCTCTACATGGACCATCCTCCTTCTGCTCATGTGCATAAAATTATACATCCAAGAACCCATACACTAATGTTTGTTTTTAAAACTATGGCAGAAGACATTGATTGGCTTGTACCTGCATGTCCTGACATGCTCTGATATTCATAGCTAGCATGGGCCAGGTTTTTATTATCAGTATTGTTGTATGCAGAGAAAAACCATCTTCCCATAATAGCATTTTAAGGTACTGTATTGTAATAAAAGGCTTTATACAGTGAATAGTCGGGCTATGCCAATATATAATGCATTAAACACATTACTTGCACATTCAATCCGAGCCTCTTAATATAGTGATAGTGAATAATAATATACTCATACACAAGAAGTAACATTTACTTATTTTTGTACAAGTGATTAGCAGTTTCAGCATTGTTCCAGTGAAGTCCTCAGTGAGGCTGTCTGCAAGCATATCGCTCACTGAAAGCATTAAACTTTGATGGTTGATAATGATAGCACCACCTCTTATTATCCATCTGTGAGCCCTATCTGATTTTTCCTTTAATGTCTTTTAAAGTGGTTGTAAACCCTCACATATACCCAGTGAAGCAAACAGCCTAAGATGATACACAGAGATGAAACAAATCCTCCTACATAGGTTTTACTTATTTATCTGCAGCCCTCTCTTCCCTGTGGGAGCTGATTGGAGGAAAAGCACCCTCCACACAGCAGAAGAACTGTGTTCTGAATAGACAAGCTCATGCTGAGCTCCCTCCCTTAAACAAATTTTATCTCATGTGTCCTGAAAACTTGTCAGAAGTGACTCATGAATATATGTGCTTTGCTTAGATTTCATGAGATTTACAACTGTCAGAAACCATGAACCAGACCGAGACATAATTAAAGTAAAATCACACTTGTTTATTAATAAAAATAAAAAGGTAAATAGAGTAAGCGTAGTCAAAGCATAGCCAGAGTCCAGTAACTGCATCGGGTAGTTAGCCAAGCCAGAGTTCAGTAACCAGATTGGGTAATCAGCCAGGCCAGAAGTCAGGGATCCAAGTAGAGGAACAGAAAGCAGGATAAGGAGCCAGAAGGGATGTCAGCAAAGCCAGGAACACAGGAGATGGTTTCTTGTGATGTGACCAAGGCAAAGGCAGGAATGAAGTGAGCTGGAGATCTTTAAGTAGGCAGGACTGACGAGCAGATTCACAACAGCTGATTAACTGTGGAGAGGGATGAGAGCTGGCAATTCGCCGACAGCTGAGCATCCAGCTCAGAGAAGGAAGGGCTGAGCCAGCCCTGACAAAACCCTATGGCTGTCCAGGTCGAGAAGCCAATGAATCCATGGGTTTGCTTCAACTGTGGAGGAGTGGGGCACTACCGACGTGTTTTTCCAAGCCCACCAAAGTCTGAAACCCAGCGTCCAAAGCCAGCGGGAAACTTCAGAGGGCCCCGGTGAAGGAGCCAACCAAGTGCTCACCTACAACCATTAGCTTCAAATTCAAAGACGCAAAGAAACCGCAGTGGAAGACAAAATCTTTACAAAGGGCCCCTGCTGCTGTTTCTGAGCAACCATACAACCCACTCTCTTTGACCTCAGGTGCCCAGTCGCTGAGAGTAGATGCACATCAACCCTCTGGGGCCCAACAGAGACGCAAAACCAGAAACCCATCAAGAATTGGGCAAAAATACAGATGACAGGACAAAATAACTACCCTACTCCTGGTAGATTCCCTGATAAACTTGTGGGACCTTCTCCTAGACAATGTGCATTTCGTTTCGTTCCGAATTGAAATACGGACAAATTTTTCATTACAAATTACAAAAGTAAGGAGATTAAACGAATCCGAAAAAAACAATCAAATTCGAAAACAAATTTGATTCGAATTTGAAAACAAATTCGAATCGAATTAGAAAAAAATAGAAAACTAATTTCTAAAAAATACAATAGAATAGAATATAAAACAATAAAGCAATAGAATATATATATATATATATATTATATATATATATATATATATATATATATATATATTATTTTTTATTATTCAGTTTATTTTGTCTATTTTTTTTCTATGCTTTTGTTTTCTACTATTTTCTATTCTATAAGTCTTTTCTATTCAAATTCAAATTCATTCTATACGAAATTCAATTTTTGGAACATGGCTTCTGAAGTTCAAATTTCGTATAGAATGGATTTGATTTTGAATAGAAAAGATTAGAATAGAAAATAATAGAAAATAATAGACTAGAAAAACAATAGAACAGAATAAAATATTATATATATATATAATATTTTTTTCTATTCTGTTCCATTGTTTTTCTATGAAATTCTTTTCTATTCTATTGTAAACATTTCTATACGAATTTGAATTCATTCTATGCGAAATTCGAATTTCGGAAGATGGCTTCTGAAATTCGAATTTCGTATAGAATGAATTCGAATTTGAATAGAAAAGATTAGAATAGAAAAAAAATACTATATATAGATATATAGATATATCTATATATATAGATATATCTATATCTATATCTATAGATATATATATATATATATATATATATATATATATATCTATATCTATATATATAGATATGTAGGAAGGCCAGTATGGTGGCCTGAATTTATGGGAGGAGCCCGGGGGGTACTTAAGCAGCCCGCTCACCTGTGGTGCTTGTCGGTTTCCTGTGCACGATATACGTCACTAGGCCGACTATTCGATATACCAGCGTCAGCAAGTTCTTGCCTCGCAAGTTCCCGTATTCGATACTCCGTACTCAAAACTTTCGAAGTCCGCATTTTTCGTTCGTAGTTTGTACCACGCGTCTGGCTTGGCTGTCGCAGGTAAGGTCCCGTCGGACTTTTCGTTTTCATATCATGTCACTAAACCGTGATTTCAAATTTTCGTTTCACCCGCATCTCACAAACTGCAATGTATATCGCTCGTACTTTCGATATGTTACAATTTCGACGGCACAGCGACGCAGACGTCGCTTCATTTCTAGCATGTCAGTATCGGTAAACAGCCATAGCCAGTCGCAATTTGTAATTTATCAAATCAAGTTAGTTCGATACCAATCATTTCTCATTTCGGAAACATTTCTAAACTCATTTCTGACATTTCAAATCATTTCTCATTTCTGAAACATTTCTAAACTCATTTATGACATTTCAAATCATCTCTCATTTCAGTCACCTACCGCGCTCCGATTCGAATCCAGTCGCACCAAAGATGCGCCGATTCGTTCCGGTGTGCCCCAGTTATTACGGCCTCATTTCTATACATGCTCCAGAGTCACGTTATTGTCAGTCAATTGTACCTCTGTCATGGTTATCATTTCATTTCCATGTATCACATTCCGACATGAATTCAGTCGCATGAAAAATGCACCGATTCGTCTCGGCGTGCCCCAGGATTGGCCTCATTTCTATACATGCTCCAGAGTTACGTTTTTTCAGTCATTCGTACCTCTGTCATGGTTATCATTTCATTTCCACGTATCACGTTCCGACATGAATTCAGTCGCATGAAAATGCACCGATTCGTCTCGGCGTGCCCCAGGATTGGCCTCATTTCTATACATGCCCCAGAGTTACGTTTTATCAGTCATTCGTACCTCTGTCATGGTTATCATTTCATTTCCACGTATCACGTTCCGACATGAATTCAGTCGCATGGAAATGCACCGATTCGTCTCGGCGTGCCCAGGATTGGCCACATTTCAGTACATGCTCCGGAGTCCGATTCGCAGTCAGTCGCTACAATAGCACGACCGATTCGAGCCTCCGTCATGGCAAACGATATGTTACATCCTCACTTACCGCGCTCCGTTTCGAATCCAGTCGCATCTCCGATGCAGCGATTCATTACGGCGTGCCCCAGGGCTCGGCCTCATTTCTGATACATACTCCAGAGTCCGGATCATAGCTAGTCGCAGACATCGGGGGATTGATCCATATCTCTGTCATGCAATTACTACCATTTCACTCCCACAAACGCATCACCGTTTCGAAACCAGTCGCATCTGAGGTGCACCGATTCGTCACGGCATGCATCGCTGGTTCCGATCGCATTTCATACCTATATCAGAGCTCGGTTAGTTGCCAGTCGCTAACACGGCACAACCAATCCGAGCCTCGGTCAAAATAATCATTTCTCTCATTTCATTTCATACTGCACTCCGATTCGAATCCAGATGCATCAAACAGGCACCGATTCGTCCCAGGAGCACCGGTGTTTTCGGTTGCCTCATTTCAGTACATGCTCCAGAGCCCGGTTCACGGTCGAATAAATCATGACACGACCAGGCCAGACCTCTGTCATGCAGTTCATTCATTTCATAATTAAGGCAAACATTTCGAATCATTTCATTGTCACAAGATTGCAAGCACCATACAAATCATTGCTTCAAGTTAGTTAGCAATTGTCACCTTTTCATTTTTCTCAGGTCAGTCAAAGTTCAGTAGGTCCACCCTGCACCAGGTTGGACAATATCCCCCCAGGTAATTAAAAAAAAAAAAAAAAAAAGGGGAATGGGAGAATAAGTCGGGTAAGTATGACTCAGCGGATCAAAGGAAAAACTTGAAATTCATGTCACCCCCAATAGGTTACAGTCAACCAGGAAATAAAGCTCGAGAGATCCTCACCAGAGCAACCATGTCCCAGGCCGGCAGTGAAGACTTCACGGCCCCTCTGTCACCTTCTCCGGTCTCAGAAAGCGGCAGCGTGCAATCCCTCAGGGGATGGACTATCCCCAAACTGACGGCAGAGCTCAGACGCAGAGGTGTCCCCTTCCCCGCCACAGCGAGGAAAGGCGAGCTCTTCAAACTCCTCTTTCCCCCACCAGCAGCAGGACCCAGTACCCAACAGGCATCCCTCCAGTCCATATCATCGGCCATCTCGCAATTACACACGATGGTGTCATCTCTATCCACCTCAGTTGCAGACGTCCAAACCAGGGTTGCACTTCTGGAGGCCCGACCGGCCACGGCTGTCCCCGACCCAACTGCAACTCAAACCTTGACACCTCTTCCTGCAGGTACCTCAGGCTCGAGCGCCATTGTCTACCCCTCCCATCTGGTCCCAACCAGTATCAGGAAGGACATTTTGGACGGCAAGGACGTCAACCTGGCCTCTCTCCTTATTTCCGTGCATGATTTGGCAGAAAATAAGGCCTATTCCTGGGGCGACATATCGGTGGTCCTTAAAGCCAAAGACCCCAGGTTGAACCGGAAGCTATCAGTCCCAGAATTTACACTGGCCTTTGGCATGCTCAGAGATGTCCTGTGCTCAGCCATCCCTAGCAGGCGGGAAGAGCTGGACTTGTATCTCCATACTGTGGTAGACTTGGGCCACAAGTATGGAGGTTTTGCCTTCTACGATTATCATCGTTCCTTTTCAGCCAAGGCCGCCGCCAGATTCATACAATTCCAGACTGCGACAGATTGGAGTCTCATGGACAC